>OX352765.1:16490443-17690443 GCA_947095585.1 Nephrocerus scutellatus | reverse complement strand
AGTGCTCTCTGTTGGGTTGACACAATCGTATAACACGTAAAATTCCAGACAGTTGGAAAGAAGGTGTTATCATAATGATCCCCAAAAAAAGGCGACCTGAGTGACTGTAAAAATTACTCTAACAATTACTCTACTCAACACGATTGCGAAGGTTTTGGATTTGATCATATTAGATCGTATATCACCAACTGTGAATAGTCTTCTGCGACGTGAACAAGCCGGATCTAGGCCTAATCGATGCTGTGTGGACCACATCAATACACTGCGGATTTTTATTGAACAGACTGTAGAATGGAGATCACCGCTGTTTCTCTTGTTCGTGGATTTTGAGCGAATTTTTGACACTATATCCAGACCCGCTATTTGGAGCGCACTGCAAAATTTGGGTGTACCGGAAACAATCGTGGATTTCATTCGTGAACTCTATAAAGATGCGGTATGCAGTGTTCGCTTCAAAGGTAAGCAAAGTGTCAATTTTTACATTACCAAAGGAGGACGTCAAGGTTGTGTATTATCACCACTGCTCTTTTTGGTCGCCCTGGACAGTGTAATGATGCAAACAAACATCGAAGCTCCGAACGGAAAACAATGGCGTCCATTTCAAAAGCTGAAAAGATATATCGTCTCGCATAAATAAAGCCCGCCACCAACTTAACAAAGTGTGGCGCTCTCGTAACATCTCGAGAAGCACAAAAATTAACACCTTCAAGTGTGAAATCAGTTCTTCTTTATGATTGTGAGAACTGGCAAGTTACAGCTTCTGCAACAAAAAGACTTCAGGTTTTCATCAATAAGTGTCTAAGAAGAGTCTGGCCCAACACGATATTGCAACAAATAACATCTAGTCAAACAGTTGCGATTGAGATACGGCGAAGAAAGTGGCGGTGGAATGGTCACACTCTGAGGAAACCGGATGATGACATTGGAAAATCAGAGATCAGTGTTGAATGAGTCGGGGACTACTGGAGCGTGGCGAGAAAGTAAACGACTAGCGCAAGATCGACGAGGATGGAGGAATTATGTTTCTACCCTATGCTCCTAAGTGAGCAATATTTGCTTATTTATATTGTAAAAAAAAAAAATTAAAATGTTTATAATATAAAAAAAAACACATGTAGACACACTGACTTAGCATCTTGTATATTACAATTGAATACAACTAGATATACGATAATCGGAAAACTTACAAGGTGTACACAACAACACAACAGAGATCAAAAACTTAGTTACTTTACTCACATAAACATATGAGATGGTATAATATTTTTACTCTATCCACTGGATTGTTTCAACCATTGAGAAAATATTTGGCAGGTTAAGCTACTTTTAAAAAACTTCACCCACCCTTCAACGCCTTCTAACTGGGTATGTGTAAAATTCTTTCTCATGTTTATGGTCAAACTCATATTGCCAGGTAAAATGTTGTTTGTGCGATGTGTCTGTTATGTGTCTTCGCCAAAGGACACAAGGACCTTCTTACACTTCCTATTCTCCTGGAAAAATGAAAACTTTCCGCGCTTGTACATTCATTTTCATTGAAGCAGACATACATTTGTAGACAGACAGACAAATATATCCTAAACTCAGCTACTTTCTTGGAAAGCGTAACATATAAATAGTACGTTATGCTCATCAAGACATAATTTTTCATCCTCATCATATACTAAAAGCACGGCATAAAGTTGTATATGGTAAGTCTTCTCTTATACGTGTTCATCAACTATGTGCTTTAGAGAATCTTACGCCAAGGAAGATGCATATTTTTTAACGGGTTGTTAGCACAAAGTAGAGCGGGAAAAACTTTTTCTCTGACATTTTGCAGCATCATCCATCTTGGACGCACACCACCCAACCGCAACCTTATTAACAGATGATACCTATACTGTACCTGTAATTACTTGAGAAACTCAAGAGGATTCGTCCCTATTTTTCTGTTAATTTTTTGTTTTTTTTGGTTCTGGTAAATTATTTTCAGTAATACCTACACTGATAGAAATGAATGGATGAATTGTGGGGATGATGATCGCTGATGTATAAGCAAAATGGAACTGATGAGTTTGCATTGAAGATAATACATCGTTTGATGTTGTTGCTAACATTAATTACCAAGAATGGGGCGATTTCCAATTATGGGTTTTATTAACTTTCAGGGTTTGTTCGACGTGTTGTTAGGGGTGGTACAGTATACACTAAAAACTCGTTTACAATTTCGTTATTTTTCAAAAAAATGGGGGACCGAAGTTTATAATACAAAGTCAATTTATCGATCCGTTCGTCAAGCCGTCTGGCTATCTGTCCGGTATAGTCGGACAGAGGCTCTTTCCAAATATTATTAAAAAAGGAAATGTTATTTATATATTTCCATAGAAATATGCAGTTTCATTATTATAATCTAACTATTATTAAGAAGTCCAAAAATAAGCAACGATATAGAATGTAGTTAGTTGGGGGGGGGGGGGGGTTGTTTCATTAATGCAAATGCAGAACCACCTTAAATAATTAATTGTGCTCTTCTCGGAAATGACAAACTACGCTCACGTCCCATTTCAACATTGTGATTGTGAACAAAAACGCTCGGTGCCGCAATATAATTGGTCCGTCATGTCGTGTCACCGCGAAGAACAATTCTAATAAATTATAATAATTTGGGATGCGCAAATAGATGTTCTATCTTCCAAGAAAGTGATTTATGTTGATTATATAATCGACCCGCACCGGTTTAGTTGATATTATAATTTGTTGTGTGTTCGCGTGTTGTACTCTTAATGGGTCGGACGCGCCCTCGGGCAATTCACGAAAAATAAATTAAAGTTAGGAAAAGAGGTCATGTGAAACGTGTCGATTCAGAAGGGTCCGGAAATTCGATGGCAATGCAACTTTTGCTAGATGAGTTTAAGGTAAACAAAAGATAACATTGGTTAATGTTGTATAGCGATCTACATAAATTACCATAGTTAGGTAATCGGGAATGTATTTATTTTGGTCCTTAGAATATTTAGTCGAGGTGCGCAAAGATCAAACACGATAATTTCTATATAAGAAAGAATATATAAGGTATAAGAAAACTTTTAAACAGACTTGAAAATGAAAGAATTGAAATAGTGGAAGTACATGTGACTGGCAAAAGTATTGAATACTCTCGCTTGAAATCCAATAAAAAGCTAATGAATGTTTAATGTAAAATTGTGAAATATGTTCAAAAATTTGTATTGGATTGGCAGACGCTCCCTCCGAAAAGCGAAAGATAAAACAATTATAATTTGCAACAATCTTCTTTTCTGGCATTTCTTGTGAGATTTGATCTTGACATTACTTTAAAAATCTCTTAAGCGGTCTGAATTTCAAGGCGATTAAGCAATAACCCTGCTTTTGTGTCCCATGATTCCTTTCGCAAAGGACTATCCGATAATAATCCTCTTCTCGCATATAAGCTAGCACCATCTCAGTATCACTGCAGCTCTTTTAAGTCTCGTTTTAGAAGGGTGTCCATAATAGTATTTCGACCAATAATATTATCTGTAAAATTTTCCTATCGAATGGAGTTAGGAACTTAAAGTGCGCTCAGGTCTTAGATTTATAAATCAACTAATGGGACCAAGATTCAAAATGTTGAAGTGCGTGCAGATAGATCTGCATGGATCCAAGGCAACCACTGCCAATTTATGCCTGCTTTTCGCAGCCAAAAACTGGAACATATCTCTCATCCAAGAGCCATGGACCAAATACGATAAAATTCTGGGAATACAAAACAATATAGGTAAGTTGATTTATAGCAAAGGAAACGAGAGACCAAGGACAGCTATCCTATGTCACCACTCGTTCAATATTTACTCTCTAAATCAAATCATTTCCAGAGACCTAACCGCGAGCTCACTAGAGACGCCCACAAATAACGGAGGCAAGAGCACCATCATCAATTTTGCCACTGCCTATTTCCCGGGAGAAGAAGAAGAACGCCCTCCGGAATCAACACAGAGCTTCACAGAATACTGCATAGCTCATTGACAAAGTTTCGTGATCGGATGTGATGCAAATTCTCACCACACATTCTGGGGAAGCACCGACACAAATACAAGAGGTGAGCAACTTTTAAATAACTGCTTATCCAAAAATATTATAAATAATGTGGGGAATGATGCAACCTTCATAAACGCCGTTAGGAGAGAGTTACTAGACCTTACCTTGTCAGATGCAGGAATGGCCATTGCAATCCAGAGCTGGCACGTAATGAAGGAGGCATCATTCTCCGATCACATGTATATCAATTTCAACATTTAAACAGGGTTCAAAATCAAATATGAACCCCTAAACTTTAACTGGCAAGTCTTCCTAGACACACTCTAATTTAACCTAACAGGTATCAGTACTCCTATTAGAAAGACTGTAGATTTAGACAGCACTGCAAACGACCTCAACTCAATCATGAATGCCTACCAAACAAGCTGCCACGCAGTCCTCGTCAGAGGCATGGGAGATGTTCCATGGTGGAATCATGATGTCGAGGCCAAAAGAAGAGAGGTTAGAAAACTTTTTAACAAGGCCAAACGGACAAACAACAGGACGTCCTATCGAACTTCTCTTACCAGATATAACGCTGCACTAAGAAACAGTTGGAGAGCATTTTGTGGTAGTATTGACAAACTACCAATAGCGTGTCTTCTATACAAGGCTCTCTCCATCGACCATAAAAACCCACTCGGATCAGTCAAAAAACCAAACGGCGAATTGACATCAAACAGACTAGAAATTCTTGACTGCTTCATAAAAATTCATTTCCCCAACTGCTAAATACTAGGCAACCAAGAAGAAAACGAGGACAATAACATAAACCTTTACCTTACCCCCGCGTAAGCCTACAGACGCTCAAATAACATTTTCACCACAGAAGGAATTCGATGGGCAGTAAATTCGTTCGACCCAAACAAATCCCCAGGATGAGACGGAATATACCCGATACTCCTACAACGTGGCTTGCACCTAATAGAATCTCTACTCATAAGACTCTACAAAGCCAGCTATAGCCTAGAATATGTACCAATGGGCTGGAGAGATGTACGAATAATTTTCTTACCAAAGGCAGGGAAGAAGTCCCCCGAGGATACAAAGTCTTACAGGCCTATTAGCCTTACATCATTTATTCTCAAAGCCATGGAAAAAATTTTAGGTCACTACATAAGATCTAAAATACTCCAACCAAATCCATTTAACCCCAGCCAACACGCATATCAGACTGGAAAATCAACAGAAACAGCACTTCATGAGCTGACAACCGAAATCGAAGAAACACTCCCAAGCAAAGATGTTACCATGCGCCTTCATTGACATCACTAACTTCGAAGTAATTCAAACACTAGCTAGAGCCAGGAGAATAGACTCCTCTATCAGAGGAAACTCGGGCCTCGTTTAATCACAATAGCGGCAACAAGAGGCTGCCCACAAGGAGGCGTTCTATCACCACTCTTGTGGCTACTGGTGATGGATCAGTTGCTCGACAGGCTTAAGAGTAATCTTATCACAAACAATGGCTATGCAGATGATCTAGTCCTAATGGTCCGAGGTAAATTCGAAAGTATGATAACAGAGCGAATGCAATTCGCTCTCAAAATAGTAAACGAAAATAGTAAATGACAAAATAGAATGCACCGTTTTAACAAAAAGAAAGAGAATAACTCTTCCCGCACTGAGAACGCCACCTTTTATACTCATTGAAAAGTTTCGAGAAACTTCCAGAAATTTTTAGCCATATTCCCTTATTTACAACTAAAGATACTTATATGTAGTGAGTCCTCTTCTAAAAATAAACTACATGTTAAAAAAAAACCGAAAAAACCGGTTTGACTACATTTTTGACCAGGACATAATCATGCAAAATTGCATATTTAGTATGCAGTCAATGTCTTGTTTTCATTTCAATCTAATCAATCTATTGCACTAACAGTGACTCGTTGACATAGACGTTTTATGTCAAACCAACGGCTGTGCGCTCTTACACAACCCCGTCCGATCTTTTTTTTTTTTGACGAGCGCATGCTTCAAGGGGCTTGGTGGATCATGACGTGGTTTTGGCTTTTTTTTTAAATATACATTTTGTACGATAATTAACTTTAAATTAAATAATACAAATGAGTGACCCGTTTATTTGTAGAGCAGACGGTTTTAATGTTCTATATACGAGTATAAATATTCCATTTGTTTTTTAAATTATCGGCTTTCGTTTGATTGTAAATCTTCTCAGGCTCTAAGAAAATTTCTTATAATTTATCTTAATTGTTTACTCTTTTCTTAAATAAAAGCCACTAGTTCATTTCTAAAATTGAAGGGCTGCCTTACAGTTTGTCGATTATCATCAATCTCCTATTGCTGCTTTTATCATCATCGTATTACATAACACTGGGATCTGGTTCTGGTCTCCTGATTTCGAGCCGATGTCTTTTAGTTTGGCACGCAAATGACAGCTGTAAGAACACGGTATAAGCACGACATAGTCATACAGTACCTAACTAAAATATCACTATGAACTTAAGCATTGCTACGTTTTGACAACTAGGTATAGAATTGCTAATTTATAGCACTGCCATAAACGCAGCATATGATACGAAAGTGTGGGTTACTTTATTCTTTTTGTATTTCATTATGATGACACTTATTTTGTAGATTTTTTCGTTGTATGATTGTATGATATATGCAATTCGTTTCATACATTCCCTCTACGAATTCATGCGAACTCACATAGTTTGTCATTTGGTTAACTGAATAAACTCAAATCAAATAAAGTTTTGAGCTGTTGCACACAATGAATGAGTAAGTCCTTAATTTAATTGGAAAATTGCATTTAAATTAAGCCAATTTGACTTTAATTGAAGTTGTACGTTAATGCAAAACTAATACTTAACTTGTATGTTTGGTTAGTTGTGTTTCAATTAGTTTCATAGTCGTCTCACGTCATTTTAAATCGCTATAGTCATATCACTTAATTTTTGCTATTTTCGTAATTGTTTCTTACTTTATTTTAATGGAAGGATATCAGTTCTTTCTTGACAGGTCTATGACAATTGGGGTGTAAGTAAAAAAAAAGGCTGTAGTCGATAAACAATGTAATAGAAAAACACCATCTGTATCTAGATATAATATACTTTCACTTGACCGTCATAAAAGGGCAATATCCTCTTCTTAGCTTGTCCTTTCGTTGCCATATTTGTCCGATATCTCATAACGCGCGAAAATGTGTTCCAATATCCTGCGATCCGCTGACTTTATGAGTCAAATTTTTATAGTTGCTTCTGAGTGACATGCTGGACGCTGGTCTGTACTTCTTGGATATACGAGCAAATATGAGTGCACGCTTATAATATGAGATCGTAAAAAAGTAACCGTCAACAAATAAGGCAGTAACATAAAAATACAATATGTTTATACGTAAAATAATAAAGGACATCGTACATAATATGGCATTGTAAAAGTATATGGACGCGTTGCTTTGTTGGACGAAACCAAAGGTAATTGTGTGTAAAGTGCATTTATATGACTTATTTTTTATTTGAACTTTGTTTGGTGCGTGGGAAGATTTATGCGTTTCGAAAAGGTGTTATTTATACGGTAAGTATGTGTATGTGGTATGTATATATAACCTGCATAGCGAGGTCAGGGGCCGAATTACCACATCACTAATCGTACAATTCGTTACTGAATATTTTTTTCGGTAATACTGATTACGTGATCGAACTTTGAGTCAAGTCAATAATTTTTCATTTCATAATCATTTGATTTATTCTAAATAAATTTAATTTTGAGCTATTTACTTTAATTTACTTGAGCTGTTTAGGGTGTTTTTTTAGCTTAGATAGAAATTACTTAAAGATTAACTGTCAAATGAGCTGTCATATTCGGCGTTCACTGCTGACAATTATTATCAGTATATTGTGGCAGATCACTATGAATAGAATTTTGCTTGAACAACGCTACAAAATTATCCAAATTTAGGATGAAATTGAGCCATCGATTCGCACCACATATAGACGACTTTGTAATTTTTAAGGCGCACATAATTTTTGGCTCATTTTTGGCTTAAAGGGTTTGTTAATAAGCAAACCAAAAAAATCTAGAAAAATGTTTTTTGACCCTTGACAAGGTTATCAACCGTTTGCGTCTTAAAAAAACTGATGCCATTACTTTATTAGTCAATAGTTTAATTTTAGCTTACTACGGCGCTCTTGATCCAGATCTTCTTCACTCTTTTGGTTGCTGTTTGGTCACAGGGATAAAGTGATGAACCCATGTCAATTCTGTCGTTACAAATCCTCTGGATTCTTAGCCAAAACACTCGTGTGACATCGTACGTTCATTGCATTTTTGTTCAACTTAAAGCAGTTTTAGAACCCATCTTGCTGAAGGCTTTAAGAACCCAAGTAGTTATATTGTGATTAGGCCAATATTATTTATTTTGTATTATTAATAACTTTGGGATGCCGTGGATCTAGTGGTTAGGAAACACCAAAAGTATTTTTCCTGGTCCCACCTCTCGCAAATGTATGACAAACGTCCCATAGTAATAATTTCTCACGGAAAGCTTCTCAACTTTCATTTAGGACACGGCATTAAATTGTAGGTCCCTTCCATTTGTTGGCAAAAATATTGTAACCAAGTTGATTGCAATAAAGTAAATTTACTTACGACTAAATCAACTACATCACAAACTCTATATGTAACCATATTACATAGGAAACGTCGAAGATCTCGAAACGATTATCATAGCATAAGTATAAATTATATAATATTATTATGGTGCGGGGCTTTACCACGGAAGATAAATAAAAGGGCCGTAGGTACTTAGAGTATGCTCATGATTCGACAATGTCTTCGTACTTTAGTGACCCTGAATGGGCTACTGGTACTTAGGGAAAAATCTTTTGGGTAACTTTTCGTATTTAGTGGGTCATTCTAACACCGTTTGACTGGAGTGCCTAGAATAGTAAAATTCTAGGCGGCCTAGGACTGCTTAGTGGTGCTGGCCTTAGAATCCTAGTAGTAAATTATATGTTTTGAGGTTCCGGACGAATGTGCTGTCAGGGTCTCCTTTGCAACCGCCTAGGCACTTATATCTGAACGAACCGAGATCATTGATATCACCAAGATTGCCTCTGGTACCACGGGAGTTGTCTTGCCCAACGGACCGGTTTGACCGCAAAGTTGACCGGATCTGTGGACAACTTTGGATGCTGACCCAGTTTCTTCTGGGAATGTAACGTGGGGGATGTGGTTTACTGCCCAAATGCAGGTAGAGCATAGTATTGGTAATATCAGAGGTGTCCCTGGTGTTACCATATATGGCAAATCAGTGGACCCTCCTGTTGTTGCCGGTACGATAGTTGCTCGGCTAGGAGTTGCGCATCATACAACCGGTTGCCGTCATACCTTAAATCGGCCTGGGTGTCTCATACCAATGAATACTGGTACATTTTATATATGATTGTCGCTAATTGTCGTTAACAATTCATGTCTGAAGAGTACCGCGGCATTATGCCTTCGTTGGCGATGGCTACGTAAATCTATAGACTGTTCCTGTCGCCCCAAAAATTAATATAAATATTATTATATTGTTAAATATAAGGTGTTTAGGAAGATCTTTAAGTAAATTAATAGCCTTTTCATCTACTAGTCATTTAGGATAAACATTTTCTTAATATATATCATGAAATACCAAGACCTTCAATCAACGGACTCCCATGATCACAAATTTTTTCAATATTTTTTTCTGAACCTGAGGTTTATCCGCTATGTGGGACGTCTATAAAGCTCCCTCGTCCACGTTTAAATTCGGCTACCTACATTTTAACGATTGTTTTGATAGGACAGATGGGACTTAAATCCAGTCCATATCTTCATGAATCTAATGAGTAAATTTTTTCAAAATTGCTCTACTTCGCACGTGCGTGACCTAAATTAAATGCAAAGCAGGGGTGAAGCTTCGTAAAATCACTCTAGGGAAACGACATTTTTTAATGGCCGCGAACTTTTCTATACACCTTCGTATGTCTTTGTTAGTCCTATTGGCATGAACCCTAAGTAATTTATTTTTTTAATTTTTCAATGCCTTGATTTGTATAACTAATAGCCAATTTGATTGTTTACATTTCACAAAAAATTCAGTCGGACAGACGTTATGCGACCTTTGTTTTCAGATTGTTAAAAAAATTTAACATCCCCACTGTACGTATGGGTCTATTAAGGGATAAAAGAAAACTAAAATTTGATACCATTACATTATTGACTCTGTAGTGGAGCAACAACGTACATGGGGAAACAATAGGGGTTTTTTCTTGTTGTGAAAATCTCCTGTTGGTCTGATTCTAGTAAATTGAGTTTGGCCTTAACCCATTTAGCTTGTTGTTGGGAAACTGCAAAAACTTTCGCGGAGACTTTCTGTTTGTTTTTCTTTTAGTTTAGTTTTGTGATAATGGGGGTGAACTTGGAGAAGGGAAAGTTTGTGCAAGTAATGCGTAGTTTGCGCTGCATTGAGAAGTTGTGTTTTATGTGTTTGATAAGTACAAAGGCAAATATCCATACCGTATACATGTACATATATCTTGCTCTTACAGAAAAGGCCAGTTAAAATTTACTTGAACTTTTTATTACCACAAAACTAAAATTTAACATTGACAGGCCATGTTTGCGATAAATATTACATCGTAAAGGGTGAAACAAATTCTACCTATTTTAAGATAGTAAAGTAGTAAAACGGAGCTGCTCAACTTGCCATATAGATAGTTGTAATTCAGTTTATTTAAGCTATTTTTCTTATGAGTGTTGCAAACTACATTCGTTGTTAGTTTAGACTTTTAGGGCAGAGAGTATTGATCCTTCAATCCTTCGTAAGACTAAAGTAGCCGCGATAGAATTTTTGTTTGCTCGTACTAAGTTGTAGGGCATTATTGCTATGTGTCTAAATCAAGAAAATGCTATAAAAGTAAGGCAAGCCACTTCCCTATGTCCGATATTAGCTGCCGTTTTAACCAGAGTGTCTCCTTGACATTTCCAAATGGTCATAGCATAGACTAGACGAATTGGAAATTGCGTTTGCCTCCCTCTGGCATCTTTCGACATTACCGACATGCTTGAAAGTGGAAGAAAATTTTGGTATAGATGGTTTGGCGTTGGCGTTAAAGCATCTTGAAAGAAGGAATCCACTCTATTGTTAAGAGTGGACTACAATAAAGTCGGGTAGATCTAACCTCAGCTGTTTGCAATCAACTATGTCAACGACGTTTTCTTTAGCACGCTCGATTTTTGAGATCATATGCAGTGCTGATAATTGAAATCAGGGCTATTTTGGCTCGAACAGCTAGATACAGTGATTGCTGCAAATCTCTGAAATCGTCTGCCGTTTTCGATTTCAAGTTTTGAGGATTATTTACTGCATTGAGAACAGTAATGGGCACATTGAGCTTTTGTATTTGGATAATATTTATATTGTTTGCTGCTTCATTTGTTGACAAGATGTAGGTAGCATCATGGAAAGACTCCTCAAAACCTTGAATATTTAACGGATTCCTTTTTTGTAGTAATTGCCATTTTTTTTACTGCATCTACCTTTTCGAAGACTGCTCAAAGTTTCGATAAATTATTCTTCGTCTTAATCTCCGAAAACTGGTACTTGCCTGTGAAATTTTACCCAGCATCGGAAGACTTAGCATAAAGTATTCTTTTATGATGACAAGTCGAATATTAGCAAAACTAGTTTGAAGTTCAGTTAGTCGATTTCCGTTGAGAGGACCAAACTAAGCAGACTTATCCCTTGCAACAGGAATTTTGAATTTGTTATGTAAAGTTTCACCGCGAATTAGATAAGCAGCTGTAGCAGTAAATGCTGGTCTGACGATTTCATCATGTGGCATTGATGGCTGATATGGCTGCGATGGTAGGATTTTTCCCTGTTCCTGCAGTGCCATTAACAATCAATATAACTGGGTATTCGGTTCTAGATCTTTGCAAGTCGTATGAAACCACCTCACTTGCAAACGATTCATTATGTCAGAAATATTTCTTAGATTGCCCAATGACCCGCTCATCCAGACTTTTACAGTTGCAAATTCACTGCCAAGGGAGGACTCCCTGAATGACTTGCGCCACGGCTATCCCCTTTATTAAAAATAATAATAATACAAAAATCAAAGGAATGCGATTTACAAAACATCACATTCTACTATCACACTAAGGTCACCCTTCAGGAAGTTGTTAAAGGCTATTTTGAAGGCCTGAAACAGATAAAGCTCCTGCATTTCGTCTGTGCTCCAAAGTATTAAGAGAGGAAGTAATTGGTTACATCGTTTATCAAACGGATAACTCAAGATAAAGCAAATACTTCAGAGGGACTAAAGAAGAAGTTACAACGTCTTATGAAGTCCAAACATTGGCTAGCTCTTTTCGAAATTCCATAAATATGTTCCTTTCAGGAAAGTTCACTTGAGACTTTCAAACCTAACAACTTAAGTGAATCGGATCTTGCAATAGAGGCACCATTAGTAACAGGTGGCACTAATGTTGAACAGCCTTCTGAGAAAAAAGACAAAACTGGAATTTATTTGGGTTATAGTCTACTCTATTAGATTTGCCCCAATCGAGAATGACTTGAATTCGACATAATAGTCGAATTCATTAATTCACGCGAACCATTCAAGCGAGAATTGCATTCTTTTTGACTGACAAACTCAATGGAAGCCGATAGCGTTATATCATCAGCAAATGAATGAATATCACAGGGTGTATAAAACAATAGGTCATTGATATATATAAAAAAGAGCGTAGGCGATAATGATGACCCTTGGGGCACGCCAGCATTGATGCCATCTGAAGCCGAAGATATTCCGTTCAATACTTTTAGTTACAGTTCCATAAATAACCCTCAATCCAGGCAATGAGAGAAGTGTGTAAGTTGAGCGCACGAATCTTATTAATAAGACAATCATGTCAAACTCTACCAAAAGCCTTAGAAATATATAAGGAAACAACGCATGATTCACATAGGTTTCAATGCTTCGCTCCAGACAATGAGTCACGCACATCACGAGTTCACCTGAAGAGCGATTTTTACGAAATCCATACTGCACATTGGATTGGATATCGAATCCAGATAGCTCATTAGTCTGAAATTAACGATAGATTCCATTACCTTCGATATAACCGACAACAAAGCAATAGGGCAATAGTCAGTAGGTGCCGATTTATCACCTTTTTTCGGAATGGGTTGAATATTTGCCATTTTCCAAATTAATGGAAATCCAACTGTCGATAATGATCACTTTTGAAGCATGACTCTATTGTGGACATTAAAATACTTGTCGTTCGTTTATGAAAAATCTTGACAAAAACTGATCCTGATTCTCAAATTTATTCAAAAACAATTCTAGATTCAGCATGATTGTCGAATGGATGGATAAAGTATTTTCCTCAGTTTCCCATCTACACAATTTTATTTATTAATACGAAAAATCAATATGTAATCTATCCTTTGCCCTTCGCATCTTCGCCTTTCTGTCTCGCAATAATGTAGGATACAAGATTTGCATGTGTAGACGTAGGCTTTGGTCAGACAGAAAAACTTGGAAAAATGTTTCGCTTGTCGAACACGGATGGAAACAATTCAGCAATTATCTTCTACACTGCGGATTCCTCTATTATTGCTTTCTAACCGGCGCGGCGTACAGTAATGGCCACCCACAAAAACTCCCTTCGCCGGTTTTGATTTGGTAACAAAATCATATCCATCCATCTCAACGCCATATTTTCTGCGAGGGAATTTCGGCCTACCCCGCTTTATAAGAAATCCTCCACAACAAAGAACAGTTCGATGTTGTTTAAGGATTAAACTAATTCCATTCGTTCTCCACTACCATGATTGCAAGGAACCAATATGGAATTCTTCTGTTCGCAGACGCAGCCTAGCACTTCCTTTGCATTGCTGCGAAAGCAAACTTTAAGAGGATTGTTTCTTGAGAGTGCAACACCAGAGTCGCGCCCGTTTTATCGCCCTATTCTTATCATTTCATTGCTCAGCTGCTTCCAGTTTGGACTGAAACAATAAAAACCATAACCACAAATCCACCCCAGACGCAAATCAGTTTAGCTAATTACTCCTTATCTTTATTTATGAAACAATTCGTATTGTGTGTCGATTTGATGGCGATGTCTGACGACATATAACTGTCCGCGTGGGGATAGGCCAACTTCGACCAGTCACTGACATTTATTTCAAGATTAAGGACAATGATAAGGATAACACACTGTGTGCTGTCGGTCTGGCGGGTATTTTCACTCAACTACACTGCCAAGGCCATATTATTGAAACATAAATTCAATGGAAATGCGGGCGGGTGACTTAAGTGCTGTCGATTTTGTAAGCGCCCTTTCCGTGCTCATAAACAGAACAACATAAACACGAATGCCTTTGCAAGGAATTTTATTTGCGCCATTACAGAGGGCTAAGTCGTTGCTGACGAACAACAACAGAATTTGCTCATTCAGACTACTCATTTTGAACGCAACGGATTTTATTCATAGTCCTGTCGGCCGGTCGGCTATGGATTGTATCGAAGCCGATGCGTATTAATGTATGTGGCAATGTGCGTGTCTGCCGATAAAATTTCCAAACACCCTTTATCACTTAGAATTCAATGTTGGTCGCCGCAGACATTTGGACATTTCGCCTTTTCACGATGCTCGTTCGTGCTGTTGGGATTTTAGTTACCTGGTTAAAAAAAAAATTGGTATTCACTCAATATTCTTTGATTGGATTAAAATTGCTTAGTTTTATGGTCAGAAGGAAGATAGACGTCGTCACGTATATTGAGACGATAAGGACAGAACAGGACAGGACAGGACAGGGCATAATACAAGGCAGACATAGGCCCCACTCAACCAAAATGTTCAAATGTTTCGTGTTCCTTTTTACAAAAGACATAACCCAAAATCGCAAATTGGGTCACGTGAGCAGTGAATATAAAGTATGTACTTCCATCGGGAAGATAAATTGAAATTGATAGAGTCCAAATAGCCACTCCTCATCGTCCCCCTTAATCAATGCAAAACAAGCAAACGAACCTGGTGCAAAAGAACCAACAGGACTACCTGGTAAACTGAAATGTAGGTGTTCGCTTGCAAGCAGACGATAGACAGTTCCAAATGGGGATATCAATCTTCTTCTGTGAACTTTGAACATTCTCTTGCTCCAGTTCCACATACAGTTACAATTCCAGCTGTTCGGTTTTTATTTTTACCCAATTGGAAGAGCTTTTTCGGAAAAATGACTTAATTCATATTCAACAGGAGGGTGATTCGGAGATTTCGCAGCACTTTATGACAAGTTCAAGTAATAATGGGTACCGCCCACTCTGGCATTGGGTCAATAAGAGCAACATCGCTCAGGAATTTACGTCTCATCGCCTGATGTCTCCTTGGTGTTGTGTTTTTAGCAGATACCCCACAGGATGGTTATACTTCAGGACAGGTTATCTACCACCTTGTTTTGGTTGATTAATTGATTAACTGAATAATTGATTAATTGATTGATTTATTAAGTGGATGTTGTAGTTCTGCAACCATGCGGATCTATTGCGTTTTCGCCGACTAGTGTTCTGGGAATAGTGTATACCAGATCTCTAAAGAACCCCCTTAATACTAATGGCTCTTAAGAACTTAAGAAATGACGCACAGACTACAAGATCTCGTACGGTTCCTAATAGTCCCTATCTCTATCTCTATCGGATCGTTGCTCTGCATTCGTTGCGAAGATGACCCGAGGTCTCCTCCGCATTTCTGCATAGCCTGCAACTGCAGTCTTCTTCTATTCCCACATTCCTTAGATATTATTAAGATACAAGATATTCTCGGTACTTTTCCCATTATCTCTTTTAATGCAGAGCTTAGCTTGATTCTTACTGCTTATGGTTCTGCTCCGTAGGTGATTATTGGTGTAACCATAATGGTGTTCTTTCAGTGCATTATAATATAATAATAATGTTCAGCTCGACAGACCGTTGCGGTCCAAGGCGGAGCTTCTCGCGACCATTTGTGTTGTGCATGTATATTTTTTTCACACAAGTGGAAGGGACCTACAGTTTAATGCGGCGAATTGAGAAGCTTTCCGTGACAGGTTATTACTCTCGGGCGTTTGTCAGACATTCGCGAGAAGTGAGATAACATAAAAATTACTTTTTGGTGTTACTGGGATTCGAACCACGAACCTCCTGCTCAGCAGTCATGCTGATATCCACTGAGCCACGGTGTCCACGGATTATATACTCATAATAACACGTTATTTACCAGTTATTTAAAGCTTCATGCAGAACTTAATGGTATATATTTTCCTGTAACTTGGAAAACTTTAAGTTGGGTTCATACACTCTTGTCAAGGCTTCATTTTCAATTTTGAAACCGTCGTAAAGGAAAATTGTTCAGTAATTCTTAAATATAACTTTCTGCTCATATTTGCCTTCCGGTTTAAATTGGCTTGAAGGGTTGGAATGTAGTCGGTTTGGAGTATTTTTGATGCCCCGATAAGTTTTTTATGTCATCTGGTTTGAAAATTGTATATCTTACTCAATACAGTGTATATTTTACGCAAATGCAAAAGTGCAGGGAGTACTAGAAATTCTATATAGGCAGTGCATAGACCAAAGCTGACTGCTTAGTTTTTGATCCAGTTGGTCGCATACGTGCCGATTTGTCTAAAAAATTCATAAACTAAGTGCTAAGTTAACAGTGTGGTAAACTGTTGTTGCAGAGAAGAAATATAAGGACGAAACAGATTGGTAGACAAACACCAATACGCATAGGTAGATAGTTAGTTTCTTATGATTTGGTAAGGTCGACCACTCCCGGTTTTTTTTGACGTGATAACGTCTCACTACAAAGGGGTGCATGTTCAAAAAGCAAAATGTTAAGTCGGACACTGTTATGACACACTGTTAACTGACAGTTATGATACACTGTTAAGTGCCACACTGTTAAATGAGACACTGTTGTGACACACTGTTAAGTGAGATACTGTTATGACACACTGTTAAGTGAGACACTGTTAAATGGCACTTTTTTGAGAACTAAGCCATTCATCAAGCGATTCGTATGGAATTCGCAATGTAGGACTAAGATGCGACTATAAGAGATCTTCCTATGGAAATTCTATGGATATGGTCATTAGCGACAAGCGATTCGTATGAAATTCGGAATGTAGGACTAAGATGCGACTACAAGACTCCTTCTATGGAAATTCTGGGATATGGTCATTAGGATCTGGAATTTTGGAAACTATACCATTTTGAGATGTCCGTTCGTCTATCCGTTCCACAGACAAGAAGATCTTTGTTTTTTTTCTTTCGTCCCGGGCAGACGTTGTCACGCTAATAACCTACGGCAGTGTTTACTACACAGCCTAACCTGCTTTTTTTTAACATATCAGCATTCTAAGTTCAAGTATGTGTGAGAGGAACATATCGGTAGCAATAATACTAATAATAACAATAGAATAATAACAAACAAACAGAATATTGATAAAAAAGCTAATTTCGGAGTTACTCTGAGATACTGTTATGACACACTGTTAAGTGAGACACTGTTAAATGGCACTTTTTTGAGAACTAAGCCATTCATCAAGCGATTCGTATGGAATTCGCAATGTAGGACTAAGATGCGACTATAAGAGATCTTCCTATGGAAATTCTATGGATATGGTCATTAGCGACAAGCGATTCGTATGAAATTCGGAATGTAGGACTAAGATGCGACTACAAGACTCCTTCTATGGAAATTCTGGGATATGGTCATTAGGATCTGGAATTTTGGAAACTATACCATTTTGAGATGTCCGTTCGTCTATCCGTTCCACAGACAAGAAGATCTTTGTTTTTTTTCTTTCGTCCCGGGCAGACGTTGTCACGCTAATAACCTACGGCAGTGTTTACTACACAGCCTAACCTGCTTTTTTTTAACATATCAGCATTCTAAGTTCAAGTATGTGTGAGAGGAACATATCGGTAGCAATAATACTAATAATAACAATAGAATAATAACAAACAAACAGAATATTGATAAAAAAGCTAATTTCGGAGTTACTCTGAAAAAAGCTCTTCCAGTGGTGTAATCAAACGAAAAACACAATACGAGAGATAAGTTCTGTTTGAAGACATACACACACTATACGAAGAGATACAGCAGAGCCTTTCTGCTCTTGCCTTCCAAGGACAAAAAAGTTATACTCATAATGTACACGTCTCCAGTCAAATTCACTTATCCTTAGCATGTCAGACAAAAGGCCATCGAACATTGTCCGAATGAGTTCAGTATTCAGTTAGCTGCCGACGGTATTGGTTTGGTTCGCGCGTCCTTTAGCAGCCTCATCGCAAAAAGAGGCTATCACCATATCAAATTTTGAGAGTCATTAGGTTAATTTATTCTACGTACTGATAAAATATCTCATTTTTACCTGACGTTTTAGGTAATCCAAACGAGACGTTAGAACGAACAATTTTAACGACAGGGTGAAAACCCAAAAAAATCGAAATATTTCAAATCGCGACACACACTCGCAGCTTAAAACGCAATAAAAGCTCTTCACGCATTTTACGTCCGCTCCGCTCGTTCGTTGGTCGCGTTGGCGTCGTAGTTAGTTGACTCGCATCCGCACTCAGGTGTAGATATTTTGAAAGGAATGTCAACGCGCTGAGAAATTTCCACATTTGGTACGAGTGGTTTACAAATTTACATATCCTTTTATAAGCCAGACTTTTGTGACAAGGTGATTTCACACATGTACCAATATTCAGGTGTTCAAGTGTTCTAGTGTTCTAGTGAATGAAAGTGCGTGACAAGGTGCAATCTGTTGCATATCCTAGAAAACAACATAGATACTAGTATACATATAGTAGTGTTTGTGTGTATATAAATATCGTTCCTTGGCACAGATCCAAATGAAATCCATACGCTAAGGGGATGTGAAAAATTCAAGTGAAACCGAATACGAGTATCTGTTGCATTCTTGATTGGTTGGGGTGTGGTGACTTTGATATCCTCCCTGCGGGATAATACACGAATGCGAAGAAATATTTTCGTTGACAGCAACTTGTGTGTGTGTGCTTGCAGGATTAATGTCGTAGCCTTCGTCGTCGTCGTCCAAGTTCAGAATGTTATTTTCCCAGAGTCGTCCTTTGGTTCGTTAACACGATATATGGCGGCATTCACATTCCTTCCTCTTGGCAATTATATTGCAAACAAACAGGTGCAATAAAATTGTTCTCAAGGATAAGGGTAACAGGGGTAAGTTATCTTTGCCATCCATTCATTATTCTTTTTGTTAAAGGAGTTGTCAGGTGCCACAATCACATCGAACACGTAGACAAAAGACAAAGTTTTGTGGCTTAGTGTGATGGTATCATTTTTTTTTTCCTTTTAGATAAAAGGAAAACTTTTTCTTCATTAATCGAATTGAAAAATTGAGGTAATTTGTGGTTGATGATGGTTTTTTTTGCTCTCCTTTTTGTTCGAGGTAATTGAAAGTTTGTGGGTAGCCATTTGTTCTCGAAATCGTACATTAAATTTTGATAAGATACAAATGTTGACTTATCTTTTGTGCGTTAGTGAGCTTAGTTAAAAAATTCACATTTTGGAAAAATTGGTTTTACCAATCATTTGAATCTGTGCCCAAATTTTATAACATTTCGATTTGGTGAAAGGTGTTGTTACGAAATTTAGGCTTTCTAGAGAGGTCACAATCAATTTTGCAAATAAAAACACAACACAAGTTCGTTTATTCACAAATTAACACTTTAATTAACTAATAGCAACGGTTCACAAATACTGGTGATTACTTATTATTCTGATGCAATCACAAACATCATCCTTATTGGTATTATTGTCAAACCAAAGGAGGATGGATGGTATGATTCGCGCTGTCAGAAGGCTTCTATGATTAGAGAGATATGCTTTCGGTTTTACAAAGTAAGCTCTACCGAGGAAAACCGAATAAATTTTAAACGAGCTAGAAATGATTGCAATGCCTATCTTCGGCGAGTCAAGTTCGCCTTCGATCAAAAATTATGGCAAAAAATACTACAAAGTCCCAAAGCTAGTAAAAATGTTTGGTCATTCGTGAGAAGAATCAAAAATACAGCCTCGTCGTCGATTCCAACGCTCATTTATAATGACATTCCAGCTGTCATATCTAAGGATAAGGCCAATCTGTTTACTACGCATTTTGCAGCTAGCTCCACGCTTCCAGATTGTGCATTGTTGCCGCCTCCACATCAGAGTATTAAACACTTTATGGGAAAGATATTCATTCGTACTCGTGCAGTTGCTAAAGTTTTAAACGATCCGCTGGTCCAGATGGTATTTCCCCATTTGTTCTGAAGAGGTGTTCTTCCAAGCTGGTATTTTCATTGTGTGAGCTTTTCCATCTATCCTATTCTTCTGAAGTTTGAAACAGCCTTTCTCTAGCCCATACCCAAAAAAGGCGAGCCGTCGTCTCCTTCTTCGTACCGACCCATAGCACTTACATCCACTCTTTCCAAGGTCATCGAAATACTGATCAATTTTCAGCTCATGAAATATCTTGAAACCAATGAAATCCTTAGTGACCGGCAGTCTCGATTTCCTGGGCAACATTCTACTGGTGTTTTGATGGTATATCTCACCGACTAGTGGAACTGGTCTTTGCATCATTTTGATGAAAGCAAAACTGTTGCACTCGATATTTCCAAAAGCGTTTGACAGAGTTTGGCATAAAGCTCTTTTGTCCAAAATGCGTGCTTTGGTGTCGATAATAAGCTGCTTCACTGGATTAGAAGCTATCTTTTGGACCGCACAATACAAGTTGTATTGGATAAAGTTCATTACTTAAATGCTGGCGTTCACCAGGGCTCTGTTTTGTCCCCTACACTCTTCCTCATTTTTATTAATGAACTCTTATCTGTGACTTCTAATCCAATTCACTCTTTCGCTGACGACAGCACTCTCAGCTTCTCATATAAGTTTGAGGAACATCCTTCCACTTCTCATGTGGAACTCAAAGCACGTTGAATTGCTACGTGGACACCTTAATAAAAAAAAAAAACTTTCAATAATGGGGAGAAAACAATCGAGTAGAATTTAACGCTTCCAAAAACAAATGCTGTCTCCTGTCGTCCAAGCAAATCCTAAATCTCATGTCATTATCCATGAATGGCTCTTGCATCTGGGAAACTGAAAATCTCGCAATTCTTAGTATGTGCGTTAACGACAAGCTTCGTTGGAATGACCTTTCATCAGCATAGATAGAATTAAAAACCGCGCGATAAAACTTATCGGTGGTGCAAAGATAGCGAAATCAATAGATTCGCTTGAACACCGTAGGAACGTTTCCTGCTTGTCACTGTTTTATCGCTTCTTCTACCAGCGGTGCTCAAGAGAAATAGCCAGCTGCATGCCACCTCTCCTTGAATTCAACCGCAATACTCGTGGCGCTCTAAATGCTCATCATGAAACTTATTTCGACATAAAAACCTTAGCCCTCCTTGATTTACAACTTTAGGTTCTAATTTTTCTCTCTCAATAGGTGAATTCTAAGTTTTGTTTTTGATTGGGATACCTTAAAAAAAGGTCCAATAAAACTCAAGCGGAACCAATTTTTGAAAGCTTGTTTGCTCTTTCCTACTTACTTCCGTGAATCAATTTAAAGTTACATGCCGGCCGCTAGCTATATTACGATCTTAAACTGAGGTCATGTAGTGAAAATTGGTTTTCAATTATTATTTAGATTCTTCTGCTTCTCTGGTATACTTAAAATGTTCAGTGACATTTTTGAGAATCGGTAAAGTAAGCGACTGTTTTGACTGTTCGATATAATACTCTGCAGTCAAAATGGTCCAGTAGCGATCTACCTTGACTGTTAGTGCGTTTCCAGCATCATTGAACAAGAAGTTTCGGCTAATGAACCTTCCAGCATAAAATTCGCTCCAAAAAGTCCGGGGTTCCTGGGTGTGATATAATTTCGTAATATCAGGCTTCAGCTCAAATGGGACTATTTTGCTTATTCGCAAATCCGTTGAGACAGAAAGGGGCTGTAGTTAACGCACATAACGCGTTAATTTGGTAAAAAATATTTTGCAAACGTTGTTGGGGAGTGTAATTTTCCAAGAGTAAATGGCAAGTATAGACGAGTTTAAGTGTCAGACAAGTCACAGGTAACTTACATACACGCATAGCCGAGAAACTGTATCAGAAACATGGGGCGTCCCAATTAAAAAATCTTAACAAATAAAGTCTCTAAGCTTAACACTACTACTCGTAGCATCTGACGTTTGTTTGGAAACTTATCTATATACGTCAGCAATGTAGCTCCGATAAGCCGATAAAAACATAAACTTTTCTAGCTCGTAATAATAACGTCACATTGCGGCTTATCTAATTGAATGACATTTGGAGTAAACTTCGAGTTAGTTACTTGAACAACACTAATGACGCAAGTCATCAGTTTCGTTACAAAATGTAATTTCCTCTTGATTCGATAATCAAAGAAGGCGATTATAATGTCATTACTGATACACAGTATAATAAAATCATAAAATTTTAGATAAAATTTGTGGGCGTCCTGCTTAGAGACACACTTTCGCAAATTATCTAGAGCCTATGCATAGTGTTACAAGGGGAGTCATACAATTCATATATGCAATTTTTTCTAAGTCATCGCACGTTTGATTTTTTTGTTCTTGTATTCTTTTGGGGAATAGATTTTACAACCCCACACGATAAACGATTATCAACCCACCCACCTACTTATACGTCAATACACATCCACAAACACACGCTTATCAGTCATATGATGCTTAGTTTGTGATTTTCCGATTGAATGAAAAATTCAATTACACAAAATTCGTTACGTGTAAGCATTTTGTGTGTGATTTATATTCGTTGCTTTCAACATAATATCATCTATATATAACGGGTGTTTTTTTAAGTGGTTGCCGATTTTTTTTTTTGAATAAAACACATATAAAATTATGAAATGACCAAAATTTTTTTTTATTTGGTAGATAATTTTTTGGCATTTAACATTTAAACACAATTTCTGGCATATGGCTACCACGACTATTTTTCACAAATGTCATTCTTGAGGTCCAATTTTCCAGCACTTTTTCAAGCATTTGAGGGCGTATGTCAGCAATGACACGTTGAATATTGGTTTCCAAAGCGTCAATCGATTGAGGTTTATCCACATAAACCAATGACTTCACGTATCCCCACAAAAAGTAATCGAGTGGCGTCAAATCGCACGAACGCGGAGGCCAATTCACCGGAACATTTCTCGAAATAATGTTGTCGTTGAAAGTTTCTTTCAATAAGTCGATTGTTTCACGTGCTGTATGGCAAGTGGCACCATCTTGTTGAAACCACATTTCATCCATATCCATATCTTCAAGATTTGACAACAAAAACTCATTTAACATGGTTCTGTATTGATTTCCATTCACGGTAACGCGTTGTCCTTCCTCATTTTTAAAGAAATATGGACCGATGATCCCACCAGCCCATAGACCGCACCAAACAGTACATTTATCAGGATGCATTTGTAATTCTTGAACGGCGTGTGGATTATCTTTGCTCCAAATGCGACAATTTTGTTTGTTGACGTATCCATTTAACAAAAAATGCGCCTCATCACTGAAGAGAATTTTACGGTAAAAAAATGGATCTTCGTTCAATTGATTTAACGACCAATCACTGAATTCACGGCGCAAACGATGGTCGTGTGGCTTTAATTCTTGCACCAATTGAATTTTGTATGGCACCAAACCCAAATCTTTACGTAAAATTTTCCATAAAGTCGATGGACAAAGTCCAATTTGCTGAGCACGACGACGAATCGATAAATTGTCGTTTTCTTCGACACTGGCCTCAACGACAGCAATATTTTCTTCTGTACGAACTCTTCTCATTCTTGTCGGTGGCTTGGCATCCAAAAGAGTGAATGTAGACCGAAATTTGGTAATTACGTTCTTTATGGTGGTCTCTGACGGACGATTATGTGCACCATAAAATTCACGAAGTGCTCTATAAACATTTTTAATTGAACACTGATTTTGAAAATAAATTTCCACGATTTGAAAACGTTGTTCTGGAGTTAACCTATTCATAATGATTTGCCAAACAATACTGAGTAGAAATGCCACTTTGATCTGTCAAAACAACTGTCATAAAATAAAACGACATCTATCGGAAAAACAAACCTCCTTAAAAAACACCCCATTTCTTTGTTATTTACTGCAGTCACAGCAAACACACATTTTCACATTTCTGCTTCTCTCTCTCGATTTAGCAGAAAAACAGGTTTGGACGCGTGAAAAATAGCGTACATGACTTGCAGAAAAGTGATCATCGTGCTCGTTAGATTGCCGAACTCGGCTACCGCCTCGTTCGTCAAGCTTCGACCTCGCACGATAAACTCCACTTTCCTTGCTCGTTCTGTAATATACTATTTTATATGCACTCCCGATCATAACTGACGATAGGAACGAAATATTTGGTTGATTATTTTTTTGTTTTGTTCGTTATGCTCCCGGAGAAATTTTTAACAAAAGAAAATTTGGGAAAATTTGGAAAACGATAAAATGGATATTTTTTAGGAAATAACTCAATTTAATGTTTTCGGTGAAATGAAAGCTCGGAAACAAAACACATTCGAGCCTAAATTAAAATAAAATTAAATTTGTGTTGATTCGCGATTTGTCCAAGAAAAGTCGTTATTTAATTTCTATTCCAATAGATTCCAATAGTTGGGGCTACGTGCAAAAATTTTATTTGACAGTTGTTGATCCATTTGCACGGTATGTCTTTTGCGATCTGTCAACGTATCCCAATGATTCTGTCGGACATGCCATTAGAATTTAAGCGCTTGCAGTTTCGGCTGCGGCTTGCATTTGCAATTACAATTAAGAAATATGTTTTTGCGGCATTAGAACTGAAAATCCAGGCTTCAATGGTCAATTGTATGTCGCCTATTCCAGTCTCGGAAAACCATCAGACAACCAACCAAATAAAAAGTACTAAA
Organism: Nephrocerus scutellatus; assembly: GCA_947095585.1. Classification (NCBI taxonomy): domain Eukaryota; kingdom Metazoa; phylum Arthropoda; class Insecta; order Diptera; family Pipunculidae; genus Nephrocerus; species Nephrocerus scutellatus. The sequence continues at coordinate 17,665,374 of OX352765.1, read as the reverse complement.
TAAGACCACCAAAGATCCTAAAACGACCCCCAAAAGACCCTCAAAAGACTCCCCAAAATAACCCAAAAGACCCTCAAAGTACCTCCGAAAAACCCTTAAAAGAGGCATTAAAAGATCCCCAAAAGAACCGCAAAAGACCCTCATAAGACCCTCAAAAAACCCTCAAAAGACCCTCAAAAGAGCCACAAAAGACCCCCAAAAGACCCTCAAAAAACTCCCATAAATGAACCCAAAAGGTCCTCAAAAGACCAAAAAAACCCCTAAAAGACGCTTAAATCACCCTCAAAGTCAAGAGCCATCAAAAGGCCCTCACAAAAGACTCCTAAAAGACACACAATAGAGTCCTAAAAAGACCCTCAATAGACCCCCAAAAGACCGTCAAAGGACCTCCAAAATACATTTAAAATATTCATGAAAAGATCAGCAAAAGACTCCCTAAAATACCATCAAAAAACCCTCAAAAGACTCCTTTAAATACCCACAAAAGACCATCAAAAGACTGTCAAAAGACCCCCAAAAGACAACCAAAAGACCTCCAAAAGATCCCCAAAAGACCCTCAAAAGTCTCGCCGTAATAAACCCAAAAGGCCCTTAAAATACCAAAAAAAAAACAAAAGACGCTCAAATGACCCTCAAGTCAAAAGACATCAAAAGACACTCAACAAAAGAGTCCTCAAAAGACCCTCAATAGACCCCCAAAAACCACTTCAAAAGACACTTAAAAGAGTCATCAAAAGATCCTGAAAAGACCTTCAAAAGACCCTCAAAACGCCCTAAAAAAACCATACCGAATTTCATGCAAATCGGTTGAGAAATGACTTAGTTTTCAAAATTAAAAAATGTAACACAATATGGTGACCAAACCGTGACTTAAAATCGCAAAACAAAATTATTCCTGATACCGTTACCCATCCTCACCGCCGCCGATAAAGTAGTTTCACTTCAAAAATGTCGTATATCATAAAGCAGTGCAATGAACGAAATAGTGATGTTCAAGCAGAAAATCAAAACAAACAGCAATGAAAGCATTTTCTTTCGATTGCAATCTTCTTCTTCTTCTTCTTTCTATGATATTGCAATCGAAATCGAAACGTAAATAATACACATTGAGATTCATTGTGATTTCAAATTTAATGAAAGAAAATAAATACTTTGATTTAAAATTTCAAATAGCTTTTCACAAATTCACAAACAAATTAATTGAAAGTGGGACAGGACAACGTCTGTCGGGTCAGCTAGTTACTAATATAAATGAACAAATTCTAATGGCTAATATGCATACATACATATATACATATATATATATTTAATTGTTAGAGAGTTATAAGTTAAGTGTGCGAAGATTTAGTTCATATTGACATACTAGTTCCGAATTTATTTTACTTTGGCGGTAAGCAATCAGCAAACAGTAAACAATATGTACTAAGGAACTTTTTGCTTGAACATTTTAGTAATTAGTAAAATTTGGAATATTAACCATAAATTGTACAAATTTCATAAAAAGTCTGAACTTTCAATGTAAAATGAACTCTCCAGTATATTTCTAGTATCGTAACAGATAAACTTTGCACCTGCCCTAAATCGCTGTGATAAAATTCCTCCATCATCTTGACTGTGTACTACTCGTATTACATTTCTCGTCCCTGAAAAATTTTCTTAATTTTTTTAAAAGGAAAACAATTAAAACGCCTTTAGATGGATAGGCACATCAATTTGACTAGCAAACGGTGTTTGTTCTTCCGTTTACTAAGTTATTTTCCATCTGCATTCCTTAGCCATATGGCGTGCTTGTAATTTATTTACCACTGGGGAGTTGGCAGGATATAAAACAAGGAAACCTACGAAAGTGGGAATACAGGAAAGAGCTTCTGAGCTGTATTCAAAATTTCGCGCGTTTCTATTTTTGTGTGTGTAAATTGAAGGGAGTGTAATCATTAGCATCAGCGGAATGAAGATAAATGCGGAAAAGAATTTCCTTGGCATTTTCCTTTTGTGTACATAGGAAATTTCTGTTATGTGTCAGACATTAATGAAGTATGAGGTAAAATTACTTAATCAGCTAAGATAATTTATTGGAATAAAATAGATGAGTAAGGTTTTCGGATTCCATTGATTCAGTGTCTGAATAAATGTGTTCTAATTAGTTGCAAGTTAATAAAGAGCATAGAAATAACGGTTCTGGTTCCACACTATTTCTTTTCAGGGATAGAGGTGAAGCCTCTCCAAAAGTACGTTTATTTAGATAAAGTCTCGTAGATTTATATAGCCGAGAATTTCCCCCGACCCACGGTAAGGGATTCTCTGGTTCCAAACTATTTCTCTTCAAGAGTAGAGGTGAAGCCTCTCCAAAAGTACATGGGTCCAGATATAGTCACATAAGTTTATATAGAAAGAAATAGGTCAAAGTAATTTTACCTTCAGGGGTAGAGGTGATGCCTCTCCAATAGTACACGTTAGGAGAAACATAGGTAGACTTTTCCTCTCTAAAATATTCCCACTAAGTAAATCTGCTCACGGGAAGCACGCTGCTGCGCCACACCGACGATTCACAAGTCATAAAAGGTAGTGATCAACAAAAAGTAGATTGTAAATTTGTTAGCGATAGAATAAGTGTTATATTTTTATAACAAAAAAGTGTTTCTTATTCCGGACAACAACTGAGCCTACCCCGGCCGTAAAAAACTTCGTTACTATTCTCTTCACTATTTCTCTCCACATGACCTAAAGAACTGACATTTTGTGAGTGTCTAGTCCAAAATAGCATTTTTTATATTCCGAGTATGACGCGTGTGGCGCGTGTGATGGTTTGAAAAATTGTTTTCGACTTCTTTGAGGTCCTTTCTAACCAACTTCCCCACAACCTAGATAGCTAAAATTTTGTAAGTGTCTAAGTTCTAAATAACATTTTTATATTCCGAGTATGAAGCGTGTCACGTGTGGGGTGTGTGATGGGTTGATATTTTTTTGTCGACTTCTTAGAAGTCCTTTTTAACCACTTTCCACACGACCGAGAGAGTTGAAATTTTCTGAGTATCTAAGTCCAACATAGCGTTTTTTATATTCCGAGTATGACATGTGTCGCGTTTCGCGTGTGGCACGTGTGATGGTTTCGAATTTTCTCGTTTTTTGAGGTCTTTTTCAACAACCATTCGCACGACCTAGAGGGCTAAAATTTTGTGAGCGACTCAATGTCGGGGGCCCATTTTTATATCCCGCTTTTGTATATCCTGCTAAAATAGCCCCAACCTCTAAATAGATATTTTGGCGATTATTACCAAATAATAAACGACTGTGTGGCGTGTTTCGATGTAAATATAAAAATTTTCGTACCCGAAAACGAAGTTTTTTTTTTACATTTACTTGTTTTTATTAATGTGGTACGAATATTTGCAATTATTTGAAAGTCTGTAGTCAAGTCGCCCCGAATGGCTTTATAATTGCTGCACAAATTCAGATTTGACTTAAAAAAGCATTATTCCAGCTTTACTGCTTTTTTAACCACAGCTAAGAGTCCACAGCGAAATTTATTTAACGAAATTAAATTGTTGCCCCTGTTGGTGTACACAGCTACAGTATGTGGATAATTAAATAATATGCCATGAATGCTGAATAAATTGCGCACGGTGATGTTGACGATGACGTTGGACGAAAGAATCCTCAGCCAAGCAACCAAATTAAACAATTCCACGGTTGAGAGCATAAAAACCATGAAAATAAGCGAGCGATGTTTGTTTGGTTAAAGCTGGGATTGGGCTTGTCAGTGGTATAGTCGGTCGGAGAGGGTCCATGGTATAACTACCGTGTGTCCTGTGAGTTCTTTGATGGTTAATGAATGTTTGTTCAACATTTACATCGTAGAATAAATTGTTTACTGTTTCTGTTCGAGTTTCATTTATTGCTGCTGTTGTTGGTTTTCTTTTGGAGTTGTGCGTTTGTGACTAAATGAAAACATTAACGAGAACTGAAGTGGGCCAAGTTATTTCTGATTTCATAAATAATTTTACAGAAGAATAATTTCGGGTAACCACGAGAGCGGTTTGCTCCATCAGAGATTACATATAAAGCAAACACAAAAGCTAAACCCAACAGATTTATTCTAAGGAATCTATCTTTACTTACTTCTTACTTATGTCCTATATCCCCTTGTGGGCGATAGGGCCTTCAGCTATCTTCCCAACTCTTCTCCAATTGCCGTGACTCCTCCTCAACTGTTCTGCGCCATGTATTTCTCGGACGACCGACCCGTTTTTCTACCGTCCTGAGATAACGGATTCCATTGCATTGTGTGTTTGCTATGGAACTGTCGCCTTTTCGGAGTGGATGACCAATCCACTCCCACTTCCGTCGTTGGATGGTTGTGCCTATTGGTTCTCTGGTAAAGATGTTCGTAAGACATACGGTTAGGACAGAAAACCCTTAAGATGTTCCGTATGCACCTATTTAGGAACGTTTGTAATCTTTTTGTGATAGTTGCGGTCACCTTCCAAGTGCTGCACCCATACAACAGCACAGATACAACATTTGAATGGATCAGTCGCAGCTTGGTGTTTAAGCTTATCGCATTGCTTCGCCGCCTTATCATGGACCTCATTCCAAGCACTGATTTTGCTTTGCCGATTCGGTTGACAAAGTCCTGTTCGGTTCCACCTTCGGTCGAGACTATACTCCCAAGATATTGAAAACTCTCTACTCTCTCTACCGGTTGTCCAGCAATGTTAACTTGAGTTACTGAGTTAGTGCCGAGGTTGATGATTTTCGTTTTGGCCTTCCTTTCCACATTTGCTGTCATTTGGTGCAGCGTAGTCCAGATAGTTCCAGTAGATAAAGCTGCGCGAAGCACATCGCTAATCACCAACAAAAAAAGTATCGGCGATAGAATGCAACCTTGTCGTACCCCACTTAGGATCTCGAATGTCTCTGACAGCTTTCCTCTATGCAGCACATTACATTTAGAGCCATCATAGGTTGCTTTAATAATAGCTATTAGTTTGTCGGGTATAGCTGTTGACACTGTCAAACGCCTTCTCAAAATCGATGAACAGCAGGTGCAGTGGTAACCGGAATTCAACGCACTGTTTAATAATGATCCACAGGGTGTTGATGTGGTCGACACAGGAGGATCCAGTGCGGAAATCTGCTTGTTCGGCATCGAGTGTATCTTCCACATGTTCCTTAATTAGCTCAAGTACTACTTTGGCTATTACCTTTGCAACTGCAGGATGAACGCAAATGCCAGTTTCCAGTTTTCGCACTCCATAAGACTACCTTTTTTAGGGAGCTTGACAATCATTCCCTTCTTCCACTCTCCTTTGCCTGATTTTCTGCAATTTTTTTGTCTGTAAAAAGTTCAATTGCTAATGATAAGAGTTCTTTTTTCTAATTTTTGTGGTCGCCAGGATAATAGAAGGCTTAGCATTTTTTAGTTCTGCCATTAACATTGCTAATTGAAAGGATTAGGAAATGTGCTAGGTTGGCCTGATAACCTCTTTGTGGTTGTCATTTTTTTCCCTTCTTGATATCGCCATTTAATGAAGCACGCATACGTTATTACATCATTATTATTTTTGTATTTCTTTTTTGCTAATTGCTTGGAAATTACTTGTAACAGCAAAAAAGAATTTAGCTTTGTTGTGAATATTTTTTCAAGGATGGCTGAAAAAGACCTTTCAGAATTCAGAATTTTTAATGAGGAGTTTTTTTATCTTTTATCTTTTAATGCGATTACAGTGGGGAGCGAATTTTTTCGTTAATGACGGTAATATTTTTTAATTTTCGCAATGATAGGCTTTAAGGTAGAAGAGAGAGGACGTGAGGAGTTGTCTAACAGCAGTAAGGTAAAAACTGGTATCAGTTTTTATGCACAAAGATTATTTTCGCAATGATGTTAAATCCGATTAGTGATGAGCAGACGCAAGACAAAGCCCATGGCAAGTCGATCTTGCTTTTGGTTTTGTATACTCAGTCTTGGTATTGGTATTGCTTTAGTGCAGTTAGTCTTGGTTTTGGTCTTGTTTTTATGGTTGTAATATTGATAGTTAATAGTGGGCGCCGTGGCTCAGTGCAAATATGTGTGGCTACTGAGCAGGAGGTTCGTGGTTCGAATCCCAGTAACACCAAAAGTATTTTTCACGGTGTCCCACCTCTCGCGAATGGGTGACAAACGTTCCGAGAAACACAAATGGTTGCGAGAAGCTAGGCCTTGGACCGCAATGGTCTGTCACGCCGTATATTATTATTATTATTAATAGGTAATAAATAACTATTGACAAGACCTTCATTCACATTTAATATAGGGGACATTACAACAAGATTCGACCCAAATGTTGGCGAAAAAAACTGAATCGTTATATTAATTTTCAAAAAGTTATGTGTGAATTTTGAGGTTTAGTCATTGAGAACTACAAGGATGCTAAACGCATAAAAATTGTGAAAATCCACTACCGAATTAATGGGATTTTTGCGGAGACCGTCTGAAAATGTCGTGTATTTTTCGGTCAGCATAACGCACCCTCGCCGAACAGTAGTCCGATTAATCGAGAAATTTGAGCCGATTAGGTCAGTTAAAACTCAGAAGAGACCTGTCCGTGTTTGTGCAGCTAGGTCTCCTCACAAAACTGAGCTTGTTCTATTCACCAGGAAATATAAAGTTCCACTTATAAACCCTCCTTCTATAAAAGGCATAAGCTTAACATTCCCTGATAGAGCCAAATATTTGGACAGGAAGCTGAGCTGAAAACCTAACATACAAGGAAGAGTTCGTAAAGCCACAGTGGTACTCTTCTTATGCAAAAAAGCCATCGGTAGCCGTAGCGGTAGCGGTAGTAAGACCTTCTCTTCTATACTTTTTCTAGTCACACCTGTATGGTGGACTGCCTTAAATAAAAAAGTAACCCTTGACATATTAAGCAAAGTCCAAAGATCAGCTAGTCTATGCATGAGCGGAGCACTTCGTACAACCCCCTTAGCCACATTGGACATCCTGTTCGACGTTAAACCACGCGACATTTACTGCAAGCAACTCCATTCCGCAATTCCATTTAAACAAAAACGTCCAGGTCACCTTCCCCTCCAGATCATTTCGGGACGAAGACGCCTACCTGGAAGATGAACACGTGTGACGGCACAACCTGTCACACAGCTAACGAAACAATGCAATTGTTGAAGACAAAATTTAAAGGGACAGATATCTCTCGCCGCGGTGATGTGAAACAAAAGGTTTATGCCAAACCCAAGTACAATTACTGAACAGAAAGACGAGATTCGAAGCGCCCGCCGTTGATAAAATTGAGCCGGCACTTGCAAAAATGTCATCGAAAATTTCGTCAAAAGGACCAATGAGTGCCACCAGCGGCTGTTTGTCGGATATTGTATTCCATTCATCACCTCTATGTCTACACTATTTATTACAATAAAAGCATTCGACAACGCATCTTATGAGACGAATTGCTCTGGAGAGAAAGAAAGTAGACGGCACAATCACTAAATGGATGTGCGAGATGCTGAGTAAATTAAAAAGAAAAGTGACAGGAAAACCCTGGGGAGTTAGTATTTTAATTACAATTATAAGCTGCCCCACGGCGGGTATGGAGGTTATTCTTGGGCTATTCCCACTTCATATAGTGGTAGAGAGCAAATCAGAGGAAGCCAGGTTCCGTTAGCCAGCATCCTTGTGACAACATGGCGCAAAAGCTTGAATTAAAAAAAAACTTAGGGGTCAAAATGAGAACCAAGAAGGAATTCAGATCTAAAACTGAATACCATATACATCCGGGAGCGATAAAGTGATATACGGATGGATCAAAGAAAATAGAAGGCACATGTGCGGGAGTCCATGGGCCAAGAAGCAAGTACTCTGAAGCATTGGTGCAGCACCCGAGCATATTCCATGCAGAATTACAAACCCCATCGAAAGATGGACTCACTTTAATCTAAAAAAAACTACGTGAGGCAGGATATAGCCATCGTGACAGACAGCCAAGCTGTGCTAAAAGCCCTACATGCATTCCACATCACGTCAAGACTGGTTGAGAAGTGTAGCGAGAAGCTAAACTGACTTGGCCAACTAAACAAGGTACGCTTGTACTGGGTACCAGAACATACTGGCATTGAAGGCACTGAAGTAGTGGATAGGTTCGCTAACAAAGGGGCAGAAACGTCGCTTGTATGGCCAGAACCATGCTGTGGCATAGCGTACCGCATAATGCGGGAAGAGATACGCAGCATAGGTAAGGCAGCTGCTTCCGTAAGATGGAAAATCTGTCTGGCCTACGACGAAATTTCAACACTTGTGCCTTCTGCAAATATGAAGAAGTTTGCATTTATCTAGGGAGAGGTTTGCTCCTGAGATCGCAGGCCATTTGTTAATGTCTTGAAGAATTTTACTAAGGATATTTTGAAGGCAATTATTATGCGCAATATTAGAAAAAATTATAGCAACGGCTGCGTATTTAGAGTGCTCTATTTAGTGTACTCTATACTCTATAATCTTACTAATTCGATCGAGTGTATAATAATATGAATGGCGATCCCTGTTGAATTCCATTATGCTGAAGTTGTGTTTTCAAGTATTTTGAATTTATTCCAACCCGAAATTTGCGGCAGCTTAAGAGGCTTTAACAAAGAAAAAGATTTTTTGGCACACTCTCCAACTAGCGAGTTGTTGAAGTACTATATGCACTCCAATGTAATCAAAAGCTTTTTCTGAGTCAGTTGCTATAAAGGTCACTTGTTTTTTATTTGAAAGAACACTTAATACAAAGTGTTGCAGGTTATTCAACAGGCTTCTGGCTCTTTCAGAGATTTTAAATATTTCTGACCAAAGAAATTTTCCCCTTTGCTCTAGAAAACTTTTAGAAATAAATTTTCTGGAATTTTCTTTTAGCAACACCTGGCATGTAAATATCTATGTATGTGAGAATTATTAACACATGCACTCCTCCAACACATAAAGCCATTAAAAGCACAAGAACAAGCTAAACAAACTTTTTGCCTCTTTACAAAATCAAAACGCAGACGAAAAATATTCTCACAGAAATTAAAGCAGTAACAGGAGGAACATGTGAAGCAACTCGCAAATCCCAAAAGCAATAAAAATGGAATTAATGGAGTAGAACAATGGCTGACTGGCTGGCTACACTACCAATTTGAATAGAAGGCTTCGCTGGGAATAACACCACTCACACTTCTGCTGCTTGTATTGGTGTGGATCGTGGTTCATTAAGCTTTTGGGGTTATTTTAAACTCGAGATACGAAATATGTTTAAGTGTATGGGAGGATTTTATGCACAACGGAAATTACACCCTATATCGATTTCCTTTAATCGATTTGATTGCTTTTCGAGGGTCGTTCGTCCGTCTGTCCGTTCGATTGCCTGCTGTTCTGGTGTTTTGTTGTATTTTTTGTTTTTGTTTTGCCTTCCACTTTATCTGAAAGATTAGAAAACTTTTCGCCATCCCATTGAGTTTGATTCTATTGAAGCATGTTAACAAGGACAAGCATCCATTCCATCCATTGAAGACAGACCAAAGATTGGCTGCCACCCTGTATTCTCTTATACTGATGACACTCGCTGTTTGTCAATTGTCCTTTGAACGAGAAGGACTGCAAAGGATCACACTCAAGTAATCTCAACCAAAGGGTAATCGAATGCATTTGAACAGAGACGATGATGTGTGATGGTAAAAAACAACGGAACTAAGAAAATACTGTCAATATGTGTCCTTAATTACGTGCATGTCGGTCGTTGAGGAATCTTTTTTGCATTCCGTATCAATTGCTAACGATGATGCAGGCGACGTCTCGTCGATGATGACTTAATCCTTTGCCAATGCATGAGATGATACATCGTCAATTATATCAGCTTCCTCAACTTGCAATTAGGTTGGTTTTGAAAAGGACTTCAACAAGTAAGTCGGGTGAAGTGATGTGTGTGGGTCTCATTGCATTGCACTGCCAATTAGTTTTGATATCAATTTGCATAATTACATACGGATGGCTGAATTCTGTTTGTCCTTGTTCTATGGTGTCATGTATACTGGAATACTGCGAACACACACAGGAGAGATCTTTATTTCGATTAATTTAGTGTTGCTTGTCAGAGGAAACTGTTGTCATGTCATGACTTCTGCAGGCGATTGCTCTACAATGTTGCCATGAACTTCCGAAGGAGCTTCTTCTGCTTTGAAATATGACTGGATGCTGGACTAAATAAATGTTTAATGGAATGGGATTCCCTTCGTATGTGTAAGATGTGATTAAATAGTAATTAAATGGGGTTTTCGAATTCGTGCATTAATAATTGCTATATCGAATTTGGTTTTGCCTTTCACAGCTATATGGTCTCGTTTGGGGATATTTTATTTTTTATTATTTTATTTAATACATTTATATTTATTTAATACAAATTAAACAATATATTACTATGATTAGGTAGAAAATAAGTGAACTTACGAACTTTGTTAGTAGTTACATATACAGGGTGTATCCGTTAAGGTGGCAAATACTTAAGGGGATGATTCCTTGGTTAATTTCGTGAAAAAAATCATATTGGAGGGGTGGGGGGAGGGTCTATTTTCAACCACTGCGGTGTACGTAGCGTTTTAATGTGAAGAGACGTACTATTGACCTTACATGACTTCACACCCTATAACTCTTGAACGCCAGCTACAGCTAAAAGCTTGCTGTTGGTCTTTTTTGAAAGAAAATTTAAAAAAATGTATATATTGTATGTATATTGATCTTAGAAATGTACTTTTCTTTCAAAAAAGATTAATAGTAACCTTGTATGTGGAAGCGTTCAAGAGTTATAGGGTGTGAAGTCATTTAAGGTCAAAAGTACGTCTCTGCCAACATAATTTAAAAAACAAAATAATAATTAAATGTAGCAGATTCCCCTCATCGACTAAATATATAGTGATTATATCTCTTTGAAAATTACATGCTGACCGCCGACAACCTAACTATAGTCACTGAATCAGTTAATTAATGCTCTCCACTAACGCTGAGCTACACATTTCACTTTGTAATTCCCGCCTTTTGCAATATGCGATGTCATGTGTTTGACAGTTTATTATTGTTATGCAAATTTAGCCTACGACACGACCCGCAGATGACGCCAAAGCATAAACGTTGTCATTAATCCTGTAAATGTGTTTCAAAGCGGTGTCCGCCCTTCGTAACCATCATGAAGCTGAAGCTGATGTTATTGATTATTCATTACACCATCCGCATGCAGCCACTATATGTGTGGTGTTGTGGGCATTTAAATTTAATATCGCAAATGTTGATAATTGTTAATGCGACTGCTTGCCTGCGCCAATTACTGCTTAACAGAACAATAGATGGAGATGGATTGACTGCTGTATGATTAAAAGCCCAAGCGACTATCACATTAATGGATCTTTTCACGCAACAATAATTGCACCGTGCAATTTCCATTTTATAGATTAAGAGCATGGTGTAAAATAGCGCCTTTGGACTCGCTAATTTTTTTAATAAATTCGCCAAACCGCCAAGATTCTAAATAGCACAGCTTACTTACAAAAAAATTGGACTAACGAGACTTCATTAGAGCTTTTATAATCAGGAAGGGTAATTAAGATATATTGAGTTCCTATTTAATTATAAAGAAAGTTATAGTAAAATTAAAAAAAAAATTAAATTATGCACAAACATGTAGTCCCCGTGACAATATTACAAATAAACTATTTCAACTATGGGCTTGGCATTTGGAAGCTTCATAAATGTTGCGGTCTAAAATTTAGCAATAATATTTTGATATACTTCTCGTTATCCAATCAAATTGAAGTTTCGCTCTCATATTCAGTACTAATTGTATTACAATACTTTGGTTCGATTGAGTTAGTCTAATTATGGACTCTGAAGATACACGCAGTTTCTTGGGTTCATCTGTTTCTTAGCTGCAAGTCTTGCAACTCGATTTTTATCAACTTCCCATTGTCCAATTGAAATGAAACATGCAGTACGAGTGACAGTGCAATGTTGTGGTGCAAATTAACTATTCCGATGATTGGTGCTGTCATTTTCGGACCCAATACAAAGGTCTCGATACCAATGGGATTAAGTCCCACGGTCTTACAGGCTGAACTCCATTCCATAGAGATCTGCGCTAGGATAAACCTTAGTAAAGGCGTTAAGGGCGCGAGAATATATATCTATTCAGATAGTCAGGCAGCACTTAAAGCTCTGTCGTCCAATTTAATGGACTCGTTAAAAGCTGCTACGATGCACTGCAATCTCTGGCCAGACACAACAGGGATAAGCTCGGTTGTGTGCCAGGTCATCGAGGAATTGCAGACAACGAAACTGCAGATGAACTGGCTAGGACTGGTTCGGAATCTGCATTCATAGGACCTGAACCATTTTATGGCGTCAATTGGAGTGCCGCCACAAAACTGATTAACTATTGGGAAGGCAAACTTCGCCTGGCTCAATGGGAAAATACCCCGGGGCTAAGGCAATCCAGACAATTGATCAGACCCTTCTAATATAAAGAAATCCTGTATTTAGATAAAGGCAGTATTAGGAAGCTAGTGAGTTTTCTAACTGGCCGTTGTGGCTTAAGGTATCATTTTAACAAAATTGGTGTTGGCTTTGTGACAGAATGTTGGTTCTGTGCGATAGATGAGGAGTCATCCAAACACATTCTCTGCGAATGCCAAGCACTTATTTGGTTAAGGAGACGCATATTCAATAAGGAAATATGCTCGGCAACGGAGTTGAAAAACTCTGCTACTAAGGACATTCTGTCGTTCATTAGGAAAGTTGTATGTCTCTTAGACAATTAATTCCCTATTGATGCAATAGATCTTTTAGGTCGCAGTGACAGCCACTTGGACTAGGGTTATCTAAAAAAAAAAATCCGATGATGGACTTGTGCTAAAGAAGCCACAAAGTTTTGTCTGTGTCAAATCTTGCAAGTCTATTTTTATGCACTAACCGCCATCCAATTCGCACAAATGAACAGCCCTAATGACAATACAATGTTATGGTTCACTGAGCCTTAACTGCTGATAATCTCTCAAGGAGTCGGTTGGAGAAGTTCTACATTTACCGGTGTTGGGTGCTGGTGCATAGAGATATTCCTTGAAATTGTAAGGCTGATGAACTTGACAAACATGGACCTACACTACCCATTTTACCTATCTACCAATCGCTACATGAAAACTTATGTAAAAGCGGGATGCTACCGGAGAAAACTAACCGTAGGGGGTCAGACGGACCAACTTGTCTAGCAAAACAACAGATCTGGCACAAGCTGGATCCAAAACGCGCCAAGTTTTTGATATCTGTAAAAAGATCCTACATCGGTGCTTTAATACGTGTTACCACTGAGCAGTGCCTCATAGGCAAGCATCCATTAAGGCTTGAGACGTTTTCTCGAACGACTTCTGTAGAAGCTGTATGGACGAGATGGAGTAGGAGACCATTCTCCACCTTCTCTGTACGTGCCTAGTCCTTTCTTAAAAACGTAAGCCCTCTGGGAACTTTCTTTTACAATGACTTATTGATTGACGAGTACGAATACGAGTGATCCACTTCATACGAAGCTCCAAATGGTTCAACGAGTAGGTGAGGAAATTTTCTTAGTCAATATGGTATCACAATGGACCATTACTGGTTTTCGTTGTACACGGTTTGCAAATGGAATGCAAATCCACAACAACCAGGATTTCTTCGGAAAACGAAAGGGAGAGTTTATATATCGCAACTGTGATGTTTGTGTTTAGAATTGGTATCACTAATCCCTTAGTGACTAAGGCTTAGTCAAATACAAAAGTTCGCTAACCATGACACAACGATGGCAATAAGTTGCCTGAGAGAATGTCGAGTTGAATGTTTGACTTGCAATAATAGGGGTAACATTAATACCATGGATATGCAAAGCTTCAGTGATACTTGATCCATCCAAAGGCGGCGAAGAGTGACCCATATGTTCTTTGATGAAAGCGGGAATCTGCTTGACAACCAAGAACTCGGTAGCGTCCTTTCTCCTTTACCAATAGCTTCTTTTTCTTGAGTGAATTGGGTCCACCGGGCACATCAACGTGCTGAATGCTTGGCGAGTAGACATCCGGATTGAAACGGAAATAAATTTCATATTCCTTCAGTGATCCGACAGCAGCACAAACGCGTTTAACTACTTCTGCGGCTTGTTTCTCGTCCGTCAGATTAGCCTGTCCATTTGTAGTAGCTGGTTCGTTTGTTCCGCTGCCATCTTCGTTGAGATTGTCGAAGGCAGCGCAGGCTCGCATTAATGCCTCGGCAGCTTTAAGTTCGTATTTTCCAGTACTTGTCGACGAAGTGGTCTCCTCTTCAGCTTTGTTGTTATTCTCTTGGGTTTGATCTTGGCTTGGTATCACCCTCCTCCTCATTTTTTTTAATTGCTGGCAAGTTAGTCGGCAGTTCCACTGCTTTTTTGTTTGCGTTTAACTGCTGCAAATGCTGCGCCGCATTACGGATGAATTTACATAGCGATCCTCAACAAACGCCTCAAGCAAATCCTGTCGCAGGCATGACAACTTGTGGTTGTGTTCGGTTGGAAAGCCCATTGTCTTCCTGTAACCGCAGGAAGTTCACATCCGGTGGGAACGTGCGCAGCAAATCGAGAATGTAATAACGGCCGTCGTTGCCAATTATTTCCTTGCATTCCACGGAAGAGCACAGCTCTACCTCTTCGCCCCTCTCGTAGAGCACAGAGTGTGGCAGAATTTTTAAGTTCTTACCCGCCTTACGAAGTAATTCCAAATATTTTGGATGACTGAGCACTGTCTTTCCAAAGTCAATGGAACCATAGACGACAAACTGTTCCTGTTCTCGTTCCAAGATGCCGGGGATAATAGATTATGCTGTCACACGATAGCCACGATAATCTATGATTACTGTACTGTATGACTACATCGACGGCGCTGTACACACGAACTCCATGCAAACCGTTGCGTGGAGCAACAAATGCGGCAACATCTCCACCAAGCTCCTTGCAATGATCGCGAACATCAAAGCCCAACGAGAAGAAAATATTGTTCCAGATAAACATTTGCATCTTGGAGTCCTCACCAGGGTTTATGGCCAAAACATTACCATCGATTACGGCCATAGGACCTTAAAAATGGCCCGCTCACGCAGCAAGCGATCAGGAAGTGTTTTCCATTGCAATTCCCGTGTTGTCTGCAGTTCCCCGTTTCAGTCGCGTGTCTGACCGGGAATATGCTCCTCATAGCTGCAACACAAAGAGATCATTTATATAAAAAAAAATACATTTTATATAATAGGTCGTGTAAGTTACTCACCCCAACTTAGATGAGGCATCCTCAGCACGAATGGTTTTTGTTTAGGAAAATTCTCTTATTACCAGCTTAGTTCTGGCTTGCTCCTACATGCTCCGGCTTCATTTACGATAGTTGATTATGTGATTTGGACAACTTCCAATCGCGCAGATACTTTAATTTTTAGCGGCTGGCGGATATCTTACATATATCTTGCTTATGTTTTCAGTTCGTTACATGAATGATTGATTTTTTTTTTGTAATGTCCATTAAACCGAAAGTTTATAACGTAAACCTTAAAGAATACCACCACCCACCCATTCCAACCCAATTATACGCACAGCTTAAATCCTGCTCTTAATATTTGTGTGCACAAATTGAATAATTTCGTTGATTTGTTCTCGTTGCCAAATGCCAACTGGGAGCAATGAATGTTCACCAACAAAATAATTCCGCTGGATTTGCTTATATTTTTATCCGCTTCACCACCCTGCACCATATTTAAAATTCAAATTCAGATGCCAACTAAACTAACAAGTAAATTAAATGGAAACGCAGAATAAAATAACGAACGACCCAACGCGCTATGGCTCGTACACAACAAACCATAAATACTACGAACTAAGTCATAGGAAATATTAGATATTTCCTGGAATTCCATTTTACGCGTGCAAAATGGAAGTTATGGGGTATGCAAGGCGTCGACTGGATAAATATTTGGCTCTACTCAAATTCACAGAATTTCTTGTACGTCCCTGCGTCTGAAATTCCCGTGATTGCTATTTTGTAAAGGGGGATATTTTGTAAAAGGCCGACTGTTGTAGATATAAATTTGCAAGATTTGCAGTTCCGCATGTGCCGCCGAATCACCGGATGGTGGCTGTCTGTTTGGGACTTTACTTGATCGAATCAATTTGGAAACTTTTTTGGAGTTTTCCTTTTGTGAAATATGCTTTCAGTCTTTATTGTTATATTCCACATGCGCAAGCAATCACTCGACCATCTCGTGTGCGTTTCCCTCCTTTTCTTGTATCAAAATTAATTTTTATTTCAAATTTTTTTTTTACTTAGTCCTTGCCATCGGAATCGATTTTCCTGTTTGGGTTTTCCGTTTTTGTTATTATTTTTTATGTAACCATTCATGCATTGAACGTGAGGTTACACAGCTGTAGCGCCTGTAGGGACTGACTTTTTCGTGATGAGATTATTTAATTACCTACGACAGTTGGAAATGGACATAAGGACGATTGCTCCAGTGGATAACGATGGAAACAAATAAAATTTGTTTTCATAGATGGTTGTGGCACTGAGGAGATTTATTATTTTTTATGTCTTTTAACAGAAACAGAAAATGCGAGTAAACTGTTCATCATTACTCTACATCACTGCGTTGGATGACATGTATTTCGCATTAATGTTAGTGGTATTATTGGTTATGCGTTGTAGCCTTGTGCATTGCGACCTCAAGATTTATTGTGCCTCCCAGATGTTTTCCCACATCAGGTGATTGCTTAGTTTCTTTATGAATACCCCGACATCTACCAAGTGGATTGGTCTGGCACTCGGTCGGAGGACTCATCATTCTTTGAGTGGGATGAACCCTGCTTACCTAGCTTTTGCCATTAAGCATGCTCATGAACTATTCTCATTTAGCGGTCCTCTCTTCGAGAGTAAACCGTAAACCACTACGTAGGTCAAGCCCAGAACGAAACTGGGTATTCAACCAAAAGTTTGCCCAGACTCAGCTAAACTCCAAGGAGATCAACCTTATCTGCGGGTATAGCCATCTCCCGACCTTGGTAAGATCTGACTTCAAGGTACTCAGCTCGTTCAGTATGAGTGCCTTTGGCGTAGGTACACTACAACCTTGGCAGCACATCGTCTGGAACTTCGAATCCAGTCATTTGCCACTAGGATGAGACTCTAATCCTAGGCCGCTCAGGATAGAAACTATCCCAGACACGTACGGTCCTGTAGTTGGACGGTAAGGCTGCTACATACGAAGACAGTGCCCGTTCTAGACATTCTAAGTACTAGCAGCCTTGCCCCTTTTATCTTCCGAGTTTAACCAAGTATCAAACCTATCGAAAAGTAAGATACAGCGGTCGCTCGGGGGCGGTCGGAAGACTGCATGAACCTTGAGGTGTTAAACTTCAAGAATAATGTTATTAGTTATTCAAATTGCTTTGTTAATTTTAGAATCAGCTGTATCGATTATTCAAGCTTATGCATTTGCTGTATTAAGAACTTTATATTCTAGAGAAGTAAATTAAATAAAAATGTGATGTAACTCATTTTGTCGTGAGGGTATAACACTGGCGACACTTGTGTCAATAATTCATTGTGAGACATCCACTTCTCAATTCGGTTAAAAGAAGTGGTAAGTTGTGTTTTGTGTGTTTGTTTTTTGTAGTCATGTGTAGCTTCCGAGTGGATCTCAGCAACATTCGTGGACTGAGAACGTTTTTTTTTCGCTGTCTTTACATATGTACATGCCCACAGGCCAGCAATTCTGGCACTGAGCGAAACTCAGGCATTTGATAATTCCGATACCTCGAAATTAAATCTGCCTGGTTATAACTTGGTGCCATTATTTTTCCCTCGAAGCCGACTCGCAATTTATGTCCGTAGGGTCATCTTGCGTTTCAACTTTTGCCTCAATTCAGCTAATGTTCCAAACCGGAATTTAATTTCATATGGCTCAAAGTAAAGGTACAAGAGCTTAGCATACACTACTGCTTTTTATACAGAAGCCCCAACTAAGACAATGTTACAACTTGAGTTTGATGCACTGTCTGATTCACTTTTAAGAATTGTTACAAAATACGAGTATCGTAAAACTGAAGTCCTTATTACAGGCAATTTCAATATATACAATTCTGGGTGGCTTCACAATTCTGGCCAGACAACACCCGAAGGACATTTTTGGCGACGGTATATATATGGTCGCCGTGGCTCAGTGGAAATGCGCACGGCTACTGAGCAAGAGGTTACTGGTTCGAATCCCAAAAACACCAAAAGTATTTTTCACGGTGTCCCACCTCTCGCGAATGGGTGACAAACGGGTGAATTCGCCGTTCGGATCCGCCTTAAGTTGTAGGTCCCTTCCATTTGTGTCCAAAAATATACATGCGCAACACAAATGGTTGCGAGAAGCTGTCTAACCTCATGAACGCAATGGTCTGTCGCGTCGAGTATTCTTATTAAATATGTGGTCAGAGTGTTCTTCTTGGCTGCCTAGTATTAAACCGTTAGGGAAATTACTTTTTACCACGCGTTTCTAGTCTTAAGGTCGTCAATTCACTGTTTAGTTTCTTTTGACTGATTTTTTTTTGGTCAAGGGATAGAGTTTCGTGGATTCTGACAATGGACGGAGGGAACTGGCCTGCGTCCTTTTCAATCTGGCGTTGGAAAAAGTGTTCCGAGACTCTGATGGAATGGCGGGAGGAACAGTTCGGCCAATAAAGCCTATTTTAGTCTTTCAAGACTTTTCAAACCCATAACAATAACATACAAGCTGCTGGTGTATAACACAATGGCCATACGATTACTTCATATGAGCGCAAAACTTAGTCAAAAAGCACTCTGACCTCTTAACGGCGTTCGAGAGGAAGATCTCACGGATGTATTCGCTCCCGTATCTAACATACGAAGGACTATTTCGGAGATGATATCTACGAGCGTTTTATGATGAATGGAAGAGAATAAAGCTCTGTAGGCTCCGGTAACGATTTAGCTCGCATAGACAAAGAGGATCCAGCTCGAAGATTCTTTGCGGTAGGTGCTGGAAGTATGGAGAAGACCAGTGTTTAGGGATGCCGAACTGGATGATATCGATTCGAAATCGGGTTCGATGGAGATATTTTGTACTGAATCGGACCTCTGTGGTAGAGCCAAAGAACAAGATGAAGAACATTAATAATACTAATATTTGGCGCGACAGGGCGAAGAGCAAGGCCTAGATTCTCGCGACCATTCTATTGTATATGATTTTCGTCCGCTTAAGCAGCATTTCAACTCCATCTGGAGCATAGGGCAGCTTACTGATTCATTATTATTTAAGACGTCTCGATTTCTATTGTAACACGAAATTTGCCACATCCCAAAATTCGATGTGCGGTCCAGTACGACCGATAAAACCATAGGAGGATTTACCATATTATGCCTCCCTCTTGGGGACTCAATACCATTTGTTGTCATTTTCCATGTAAAATATTTCTCGCCCTGCCATTGGTGCTTTCAAGGATGTGATTAATAACACCACGGGCCTCAGTACGATATGATGATAGAACACATATCAAAAATAAGGCTACCCACTATGGGAAAAACAAACGCCGTTTGTTGCCTCCAAATATGGAACGGACGCTATATGCTGCTGCTGTTGGCCTTCCATATAGGCTCGTCCGCCACCAGACTCCCAAAAGCGTGTTTTATTTTTGCACACAAATGGAAGGCACCTACAACTTAATGCCGTATTCTAAAGCCGAAATTAGAAGCTTTTCGTGACAAGTTATAACTCTCGCACGTTTGTTAGAAATTCACGATAAGTGGGATCGTGAAAAAAACTTTTGGTTGTTTCTGGGATTCGAACCTCGTACCTCCTGCTCATAAGTCCATCGCACTAATATCTAGAGCTAACGGCACCCACGATAAAGAACATCACGAGCCTTATAAATTCGATTTATCTTCGCGGACAACCTGTAATTATCAAATATCTTAGATGGAAGTATAAAAGATAATTCATTTTTCTTTTATAGTTTTTCGGCCTTAATTGATGAAAGAACAAATCATTACTTTTCTCTGTAGTTTATTAAATATAAGAACGACCGGATGGAATAAGAGTTGTACAAGCAAATAGGTCGACAGATATGATAGGCAGGCGAACAAAGAGGTATATGAGTATATGACTGATGAGTTCATATAAGGAAATTTATTACAAGTTTAGTTCCCCTAAATGTTTCTTTAATGAGAACATAATTATTTTACTCTACCACCCTAGTCATTGCCCTTCCACCTCAATATTTCTCTAATGGGACCATCATATCCTTTAATTGATTCCAAGTAGAAATAAATTGCCCATATTCGCTTCCCTGATGAAACCGACATAATAACTCAAATGAGTTAATTACGAGCTATGTCCTGAACAAGGGAAGTAACAAACTCCTAATGTATGGCTTATTAAAATATATTCCTTTAGTGTGACACGTGTCTTCTATAGTAGATAAGGAAAATAAAAATTAAAACAAAAACTAACTGCCAGCATAAGCACCCCTTACAAAACAAAAGGAAAACTTTCAGATGTGTTTCGCTAGCAAACTTTAGAAATTATCTCTAGAGGGGTTCCTTGTTTGTCGCAGTGCCTGAACAATAAGTTTGCCAAGTAAATACATGTATCGATCAATCGACAGTAATGTCAACCCTACTGCAGCAGTTTTTTTTAATTCAGTTAAGTTTCATTTATTTGTTGATTATGAGTTTTGCAGGGTACTTTTATGTGACCTGCCATCGAAATATCGCATCGGTAGGTATTGCGGGAGATGTACTAAGTTAGTACTCAACCACCAACCCAAACATTTCATTTTATTGACGTTGGTTGAACAAACAATTGTTGGTTAACAGTGTCCAACATGTGTAATATGCTTCCTTATATATCCAACATATACGATACGGGTAATATACCGCATCCACATCCAATTTTCTATTTTTCCTGTTGAACAGCTTGTTATTGGCCGTGGTTAGTTGGTCGGTGGGCTGTGACTGAGGCTTTGTGGTCTGAAAGCTACATGTGCTGGATGTGATATAATAAATAAACAAAGGAGCCATTCCCAGTGATGTTTAACAGAAAGAACAATGAAGCAATCGGTAGATCTGTGTGCAGGAGGGAACAGTTGGATGGTTTCACGGTTAGTTCCATTTGCTGATTTTGGATTCGTGTAGCAGAAATAAAGTTTTGGTGTTTTATCCTCTAAGGATTCGATTACACACACTGATGGTAAATAGTATTTAACGGTTATCTAACGCAAAACAAATATCAGTTCACCGAAACAAAACGTACAACTTTTGGCTCTGAGCTGAAGAAGCCATAAAATAATGAATTTTTTTTTTTAGGATTTATTTTTCTCAATCTCCCAGGCTGTTTTCCGCTTGGTAAAGTTCTAAGACAACATATGATTGCTTGGGCTAAGGATTGCTACATCAGCCGGCCAAACGAGTTCTCATTTGGCTCTTCATGTATTCTTAAGATGTCAATTGCAATTTTACCATTGGGGCTTCTAAATATTCAACTTTTGTAACTATTTGAATATCAAATACTTAAGCATCAAAATATTCAAATAATCCGAATAAAAAGATAAAATTACTCAGAAAAACACAAACAATAAGTTACCCAAAAAAACGTTTTCTCGTCGCTTTGACCCTAAAAAAAACAAAAAAAAACCACCCATAAAAATTTTTCATGTAAATTCTCTAATCAACAAACACAGGCACACAGGCACACAGTCATTATAGTATGATGCCGCTATATGGCATGATTGTTAGAAATATTGTTATTGTTATAAGGAAGTGTCGCAACCCCATAGTCCGATCACTGCCAAATTTAAATAGAAAGTGTTGTCACCGGAAATACACATGTGTGGACATTAAGGCATTTCTTTTGGGTATCTTCGCCCCGTAAAACTTGGTATGTCCTGTTGTCTTAAAGTTTAACTGATGATATTGATATCTTCTACTTATGCAAAAAACTTTACGAACTTTTTCTTTGCCTAAGGACGCAGAAAGATGCCGTGCACTTCATCGGTACTGTTTTTTTGGTCTCTGGTGTGTTGTAATGGACGCACGGTTAAACGTCACCAAGCACTCCTTCGAAATGGTCACACGTTCGACTTCACTGTTGGGTTAAGTTAGGTTAAGGTGGCTGTCAGTGAAACCGACACACTTGGACCAGTAATGGTCCATTGTGATACCACACGGATCAGAAAAAATTTGATCCACCTACTCGAAGAACCAATTAGGGAGCTTCATATGAAGCGTAAGAGACTACCAATGTCAATGTTGATGAGATCATTAGTGTCGTTGTAGAAGAAAGCTTCAATATAGAGTTTACGCTTTTGGGAGAGGGCTGTATAAGTACAGAGAAGATGGACGATGGTCTCCTCCTCCTCATCCAAAAGTCATTAGAGAAGACTTCAAGTCTGGCTGCATGCCTGCCTATGAGACAGTGTCCAGTGATGACACCTACAATAGCACCGATGTGCGATCTTTTTTTGAGAGATCAAACACTTTGAGCGTTTCGGATCCAGCTTGGGCCAGATCTGCTTTGTCGCTATGCTAATTGTACCGCCGTTTGACCACCTACAGTTAGTTTTTACATTAGCATACCGCTTTAACAAGAATTTGCATGTAGCGATTGGTATGCCTATATGCAGGTAAGAAGGGTAGTGTGGTTCCTTGCTTGGCGAGCTCGTCAGCCATACAGCTACCCGGAAGGTCTCTGTACCCCGGCACCCAACACAGGTGAATATTGAACTGCTCCGCAATTTCCACGAGAGATGATCGGCAGTTAAGGGCTAAAATGAATTTGTGGAGACTTATCCTAGGGATTTAAGTGCAGCTTGGCTATCCGAGAATATACGGATATCCTTACCGGTTATGAGGTTTCTCTTCAGACAAGACAAGGCTTCATTGATCGCCATTATTTCAGCCTGGAAAACACTACAGTGATTTGGAAGACGGAAAGAGAGGCTAAGACTTAGCTTTATTGGAGAAAACACCTCCGCCGACTGCGCCATCAATTTTTGACCCGTTTGTGTAAAAATGAATGTGTTCATCCTCCAGGTAAGCATCCTCGTCCTAGAATAATCTGGAGGGGAAGGTGAACTGGTAGTTTTTGTTGAAATGAAGTTGCGGAATGGTGTAGTCTATGTTGTCTGGGATCCTGACTAAATTCAGGATAGAGGAGTGACCGATTTCATTTCTAGTCCAATGGGAGATAGCATTACAGCGAATAGCCGACTAGCAGCTACTTGCCTGCTGTAAATGTCAAGTTGTGTAAGGTAGAACTGAATGTCCAATGCGGTTGTACGAAGTGCTCCGCTCATACATAGACTAGCTGATCTTTGGACTTTGCTTAATTTAGCAAGGTTTACTTTCTTATTTAAGGCAGTCACAGAGTCACACCGTATGGAACTTTTAGTCCAACCAGATGCACTTACAAGATTACTGGCAGCTGAAGGGCCATGAGGTGCCACAATCATACCGCTGCCAGTAGAAAACCTATCTGTGAAGGCCGACCTGCGATTGTCGGCCGTAGTCAAACTACTACCCATCGTTGCAGGAGCATTACAGGTAGACGATCTCGATGGAGTGCGTTGTCGCGAACATCCACCAGATGCGCCTACTAGATTACTAGTAGCGGAATTGCCATGAGGTGCCAAAATCCTACCGCTGCTAGTAGAAGGCCTAGCTGACAAGGCCGGTCCGCGCCCGTCGGCAGTAGTCAAACCACCATCTACCATTGCAGGAGCATTACCGGTAGACAGCAAAGGCACCGTACTACGGTAAAGATGAAGTACCGGTATTTGTTCTAGTTTTCTCAAAAATAGCAAAAGAAAAAGTATTTGAATTCCCACGAGTGGCGGAGAAATGGTGATCCATCTGCACAGAGATCCGCAGTATGCAGATAAGGCAAGGGTGATAGAATCTGGAGGGCGCCATGTATCCAGATACTCCGTGAGCGAATTTTCTTTTATTAAACTGGGCTCCCAGCCAGGCTGCTTCCCGGCACGGATCGAATAACACATTAATTCAGCCCAGGAAATGAGGATGGGGATTGGGAGATGTAAAGTGGGTGGAGGGGGAATATGGGAGGGGGGAGAGAGAGTAATGAGCGACTTGGACACTTCGGTAGACAGATTGACTGGACTGGTACTTAGAATGTGTAAATGGCACCTATCTTCGTATTTAGTATACTGAACAAACTGAACAAACTGAGCCAGATCTTACAAAGGATCGCGTCGGTACTACGGGAAGTTTGTGATGTCCACAGATGAGGCTGACTAGAAATGTTAGCTGAGCTTGTGCCAACTTTTTGGTTGTGGACCCAGTTCGTTCTGAGCATGATTAATCGTAGTGGCTGTTGGTTTGCTACCCTGATGCGGGTAGAATATTGGCGTTGGTGCACCGAATATATATGGGTGTAGTAAAAGCTAATATATGCTCGACGTGTAGTGACGCATCATATAACCGATAACCAATCGTTCCTTAAGTCGGCAAGGCAGCAAGAGAGGTTCTGCTTTCATCAGTCAATAAATACTAAATTATCTTTTATGGGTGGACGTTATTTGTCGGATTTTGACTCGCTTCCGAAGAGGACAAAAGACAGTTTTTGCTCAGCCTACCCTCGTACATATAGAGCAAAGTTCCAAAAAGTAATCTAAATCTAAGTGTCGATAACTGCCTATTATAGCTCTGCGAAAATAAATTGATTTCATTTTTTTATATCTCAGTTATTTTTGTAGAAAGTGAATCGAGCACTTTTCTAGATTAAACTGCGCTATTCCGTCTGTGTATGTGTGTTGTGCAAAAAGTCTTTTCATATATTCGGAGTGTGCTTATGTTATTGATCCAAAGTGATATTAACTTGTTGTTTTGATCGAATGAGTAATGTAGGCTGTATTTATCTATCTACTAAAGGTTCTATTTGTGGAAAACAAAGATGTTGGTGTAATAAAATTTCGAATCAAGGCTTTTTTCTTCTTTTAATATTTAAGAAAGCACTGAATTTTGTCATTTTCTATATGGAAGGTAAAAAATCTATTGATAATCTCTATGCCATTATCAGAGCTTATGTAACAATATCTTATTGCTTGATTGAAATATAATCAAACGAAAAATGGCTTACATTTAAGGATACCGACAATTAATCACTTTCATATTCTTGCAGACAATACCTGTCCAAAATTACTTTACTCTCCTCTGTACTGAACTTTGTTTTTTTGATGAAGATGTCCTTGATTCACGCCTTATAATAGTATTCTTTTTTATTTTCAATTTGACATTGACATGAGCACACTCGGTGAATGTTATTGGAATGATGTGTGGTGCCATAAAATGGAAAATATGTGGCAGTCTATCAATCACATCTGCGTGCTGGTGGTATTCATGGTTTGGACATTTACAGTCTACCCCCATTTTTGCCCATTCTAGATGTGTTGGATGGTGCTTTGCCTGAAAAGTATGAAATATTAAAAGTTTTTGACACATTTTGTTGGTTGGCAAAAAAGTTGGACAACAAAAACATTGTGGCAGTCAACAATTTTATTTGTGTCGACAAGTAAATCACTTTGTGAGAAATATTTGTTGAAATTCGGGAAAATCGATCCTTTAGTCCTTAGTGAAAAATATTTTTTGAACTGAAATGTGTGGGAGTACGTGAAATTTTAAGGTTTTTCTTTGACCTTGGAAATCTTTACTATCAGGACTAACGTACGTACATGGTGCCTAGCCTAAGAATATGGATACGATACAACATACAGCACGATGACAATGGCAAAGAACTATCTTCTGTGTGGATTAAATGTGTAGTTTATTTGTGCAAACAGATAAAAGCGATTTTTAGTAAGATATAAGGATAAGAAATAATTTGATGTAGCAGATGAGTAAGTAAGTCAAACAGACACGAAAACTCCAACTGCATATTCAAGTAAAGAATTATTGAATTAAAGTGAATACCCGTGCTGGTAGCACTTCTTGAAGGATTTGACTTCATTTTCTATTCCTACTGATGGGTTCAAGCAGATTTTCAGGAAAAGTTCCCTTTGAATTGATTATGAGCACATTTTAAATGAGATATGAAGGAAAGATTACGAGCTGGGTAAATATTTTATGATTACATGTCTTTTCTCTCTGACTGATTCATTACTTTTCATTAGAAAATCTTTGGCTGTCGAGGTCGATGATGCAAAATATGTCTTAATTACGTTTAGATCATTTATCTTTTTCCGATGATAAGTTTTTGGCATATATGATAGTGTATGGTGTTACACATATACGTACTGTCTATTTACCTATACGTGTCCGTGTAAAGAATTGCCTTTTGTTAAGAAGCACTCAAGTCAAATACGTAAATCAAAAAATTAACCCATACAAATTAATTTTTCATGAAAATTTTATAATGACCTAATCATAGAATGTTGAGACAACTTTTTGTTCAATGCGTAGGTTGGCGTCGACACCAAATGATATTCCCACTATAAACGCTACCTCTCATACTCCGTCAGCCTACCATACTCTTAAGACCATTGAGTAGTATCAGCTAATTTCTCGTTGTCGAACCACGCAGTTAAAGAGATAACTCCTAAAAGAAAAGTATGACTTCACAATTCACGGCCTGAATAATTTCTTTAGGAACTACTTTTAATGCCAATAGTGATGTGGATGCCATTTCTGATATGATCACAAACATAGTCCACGAGGGTATAATACAATTTATCCCTTCTAGGACAAAGTGTATCAAACTAAAGAAAAATGCTTGGGTTGGTTTTTTTTTATAATGTACACACGCTAAAGGGGTTTGAACCCTTATAATGCTTAGCACAGCGTGTGCGTTAGGAAATTAGGGAGAGGAAAAGATGAGATGTCTATGCACGCGTGTCTCAAACGACTGCAGATCATACAAAAGCGGAAACTCAGAATCAGGCAATATTAAGCTGCAGAGAGGCTTCTAGGAAGTAGAAGCTATACTTTCGGTTATATAAACAAAACCCCACTAAGGAAAACCGAAGCAAATTAAGACGAGTCTAGAATGTTTGCAATGCCTACCTTAGCCGAGTCAAAGAAATACTCAAATGTCCTAAAGGAAGTAAGAAATACTGCCTCGTCTTTAATTCCACCCTCTTCCTAAAAAAGGCGAACCGTCATCTCCGACCGATTGCTCTAACATTCATACTTTCTAAGTGATGGAAAAGCTGATTAATCGTAATCTTGTGCAATCACGTGAAATCCTTAGCGACCAGTACGGTTTTCGAAGTGGAACTTAAACAACAAGTTATGTTCAACACGTTAAATTCTGACCTTGCGAGCATAACAAGTTTGGGACTACACAATAGAGTAGAGTTTAACGCTTCCAAAACCTAATGCTGCCTTCTGTGTAATTTAAACCCCTAACTTTTATCCACGAATGGAGCATGCATCAAAACTGAAACTGAAAAACTTGCAATACTTGGTATTTGCGTCAACAACAAGCTTCGTTGAAATGACCACATATTCGCCATTGCTAAGAATGTTGCGAAATGTTAAGGTTTCATAAAACGGTACAAGATGTACTTCACTCCCTGAGACCTGGCTACTATTTACAAGGCATATATTCGCCCTAAACTTGCATAATATCTGATCAGGTGCGCGGAAAAACATTTGTATGATTTACAAAACAAATACATCCAGAAGCGAAGTTAATAAAGATAATTTAAAAAGGGATATCCATCCGAATACAAGCTTTTGGGCTGGCCGATGTATGAACAACTAAGAATTACTAAGATTGTCCATTAATTTAATAAGTTTTCTGAGCTCCGGTTGTCAGATAAACACGATTTCTTGAAGGGAAACAATAACATTTGTGCTGATTTATGAAGCGCCGTAAGCTCGTACTGTCTCTTGTTAATTTATTCAAAACACACAATGACAAACATCCCTCAATCCTTACCATACATGGTAGTCGATGAATCAGTAAATACGCCCTTTGATATGTACGACTTTCTCTGAGGTAAATGCCTTTAAGTTTTAGTCCTCGTTAAAAAAGCTCAACACAAAGAAGGTACTGTAGACAAATAAAAGGATTCAGGCAGACGAATGCGGTGATTTATGTATTATTTATGTTATTATTAGAATATATTAAGTAACACCTTATTATACGTCTTTCTAATAAAGAACACTATGTAGACAGGACTTGTGAGATGATGTGTAGAGGTTACCTTTTTAAGAGCACACTAAATTGGTTAACAGCGTATAATGTTTTGAGTAATACCTGGAAAACTCATCAATGAAATACAAAAACACTCTATTCTGCGGTGAAACAGCCGAATCATCGGATTATTAAAGGACTTTCGATCAATTACAGAGATTTTCGCTTCGTCAGCAGCAGCAGCAAATGATTAGGAAAAAAACTTCGTGAACGCTCCATTTCAGCATTTATATTCCAACGGAAGGGGCGCAATAGGATATATAGGATTTCAGAGCGAAATAAGTGTTTGAGGCCTCTTAAATGTTAATGGTTTTTTAAGGGATCATTTATTATAATGTTAGTAATATTTTCCCTTCTTCAGAATACATATTCATTTTATGTTAATTAATCATTTTTAATTGTAAACTAAATGTCAGGAATAATGACCGCACAGACAGACTTCAATTTCTCATCCTTGTTTTGATTTTTTTTTTAAATTCTGGCAAGTATCAAGATACTTATTAACTGTATTACATTCGAAAATGCTTCTTTTGACGTTGCTTGTTTCTGGGGTTATTTTGTCAGTTGTAAATTTAAGTAAAATAATCGATTTCTTGTCAATATATCTATATAAATATAAAGGCACCAGCTTTTCCCCGGCGCTCCGCAACATGCCCCTAAAGATTACCGGCTTTCCATCACTACCACGGGAGGGGTGTACTATTGCCTTAACCGAAATAAAGCTCCACCTATTGAATCCTATTCGTACTATGTGGATTTTGTTAAGACGCATATTCTGTGAAAGGTTCAGCTCAATCGTCTGTTTTTGAGTTTAAGTGTCGTATTACAAACCAACAGACATTCAATTTTATTTGCGGATATTTTTGTATTCAGTTGAAAGAAACAGAAAGAAAGAATAATGGTCAATTGCTCTTAATAGTGAAACCTATTTAAATATTCATAGTAAAAGGAACATCGGGAAACAAACGCACCCGGAAATCGAACCTGTGATGTCCAATACCATAGTTCAAGTCTTTTATGTTGAGAAAACGTTAAAAGACCGTATTCATTTGAAATAATGAATGCATCAACTACGTAAAGTGAGAATTGAAATAACTTTATATTAAATTAATTGAAAAGTTATACTCTGGCTATGCTATCATAAGCGGTTTTAAAGTCTATAAAAAGATGAGGTAGTGAGTTTTGAAACTCTAGACATTTTTCCATCACCTGCCTTAGGGTGTAAATCTGATCAGTTGTTGATTTGCCTGGGCTGAAGCCACACTGGTATGGACCAATGATGACTTTAGCGTATGGGGGGCTATCCTATCTTGAAGGATAGAGGAGAAAATCGTATACGTGGTACTCAACAACGTTATACCACGATAATTGCTGCACTTTGTGATATCTCCCTTCTAATGTATGGGGCACAGGATGCCTCTTCGCCAGTCTTCTGGCATAGCTTCTTTCTCCCATACTGGCACTATTATTTCATAAATTGCTTGGTGTAATGTGGGGCCTCCTATTTTTATCAGTTCCGCTGGGATTTTTGAGCCGATTTATTGCTCTGCTAACTTTATCTGTGCTTGGTGGCGGCAGCATAGTATGATCTTCGGTCATTGGTGGAGCCTCCAATTACTCAGTTAACTGCACAATTAGCAACTCATGAAAGTGCTCTTCCCATCGCTCTAAGATGCCTTTAAGATCGGTGATCAGATTACCCTCTTTGTCCTTGCAGTATGTGCAACGCGATGTATATTGCGTTATACCGCGGACTCGTTGGTAGAACTTCCGCGCCTGGTGCGGTCCTTGCTCTCTGTACTGTTCTAGTTCGCGGACGAGATTCTTCTCCCAGGCTGCTTTCTTTTGCCTTTGGATTGTTTTTTCATATCTTCTGAGCTCTTTACATTCATGTTCGCGTGTCCGCGTTCTATGAGATTGTTGCAGTGCTCAGTACGCAACATTCTTACGTTCAGTCGCTCGCTTACATTCATCATCTAACCAGTCGTATAGAGATTGGAACGACTAGTTCGATGATGAATGTAAGCGAGCGACTTACTGACTACTGCCTAAGATGGAGTCAGCAGTACTAATGACGAGCACATGATGTCTTGCATGACAGCTGTAATATATGTCATATTCTGATTTTTGTAATACACCATTCTCCGTCCACCGCATCTTCTGGATTGCTGTTATGTCAGCCTTATATTTAGACAGGGTTTCGGCCAGCTGCTGTGTGCTTTATACAGTGAGCGTACGTTCCATGAAAAAATTCTTAAATCGTTTAGCCGTTTTCGTTGCCGTGGTCGTCGTCGTTCATCAGTGTATCCGAGGCTGATTTTGGGTTCCGTAATATGGTTTTTTATGGGCGAGGTTATTGGCCTCGCGCCAACCTTACTTTGAAGGGACTAGCCCAATCATTCCGCTTTTCCTGCATTGGAGGAAAATTTCCGGCGGCCACCACGTGGTTGTTTGATCGCACTTCCACCAGTCATAGATAGTTACGGCCACCTGCAATTCTAGAGCATTCTGTATTCTTCCCCCTATTCTACTGATGGCTGACCGCTCACCATTCACTTCAGCAACCACGAAAACTATATAATCGACACTTATATCGGTCACCCCCACCATCACCATTCAACTCAACGACCCCGAAAACTATAGAATTGACAATAATACGGTAACCACCTACCCCCCTCAGTTATCGACCCCATACGCCTAGAGCTGTCTTACCATCACCATTCAACTCACAACTCAGCGACCCCGAAAACTATAGAATCAACACTAACACGGACACCATCTCCCCTCAGTTATCAACTCCATCCTTCTGGAGCTGTCTTACCATCACCATTCAACTCAGCAACCCCGAAAACTATAGTATCACTAATACGGTCACCCCCCACTCCCCTCAGTTATCGACCCCATCCCCCTCGAGCTGTCTTAACATCACCATTCAACTCAGCGACCCCGAAAGCCATAGAATCGCCGCTAATATCGGACACCATCCCTCTTGCCATAGGAGTGTACTAATTCATCACGGCGATACCGAAAACTGTAGCCACCACTATCCCAGCCAAAAAACCTGCTACCCCCCTGCTACAGTTTTCGGTATCGCCGTGATGAATAGTATTGGTAGTACACTCCTATGGCAAGGGGGATGGTGCCCGGATATTAGTGTCGACTCACAGTATTTGATCCCAGATTGTAATGTATATGTATACCAAGTTTGGTTAAAATTGGTGAAGGCGTTACAAAGTTAGCTAGGAACAAACAAACAAACAAATAAATTCTCTATTTTATATACATAGATAGAACATAGATAGCTAGATAGATAAATATAATAGATAAAGATAATAGATAATAATCGACACAACAATACTCATCCGATAATCATTGTGACTGAGTAGTAAAAGAAGTCATGGAAAGCACAACCAAAAACCAATCGAATGTTCTTCAGACATTGAATACGGCATTGCGACTGACTGCGAGACGGCTATGCCACATGCCATCTATGCAGCATTGTGATGCCACAATTCTAAAATCCCTCTGTCACTATCACAATGTCACTATGTCACGTCTTCTTGGAGAAGTGCACATTCAGAACATTTACATTCTACCAAAATAAATATGAAAATGAGATTGAGTGGGATAAGGCTTTATTGCTATTTTAACTTTTTCCATAAAATATGTTGTTGTGGTTGTTCTTATCGACTTTTAAAAGTTATCAAGAGAGATTTTTTTGTTTTTAATAATTGCCACTCTTTATCATCGCTGTGAATAAACACCGTAGAAAGTTGCACCGCACCATTTGCTTGGAACCTAATCCTTCAGAAGGAACAAACAAAAAAGCGAAGTGTCATCAGAGCGGCGATGATAATGCAAATAAAAAGTTTAAAATATTTCCAAACACAAAGATGGGCAGAAAACTTAGAAAAATGTAACGAACTTGAAAAGTTTTAATTAAGGCAACAACAATTGTGATGGGTTAAGGAAGATGTGATAGGATGAAGCAACAAAGACCCGCAGGTCAGGTAAAAAATCGTCGCTCTATCTGACAGACTTCAAGAACGGGAAGGCTACATGGCCTTCTGTTTGTTAAATTTAAGAATCTTTATATGTAATAATCTCGTTAATGGGTGACAAACGTTCCGAGAGAAAAAACTTTTTACAGAAAGCTTCTCAATTCGTCATTCGGAGCCGGCCTTAAATTGTAGGTCCCTTCCATTTGTGTCCAAAAATATAAATGCGCAACACAAATGGGTGCGAGAAGCTAGGCTTTGGACCGCAATGGTCTGTCGCGCCAAATATTATTATTATATGTAATAAAAAATATTTTATTTTTGCCAAAGTCAAAGTTTATAAAAAGTTGGTTCCCAGAAATGTTTTCCTCTTTAATTGGGTCTTCAGGTTGTCGGTTTATAATACGTAGCTAACAATTTGACTAAAGGCACACACAGTGAAGCAAAAAAATCAGATAAATTAAACATAAAGGCAAAGCAAACACAGTCGTTATCATTTCTTCAATTAAATTGGAGATTTCAAAAAAATTATAATGAGCGTGAGCTCAAAGTAAGCAATCGATAACACCAGAAAAAATCTAACGTTTGTTTAAAACCAACAAAGCGATTACTTTTGTGTGTCGAGAGCTTTTAATTCATAACAATACATACTTCAAACTCTAAGCAGCATTTCAGATAAAAGTATTAGACATAATTTTTGGCCTGGTAAGGGAAGGAAAGTCAAACGCAGATCCACGAGCTTAAATAATAAGCAGAGGAGAGCTATATCGAAGTTGAGGGAATGTAGCACTCTATAGACTGGTTGAAAGCCAGCAAAAAAGTAAGTGCCATTAAAAGCTTTTAACCCTAAACGAAGAGATAACAAAATCATCTCCCCCCCTCAGGCATTACATTGAAATGACGTGTTCTTGCGTGTGTTTCCCGCACTTATTCTGAAGGAACTCTTGTTTTTTTATGTGGATTTCCACTCTTTTCATGGAATCGCTGATTTTCAGCAACGATTTTACTAAAATCCAACGAAGCAAAATGCAGATGGGGAAAACTTTTCAGTGACAGGCGAATTTCCAAAAATGTGCAGTCTAAGTTGGCAGATGTCTGTTTTGAGTACGTACTGTACGTACAAGTGAAGTCCCGGAAGTCTGAGTGACTAACAAAAAGTTAATTTGATGTTTTTCACCTTAAACTGAAGTTAGTAAAATCTCTTCATATTTTTGTGGACAATAAAGGATCAATTTGTTTAAAGGAACTTAACGTTTTTTTTTTCAAAAACTGTTCTCACCGGAGATACACAAAAAATTCAAATCAAAAACTCAAATTTTTTTACAAAAATTTCGGTCTATCGGACCGACGCCACCAAATTCAGCAGGTTACAGCGATCAGCAGCAGCAGGCATTACAGGAGCTCTACGGTCTTGCCCGACCGAGGCCCTTAACATCATCTTGAACCTACTACCTCCTGACATATTTATCAAGTATGTTGCGACGTGCAGTGCAGTACGACTCAGAGAATCTGGGTGGTTTGCTACTAGATCATACGGGCACTGCAATATTCTGCAGACAGTACCTGGAGGCATGATACCATCATCTATTGATTACTGCATCCATAAATTAAGCTTCAACTCCTCGTTCAGCGTTGAATTTCCTACCAGGGGAAACTGGACTTATCCATGCTAGAACCCTCGAGTTTTTTGGCATCAAAATGGCGCATACTAGCGCTAATTGAGGACCTCGCAAGCACAGCGTGGACCACCACTTTACCTACCTCCCTTGTTGGGGCCCCATGAACCTGGGGTTTGAAGAAAATCGGGTTTGAAGAAAATCGGGTTAAGTTCTTTAAAAAATTTGTTGAGGTCCCATGACCCTGGCGACCGGGGTCTCCAAAATTTTTACAAAAAGTGTTGTCCATGAGATACACATGTATATAAAATTTGAAGAAAATCGGGTTAGTTTAAAAACAAATGTTGAGGCCCCATGACCCTGTTTAACAAAGAGCTTTGGGAAGTTAAAAATTTATCAGAAAATCTGACCAGCCAGCCAGCCAGCCACGGGCTCGCGAAGTTAATATAGAGAATTTAAAAAGTGGAAGTCAACTAATCTATAACGAGATTTCATTGGCCTTTTATTAGAATAATTGTTTGTCATGTTCTAATCTTAGACACATTATTTAAATGCTATATTCCAGTAAGATAAACCGAACTTAATATTCTCTTGAAGTCGTCTTCCTTTTCAGTCCTTTAATTTGGAAGGAGTTATAAAGTTTCTTGTTGTCTATTTATTCTTTGTGAAACTGGCGAAACTTTCATCGAAGATGGTTCTTAGCGTCGTCGGAACTGGATTTCATCTGTCTAAGGTTTAAGATGTAGAATGAAGAAGAAGAAAATGTTAAGATGAACTTGGGAATTCTAGTGAACTTTTTTGCTCTATCTTGCTATGCACACTATGTGATGAGCTTTAAAAGTAAACTTCATACTTGTTACCCCTTTTTTTTTTTGGAACGGTTGGAAGAGAGGCTCCTGCGTGAATTTTTCACAGAACCATCAGTTTCCTATATAAATATCCTCGGAATTGTGTACGATTAGTTTCTGCCTCTTAAATAACGAAGGGAACGACTGAAAATTATTTGTATTTGAAAAACTTTGTCTTCAAGGTTTCTATAGTTGCATCCCTTATCATCGAAGACACACATTGAATGAAGCGATTACTTTTCTTGAATTTCATATGGATTTTTTAGAACTTTTGTGAGTAGATTTATAGTAGAAAGGAAGGAAGTTACCATATTTTTTTTTTTTTAATCCACATCAAAGGCTAAAGAAAAACTGTATAGAAAACTAGGTTGTTTTATATAAATATATATGTATATATCTTTCGTACTATCTTAACACTCTGTATCTGATGTTAAACAAAGTTTCCTTAACAAATCTGTGTTTACTCTTTACTTTGATGCCGTCAGCCAACTAACGTAACGCGAATGTGATTCATGACCTTTTCTTCTTTTAACTTTCAACAGGTAGCACAATGCACATCTAGGAACAAAGGAGATGAAAAATTCTCTTTAAACGAAATAAATTTTTTACTTTTCTCCATTTTACGAGTCATACATGTATGAGAAGAATAGCAATGGCTGCGCTGATGTCCAAATCGGTAAGAGGAACATTAATCGTAAAATATATTATGTCTGAGAGTTGTGAACATTTTCATTGTTTATCTTGGAAAAAGACCTCCTTATCCTTATTGTCACAACAGATAATATGGTACAGACAAAGATCACGCAACAAAAAATTCAAAGAACTTCCTTGGAGTTCTTTTGTCAGAAGTAAGGATCTTTGATATGAATTTACTGCATAGAGAACAACCTAATGTTTTATGATGTCTCGTCGAGCTTTCCTTTCGTGTCCTTGTTATATTGAAGTTTTCTTGTACGGTGGTTGGAAGTCGTAAATGTAAAAACCAGCACAGTCGACAGAAGAAATCGATTTGACATCACCAACTAAGAGCTCATTTTACTTTTTAACAACATGACGTAATTTTGATGCACTTCTTATTTTTTTCCGTTTCAACAAGCGCCAGCAATACACATTAAAGATTTTTGTTCCCTTTTCTTGATAAGAGGAATCGATTTGTTTCCACTGAACATTAAGCACTGAACAGTGTATAAGTTAATGTAAACGATTTACGGCTGAAAGCGTTCAAACATTAAAATCTAATGTGTACTACAATTATAAAAATTTATATGTAAATGTAAAAAATCGAACACATCCATCCATACCTTTCGATATCAGCTCTCTGCGTGGGTCATATATCAGCTTGATAATGACGTCGATTTTGGTCGAAACATCATCTTTTCAGACGAAGTGCATTTCCTTTTTGGGGGCTATGTAAACAAGCAGAACTACCAGATTTGGTGTTCGGAACAGACACACAGTATTGTTAAGAAGCCAATACGTCCACCAATAGTGACAGTTTTTTTGGATTTTGAAGTGGTGGCCCAATTTCTTCGAAAACGCTGCTGGCAATGCCGTTACCATCAATGGCGACTGTAACGGATCCAGCTGACCAACTTTTTATGGCCTCAAATCGACGGCTTGAATGTGGACGACATTTGGTTTCAAGAAGATGGTGCTACTTACCATACAAGCCGACTGACAATCGAACAGTTGCGCGCCAACTTTGGCAACCGAATAATCTCCGTTTTGGAGATGTCAATTGCCCTGCGCGGAGCTGAGATTTGACGCCGATGTACTTCTTTCTATGGGCGCCGTTAAGGATAGATTTTATGCGGATAATTCAGAGTCAATTCCAGCTTTAAAACATAGCATTGCGACTGTTATTCGCGAGATAGGCTCCGAAATGATCGAAAAAGTTCTTGAAAAGTCGACTCACATGATGGCTTACTGTAAGGCCAGCACAGGGAGCCACATGAACGAAATTGTTTCTCATTCCTAAATCGGAGTCACAAAGAATGTGCTCGGAAGACTCTTCAACTTCTGAGCAGAACCTACATTCTGTCTCTGAGCCCACACCAATTTTGTTAAGGTGATATGACCTGCTAGAAAACTAACCAGTTTCCTAATGCTATACCTATTAAAGTTAAGGCATTGCTTGTAGTAAAAGGGCCTGATTAATTGTTTGGATTGCCTAAGCCCCGGGACGCTTTCCCAGTGGGCTAGTTGAAGTTTGTGTTGCCAGCAATTTATCAGTGCTGTGGCGGCAGCCCACTTGACACTATAGTAGGGTTCAGGTCCTATGAGCGCAGATTCCGAGCCAGCCCTAGCTAGTTCACATGCGGATTTGTTGCCTGCAATTCCCTGATGACTACCGAGTTTGACTTTTTATGTCTGGATAAAAATTGCAGTGCATCGTAACAGTTTTTGACTGATATTGAGTCTATTTGAAGAACATCGGGATTTCTCCGAGATGATGCTAGATGCATCAACGATTGTGGATGCATCAGAATCAGAAGTGGCTATTTCTACGTCCTACGTTCTGACCCCTTCGCGAGTTCCAGGTGGGGCCTGTATGCCTAGGCCGTCTGAACTCTGGGTAGATTTTGGCTGCTCAATAGCAGACCGAGCAGTGAGGCCAACATGGGAAAGGCCATCGAGAGTTCAACACCTTCTCCAGATACAGCGGGTTGGTCAACAGTAGGGCCCGAGGTTGATGCGCTTTGAGATGCATAGATCTCATAATTATTAAAACTTTAATCAATAATCACCCACAAGTATCCGGGAAAGGAGGTCACCCATGACAGAGTCCGGTCTATCCAGGTATTCATTGCCCACATCCTAT
Source organism: Nephrocerus scutellatus (assembly GCA_947095585.1). Taxonomy (NCBI): domain Eukaryota; kingdom Metazoa; phylum Arthropoda; class Insecta; order Diptera; family Pipunculidae; genus Nephrocerus; species Nephrocerus scutellatus. The sequence goes on along the minus strand of OX352765.1, from coordinate 17,627,851 downwards.
CAACTAAGCACCCTCTTAGCCATGAATCTATCGGGGCATGCTGTTTCTGAGGAAACCTAAGTGCTTGGGAATGGAATGTTACCATCGTAGCAAGGCGGAGTAGAGAGAAATCATTACTAGAAAGTACAAGCAAGGAGCAACGCTTAAAATCATCTACACAGCAAGCCGATTGTCCTTGTCTAAAGACCTGACGGTTGCAATGTCTTTGTTGAATGAGTGTTAGGTGCAAAACGACAAAGATAACACCAAGAAATATCATAACTTCATAACGCATACCTCATGTTCCTTTTATTTGATTCATTTCAATTATTATTGAAATAACATTTTTTGCTCCATTCTAATATTGAAGTAATACTGGGGGCTCCGAAATGAATCACCCCATTTTACTTTCTTCTACATAGTAAACTTAGCATGTCCATTGTTAAGCGATCTGTGTCGGATGTTGCCCCGTCTTGTTGAAACCACAGAAGCAGGTTTTGTCCTGCTCAAGCCGAACCAGTAGGCGCCTTTTGTTGACAGTATGTTCTTCAGAATTCTGCGTAGCGATAATTGAGTTATTGTTTCGCGCGTATACTAAAATTATTGCTGAGGTGTGTATCGGTTAGTTTAAAAAACTTTTTAAGGTAATTAACAATAATCTGAAAGAAATTTAAAAATAAAAGTAAATAAAATCATAATATATCAAAAGCAAATGGGATGGTTAATTATGGAACACCCAGTATTCGTTGAGGGAAATATATTGCTCATACGTCCTGATATTCAGTATGCAATTAGGATAATACATTATAGTAAATGTTACATGCACAATGCAATAGTCTGTCAACAATGATGCTTTGACACGACAATGTACGTCCATTGATCATATACCTGATATTTAACAAATACCCTTGTTTAAAGCACCAAGTAGCAAGAATTACCACATTGGTACTTGTCATTGTTATTCTGAAGCATCATTATACCCCATAGTTGTGAGTTATGCATGAACTAATCCTTGCATAAGTGAAATTTTCAATAAACAAATAGATGTGCTATCTGCAATGTACGACTATGCTTTCTGTTGCAGGATAAATGATTTCTATTTATTGAGGGGTGTGAAATGAAATGCATTGATTAAAACCAAAGAGAAGCAATAAAGGGGATTTCATTAAGTAAGATTTGGGCTTATATAACATAGAGACGCAAAGGTCTTCATGCACTTCGGTTGCTAGAATTTGTAAGAATCAATTTGTAGTAAGTTTTCGGTTAAATAAAGGAGAAGCTCTGCTCCAAAATAAATTTTTAAAATTCAAAGTAATCTGTACATACCTATTGTTCCTACGTCTAGCGATTATATTTGATACTTAAAGCTTGCATGAGAATAACATCATCGCTAGAGCCTAGCTAGTAGCTACACACATACAATTATTCATTTAATTAAAAGAAGACCCGAGCTAAAAGAAGAGCTAAGCAAACAAAATACAACAAAAAAAGTTTAGTCTGATTGTAAATTGGGTATAATTTTTCTAAAACATAAGCTATTAAGCTTTTAATCAATTATTCGGTACCACATTCATTTAGTTTTCTCACTTCTTTGACTGAATCTGTTCACAAGCTACAGGTACTTTAACTAAAGAAAGGAAACACAAAGCTGTATTATCACACAAGGGCAGGATAATTGTGAAATTTCAACAAAATAAAACAACCATGTGCCACCCCTCCCCACACACAATCCATATGTTGTTCTTCATTACTTTTTGTATGCACCTTAAAGTGGTGTGTTTAGCGAAAATGTAACATAATTTTCAAATGTCCTTAGAAATATTCCATGTGGATGTGGACCACACCATTGACTTGGTGAAAAAAAAAAAAACAAAAAAAGTACAAAACTGGTCGCATTTAAATCTAAATGGGTCGGTCGGAAAAAGTTACTTAAAGCTTTGAAGCGTTTCTGAGGTAAAACTCACAGCAGTCTCTATTACATTTACATGTGACATGCGGCTGGTATAGCGCTCGTTAGTTATTTTGTAAGCTTTGAGCTGAAATCCAACAAGCGTAATACCAACATTAAGCGGAATTGAGAATTGTGTGTGACGTTGCATGAGTATGGCGGATAGAACTAAATGCTTTTACATTATTTTCATTAAAAGATCAAAAATGTAAAAAGTTGATGAATTATTTGTACCTAGACTATTTTTGTAATTAAACAAGTAATGCATGTGTGGTATAATAATGCTCAAATAGATTAATTCTCAACTAAACCACTGCTTCTTCTATATCTTCGTAAGCCCTATATGCATCCAGGAACAAATTAACGAGTTACAAAGATTGGCGTCTGAAACCAAACCCATACTGGGAAATATAAATATTGCCGTTAATTACATGTATCTCATACCAGGGTACTTGGTGCATTATTACATTAATAGGAGGACCCACATTACACCAAGCAATTCATGAAATAATAATCCAAGTATTGAAGGAAAAAGCGATGATAGAAGACTGGCGAAGGGGCATCCTGTGCCCCATACATAACATAAGAGATATCACAACATGCCGCGTATAAGATTTTCTCTTCTATACTTCAAGACAGGATAGCCCCATACGCTAAAGTCATCATTGGTCCATACCAGTGTGGCTTCGTCCCAGGCAAATCAACAACTGATCAGATTTACACCCTTAGGCAAGTGATGGAAAAATATCTAGAGTTTCCAAACTCACTACATCATCTTTTATAGACTTTAAAGCCGCCTTTGATAGCATAGACAGAGTAGAACTTTATAAAGCCATGAGAGAATTCGGCATCCCAAATAAACGGAGATGACTATGTAGGTTGAGTATGACCAATGTTATAAGCCAAGTAAAAATATCCGGATCACTATCAAGCCCATTCAACATATATAACGGCAACACATATAACGGGCTCCGACAAGGGGTTGGACTGGCCTGTGTCCTCATCAACCTGCCGTTGGAGAAAGTTATTCGAGACTTTGATGTAAAGGCGAGAGAAAAAATCCTCTATAAGTCAATTGAAATACTGGCTTGCGCAGGACATATTGACATCGTTGGTGTTGCACCCCAAGAGCTGTATAGGAAGCTTTCGTCCAGATTGAGCAGGCGTCACGAAATCTGGGGCTGCACATAAATGAGAGAGCAAAACAAAGTACATGGTGGCCACGTCTGCGACTAGAAGATTCAACATTGGTCCAGCAATTAAAATAGTGGAGCGCGAATTTGAAGTAGGGCAATCCTTTAACTATCTCTGGTCAACTGTAGCAGCCGATAACAACATGGAACCAGAAATACGCGCATGGTTGCTTAAAGCCAACAAAGCCTACTATAGTCTGTCAAGTCCGGGATATTAAGCATATCAGCCACACTGCAGGTATATCAGACAATAGTCATACCCGTACTTACATATAGATCCGAGACTTGGGTGCTTACCAAAAAGCATTCTGACCTCTTAGCCGTGCTCGACAGAAAAGTCTTACGGAGAATTGTTGGCCCCGTATGTGATGAAGGACGATTCCGGAGACTCTATAATAATGAGATCTACTAGCGTTACCGCCATGTCGACATCGTGAAGAGAATTAAACTCGGCAGGCTTTGATTATGAGAGCTAGATGTCCTGCTCGGAAAGGCCTTTGCGGTAGGATTTATTGAACACGGATTGCGTAGACCAGGACGCCCAGAGTTTAGGGATGCAAGAGTGGATGATATCGTCTCAAAGTCTGGACCGGTTGTGGAGCCAAATATGATGATGATGAAAGTGGTTTACACTCTTATAATATTCGGCTTTATGCTTGGCACAGTTAAGGAAAAGGAGGAGAAACGAAGAGAAGCCTATGAGCTTGTGTTTTTAGTGCCTGTGTGATAGTGATGCAAAAAGACAGAGCTTGGCAGAGCATTCAACATACGTGTTGTACGGCTTATAAACGAATCTCTGAACTTAACTCTACGTCCAAAGATGGGCTTGAGGGTAAACAGATGAGCATTTTGAGCGCCACGATGAAATTGAAACTTAATTTTAGTATTACTATTGTTGCTTTCGTAATTGCAATCACTGATTTAGCCAAAATTGAGTTTAGACGTATGCATAAACAGGTAAGAACATCTCAGTGCTAAAATCAAAGTTGGGCTCAACCGTTAGTCATTGGTATATTTGGTTATTAAACTTAGATTTAATTACAGCATTTCCTTCAAGATTTTAGCTGTAAGATGAAGTAAAAAAACAACAACCAACAGTTGTCGTTGTGTCCTTTAAAGGGCGCACGTCTATTTTTTGTTTCGTCCTGTTAAAGGAAATCGATTTCGCAAATGAAAAGCAGGAAGGCGAGGACTTCCGGCACTATTGCAACCAACATCGACAGTATTTTACGCCAGCTAATGCCTTATTTTCAAAGCTTCTTATCGGCCTGAATGATCAGATGATACCACAAGTTCCGTTCCGTTTGCTTTTGTTTGAGTTGACAGACATTTGAAATATGACAGTCATATGAAATCGTGGATCTGATAAAAGTGTACATTGTATGCGGGTATATTATCCGATGTTTAGTCCTGTGAAAGTACTTCAAGACTTAATAATGGCTTCGTTAGTACAAATACAAATCAAGATAAACAGTGACAACTTCAAAAACAGAGAGGGAATAGATTTGTGAGTAATCCAAGATTATTATGTTTGAGTTGCCTGTTCAGTTAAGGTATAATGTATTTTGTTGGTAGGTCTTGGAATTTATTTATTTTAAAAATAGAGTGGCATAATGACCACTCAAGAGCACAATTTAATTTCTATACAGCTAGGTGTGCTGCTTCAACTTGAAGCAACAATACGATATTCTACGTTATAATGAAATCTTATCTACGTTCAATATTTTGGTTTCATGTTTACCTTTTCAATATCCTTTCCATTTCCTAACGCCCAATAATCAATTGAATAAATCTCCGGATTTTCTCCTCCATTTGATTGTTTTGGTTCTGACAAAAATTCATTTAAACTGTCCTCCTCATCTACGTGTTCGTGTATAATTCTTCCATTCAAAGTCTGTTTTTGGCTTACTTGCAGATTGCCACAACGGAGAGACATCGAAAATAACAACAACAACAACACACAAATGAGAAAGTAAAAGCAGAAAGTTGTCGTCCCTACATACGCCACATTAACCTGAATAATGTTAATTTTCGTAATATTCGACAAGGATTAATTCTCCTGGTCCTTGCGAAAGGCATTTCGTATTCAGATTGGGATTCTACCCAACAACCAACAAATGTTGTACATCGTAATGGGAACGTAAATTGCTACAATTCCACGCAGCTGTACACAAACACATGTACATCACATCACGCACAACACCATGAGTAAGAAATGGAACAAGGACGAATTTAATTTTAACATTTACATTTCGTTACTTTGCAAGTGATTTAATTTGATTCTCTTCGGCGCGGCAAAACGTCACAGTAATCGCAAAGGTATTAAGCTATAGCTGCTACAAGGATAATTGCTGAAATCGTCAGATTGGGCGACAACCACTCCGTCTCGATAGTTGAGCCCACACACAAATACGTTCTCGTAATATATCGAAGAAAATAGATTTTCCAAGTGATTACTCCGTACGCTTCCTATTCGATTTGACATCTTCGAATCCATTAGACATTTTCTCCTCTGACGGCGACAAGACGACAAACAACAAGACAGCATAATGAGTTTTTTCAGTTCGATGCAGCAATATGTTACAAGTGGCATTGCCGGCTTGGGCTTGGGCACCAGGCGATTCTCACTTTCGCGACAGGATTCAAACGAGCAGGACAGAAGCACAACCGGATCGACAGCATCCGGCGGTTCGAATGCCAGCAATATGGGTGGCAGCGCTGCAGGCGGATCTCTTGGGTCATCCAGTACTGGAAATAGCACAACAACTACGATACATGGTAAGTTGTAGGTTAATGGACACTCTATGTAGATAGTAGGAATTTAATTGAAAGACATTTTTATGAATTTGCGTTAGGAAACAGTAAAAGGAATATTGTTGCGTAGTTATACCTCCATTATGGATAATCTTTAACTTTCTATCAGCGAGTTAAGTATAGGAACGCATTAGACTTTAATTTTCTGTTCAGCTATACCTGAGCATCCATTGGAGCCAGAATACATATTTCTAAGTGGATCTTTGTATTGCGTAACCAACGATAGATGCTGGGGTATCTACAATACGAGCTTTAAGTAGCTTATGTTCTTTAATCCGCCGTCTGCCTTGCTTCTACCAACAATACTTTCCGCTCAAGATGTGAAAACACATGCTGATTGCTTCCACTCCTTGCGATAAATGATCCCTGAATTGTTGGCATACTAAGGGATCTTTACCCGGTCGATGTTATACCTAGGCATTCGCATTACAATGCGGATTATTTGAACTGATGCAGTACGTAACTGGACAGTAGCTACCATAAGGTGATGATCCCATACCATACCCATGTCGGCTCCTCGTCTGTTTCGGACGTCTAAAAGACAGCCTCTAAAACGTCAGCTGATCATCGCCACATGGTCGATTTGGTTGAATGATGATTGCCTGTCAGTTGACACCCAGCTGACTTTGTGGTAGGTCTTTTGCTCAAACATGGTGCCTCCTATGACGAGGTGGTTGGTGTTGCAGATAACAACAAATCTTTCACTATTGTCATTTCGTTCGCCGAGGCCATGCTTTCCAATCACATGTCTGAGTCCTTCGTTGCCGTTGCCTACCTTGGCAATCAAGTCCTCTATCACGATAATGACATATGCGTTCGGCGTTGCGTTGAATACAGCGCTTAGCTGATTGTAGAAGTTGTCCTTTTCATCCTCAGTCGAGGGATTCGTTGGGGCGTAACACTGTATGATCGTGACGCGCCGTACTCTAGTCCGAAATCTAGCCTACAAGATCCTATCTTTAGGGGGGCCAGGAAATTAGGACTCTGCGTGCTGTTGGCGTTAGCAGCAGACCCACTCCAGATTTACGGGGACTGCCGGAGGGTTTGCCGGTGTAGAGTAGAACAGTGTTACACGTTGGAGATTGGTACTCTCCCGCGTCGAACCATCTTACTTCACTCACGCCCAGTATGTCCAAATTATATCGAAGAAACTCACGTTCCAGTTGAAGAAATCAAATTATAATACTCTGCAGAAGCATAAATAAATTCTACTCTGCATAAATAAGCGTCATTCGTACATTAGCAAGGATGTAACCTTCCGGCTCCCGGATATAAATTCGAATTACTTCTTCTGTACAAAACATCCTTCCTTTCAAATGCAAATAAAGTGAAATTGCGGGAACAAACAAGTGCAACATTTTCCTCCTTGATGCTATGTAGCAAATCCAACTTCATGTCATTATTCATCGGAATATTGACCAAAGGATGTATTGTGCATGGTACTTGCGTACAGGAAATATTCTTCTCTAGAAGACTGGACGAACCAAGATAAATTTTACTTTGATTTTACCTGTGGACAACTCTTTGGTTTCTTTGCTATAACATAACATCGCTTAGATGTGTAATGATCTCTTGGACAAGACCTTGTATCTTCAGTTCCTTCTGGCATTTCGCCAAGCATGAATGCATGCATGTCTTGTATGCATCATTAAAATGCAATAAGTTTGCAATTTTGAAAAATGCTTCCCTTTAATGGGATTCTGTACCACGTTCTTTCATCCTATATAAGATTTTAAATTACCGTTTCAGTTCTTTGCATAAAAGTTTCGGAGGGAAATGTGTGGTTATGTAAATGGATTTGCCTAGGAGCAATATGTGTATAAGAATCTCTTAATTTCTTTTCGCTTTGTATGGCAAATTGAGATACCATTGATTGCTGTCGTTGTTGCTCAACGTTCAACCCGGAATGTTATTTTCCACATGTCCTTTAGTTATAGCTTCCCCCCACCATATACCAATTCAAATATTTAACCTTTTTCTCATTTTTGTGTTTATTGTCATCTTTAGGTTTTCCAAAAGTAGTTCCACCCCCAGGAACGACAGCTTCACAATCATCATTGAGTACCCGAAGACAATCACGAGCACTAGAATGTCTCGCCCCACCACGGACTGGATCATTTCGTCAGCGAAATTCACCAGCTCATCAGCCAACAACAGCACAAGAGAGGCCACCATTGGCATTTTGTAAGCGTAGACTATCATGGCCGGAAGTTGATCCGAGATCGACGTCGGGGTAAGTTTTTTTTTATACAGGATAATATTCAAATATCTTTCACCTTTAAGAATTGAGTCTATATTTAACTTTTGTCTCAAGAACAGTTCTGTACATTCTTTTGTAACTTGCGGGTGAATTCAAAAAAAAAAAACAATTAAAATCTTCACCTCCTCTGGCCACGTTTCGTAAGAAACTTATTCAGAGATACCAGTTTAAATGAGTTATATCGTTGTGCATCTTACGTCCTGTTGAGTTTAAAGCCGAAAATTACGTCATGTTTCAGAAAGCAAAAAAAAAACTTTGTCCGTGGTATTATTTTGGGAATCGGACATGAATTACAGATTAGATTAGGCAAGTAAGAGTTCGTTGATGAAAATAAGAAAAAGGGTCGTAGACAAAATAGAATCTTGCGTGACACCAGCATACAGTATCGAAGATATACCCTTCTTCTTTCTTTCTTTATGTCCTCTTGTAAGTCCTAGGGCCTCCTACGCCTACGCGCCATCGCGTGCGGTTACTGGCACTGAGCTTCAGCTCTCTCCAACTCCTACCCAACTGCCGTGACTCCTCCTCAACTGTTCTGCGTCATGTATTTTTTCGGACGACCTATTCTTCTACCATCCTGAGATAACGGATTCCATGGCATTGCGTAGTTTGCTATGGAACTGTCGCCTTTTCGGGGTGTATGGCCACTTCCGTCGTTGGATAGTTGTGCCTATTGGTTCCTGACCCGTTCTCTGGTAAAGATGTTCGTTAGAGATACGGTTAGGCCAGAAAACCTTTAAGATGTTCCGTAGGCACATATTTACGAACGGGTGTAATCTTTTCGTGATAGTAGCGGTCACCATCCAAGTGCTGCACCCATACAACAGCACAGATTCAACATTTGAACGGAACAGTCACAGCTTGGTGTTTAAGCTGATCGCATTGCTTCGCCATATCATGGACATCATTACAAACGCTGATTTGGCTTTGCCGATTCTGTTGACAATGTCCTGTTCGGTTCCACCTTCTGTCGAGACTATACTCCCAAGATATTGGAAACTCTGTACTCTCTCTACCGGTTGTCCAGCAAAGTTAACTTGAGTTACTGAGTTAGTGCCGAGCTTGGTGATTTTGGTTTTGGCAGTATTAATCTTCAAACCCGCAACATATGCCTCCCTTTCCACATTTGTTATCATTTCTCTAACAGCTTTCCTCTATGCAGCACATACCATTTAGAGCCATCATAGGTTGCTTTTATAATAGCTATTAGTTTATCGGGTATACATCTCCTGCGCAAGGCGAGCTAGATAAACTGTCTGTTGACACTGTCGAACGCCTTCTCAAAATTCATTAACATCAGGTGTAGTGGTGACCGGAATTCAACGCACTGTTCAATAATGATCCGCAGAGTGTTGATGTGGTCGACACAGGAGGATCCAGTGCGGAAATCTGCTTTTTCGGCATCGAGTGTATCTCCCAGATGTTCCTTAATTCGCTCAAGTACTACTTTGGGTATTACCTTTCCAACTGCAGGAAGAACGTAAATGCCTCTCCAGTTTTCGCACTCCATAAGAAAACCTTTTTTAGGGAGCTTGACAAACATTCCCTTCTTCCACTCGTCGGGGAAACTTTCTGCCTCCTAAACTCTGTCTAGGTCAGAATTGACCGTACTTAACATATGTTGTTGTTTGAGTTGAGAAAAAGTGAATTGGATTAGATGTCACAGATAATGACAGAGAAGAGATCATTAATAAAAATAAGGAAGAGAGTCGGGGGAAAACAGAGCCCTGGGGAACGCCAGCATTTAAGTAATGTTCTTTAGAATTGAAACCGTCCTATAAACTTGAATTGAGCGGTCCAGAAGATAGCTTCTAATCCAGTGAAGCAGTTTATCATCGACTCCATAAGCATAAGCATTTTGGACAAAAGAGCTTAATGCCAAACTCTGTCAAATGCCTTAGAAATATCCTGTGCAACAGCTTTGCTTTCTCCAAATTGATGCAAAGACCGGTTCCACTGTTCGGTGAAATATACCATCAAATCACCCAAGAAATGCGTACTGCCGGTCACTAAGATTTTCAAGATATTTCATGAGTTGAGAATTGATCAGCGTTTCCATGACTTTGGAAAGAATTAATATAAGTGCTATGGGACGGTACGAATAAGGAGACGACGGCTCGCCTCTTTTGGGTATGGGCTGGACAAAGGCTGTTTTCCAACTTCTCGGGAAGAGTCCAGAAGAATATTAGAGATGGAAAAGCTTACACAGTGGTAATGCCAGCTTGGAAGAACACCTCTTCAGAACTAATGGGGAAATACCATCTGACCCAGCGGATTTGTGAATGCTGAGATCGTTTAAAACTCTAGCAACTGCACGAGTACGAATGAAGATCTGTCCCATAGAGTGTTCAATACTCGGAGGTGCAGACGGCAACAATGAACAATCTGGAAGCGTGGAGCTAGCTGCAAAATGTGCAGTAAACAGATTGGCTTTGTCTTTAAAATTGACAACTGGAGTGTCAATATAAATGATTCTTTTCACGAATGACCAAAAATTTGTACGACCTTTGGGACATTGTAGTATTTTTTGCCTTAATTTTTGGTCATAGGCGAATTTGACTCGCCGAAGATGGGCATTGCAATAATTTCTGGTTCGTTTAAAATTTGTTCAGTTTTCCTCAGTAGGGTTAGCTTTGTAAAACCGAAAGCATACCGCTCTAATCCTTGAAGCCTCTTTACAGCTCGAGTCATACCATCCATCATCCTTTGGTTTGACAGACTTGTTCCTGGAAGGGATAAAGTCTCTCATACCAATAAGGATGATGTTCGTGATTGCATCAGCGGCGGCATCCACGTTGCTATCACGAAACAATAGCGACCAGTTAGTTCTCCCAAAGAAGCTCTTAAGGCCGTCCCAATTGGCTTTCTCGTACTGCCATACTGTTTTTTTGGGACTGCGTGGTTTATTAACGAGAAATTAGCTGATACACCACAATGGTCAGACGAGCCTAGTGGCGATAATATAGTGATGGAGTTATTATCAGGACAAGAAGTACGGAACAAGTCAAGGGTGTTTGCGGAATGATTTGCAATGTCAGGTATTCGTGTAGGCTCACTTACAAGCTGAGTAAGTTGACTTAACTCAGCGAAGATCTCAACAGACCTTCCTTTGGGTGTTATCTGGCCAGAATGGCGAAGCCACCCAGAATTGTGTACATTGAAATTTCCCGCAATAACGTTTACATTTTTACGATGTGTTGTTACAATTCTTAAGATTGAATCAGACAGTGCATCAAACTCGCTCTGCGTTCAAACATTGTCTAATTTGGGACTTTTGTATTAAAAGGATTCTGTATTAGTAAAAAAAATTTGAAACACAATTAAAAAAAAATTGGTTTTTGACTTTGACACCTTCATATGGGTAACGGTTTTAAGAATTTAAAAAATTGTATATTGTTTGATCTTAAAGATCTAATTTTGTTTAAAAAAGTGGCCTTGTAGCTACAAGCGTTTAATAGTTACACGGTGTAAAGTAATGTTAGGTCGAAAGTACACTTCTTCGCATTAAAAGGTTACGCATACACCGCAGGGGATGGAAATAACCACCTCTCCCATATGATTTTTTTCTCATAATTAACCAGGGAACCACAGGGAATAAGTATTTGCCACGTAAACAGATACACCCTGTATATTCTATTTTATAAGGAGAGCCAAATAATTGATATACATTACATATACTCAATTTATAGCATCTTAACTGGCTTTTCTATTTACCTAGAGACTACCACACGGAAACACACTTACTAACATTCCCATTTGTTGAAGGTCTCCAGGTTCGGCGCCACATAATCAGCTTGAGCAAAAATATATCCTGTATAATCAATTATGTATAAGATTCTCGTTTGCCTGGTATCGTTACGCCTTCTATTCTATTCCGTAATTTAATTGCCTATTTTCTCTAAGACTTTAATAACACACAATAACTCATAAATATTTCGTACATGTTTAAAGCTTTCACAATGTGGCCTACCCGATGGTCATAATGTTTTTGCCAACATGAAGCTTTAATAATTAAAAAAATATACCTCAAGGGAGTGTTGTTCCAAATTATTTTTTTTATGTCGCTCGTGTTTGGAGCAACATGGTATTCTAATGGTAGAACAGTTTTGCTTTGTATGCTTAAACGACTATGTGTTTGGTTGCCATGAATTATGAAAAGCTCAGAGAGACGCTCCTTCATTGTTGAATTGGAAGGAGTTCTTAATTTAAAGTTACTTACATTAACATAATTCATGTAGTTGTTGTGTGAAACTGTAAATGATAATTTAAAACTTTGTTGTTCTGATTATTGCAAGAACAAAAAGGTGTTATCAGTGTTCTCAAAGAATTGGTTTCAAAATAAAGCGGAGATTGTATAAAGGACCACATTTTAAGTACAGTTCTTCAATGAAAGTGGAACGGAATAAAGTTTTTGCCTGTATCACACATTCCAGACGTGTAATGCGTCGAGTAGCTAATACCATGCCCATGCTTTGGCATTATGGATTATTCAAAACGGGTCTCATTTTAAATGAAAAAATTTGTTTATGAGATACCAAACTGAAGCTTAAACCAATGTCCTTTATCCCCTTGTGGGTCCTAGGGCCTCTACTACGCCTACGCGCCATCGCGTGCGGTTCCTGGCAATGAGATATCAGATGTCTCCAACTCTCCCCCAATTGCCGTGACTCCTTCTCAACTGTTCTGTGCCATGTATTTCTCGGACGACCCGTTCTTCTACCATCCTGAGATAACGGATTTCATTGCATTGCGTAGTTTGCTATGGAACTGTAGTCTTTTCGAAGTGTATGACCACAGTCACTTCCGTCGTTGGATGGTTGTGCCTATTGCTTCGTGACCCGTTCTCTGGTAAAGATGTTCGTAAGAGATTTGTAATCTTTTCGTGATAGTGGCTGTCACCTTTCAAGGGCTGCACCCATACAACAGCACAGATTCAACATTTGAACGGAACAATCACAGCTTGGTATTTTAGCTGATCGCATTGCTTCGCCATATCATGGATATCATTCCAAAGCTTTGCCGATTCGGTTAACAATGTCCTGTTCGGTTCCACCTTCAGTCGAGACAATACTCCCAAGATATTGGAAACTCTCTACTCTCTCTACCAGCTGTCCAGCAATGTCCAGTTAACTTGAGTTACTGAGTTAGTGCCCAGGTTGATGACTTGGATTTTGGCAGTATTAATCTTCAAACCCGCAACATTTGCCTCCCTTTCCACATTTCTTATCATTTGGTGCAGCTCCATAATCCTGTGTGAGAATAAACAAACGTCGTCAGCGTAGTCCAGATGTTTGAGCTGAGATGTAAGAATCCAACGAATTCCTCCCTTTCCAGTAGATAAAGCTGCGTGAAGTACATCGCTAATCACCAACAAAAAAAGTATCGGCGATAGAATGCAACCTTGGTGTTCCCCACTTTGCATCACGAATTCCTCTGACAGCATTCCTCTATGCCATTTAGAGCCATCATGTGTTGCTTTAACAATAGCTATTTGTTTATCGGGTATACCTCTCCTGCGCAAGGCGAGCCAGATAAACTATCTGTTGATACTGTCAAACGCCTTCTCAAAATCGATGAACCGCAGGTGCACTGGTGACCGGAATTCAACGCAATGTTCAATAATGATCCGCAGGGTGTTGATGTAGTCTGCACAGGATGATCCAGTGCGGAGACCTGCTTGTTCGGCATCGAGTATTCGGGCGATTTGGTATTAGATATTGATCCAGAAGTTCTAGGATTGGAGGACATTTGAATTTTTGTATCTTCTTGTGCTTTGTAATTGATGGTATAGATGGTAGTTAAACTGGAATTTTAGATATATCAGAAACAAGTGGTTTTATTTTAAAAATACAATGGCGCGCTCTTAATGAAAAATCTATTATTTATCAGTTTTAGTAGAATTATATCCACTTTTGACAATAATCCAACGTGAATAGCAATGTATATTTTTATTATTAAATTTATTCAAAACATAAATTTGGTTTTATTTTTTCATCGTTTAATCGACATATTTTCAAATGGTTTTTTGTTTTGTTTTGAATACCAATTTAAAATTGATTGCATTTTTAATGCCTCACCACACGACATGCTCTCAGTTTCATGGCTCTCTAGTTTCACATTCATGCTGATATAAATGTTTTACAATATCTGTGCATTGTTGGTTGTGGCTTACCAACGATTGCAATACGTTTATAAATTTATTAAAACAAAAAGCGACTGGTTTCCACACATTTGAACAATAAAAATGTGCATAGAAACAGAAAAAAAACTCGTGTTATTGTGTGGCAGCCACAGCCACAATAATTGACTGTCATATTTATATATTTATGAGGAATTTTATAAATCTGCTTTGAATACTTTATTATTTTTATTTTATTATTATTATATTACGTACCTATAGCACGAGTATCTGTGCCTATGTTTTACATGTCACCAGCGCAGCATGGCGCAACTGGAAGTCATGAATGTAGTTTCCCTTCGCCTGCCGTTTGTTTTTTAGACGAAAAATCCAAAATTTGCATATGAAAACAATCAAAACATTACTGAAATAACTTCCGAATTTGTGTTTAGAATTTAGAAATATCATCCAATGTGAATGGGGATGATGATGATTTCCAGGCTTCGAGCAAACAGTCTCGGTTAGATTCTTCCATCGTGTTCTGTTCGTTGTTGTTCAAAGACATCCTGGCACTTGAAAGTTCACTGGTGACTGTCACTCTTCAGGTGTCGATGTCGAATATCACGATGGTGTTAAGTGTAAGCTCATCATCGTTGCTGGAATTGCCTCTGATTGATAAAGTTGATTTTAAGACCGACTTGAAGGGCGTTTGGATGACATCGGCTCCAAATCGGGACCGGTGTAGAAACTGTTTGCGGGAGGCCAGGACCGGACTCCGGTTAAAGAGCCAAATATGATGATGATATAGGGCGTTTTTATGGAGAGACCCCAGTTTTGCCTTGATGTGGATGAATTTTAAAGCAAGTAGGCAGAGGTCGCCGTTTAGTTTTGTAAAAGCTCTCCACTGTATTCCATTCGTGGCTTCGTTGTACGTTGCCGTCGCGAGCAGTGATATAGGTGATAGATGGTAGCATTGTCGAACGCTGCCGTCGATTTCAAAGGGATTTCCTTTTTATAGTATTTTGTTGTCTGCGTTTAAGAGCAAGCTAATTATTATTTCGAGTACAGTCCTGGGCTTGGCTTGCGATTGTGTCGGAGTGCGTTTCATATGCTTTCACTATTTATGGTATCAAAAGCACATTAGAATTCTAAAAATGGGATTTTAATCTCTTGCTTGTTCAGTTACTATTCTGAAGGTCAAAATGTGGTCTTAAATCGAGCAGCCCTTACAGAAACTGGTTTGTTCTTGCCTGATAGTTTTAACAAAAGCCGCTCGTGAATAATGGTTACAAGCAGTCTTTGTTAAGTAGTGCGATGCCTCACTAATTTATACAATGTCGTAAGTCACCTTGGAAGGGTAACTATTACACCGTCTTTCCAACGTTAAGAGACTGATTTTGTGTTATTTTTCAAGTACTGATGATGATACTTCAGCAGCCTTTGCGGCTACAGTTAAAAAGGTATAGGGGCAATCTTGTCATAGCCGGCTGTTTTGTTCTTTTTAAGCTTTTTAATTGCTGAGGCTGAGATGGTTTCTTTATGTGATGGTGTTGCCTCCAAAATTCTGTTGTTTACTCCTTGATGGTTGCTACTTTTGTCGTTTGTAGCTTCGATATTGTGTTTACGAGCTATGTTCTCAAAACACTTGTGAGTAACAAATTCGTCAAGGCGTGGGACGAATTTCTCCCACACAAATTTAAGTATTAAAATCTTTTTATACTCTAGTGCAGACACTCAAGCAACGAGCCAATGGCATTTTTGGAAGTGCCGACGGCATCTTTGATTGCATCAAGGAAAAAATCCTCTAAATGTAAATGTACTCCACAGGTACCCCCTCCGTCTAGAGCAACAGCAGAGTCATAGAAATAGCAAATTCAATACACCGAGTAAGCTCCGCCCACTACGGCATGTAAGAAAATGCTTTGCCAGAGAGGCGAGGATGGCAAAAATAGTGACGAGTTGTCACTATGCTACTACGATCAAGCATCTGGGAGCACAGACAGCAGGAAACCCTGCACAAAAGATGACCAACATCTAGAGAATATGTCTGTCAGTTTCCAATTTAACGCAGGCTAGGGGGGGTCAACGAACTAGCTAGGGAGGACAACAAACTGTGAACCGTTGGCGACAAACCCAATGAAGAGAAATAATTCCAAGCAACAACAAAAACAAGGGGCTCGTCAACATATGAGTAAGCAATAAAAAAACAGTACAAGTGTAGACAAAAGCAACAACCGAAAAGGCGAAATAATGCAAAAATATGTGCAATCTCCACACAACGTTTCGTATCGACTGATAATAAAAGGAGGCAGAAATCCAGCAAGCGGCCTCTTCCGTCTGGACTGTAGATGAGTTCGTTTGCACACAAACTATTTTGAAACGTGATCTAGCGAAGTATCCTTATCACTAATCAGAATACTGGACTCACGGACTTTTCTGAAACCGTGATCTAGCGAAGTATCCTTGTCACTAATTAATGTAGAACACCTGACACACCGACTATTCTGTAACGTGATCTTGCGGGAAATCCTTGTCAAAAATCAGAATACTGGACACACAGACTCTTATGAAACGCTATCTAGCGAACGATCAAAAATCAGTACTGGACGCTGAGACTCTTCTGAAACCGTCATCTAGCGAAGTATCCTTGTCACTTAGGAGAATACTGGACACATAGACTCTTCTGCAACCGCGATGTAGCGAAGTATCCTTCCTCACTGTTTACACAGCAATCACAATCATCACACTCCTAGTAACGCAGGACACACTGTCGCAACTTACCAACTTAGACTTAAGTCATTCAACCATAATCTTGTTATAATCATATATCTTTCAGAAAAAAATTTAAAATCTGAATCCCTAAAACAAAGAAATATTTATTGTAATGGCCCTTTTTATATAAGAACCCTGATCACGCTGAGCATACAGAGTCTGGGAAAACCTCATTACACACTATTTCTATCTAGCTAGCTGTATAATACTATCGGGTTTTTTCAGGTCAAGAAGGTGAGGTAGGAGCGTAAATATGTCCCCCTTACTATAACGATAGCCTTATACCTTTTACTATGGTAGTTTTTACGCACTTTTCTTCGGAATATTTGAGATGTTGTGATATGAACCTCCGTTTGTCTTTTCTTGCTTCGTTTAATTTCACGATTTAGAGCAGGGTAGCTTGATCTTATTTCTACGGCCTTTTCCAGGCTTAAGTTGATCTTAAGTAATTAGCTGTATACCATTTTTTCTTTAGGCAAATTTTTTTCCAGTTCAAGTTGGAGATCAATTCTTCCTGTCTTTGGAAGTAAAGCCTCTGCTTATGTTTACTGGTATGTGGTAAGTTTAGATTATACTTGGGTACTATTTCACTCTCTAGGCGATTAAACAAAAATCTGAGTGCTTCTATACTCTTGGATGAACATTATGTTTCTAATTGCAATCTAGTGCCTAGGATGCATTTTGAGATGGGTTTCCATTCAATAAGTGAGCTGTTTGCTTGGTCCATTTTGATAACAATTATCATTTCTACAATTTGTTGAAATGAACTGCTATCTTACTTTGCTGCGGGCAAGTATGTGCAGAGTATATTTTTCAATTTATTCTTCGAATTGCGCCATCCGCGATGGTTTATAGAGTGTTCTTTTATTTGATGTTTGTATCGTAGCTTCAAGTCCCTTTATTCTTTACATGACTTTGTTTAGTAACTACATTTACATCCGTTTACTTGACTGTCTGCTTATTGCAAAACTTATCTACAAAAACAAGTTTATTTAAAACCAGAAAAAAATCGTATTCTATCAGATCAATAATTATTCCAAAAACTTCTAAGAAAAGTTTTAGAAAAAACTACAAAATGAAATCATAAATTATGTCCTTGTCGTTTGTTATGACAAATGATCTATTCCACCCCCATTTACCGCTTCTATTTACCGTTCGCAAGAATCTTTTATCCAATAAATTTTTTTCTTAATAATTACTGAAAAAAAGTTTCGTAATTAATATCCAATCGATAGAAAAAAGTTAACTGTGATGAAGGATTTGCTGTAAGAAAACGGCAGGAATAAAGCGGATGTGCCCAGTCTTACGTTCGGCAAAGAATCCTTATAAGAAGACATAGAAAAAAAATTCAATTATGTGATTGACGCATTTTGTACCAGACAAGTGCTTGATTAAAATTGCAGTATAAAGCTTTGGCAACTAAACGGAAGTCCACCAAAGTTTCATTCATTCAAGCACACACATTAACGTATAGACGTTCGAGTTAAAGTTAAACTTTTTAATTAAATTGCGACGCCATCGTTACGGGCAGATGAAACCACAGGCAGGTCACTACCACTCTACGAAATGATGATGACAGAAAATGTTATCCTTTGAAAACTTTAAGACACAGTATTGCCCTGCGTTCCTTGCCTTTAGCTATATCAGTTATCAAATTAGTTCGTAACTAAGGATGTTAAATTAATAAGTCTGCAACTTAGTTGGATATTAAACAAGTAAATGTAAAAAAAAAACTTCTTTTTTCGGGTACAAACTTTTATGTATAGATCGACGCACGCCATAAGCCACACCGTTGTATTATTTGGTAATAACCGCCAAATCATCTGTTTTTGAGGTCGGGCCCTATTTTAAAGTATTTTTTTTTCCACCCATCACATGTGGCACACGCGACTCGAGACACACGTCACACGCGGAACATAAAAAATGCTATTTAGGACTTAGACACTCACAAAAATTCAGCTCTCTACGTCTAGGTGGTTACAAAGGACCTCAAAGTAGTCGAAAATGCAGACAAAGAGGGGTCAAGTCAATATAATTAAGATAGTAAAGCGAGCTTCTCAGCTCCCCATATGGATAGTTGTAATTCAGCCTAAAGACTGAATTATCTTGAAAGGATTTTACTAAAAAAAACATTTTTTTTCTCCTAACCCCTATGAATAAAACAAAAATTCAAAATTACACCATCGCAAGCCAAGCGCTTACCAATTGTTTTAAAACAAGTCCCATCAAATTCTGACTGCTAGAAGTCGCGATATACAACCAGACAAACCCACAAACCCACAAACTCACAAACCCACAAACCGACACACGTACGCTAGAAAAATTTTCTCGTCCTCTGATTATTAGCTTCGCACTTCGGGCTCGGAATTATTTTTATTGTTGGTGGGCTGTAAAGCCTTGTGCACTGCGACCTTGAGGTCTATTGTGCATCCCAGATGTCTTATCACATTATGTGGTTGCTCAGTTCCTTTGAAAACGCCACCACATCCACAAATTCGATTGGTTTGGCATTTGGCCAGAGAACTGTATGAGCCTTGAAAAGTGTTATTCTTTTCCGGGTGAGGGCTGCACATATGAAGAGTATGTGCTCTGATGTTTCTTTTGAATAGTTTTCGAGAGATGGCCTTGAAATGGGCAGTGTCCTGTCAAGTATCAGACTAGTGTTTTTAATGTATGGCGGTCCTGTTTGAGGGCCCTGTCCATGTGACTGATGTTGTATTTGAGAATCTTTTTGGCCTGTCTCATCCCAGTCGATGACACCCATTCCGCTTCGATGCCAGTGTTTTCCCATTCTTTAACTCTGTTTTTGATATGGCTTTTGGAATAGGCATTGCTGGGCTCCTTCTGCTCCTTCCCTTGCACAGAGATCTGCTCTGCCTCGTTTCCTGATATGTCTGAGTGTCCGGGAGACCACATTAAAGTGATTTTTTTGGTTTTGGCCAGTTCTTTTAAGCAGCTCCACGTTCTTTTGGAATAAAAGACTGGCGCTAGCAGTGCTGCATGACTATCTGAAATCACATACACCTCGGTTCTTCTGTACCTTCTTTTTATGAGCAGTGCGCAGGCTTCTATTGCTATGGTTTCCGCCTGGCATACTGTTGGAGATCTGCCTAGGGGTATTCGCATTTTGGTTCTAGGTCCAAAAACCCCTGCTCCGGTTCCTTTGTTGGTTTTTATCGGTCTGTGTATCAGATGGATGCATGGTGTGGAAGGTTACTTATAATGTTTTCAACTTGATTTCGTTCGGGAATTCTTATCGAGAAATACCTTTGGAAATTAGTTGTTTTTATCATTGTCTGATGGTTGGACAGTTACATTTTCCAATTTTATTTTGGGTTTGATGTTTGGTGTGTCCTGGTCTTTCTGCTTTAAATTGGTTGAGAATTTTCAGTTTGATGGCTCTTGATCCAGCCTCGCTTTTGATATGTATGTGCAGGGGTGAAAGCCAAGTTAAATAAAAGTTTTTAGAAAGCTAACAGCTCATAAAATATTTACCGATGATCGAGATTATGTGTGACGAATTCGTCAAAAGGATATGAACGAATTAACTATATTTCAGGTCCACTCAGAAACAAAATTTATTGACGCGAGTCGATACTCTAAAGTAAAAAGGCCTGCTTATTTGGCTTCCGAGAGTTGTTATGCTTCGAAACGGCTCGATGTACTGTATTCCTTCTTTTTGAAAAACAATAATATTGTGATGCGATTTATGTTTAGTGTTTTATGCCTTCGCGTAGCTGGTAACAACATGTGTCCTGCGAACAAAGTGAACCATATTGATATTTATTATTATTGCCGCATAGCAGAAGGAACTAATTGCATACATGAAATTTTATTGGCAGACAATGTGTTGACAAAGTTGTTTGGTTTATAGACAGAACCATCGGCGTATTCTTATATTATAAATCATAATGGCAATTTTGCCATTTTGTGTAGCTAAGCCGCATGGTAGCAATGCTAATGACTTCTTTACCACTAGAATATTTTATGTAAATGGACGTAAAATATTGAATCATTTTCATCTATAATGACTACAATAATTAACATACAGATGCACCCTACTATAGTCTTGCAGCTACGGAAAGGTGCTTCTAGGCAGATTCATTAAACGAATAATTTGTGCGCTTTAAGTGTTTACAGTAACCAAAGGATGAAAAGTTTGCATTTGGAAAAAACTCATATAAAAGTAAAATTATCAATAAATAATAATCTTTATATATAAAAATGATTGTGCGTTAGTATGTAAAGGCGCCACGTCTAAACTACTGGACGTATCGAATCCATTTTCACATCATATGTTCGTTTGGTGTTCCGATAAGTTCACGTTTTTTGGACTCGATTGGTGCCGTTGGATTAGAGATATTTACGAAAATGTGGTTGGTCTTTAGGTGAATATGGTTGTAATCGCATCACGCCTAAACCACTGGACATATTAAAGCAAAACCATATATTCGGCGGGTGATTCTAAATGTTTGTCCCAATCCCAAGACATCATGTACTTGGGGTGGGGTTTCTAGTCAGCAAAATAATGAGGCCCACCGTTATCGGCTTTTAAGCAGTAAACGAACGGCTATGCACCCTTCGCGTGCCGCGTGTTGATAGATCGTCGCCACAACCTGAGCCTGATGACGGTACGAACGTACCGAAGTGCCAACGTCGACGCGGACCACTATCTTGAGGGTATGGTGCTCCGAGCGCGGATTGCATCAACACGAAAGACTGCATCCGCGAATCAGATTCGAGTCAACACGGCTCCCCTTCGCAACGAAGAGAACAGAAACACCAATGTTGACTCCATCTTAGGCAGTAGTCGTAGAGATTAGAACGACTGGTACGATGATGAATGCAAGCTAGCGACTGAACGTAAGAATGTTGCGTACCGAGCAATGCAACAATCTCATAGAACGCGGGCACGCGAAGATGAATATAAAGAGCTCAGAAGATATGAAAAAACAGTTCACCGGCGAAAGATAGCAGTCCGGGAGACGAATCTGGTCCGTGAACTAGAACAGTACAGAAAGCAAGGATCACACCGGGCGTGGAAGTTCTACCAAAGAGTCCGCGGTATGACGCAATATACACCGCGTTACACATACTGCAAAGACAAAGAGGGTAATCTGATCGCCGATCTTAAATGCATCTTAGAGCGATGGGAAGAGCACTTTCATGAGCTGCTAAATGGCCAGTTAACTAAGGAATTTGAGGCTTCACCAATGACCTAAGTTCATACTATGCTATCGCCATCAAGCATAGACGAAGTTAGCAGAGCGATAAATCGGCTCAAAAATAATAAGGCACCGGCATCAGATGGAATCCAAGCGGAACTGATAAAAATAGAAGGCCCCACAGTACATGCTCGGAAAGTCCTTTGCGGTAGAATTTATGGAACACTACAGCAAGGCCGGCCAAACCTACGCTGGAAGGATGTCGTAGACCAGGACGCCCAGAGTTAAAGTATCCCAAACTGGATGACATCGGCTCGGAAGCGGGACTGTTGGAGAGACTTTTTGCGGGAGGCCAGCACCGGACCCCGGTTGTAGAGCCAAATATAATGATGATTTAATTTCTCTTTACACAAATGGAGATGAAATAGGATGTTCGCCATTTACGTTTCTCATAACTTGAATGGCACTTTCAGCACCAAAGTTTTCTGTGCTGCTAACCTCAAATATAAAAAGATGAACTGAATGTAAAAATAAAGAACAAATTTACAGACATTTCATATTTACAGTAAATGCAAAATTAACTTCTTAACGATATGTAATCTGCAGATATTTCCAACATATTTCACTAAAAGAAGAAAAACAGTTTGATTAAATATTTTAGGTCCAAATGGGTTTATATTCCCACTGAATTAGATAAAATTTTATTATGCCAATAATTGTTTATCGTTGTTTTTACTACTGTGTGAAACAAACATATGAATCTCTGAAATTAATTATCTTAGTTACACTGTTAAACCAAAATATTGAATCTCCTCTAATAACCTTTATTGTTTCTTTTTCTACTACTACTTTGTCGTTTCATACACTCGCTCCTACCGAAAGTATATCCTTAAGTCATTCTGCATCCCACCCACTCATCATCAGTGGTACACCTTTCAAAGCGTCTAATGCGTTGTATATAATATTTTAAATATTTAGCACTTAATTAATAACCTTGTGCAAAAATGCCTGCAGACAATCTTGCTATGCTTGTCTAGATATTTCCATAGCCCAAATACTCAGAGTGAGGGACAAATAGAAAAGACAGCGGCAATGGCGTTTGAAAAGTTTACACAAGTCTAGGCAAGTTCAAAAGGGGTGTCATTATGTTAATTAGATGATGTTAATGAAAGGTTTGAAAAGTTTTCCTATGAGCGCGTAACACTGGAAGGATCTCACGTCTTTGTGTTTGAGTTGTGGGAAAGGAATTTGTCTTGTTCATCTGAGCTATCTAGCTTCAACGTATACACATGAATGGCATTGTGTAACTTAACTAAATACCCCACTGTTGAAGTCTTACACTGTCATATCAGTTCGATTTAAAGTATCACGACATCGAGAAGTTTTTAAATTAAGAAGAATGCTGATGACAAAAGTTTTTGTTCTCTTTGTCAGTTCAACGACAATAATTATTCCAAATAAAAAAAGAGACGCTATTTATAGTTTGTCAATCCTTTCTCAATTGTATGATACCAGAAATAGGGTGGAAGCAACGATTGGGATTTTCTTTAAATTTAAATTTATGTTTAGATCGGAAATGTGACCATAAATTAATCAAAGAACGGATCATCAGATAATCAATTCATAATATTTGGCTCTACAACCGGGGTCCGGTCCTGGCTTTTCACCAAAGGTCTCTCCACCGGTTCCAATTTCGAGCCGATGTCATCCAGTTTGGTATCCCTAACCTCTGGACGTCCTGGTCATCCTTCCAGCGTTGGCTTGGCCGGCCTCGCTACCGTGTTCCATAAATCCTATCGCAAAGGACTTTCCGAGCAGGATCCCCTTCGCTCATGCGAGCTAGGTGTCCTGCCCACCGGAACCTATCAAGCTTAATTCTCTTCACGATGTCGACATCGCGGTAACGCTCGTAGATCTCATCATTATAGAGTCTCCGGAATCGTCCTTCCTCACATACGGGGCCAACAATTCTCCGTAAGACTGTGAACTATTTTTTTATATCTTCTGAGCTCTTTATATTCATCTTCGCGTGCCCGCGTTCTATGAAATTGTTGCATTGCTCGGTAAGCAACATTCTTACGTTCAGTCGCTTGCTTACATTCGTCATCGAACCAGTCGTTTCGATCTCTACGACTACTGCCTTAGATGGAGTCAGCAGTACTAATAACAGTATTCTTAAGGCGTTTCCATTTCACTTCTACGCCTGACATCTCAGCCCCAGGACTTACTCTCCCTGCATTAAGGGCGAAAAAAATCTACCACCGCGCGGGTCGTTGAGTGTCCAGGAAAAGCTAGTATATTATTATGATGAGATCGTCTATAATGTGAAGAGCATTAACGTCTGTAGACACCAATAGACAGGAAACCTTGCTCACCTGAGCAACGAGCATCATGGATTTATTGGGCACGATATTGAATCAGACAAATTCTACGCTAAAGGATGAAGTAGACCAGGACGCCGAGACTCTAAGAATGTCAAACTAGATGAAATCGGGCTCTAAATCGGGACCGGTGGAGAGTGTTTTTGCGGGAGGCCTGAATTGTATCGCAGTTGTTGAGCGAAATATGGTGATGATGAAAAACAACGGGCGGGCATTTTTCAAACTGGTGAAGAGTTAACAGAGTCTTCGAAGTTTTATGTCAAAAATCCGTTTAAGGCTAGCAAGTTTATTCCACGAGTAAACAGTTTTCATCATCAGGCATTGGCAGTACTCGTAAATGATACAGCATGCGCTTAAAATATACGCTCACAAATTAAAAGTTTACCTCATTTTTGGACTACAACGATATCTTAAATTCTACTCTTTATCTGAGATTTACCCAACATGAAATCAAAACAAACACTCGGCTTTAAGTTGGTTCCTCATAAGTTAGTCTGCGGTTTGCCAGTTTCTGTTTGTGGTTTGCCCGTGTCTGACTGAAGTCTTCGTTTTGCCCCATTTTCAAACCACAAACAACAAAAAAACGTAGAACAATTTAGCATCTACAAGATTGGAAGCGAATGTTTTTCCATTAAAGATGTCATGAACACTATAGTATCCGTCCATTCAAATGCAAATTTAAAAAAACTGGAAATTGTGGCTGTGGCTCTTGGAATATTCGAAATCTAATTTAATCATTTTTGTTGCAAATAACAATGTTTCGTTTGACGCGTCTTCGGTGAGATGGTATCACAAAATCGTGCAAATCCTTGAATTATTCAGACAAATACATACATTCAAAGGAAAAATGGAAAACATGTTAGACATCACAGTAAGTCATAATGTTCTCCTTCTTATGATTGTAAATCAAGTGAAAGTAAAGAAGAAAATCATATTTTATTCACTTTTCTTTGGGCAGAGTGTTTTTCCCTTCTTTTTTTTCTGAAATGCAAAAAATTTTACACTTCCACCGTCAATTGGATAGAAGTAAAAAGATAAAGCTAAGTACAAACTAAACCCGCTTACTATAGACTCGCAGTGAATGTGCTGGAAAATACCATTTCATAAGGATTTTACACTTTTTTCTGATGAACGAATTTATGTAAGTCTTCAAATTAGAGGATGACACGATGATGCAGCTGCACAGAAGGATAAAAAAATCTATCATAACATCAACATTTAGATAAAATATAATAAAAAATCGTGTCAAATAATGTCATGTATTAAAAAATTGTACAGCGTCATTTGAGATGGCGGATGGCGGATTTTCTCTCTTCGTTGATCATCTTGATTCTGAATATGAAGTATTATAATAATATATGAGTAACAACAAAGGAATGACAACAAAATAACTAACTGGCAGATTTTTTTTCACCCACCACACCTAATAAATAAAATTAACAAAATAAGTCAATGTAAAAATAGTTATTTGAATAAAAATACATTTTTAATATACCACGTTTTTAAAACAAACTAAAAACTATTGAATAAGATTTAACATAAAAAACTTGGGACGCACATGCAATAGATAACTGATGCATGAATTGTTGCATGCGCACCACGCTTTTCATTTTAAATTTTAATTTAAAACTTTTAAGTTCGTTTTAAAAACGTGATATATTAAAATTTTATTTTTATTAACTTAATTTAATCTTTTTATGCGCGCCACATGTGCCTCACGTGACACGCGCCACACGCGTGACAATTGTTTTAAAACAAGTCCCATTAAATTATGACTGGTAGAAGCCGAGATATACGAGTTCCTATAACAAACTTTCCACTACTATAGACACACGAGCTGATTATTATTCTGCTATGCGAGTCACTTCACACACCCGTGTATGTATATTTAGTTGTAATTCAGTCTAAAGACTAATTTATCTTAGAAGCCTAATAGTATGCACCGTAAAATGTAATCATTCATAAGCGATAGGCCATTCAGTCATTTCAGCGATTTCTAAAATTGACATATTTTACTTTGCGAAGTTTCAGGCGCTAACCAATGGTTTTAGAACTAGTCCCATCAAATTTTGACTGGTAAAAGCCGACATACAAGACACGACAAACAAACGTACAAACGTACAAACGTACAATCGTACAAATGTACACACGTTCGCTGAAAAATGTTCATGTCCACTGAATATAGCTTCGCCCTTCGGACTCGCAATCATTCAGTTCTGAGCCATGTAAAAATTTTAAAAGTCTCTAGCACATCAGCTACTTACCACTCGTCCTGATATATACTCCGTCAATCTATTATCGCCTCAATGCTCGTTAGACCATTGTGTAATATCAGCTAATTTTTCGTTAATAAACCACGCAGTTAGAGAAAAAAGATAAAAAAAAGCAGTATGACAATACGAGAAAGCCAATTGGGACGGCCTTAACAACTTCTTTGGATGTTTTAACTGGTTGCTATTATTTCGCGATAGCAACGTGAATCCCGCCGCTGATGCAATGACAAACATCATCCTTATTGGTATGAGAGATGAGAGGATTATGCTTTCGGTTTTTTAAAGAAAACCCTACTTAGGAAAACCGAATAAATTTTATTGAACACTCCATGTGACAGATTTGCATTCGTACTCGTGCAGTTGCTAGAGTTTTTAACGATCTCAATACTTACAAATCCGCTGGGCCAGATGGTATTTCCTCAAAAGGGGTTCTTCCAAGCTGGCATTACCATCGCGTAAGCTTTTCTGTCTATCCTATTCATCTAGACTCTTCCGGTGAGAATGGAAAATAGCCTTTGACCAGCCCATACCCAAAATAGGCGAGTCGTCACATTGTTCATAACCGACCCATAGAAGTTACATCCATTCTTCAGCTTACGAAATATCTTGAAACTAACGAAATCCTTAATGACCGGCAGTACGGATTTCGTGGGCAACGTTTAATGGTATATCTCACCGATCTTTGCATCAATTTGGTGAAAGTAAAGCTGTGGCACTCGATATTTCCAAGGCATTTGACAGCTCTTTTGTCCAAAATGCGTGCTTATGGAGTCGACTGCCTCATTGGATTAGAAGTTCAAATCAAGTTCTCTTGGAAAGTTTTAAGTCTAAAATATATCACATAAATGCTGACGTTCCCCAGGGCTCTGTTTTGGCCCTCTTACTCTTTCTCATTTTTATAAATGATCTCTTGTCCATTACTTGTAATCCAATTCACTCTTTCGCCGATGACAGCACTCTCAGCTTCTCATATAAGTTTGACGAACGTCCCTCCAGTTCTCAAGTGGAACTCAAACAACTACGTATGTTTAGCACGTTAAATTCTGACCTGGGAGAAAACAATCGAGTAGAATTTAACGCTTCCAAAACACAATGCTGTCTCCTGTCGTCTAAGTGAATCCTTAATCCCATGCCATTATCCATGAATGGCATCGAGGAAACTGAAAAACTCGCAATTCTCGGTATGTGCGTTAACGACAAGCTACGTTGGAATGACCACATATTTACCGTCGCCAAAAAAGCTGCGAAATGTTTAGGTTTTCTAACACGGCGCAAGACTCACTCCCTCTGAATTGGCTACTATCTACAAGGCTTTTATTCTAATTGAGTAGAGTTTTCATATCTGGTCTGGTGTGCCTAAAACAACCTTGCACTTACTAGATAGAATACAAAACCGTGCGCTAAAACTTATCGATGACGAAAACTGTGAAATCAATAGATTTGCTTGAACATAGCAGAAACGTTTCCTGCTTGTCACTGTTTGATCGCTTCTTCCACCAGCATTGCTCAAGAGAAATAGCCACCTGCATGCCACCTCTCCTTGAATTCAACCTCAATACTCGTGACGCTCTAAATGTTCATCAGTTTACCGTCAAGCTATCTCCGGACGTACAGTTAAGTTCAGGGATACGTTCTTTAGCCGTAAAACACGTATGTGGAATGTCAAGCTCTGTCTCTCCACATCACTACGATCCACAGGTATTCAAAATACAAACTCATAGACATCACTTCTTTTCTCCTCCTTTTCCTTAACATCCACGCTGTGCCAAGCATATAGCCGAGCATTATAAGGGTGCAAACCCCTTTACGCGTGCGCAAATTAAAAAAAAAGCTTCACAAAAATTCAGCTCACTGGGGGTAGTATGAAAGTTGGTTAAAAACGACCTCGAAGAAGTCAAAACAAGCAGACAAACGGGGGTCAATTCAAGTTGAATAAAATTATTGAAAAACACATTTCGTGGAATATTTTCGAATACTGCTTGCGTTCTGCAACCATGAAAATGTACAATTTCATTATGCGCAGTTAAAAAACCTAGAAAATATTAATTCATTTTGGTAGAAATGAATTTCCAACATTCTGTTTCTCCGCTATCCTGCTGGCTGGCTAAAACTATCTCAAGGAACAATTGACATAATTTGAATTGGTAAGAGGCATATCCATTCGCACAGCAGCTAAGAGTACTCATGGTAATTCAATTTATTTTGTCTGTTTGTTCTGCTTTTGTTTATTGAATTGTGCAACTCACAGTCAGGAACAGGAAATTTAACTTCCAACAATAAAAGGATACGGATAGAACAACTCGCAGGAGCTGGTCATTAACATTTTGCTCTTCAATTGAATTCAATTAATAGCCATGGCAATTGAGGATACTTGTACAGAAGCCTTTCAGAACATTTTCGTTGTTTTTCCTCTATTGTGATGCTTTTAAGAAAATATCAGGGTCTCGGAGAGAACAGGAAATATTCTTTTTTATATTAATTGGTTTTGCGTTCGTGTGCTCTTCTTTTTTCTTTAAGAGCTACCACAATAAAGACCGTCAATATATATATAGAGTTTAGAGATTTTGAAGTAGGGTGCTCAAGTATGTGTTTCAAATGAAGCAGCTTGTATTTGATATACCAGACAAAATTATTTTAAGCTAAAGTACAATCTATGACAACAACTATGTCTTAAAGAGAAAATTCCAGAGAACTAGATGGCCATTTGACTGATAAATTTCTGGAGATAACATGGTCACCGAACTTATTGGCATGTGGCGCCATGATGAATTCTTTGAATCAGTCGAACGAGAACTCCATGTCTACCTTCAGTATGGTGTAAAAATAATTCTGGGGGATATGAATGCTAAAATAGATAGGGAGCAGTACATTGGCACCCATAGCTTACACAAGAACACTAACGATAATGGACAACGAGTCATAGAGACGGCAGAGCAAGCAATAATTTGGTTGGTGCGAGTATAAGGTTCGGACGTAAAAATATTCACAAAGCCACCTTGGTATCTCCTGATGGAGCCACTCGCAACCAGATAGACCGCCGCTACAACCCGAACCTGATGACGGTACGAACGTATCGAGGGGCCAACGTCGACTCGGACCACTATCTTGTTGGTATGGTGCTCCGAGCGCAGTTTGCATCATCACGAAAGACTGCATCCTCAAATCAGATTCCAGTCAACACGACTGCCCTTCGCAACGAAGAGACCAAAAATAACTATGGTCAAGCGTAAGGACTCGCCCTAAATTTAGGGAGAGTAAGTTCTGTGGCTGAGATGTCGGGCGTAGAAGAGAAATGGACACGCCTAAAGAATACTGTCATTAGTACTGTTGACTCAATCTTGGCAGTAGTCGTATAGATCGGAACGACTGTTACTTAATAGTAATTTTGTGTGTTTTCTATTTAATAAGGATATTGCTGCTATGCATTCCAACTCAGAGTTGACAGGTATTTAATACAGACAATAAGAATCTAAACACCAAACAAAAACTGACTACTTCGAAAAATTAGCGGTAAAATACTAGTGCTCCAGCTACTTTTACCAAAGCAGTATATAGCTTCAGTAAAATTTAATATTGCGACTAACAAAACTCTCCTCTGTACACATATACTGCTATGCTCTTATGATATAAAATATTCGCTTTAACTTCATTTGCATAAATTTACGCTCGTGCGTATAATCACAGCTGCGAAAACAACAACAATGGGTATACAATTCTATAAAAATTGAATTTAAACTGAATCCTTATGTGTCTATCCTGTGCGTGGCTTCATTTTAATATTCCTATGCGATAGCGGTTGCGGACAGCCCATTCGTCCCATACTCGTATATGAGTTCAATTTTTTTTTCATCCAATTATGAGGCAATTGTACTTGTAAAGTTAAAATGAGTTTATTGTTTTTTAATAGAAGAGGACTGGCACGTAAGTTAATATGTGCTGTTTATTTTTCATCACAAATATTTGCATAACGAAAATAAGTTAACTTTCATCAGAGTCCTATAGACGCAGACATCATATACGACGAGTATAAAATGCCGCATACCTATTTATACACGATACTCTTTTATTCATTGTAGAGTGAAATTATAATTTGAATAGATTTAAATTTTTTGTTCACAAAGCAAAGGCAAATGCAATAAAGGCGTTGAATATTTAATGATCTCATAATAATGAAGATCTATAGCAATTAATAAAACGGTGAAGCATATTCCCTGTTATTACGAGTATCTGGAATCATCATCGTACTTGAACATTTTTCATGCTCATCTGTGTTAAGCGAATTGCGCTTCATAAACTGCTACAGGGATATTATCAACTCCTGTGGATAGCATTATCATTAATAAATAATTTACATTTTATCAGTTTGGTCGATATAATTTTATGCGCACTTTGAATGAAATATTTATGTGAGCAATTAATTAAATATAAAAAGATAACACCATTGGGAGGTTGTCTTTTTATTGAGCAAAATATCTACCTGTATTTTATTATATAAGATATAAATATGTTACATGTAACAAAAGAATGAAATTCAAATTAATTTGTCACACACTTTTTCTTTAGATTCACTACTTTACAGTCACTACTGCTTTATATACAGAAGCCCTAATTTAGACAGTATCTCAACTTGTTATGAATTATATGCACTGTCTGACTCTATTACTAGAATTTCTGAATCGTCATTGCGGGCGATTTCAATGTACACAATTCTAGTTGGCTTCGCCATTCAGTCTTAACAAAACCACACCACAAGGAAGGTATGTTGAGTTATTTGCTGATTTTACCAATCTCACTCAGCTTGTGAATGAGCCCACTCCAGTTTCAGATATTGTTAGTCATAACGCTTATACCCTCAACTTGTTTCTTGCGCCACATCCTAACAAAGACATCAGTGTATTATCACCTCTAGGCTCTTCAGACCATTGAGTGGTAACAGCTAATTGCTCGTTATCGAACCACGCTGTTAAAGAGAAAACTCATAAAAGAAAAGTATGGCGACACGAGAAAGCCGACAGGGTTGGCCTCAACAATTTCTTTAGGAGCATAAACTGGCTACTTAATACCAATAGTGGTATGGATGCCACTTCTGATACGATAACAAAACTAGCCCACGTGGGAATGAGAAGGTCTGTCACTTTCAGGACAGGGATTATCAAACCGAACGAAAATGCTTGGTATGATTTAAGCTGCAAAGAGGCTACTAGGAACTGGGAGGTATGCTTTCGGTTATATAAAGAAAACCCCACTGTGGAAAACCGAACCAAATATAGATAAGTCGGAAATGATTACAGTACCTAACTTAGACGAAGCAAATTCGACTCTGACCAGAAACTGAGGCAAAAAATACTTTAATGTCCCAAAGGAAGTACAAATTTTTGGTCAATCGTAAAACGAATTAAAAATACTGCCTCGTCTTCGACACTCCAACGCTCATTCACAATGACATATCAACTGTCAGCTCTATAGAGAAGGCCAATCTGCTTGCTTCATATTTCGCAGCTAGCACCACGATACCAGATAGTGCCTTGTCGCTGCCTGAACTTGCAAGAGTCGAATCCTCTATGGGACAGATTTACTTTCGTACTCGTCAAGTGGCTAGACGGTAGAGCATTAAATGATCTCATCATTCATAAATCTGCTGGGTCTGATGGTGTTCCCGCTAGAGTTTTCAAAAGGTGTTCGATGGCATTGCCACTGCGCAGGCTTTTCTATTTCTCTTACTCTTCTGGAGTCGTCTCTAGGAATTGGAAAACAGCCTTTATCCAGCCTATTCCAAAGAAAGGCGAACCGTCATCTCTTTCCTCGTACCGACCCATTGCGCTAAGATCCATACTTTCTTATGTTATGGAAACGATGATCAATCGTAAGCTTATGCCATCACTTGAAACTTGAATCACGTGAAATCCTAAGCGACCAGCAGTAGGCTTCTATAGGAAAGCTGATGGCATATCCCACTGAAAAGTGAAACACAAATTTGGTGAAATCAACTCACTCGCACTCGATATTTCCGAGGCATTTGACAGAGTCTGGCATCTGGCGTATGGAATTGATAAGGCTCAGCTTGACTGGAGTAATAACTATCCTTCTGACGTTTCAATCTAGGTCATATTGGACGGTTTCAAATCCATTGTTCACCGCTTAAACGCCGGTGTTCCCCAAGGCTCTGTTTTGTCTCCGACACTCTTTCTAATTTTCATTAACGATCTCCTGTTTGCTACTTCGAAACCAATCCATTATTTCGCACAGCACTCTTACCTTTCCATATGAATTTACGCTTTCTGCACGTCTCTCTACATTGCAAGAATTTGAACAACAACGTATGTAAAGCTCACGTTAAACTCAGACCATGACAGCATAACAAGGTGGGGACTACAGTATTGAGTAGAATTTTGGGCTTATAAAACCCAATGCTGTCTT
Source organism: Nephrocerus scutellatus (assembly GCA_947095585.1). NCBI lineage: Eukaryota > Metazoa > Arthropoda > Insecta > Diptera > Pipunculidae > Nephrocerus > Nephrocerus scutellatus. The sequence goes on along the minus strand of OX352765.1, from coordinate 17,594,531 downwards.
CTGTCGAGTAAGCGTAATTTCTACTGCGTTAATTGCACGATTTTGTTGTTTACTTCTTTTGTAGTCCCACCGGCGCCGAGAAGTTACCGTCTCCCTTAAATCCATTATAGTTAAAGGATAATGATTTGTGACGTTAGCCTCTGCTCAAGAATTGTAAAGGTTTAAAGCGGTATTTTCCTGTTCCTGTACTACTGCCCACAGCGTAACTCACATAATGGTCATAATTTGGATTAATGCAATTGTGATCATATCAATTGGATGAGAAAACAATATTTTCCAAGCAATAAAATTGCAACTGCTTTAATGTACTTAGTCCTGACACTTAAAACTTTTTCTTGATCTTTACCAGACATACAATATTTTCCAACTCATAAAGGTTTTTGCCATAATCGGCTTAAGGTTCCCGCAGTAATCCGACTAAAAAAATATGTCCTAGAATTGTCTTGATGTCCTTATCATCTACACTTACAAGTCACACATTCAAAGGACCACATTCAATTGAATTTAATTGTATGAGTACATTCCGCCCCAGCGTTGTAGCAGGATAATGGGATTTTTTACCCCATTATTGTGAACGACTGCACTCAGTCAACGAGGATCCAACCAAACGATTGAAATTTCTGTGTTATCTTCTAAGTTTTCTGGATGAAATGCCAATTAAGCACCTTCCATTAGACGCAACTCACATACGCCCATTCCAACTGTGAAGCGTTAAGTGGATAGATAATTTTCCACATTGGTACATTTTTTCGATGGTTAAGTACACATTTTCTGTGAACTTATGAGTTTGTTGGAACCGTGGAATAAATCACACAAAAGTGACATAAAAATATGTTGTTAAGGTATTGTACTTGAAGCGCCAAGCAACAGAATAAAATCAAAATTTTGTTAAACGAAGCAAAGCCACTTGTCGGTTGAAATTCTCATATATGAGACCGTGCAATTTAATTAATTTTTTTTTAAACAAAACAAAACTAATGTAGCGGTTAACTCATTGGAGAGTAAAACATAAACTAATAATTTAACTAATTGGTTTTTATTTTGGTTGTGTGATTCACAACAAAATCGAACGTCTATCCCCATATCAGCGGAGACTCGATAACCGTTTGGTATTTAACACTTCTTCTTTGTTTCACTTTCCTCCCAGTGTGCACTTTTCGATGTTCATTCGTAACCCTTGATAGACTCATTGAATAGTGCTACTCTGCTCATGGCACCATTCTTCTGTCGTAATCTCGTTGTTAACAAGTAAATATTTGTCAAGCTCTTCAATTGTATGGAAAATCAATCATGTGCTCCATATGGATTCGAAAGGGGTTTTCTTCTTTCTGCTTTTCTCCCCTTTTTTTTTGGTGTTGTTGTCGATTTTTGCTGCCGATAGTATTTTCCAATTTCCACGATACGTTGCAGAGATTTGCACATGACTGCATTCATATTGATACGAGCACGACCTAGATGGATTTTTGTTTACTAAAGATTTGAAGTGGATGTATTAGTGAGCTGTCGTGGTAAACGCAACAACAATATGGCAAAATACATACATGGCAAGGAATTTTCCCCATTCAGGTGTTATGTGAAAGTGCAGGTAGGACATTGATGAAGCGTTGGCTAAGTTGTTTTTATCTGGCAAAGTGGCGAGACTCAATGGTGAAGTAAAGTACTGTGCTGGAGGTAATTGCGGTAATGATGGAGTGCCACTCTTGATGAGATCATGAGTTTATGGGTTTTGTGTTTGGTTTTCTAGCACGTAGGTAGTAATAAAGTTTTTTATTTCTATTTTTCAAAATAAAGACAGTTTTTGTGGATATTTACGAGTATATCACAGATATCGCTTTGATCAAACATTTCATATGAGTATAAGTATATATTATCAACCGGAGTTCTTGTAATTTTGTAAGATTATAAGATTTTTGCTCAATGATCGATGGATATCATAGAACACTGCGACACGGTCAATTAAATTCACTTTGGGTACTAAGGAAAACCTTAATTAAGGAATTTAATTAGTTTAACTCAGAATTCCAAAGTTCCAAGAAGAAGATTTTGAATTCAGGTTTTTTTTATGTCACTTTGAACAATTTTGGTCATCGAATTTACACTTTTTTGTCAAATTCGTCTTAATCGAAATGTTGGAAGGAGAAAATTCAAATAAATTTAGTCTATTAATTGTCATTATCTTTTGATTGCATTTTGTAGTGAGTACTAATCCCAGAATGTTCAATTACTTTTAAAATTCAGCGGTCCAGTGAAATGTTCTCAATTAAGTAGAAGAGTCTTCCTTCTTTCTAAATTTCCTGTAATAGCCATACCCAAACATTTTCTTTTATGTTCATGTCACGTTATACTCATAACCCCTTCAATCGCTCTCACCTCAGCCTGGTATACGCTGCAGCGATCAGGTAGACGGTCAGAGATGCGTACTTTCAGCTTATCACAGAAGACTCCTGCTCATACCTTACCGTCTAGCTTAGAGCCATACGTGAAAAACTGTATTGTTTCGTTATTGGTTACGGATCCACTCTTCCAGTCTTCTCTGGAGGGTATTGTTGTCCGAAAACCTTTTTGAAAACATAACACTGGTGTTCCGTCAGCTCCTGCTTTAGCGATTTAGTTATGGTGAAGTGCCCCTTTTGAAGACTTTTCCACTGATTGACAGCTAACAGTCGCTTAGCTGTAATTGCCGCTTTCTGTTTGCCAAATATATCTAGTGGTATAAGGTGGAGCATAACCTCTAGAGCGTGAGTTGGTCAGCGCCCTGCTTATAAGCATAAAGGCCGCTCTTTGTACCTTCCCCAATATATTTTTATACGTGGTTTTTTTAATAGCTGGCCACCATACGCTTACCCCGTACAGTAGTATTGGTCTCACTTCCGAAGTGTAGAGCCAGTGTACCAGCTTTGGTTTCGAACCCCATTTTTTATTTACTTTATTTACTCGTTCTATTATACTAGGTTTCCAGCCCAGTTTCCTGTCCCAGATTGTCCCAAGAAATCTTGCTTTATCAGAAAAAACTAACGAGGTACCATTTAGTGTTGGCGGATCTACTGTTGGAATTTTATATTTCCTGGTGAAAAGGACAAGCTCTGTCTTATTCGGGTTGTCCCCGAGACCGCTTTTATTTGCCCATTCTTTAACGATTAAGAGGGCATTTTGCATAACATCCTTAATTGTTCTGAGGTATTTCCCTGAGACAGCTAACTCTACATCATCAGCATACGCGACTACTTTTATCCCATCTCCTTCCATTTTCAACAGTAATTCGTTGATTACTATATTCCAGAGTGGAGAGGGGATAATACACATTCTTGTGGTGTTCCTCTAACTACCTGCCTCTTTAAGTTGGAACCCCCAGCTCCGCACTAACAATCCTGCCTAGAAGTATATGATTAATTAGTCTTCTTATTGGGTAGTCCAACTCTAGGTCTGAGAGTTACAGATTGCCTCTGTTTTAACATTATTGAACGTACCCTCGATGTCCTAGAATGCTACTCCTGGAAGTATATTGATTTCTCAATTATGCTTACTAAGGTGTGTAAGGCTGTGTCCCCTTGAAGAAAGCATGTTGGGACTTTGCTCAACTGCTAGGTTTTACCTTAGCCCTTTTATGAACATCTATCAGTCTTTCCAGAGTTTTCAGAAGAAAGGATGATAGAGTTATAGGCCTCGGGTCTTTTGGGTAGCCATGGAGACTTCATTTGTGCATTTCTTAGTTTCCTCTTATAATTTCTGAGATGTTGCTTGTAGGAATCCCATTCCAGAGCCACTCCCGTTCTTTTGGCTTTACTAAATGCTTTCCTTCCATGCCTTCTGATAGGTTCTAACTCCGCGGATCACCAAGCTGGCTTTTGTTTGCCACTTGGTTTTATCACAGGGCAGGCAGCGTCAAATGAGCGATTCATGGCACCTGTTATAGTACCTACCATGTACCATCGGTAGTCACTTCTCTAGAATCTCCCTATAGATACCCCAGTTTGCCCTTTTTTTTTTTATTTATAAAGAACTCACGAAGGGCAGTTTTGATGTCTAACTTGAAGATTAAATAGCGATGGTCTGAGAATGAGTGTTCTATTGCAACCTTCCATTCTCTTACCTTATACGCTATACGGTCTGATACGAGAGTTACATCGAGTACTTCTCTCCTATTCTTTGTTATGAATATTACATATAGCGAGGTTCGTATTTAGTAAGTATTCAAAAAATGACTCACCTTAACTTTAGATGTGGTGGATAAAAATATGTTTTGTCTTAAGTTTTGATTTCGCATGAATTTGCAGTGTAAGATGTTGTATTTAAGTTGGAAAATTTTTCAATTTACCTAATTCGCTCAACGAGTTATTTTATAAAACTTAAAATATTTCCAACTGAATAGAAATATTTTATTTCTAACAAAGCATTAAAAATTACGGTAAGCATTTGAGTAAAAAAAAACAAATAAAAGGATACCGCCAAAAAACATCATTCGAGCACTTTCGTTATGCTGATTCTTCCTACGGCGTACAAGTGTAGGAGTTTCGTGATGTTATTTCGTGGTTGCCTGTGCTCGTATTATCGATTTTTTCCACATGCCTTGCTTCCTGTCATAATTTCATATACGATGTCTTCTCTTTGTGTCTGTCTATTTACAGTGTACAGGAAACAGATGGCTCCTATTTCGAAAGTTTCACATCGCTATCATGGAAACGTGAAAATCGTCGAATGTCGGCGGTTCGTGCCGCTGAGACACGTGCCGAAACCCTGCCGGAAAATGAACGCGAACGACCGATTGATGAGATCCTTGATCGTTTCGAGGAAAAGGAGAAGCTCTATGTCGAAGTGCTGCATACAATTGCGAATACAGTCGGAGCACCCGCGCCTGGAGGACAGGTAAGTCCTCGTGATGTCGTTGCGGTGTTCACAATGTTTACGGGTTTACAATGTCGACGAGTCAACAGCAATTATTTGTGGCAGGCAGGCATCTCAATGAAAACTATCAGAGTGATATCTTTAAAGGACATGTTCAATGATATTATTAGTGTGTGCATTTTTGGTGAGAACGTTGTGCTAAAAAACGTTGGAAAAGAATGTATACAAAAAAAAAACATTCTCATATATCCATGAAATTCAAATCAATAAATCTTTCAGAGGATATATTTGGTGGAAAAGCTGGATTGATGCATTTTTTAACCTTTAATGCTTATACAGGCAACATATGTTACCCAATGAATAAACACGATTGATTGTTTAATAATAAACAGATTTCCAAGGATGTTATGATATATTCCTTCCCACGCTGATTTAATAAACTTTTTTTTTACTCATATCCCTTGGCTTTACAATTCTACTGCATATTCGCTTTATAATGGTGATCTTTAGCTGTAGAGATTTTTTTGCCCTCCAACATGGTGATACGTACCATAACCATGTTATGGAGTACAAAAGACCCTATTATTAATGGTGTTTTAAACATTTTTTACTTATCCTGTCTGTCATGTTGTGTGTTCTATATTTTTTCAGAATCAAAGAGGAGAACATTTGCCATAGAGAGCTTTTTTTCTTATTTTGCTACAGTTTTCTTAGTCCTAAGTGTCTTGTGATATTTCGTTGTAAAACTTCAAGTTCTGAGTTCTATGTGTATTAAGAAAAGTGCACAAAAAAGTGCCTTCAGATGACAGAAGAACATCCTTCAGCAAACTGTGTAAACTCATAAAATCAAGAAGGCGTGTAGTTGAAGATGATGTTAATTCAAGTTCGCACCGCGCGGGATTAGTAACTTAGCAGTAGCGAAATGTATATCTCGATGGGACATCATAAATTTGGTTAGAAAGATATTTTCGCTCTGAGTTTCGATGTGCCATGAACAGATTACAATTTGGGTTGATAAAAAGAGTACAAAAACACTACTTAGAGAATATTATTTTTTTTTAACGAAGCAAAGGAATAAAAGATAAATTTGCTTCTTGGGCGCTTTCTTTGTTAAAATGAAAATGAAATGACCGCTCTGTCTCTCTTTTCATTTCATTTCAATTCAACAAGCACCTTTGGGGTGCTAAGAGAGAAAAACTGAGTATCTGTTAAATTTTCTTTTAAATCACATCCATTCTCCGAAATCATCCTTATAAATGTTGCTAAAACTAGGTCTGCTTTCTATGTTTAGCATCTCATACCGGCACGACCATTAGCCTTAAACAGCAGTACTGGTGTTATGATTCGATTCATACCAACCTCTCGCACAATTCTGTGATTTTGCGCTAACCTCTCAAAAAAATTCAATTCCTAGCAGAAGATTTGATTTATTTCAGGGAAAGTATGTACATCGATCATTTCGATTTGCAGTTCATTTCTTAAGAGTTGATAATACCTTCCATCTTCTTTTGATGTTCTATTTATTCAAGATCCATTCACAGGGCCAAACTCTATACCCTTTTACATTACCATTAATAGCACCGTCTAAGAGCTTCGTCAAACAGAACGCGGGCCAGCGGCGCGAGCGTATGATTTTGCCAACCGCGGTCGCTGTACTGTACCGCATTCTGTTTGGCAAAGCCTTTAGGCGGTGGTAATGGTAATGATAAAGGATATATTATTTGGCTCAGTGAATGGATCTTGAATAAATGGAACATCAAAAGAAACTGTCCAATACCTTGCACAATACCGGTACATCTTGCACCGTTTTAGAAAACCTAAACATCTCGCAGCATTTTTGGCGATGGCAAATATGTGGTCATTCCAACGAAGCTTGTTGTTGACGCACGAAAAAGACAGCATTGGGTTAAATTCAACTCTATTATGTAGTCCCCACCTTGTTATGCTGTCAAGGTCAGAATTTAAGGTGCTTAACATACGTTGTTGTTTAAGTTCCACTTGTGACGAAAAGGGGCGTGCAGAAAGCGCGAAATCATATGAAAAGCTAAAAGTGTTGTCGTCGAACGAAAGAATGGATTGAATTAGAGGTGGTGGATAGGAGATCAATAATGAAAATCTGAAAGAGTGTCGGAGATTAAACAGAGCCTCAAGGAACACCGGCGTTTAGGCGGTGAACATTTGATTTGAATCCGTCCAATACGACCTGGATTAAATGGTCAGTAAGGTAGTTACTTGTCCAAACGATGCAGGGTGTTATTAATTCCCTTTTTGGCGGGTTCTTAGGACTGGAGTCGTTAGATCGGCCCTGCTTTATGGTGGATGTGACCGTCCTGTCTTTTATTTTGTCTGGCACTGGGCTAGTGCTTCGTCATGGGAGAGTCCCGTCAGTTTGAGGAAATTCAGGCATTTCCCTGCGGTTCCACTTATGTGTCATCTTTTTTTCTTTCTGTACTCGAGGTCTGAGCTAGTTAGCCCGTCCCTTAAGTCAGAGGTGGTAGATGTGGACGCATTGTCCGCGCATTTTTGGCACGATGGAGCCTTGCGTGGTGACGTAGTCTACGGTTATAGTGCTAGACGCGTCTGTGCTATCGTCTGTTTGTAAAAGTTCCATCTCGGAATTAGGACCTTTGAAGGTCCTTGGCTGAGATTGATGCGTTTGGAGGAGCACCGCCCTCAGGGGTTATATTTTGAAAACTTTCCATTCATTTCGTTAATTGAGTAAGGGAAAGGTCTGGCACCACAGAGCCTCTTTCAGTGGTAAGGTCACTTGCAACCGGAGGGTACCAGATATCCAGAGTTCCATGCCAGCGACCAAAGTTCTCATGGCCATTCATTGCTCTGTGCACGTGTCTCACCTTGGATAGAGGGTTTTTTTTTATCGTGGTTGTCTTCTTAAGATCCGTTGAATTCTGCAAGACAGGGTAACATCGTTTAGGTGGGTAGATTGTACCCTTCAACAGTCTTGCAGCGAGAGAGGCTATGTATTGCGCGTTATCGTTCCCTGAGCATAGGAGGAGGATTCCGAGGAGCACAGCCTTCCCAGGTTGTAACCTTTGATTGCTTTTAACTAAAACAAGTAGAGTCATACATTTCCCTTAAAAACTATAAGAATAGAATCCTAAAACCTAGCACTCTTCCATCTTAGTTAATATCCCTTTATCTTTATCAATCTCAGGTATTCAGTACAATTCCCTAGGTAGTACAATTTTTAGGAACTTTTCAACCCTTTATTGTATAGGAACTTTACAAATCTAATCATAAATAGTATATTTATTTTTATCAATACTCTTACAACACTTAGTGGCTCCCTGTGAAAATTTGAAGTAGATTTAAATTGAATAGCAAAAATGGGTTTTGCAAATGATAACATGCTCTTACAGAGCTTATAAGGGTTGTTTGCCAAAAATTACTAAAATTATTTGCAATTTCAATTTCAAATGAAAAAACAACCCTTACATTTCAATGTTCTCGGTTGTTTTTGTATTTCTCGGAACTCTTTTGCATAAGAGTCCTCATGCCATAGATAAAATATTCCCTGTCCTTTCATTATTTTCCAACTATTTCAGGATATCAATAATATTGCCGGAACAGTTCCTAAAAGGGAAAACCAAATTTCCTGTTTCCTTTTTAGAAAAGAAACCCTTGAGAAATAATGATGTTATCCCTTTGCTTTGGCGCATCTTCTCATACCGAACAGTGAAAAGATGAAAAGGATATAAGTGCAGTGGAATATAATTTTAAAAACCATAATATCCTTGTGATTCTATTAAAATCCTTATACCACAAGTACATGCAACGACAATGATACATCAATTTGTACTAGAGAAACTTTGAGAATGTGCATCTTGCACTTATTCTTTTATTTGGAATTTATTTTATATATTTATATGTATTATGAACATTTTTTAATTTTTACTATCATTTAAAATTTCTTGTTAAACGTTTAAAATTCATTCCCATTTTATTTCTATTCTTTCATCCTGAAATGCTTGCAGTTCGCCCACTACAAGGAAGAAATGTATTTACATGCACAACGAGCGTTTGGTGTAAATCCGGATCGTCATTATCGTCTGTTGCATGCTTCAGCCGAGGATAAGCCGAAAATAATTGTCCTCTCCGTTGTTATAGTGGAAGCCGATGGTTTGGAGGCAAAAGACGCAAATGGTAAGTTCTACCTGCTACTTTGCATATTGCTCTATGTGCAAGATTGTACCTGTCGAACAGGAATTTCTACAAATTCTACATTTCATATTATCTGTGCAAATCTATGCAAATGTTATAACCAACCATATTTATCCGTGTTTATCTGGTGCATACACGAAGGATGTGATATGACTTAAATCGAATGTTTTATATGCATTCGAAAGCACCTATTATCGAGCACGTACAGGCGTTGGTGCAGTGAAAATATGAAAATAACTTGCATTGATGATGTTACGCGAATTTATGCTATCCTCGGAAAGGATGCAGAACCAGTCGTTCGGTTTTATGCTCCTCAGTTTCCAACACTTCAAGGCTACCATACCCGTATAATTTAAATGAATTTCGAAATATCGCACCCGCCATGTTCGTTCCAAGAGTTGTTAACCTTTTTTGTTATTTTGTTATACATAAAATAACAAAAACCATCGTGCTCCGAACACACCAAAACGGTTATTGCAAATTAAAATCAACGTACCGCGATGAAATTTCACTATAAATTCTATCAACTGTTTTTCTTATTCGCTCGGAAAGCAAGAGTTAAATATTGAAAAGAGTGTAGCTTTAAAAAAAAACACGAGAAGTGCAAACAAAAAGTAAATAACTCGCGCGTTCAATTCACTCCAAAACACACAAAGTCTACAATGGTTGTATGCAAATCCAATTAAAAAACAAAAATCCATATTGAGTACGAAATAAGAACTTTTGTTTAGTAATTGAATTTGTATATGTCTATTATAGATTTGTTTGTTTGTTTTGAATTTAGAAAGTAAATTAAGTTCGATTAAATACGTTTAAGGTTAATAAGTTGAAAATTATTTATTGTAGTTGGTGGAGAAAGTACCTCACGCTCTCACGAGTATCAGCATAATATTACTCAGCCTTAGAATTAGCTAATCAGATCTTCTTAATACCTTCAGACAACAAAGAATTGGATCTAGTTTCAACAATGGAAGTTCTTTTCCAAAATATTCGTCCTTAGTCTGGAATTTGTAGAACATTTGTTCTTATATCAGGCAAGCTTTACACATCAGTACATATATGACCGCACTAGATACCCAATAATTGCATCTATCCAGAAAGATCTTGGTAATACACACATTTCTCTACTCTACAACATAAAGGTTAAATAGTATTCCAGTTTGGTTTCCAAATGTAAATGTTATAAACAAAAATTTTTAATTTTTTAGTTAACTGCACTGAACATACTTGTATTCGAATTAAAAAATTACAAAAAAATCTTTGGCATATGTATATCTATACTTATCTATACATAAATTATAAAGAGGTAATGTTTGTTTGTGTGTAGGAGGTAATCTTCGAAACTACTCATCCGATTTCAAAAATTATTTCACCAATATTTAGAATGGACTGTCAGGGTGAACGTAGTCTATATGTTATAAAGTTTAAATTAAAGTGCCTTTTGTGGCGACCGATTTTGTAATCTTATGTCCAGAATGCTACAAGTTCCTAATAGCAAGCGTTCTTGAGCTCCACTGCAGCAGATCTATCCTTAGAATTGCCATTATTTATTATATCATCTCTTCTTCTTCCTACCTTTGATAGCTTATGACGTAGTGTTCAAGTTTTAAGATTTAAGATATTGCTGCCTTTTGAAGCCTTGGTGTCCAGGCATTGACCTTTCATCCTGGAATCTGGTTCTGGTTGGAATATTTTTTCCAAAATAGTGCCTCATGGTCAACGTTGAAAATTTGTACAGAGCTGTATCCACCAGTTGTTACAATTTCTTTAAAATCGTCTTAAATTTTTTTTACAGAAACCACTTTGCACTAGCTTCTTCTCCTAAAAACTTCACATAATGAATAACAGACACTAAATCTATCAAATAAATACATGCTCGTATATAAGAATAAAATTATATAAAAAATAAAAAAAAATATGCTCTTATTGAAGCATAACTAGACTCCTAAATGGTAGATATTAAAATAAGTGGTAGATTTGGAGCAACTAGTAGTGTTATAAAATAAATAAAAACTGCTGGAATGTTTTCAATGGAAATCTAGAACATTTGTGGTTTAAAAAAATCACATAATTTAAAAAAACCGTTCTAAGCATTTGATGTTCTTTCAATCTCTCAAACCTCTCAAAATCCCCTCAATACAACCCCAAGACACCCTAAAAACCATCGTAAGACCCCCTCAAGACTCCACTAAAGATCCTCACGAGAACCCTTCGGGACTCTCCTGAAGACTACCTAAAGACTCTTTCAAGATTACCTCAAGACCCCGTTAAAACCATGTTACTACCCCCATTAATAGAGACCCCCTCAAAACCCCTTAAGGATCCCTTAGGACCACCTCAAAAACTCTCAAGACCACCTAAAGACTCACTCGAGACTCCACTCACGACCCTCTCAAAATGCCCTCAAGACCACCTCAAAACCTTCTTAAGAACCCCTCAAGACCCCACTCAAGATTCCCTTATGGCTCCCGCAAAATCCTCGTCAAGACCCTCCCAAACCCCCATTGAGACCACCGGAAGAACACCTGAAGACTCCCGTTAACCGCCCAACTCAAGACCTCCTCAATAACTCATTAATACTCCCTCAATACCATCTGAAGATCCACTCAGGACTCCCTCAAGACCCCTCTCAAAACCCTCTCAAGACTTCCTCAAGACTACGTTACGACCCCCTTTATGACCACACTCAAGACTCTCTCAAACTCTCCTTTAACCCCCACCAAACCTCTTAAAGACTATCTAAAGACTCCCCTGAAACCATCCTCAAGACTACCCTCAAGAGCATTAAAGAACCTCCTCAAGAACCCCTCAAGAACCCCTGAAGACCACCCTGAAGAACGCCTCAAGTAACCCCATTAATACTCCTTTAACATCATCTCAAGACGCCCTCAAAACTAACTCAAAAGTCCATCAACATCCCATTCATGAACCTCTTTAAATCCCCTCAAGACCCCTTCTCGAACCACCATGCATCATGAATCACCTCAATACCCATCTTAAGAACCACCTGAAGACCCACCTAAAGACCACAAAAAGACCCCCCGAAAAGTCCTACCCCAAAAATGCGTACGAGACATACTAACAGATTTGTAATGAAAAAACGTGACAAAATGACATAAAAGACCCTGTTAAAACCATGATAAGATCCCATTAAGACCACCTCAAGACCCCCTGACCACCACAACACTTCCCTCAAGACTTCATAAGAACACCCCTCAAGACACGCCACCGAAAAGTCTTCATTAGAATGAATGAATGAATGAATTAGCATGAAAAAAGCATGACAGAATGACATATAAACCGACAGAAAGACAGAAAGACATAGGCAACTTAATATAAAAGAATTTAATAAGCATTGCATTAAATTGTAATAGAACTAAGAAATTACTGAAAATCATCGCATGCAATTAGGCTGAGTTATATGTACTTGTGTACACACTATGTATATAAAAGTTATTTTTAGATTTTATTTTATATGTAATACAATGCACTTGCTTAGTTTTATATAGGAATTATGGCTGTATGTTCTGGTACTAGCTAGATAGTTTAGTTAGTTATATCCTATATCCCCTTGTGGCTCCTACTACGCCTACGCGCCATCGTGTGCGGTTCCTGGCAATATTTGTTGATTTCTGCAACACCAACCACCTTGTCATAGGAGGCACCATGTTTGAGCATAAGACGTGCCACAAGGTCAGCTGGGTGTCAACTGACAGACAATCATCATCCAACAAAATCGACCATGTGGCGGTCAGCCGACGTTTTAGGAGCTGTCTTTTAGAAGTCCGAAACAGAAGAGGAGCTGACATGGGTATGGTACGGGATCATCACCTAATGGTAGCTACTGTACTTGCTAGATGGTTCTATAGAATAGAACCTTTGCGAACTGTTGATTTGCTTTAATAAGCACAAAGTTTTATCGCAGTAAGTCAGTTATTATTTGGAATTCAACCAGACTATTTAAAAAGTACTCAAAAGTAGATAGAGCTACCGCATAAGTGGATTTTAGTATATTTAAGTGCATAATAAGTAATCACCAGTGTAATTTTTGAACTTTTGTTTTTTGGTAATTAAAGTTGTAGTTTGTTTTTGTTTTTATTTGCAAAATCCATTACGAACTCGAAAATTTCGTAACAATATTTAATAATGCTATCAACTTAAATAAATAAAATTAAATTGATACTTGGTTCAGAAACCAAAGCAAAATTAAAAACACTTCAGTAATATCGAGATATTGTTCACTCAGCTCCTATCTCTAAATTTCGTTGATAGCCAATAGAGTAAGGTCTGTATTACCTATGCCATTAAAATGGATATTGCTCGTCTGAAAAGTTATCGACCTAAAACGACAAACTTTAAACAACCAATAACGGATGCTTATGGCGGTCTAAGAAAACAAAAGCTCAATCACCACTCACCAAGGCCAGACAGACACTTCACAGAGGATAAAAACGATAACCACCCACAAAGAGAAAATCCAATTTATAAACCGCACGCTACACCTGTCAACTTTATTGCACTGCTTATGATCAAATCCCAACTTTAGCCACAATTTGATGTCAACCAACATAAAAAAGGAATCAACCAAATTCATTCCCCTTCAATTCAATCGATTGGGGTAAGGCTATAAAAATGGTATTGCTTCCTAAAATCGTTATTTCTTTTGGTTGCTAGGTGGGAGTTGGGGCGTAAAAAATATTCAATAAAAAGTATCTTTTGCACAAAAGAAAATATCCACTTACCTTGAGATTTCCTAATTTAAGGATATATTATCCTGCTATATTGCCTGAGTGAAGTTTGCTAGGGTAGGCAAGTGATGGAAATACTATTGAATCCGATTTATGGTATTGTAGCATATAATCCAGAATCATTACAACATAATGTATGATAATGTGACCCCAGAGAAACTCTAATGAGGTGACAAGAAATAAAATTGTAAGATGATAAGAATAGGGGGAAATACATCGATTTGTTTCGTGTAAACGCAGCTGTATAACTCCTTTGTAAATATAAGGGGTGACATTTTTTGCTATCTAAATAGATCGAAATGTGGTCTTTGACCTTGAATTAATGTCAGTTTTGCAATTAGAAAATAAGTTGTAGGCTTAACAGCAAACTTTTCTTTCAATAAAACATTGGAAATTCCTCAGTAGAAAGAAACTGTGATAATAATCGCTCAACAAGCGTTGAAAAAATCATACCTTCATCCCACAGAACTTTTAAAATGTTGCTCCTTCTAATGTAGATACTCTCTGGTATAATAAACGTTTATAAAAGTCTTTAATAGCTAAACAAAAAGATATACCTACATATACAAGGAATAAACTTGTACGACTGCCTCAGAGACTTCTCTTCTTAGTTGAAATACCTATAAAAGTGTTCTTCAGCAACGAGTGCGGCATTTTCCACTTTGGAAATAATCCCCAGCGTATATGTTATAGAAGAGAGATGTCTTTTAAAACCCAATGCAAGAGGAATTATATGTTGTTGTATTGTACTGCTCTAAGCAGACAATATCCTGAAGGACCATCAATAATTTATAAATGTGGTAGGATTGTGTTTTTCTGAAGCATCAACCGAATTTCCCATTAAACTCAAACTCTACTAAACTTACCATTTATGGTAGAAATTACGGTAAACTTAACGACATAATAAAGGATATTAAAAAGTTGTTATTATTATTTGTCCTCCTCATAACATTTATCTTAAAAGCTACCTTTTACCTCACAAAATGAATGTCTTCGAGTAAGTAGTAAATGCATCCATTTTCTGCCCCTGGGTACGAGTGAAGCATTTCCATATATTAATAGTAAAGAAAATAATTTTGTGGCATTGCAATTTCTGAATTGAATTTCAGATCATTTTGCCATGTCCATTTGTATGGTTATTTAGTAGACACTACCTTTTTTCAAAACGTAAGATATAGGCGACAAAAAATTAAATGTTTATATATTTTCTCTGTGTATGCAAAATAACTACTAGTACATTAAAAATAACTATGTACCAATAAATACTAACTTTGCAGAAATTTTCGGATCTACCAATCAATACAGAGATTACTTTTTAGCCCTACCACACGAATGTAAAAGGTTTTGCCGAATTTTGTGTTTCCGGATTTATTTGATCAAGACGCATAGACATTCACCATATTTTTAAATAGCTGAGGTGCTTAGCGTTGCTTGTGGCCCGGTACCTACCTATCGACCTCATTGGTCCCCATCACCCCATCACCATGCTTTCTCACCCAATTACAATTCATCTGAACTGAAAATCTCGTAATTCTCGGTATGTGCGTTAACGACAAGCTTCGTTCGAATGACCACATATTTACCGTCGCCAAAAATGCTGCAAAATGCTTAGGTATTCTAGCCCAGTGCAAGATCTGGCTACCATATGCAAGGCTTTTATTCGCCCTAACCTTGAGTTCAATTGCCATATCTTGTCTAGCTCGCCTAAAACTACCTTGCATCAGCTAGATAGAATTCAAAACCGCGCGATAAAACTTATCGGTGACGCAAATATAGTGAAAGCAATAGATTCGTTTGAGCACCGCAGGAACGTTTCCAGCTTGTCGCTGTTTTATCGTTGCTTGCACCAGCGGTGTTCAAGAGAAATAGCCAGCTGCATGCCACCTTTCCTTGAATGTAACCGCAATTCTCGTAGCGCTCTTAATGCTCATCAGCTTACCCTCAAGCCCATCTTCGGACGTACACTTAAATTCAGGGATTCGTTCCAAGCTCTGTCTTCCCACATCACTATGATCCACATGTATTCAAAACACAAGCTCATAGACATCTCCTCTTTTCTCCTCCTTTTCCTTAATGCCCACGCTGTGCCAAGTACATAGCCGAGCATTATAAGGGTGCGAATCCTTTTAAGCGTGCGCGAATTACAAAAAAAATCACTGCCATCATCCCATCAATACTCACAGTCCGTCCATCCATCATACGTAACCCCACCGACCCACTCGCCATACTTAACGATCCTCTCCCATTTGACCCTATCGAAGACGCCCACCAAGACTACCTCCATAATCCCATCCAAGAACTTCTCCAAGACCCTTCAAGACCCTCCAAAACCCACATTGATCCCTAATAACGAAAACCACCAAAGACCCTCAATACCCCACCCGAACTAAAAAATCCCTTCTTTATCAACAGTATTCCTAATTTTTCAGCTTTATCAAACCTCTAAAGACCCAAAAGACCCTCCAAGAAAGCCCAATATCCCCTCCCACAAAGACCACCTCTATCTATCAAAAAGTACGCAATTTTCTTCAAATTTTATACGCATGTGTATCTCCGGTGGACAACACTTTTTGTAAAAATTTAGAAGTGATCGGGCCCAGGGTATGGGGGAACCCATACAAATTTTATATAAAAAAGTATACGGGTATAGTCCACCAAATTGCCTTGGGGCAAGTCATGTGAGTAAGTGAGTTGTCCCTTGGTAATAAGTTAATATATAAAAAAAAAATAAAAAAAAAATTCACGTTCATCGAGTCAAACTACCCAGCACGTCAATCCCTCAACACCATAACCACACTAAGCCAATACAAACATCCATCCCAATCGTACCCATCATATTTCAAAGTTTCAGCTATATCGGATGAGCGGTCTTCGAGCTATGCGTGAACAGACATACAGATATACAGATAGAGTTTCATTTTTGAAAAGTTTTTATTAGCTCGCTTTCCGCCACTGTCGACACCAGCTATTCTACTTTTCCGCTTCTGAGCGATACAAGAAATTGTTCATGTGTCACATGTCACATCCATCATAACACCTTTAGTATTTTTTCTTATTTTTCATAGAAAAAGTCACTCATTCTGAGTAAATTCGCTGACAATTTTTATCATTTGGTTTTTTTTAGCAACAAACGTGATTTGAAGATGATCGATGAGTGAAAGCTTTCCAATCTGGTGTGTCGGAAATTAAGCATGTGCGATATGCTTAGAAAATAGCTGATTCCACAGACTCACAGACACAGAGAAAATACACGTTGAAAAATAATATCCTGTCCTTATAAGTATTTGATCGATGTCTAATAGAAATTATTCTATCTAAAATAAAATGGATTATCTAAACTGACTAGTGATACAACTACTGCAACAATAATATTGTTGTTTTATTTACTATTTTTTGGGTAGGCCAGGACCGGACCCCTGTTGTAGAGCCAAATGTAATGATGATATGGATGGAACGAATGTCATGGTATTGAGTACCTCTACTCGATACAGATATCGAAAGACAATATCGATAATACCTACTTGGTATCGCAAAAAATGTATCGAATCGAATAAACCAAAGTAAAAACCACTTTTATTGTATTTTTGTTGTATTAAATGTTATATTTAATTGTTTATGTTATCGAAAAAAAACATTTTGTGGGATATTTCGCAAAAACAGTAGATTCGATTTTACATTATAAACATGGGAAGACAAATAAATAGACTCCATATCACTTTTAGTGCTTGTCCTCATCCGTTTCTGAATTCTGATGGATGACAAATTCCTTGTGATATTTCCAGAAATCAAATTCTGCTTGTGACTTATCAACTGCCGACTCATCACCGCTACTCATCACCAAATCTTATTTAACCAGCTCCTTCAGTCTCTAAATCGTTCTTCGACAGGCAGTGGGATCTTGAAGTGGATATTCGATAGTCGATGCAAATTTTAAGCTCTTTTGCGAAACAGTTTAGCATTGGAATTATTTTCGAAAGACTTACGACTTACGAGCATGTATTTTTCACCGAAGATACGAAACTTTCATTCGATCCAAGTACTTTTTCCTATACATACTTGGTATCGCAACCAAAAGTATTGATGATGATTTGGTATCGAGTATGTACTTGTAATTACTTGCATCGATTCATTCCTATATGATGATGGCTTACTATTATTTAAACAAATTTGATCTGAATGGTGTTTTGTGGTGCAGTTCTTATGTTCTTTTGCTGCAAAGTAGCTGATGAAATTAGAGGGTAATCTAAGAAGAATACACCAGTATTCAACTAATGTCGATCTTCCTGACCTTTTTTTGATGTGTTCACCATAGTCTCCTCTATATTTCAAAAATGACTGCAAAACCTTAGCACGTCATCCAATTTGTTGGGTTATTGTACGGTGGATTGTTAATTTTTGGCTTAAATCTCTATTTTTGCCTTTTCGTCATGTATTAAGTGTAATTATTTAGTGGTTCAATTTCTACTCTAAATAAACTCGTATAGTTTAAGTCAACAGAATTATCAACACTTAACCATAATCTTCAACGTACCTGCTACCCGAACGTAGCAGGTACATCAACCAATTTTCAAGTGCGGAATGAAGTACCATGTACAGTACAGTATGTGCACTTATTGCCGATATTAACTTATCTTTGACATACGGAAAAGCTGCTTTCTAAGATTTCTTAGGCAGTTTCTGTTAAACTGACGCAGAGTGTACCATCCGAAAATCCAATTTATTGTGTTGCGGAATTAAGTTGTAAGCAGTACGAAGTGGAAAAAGGGGTTATGATTCAAGTGCATTTATGTGCTTATCTCCATCTTCATTTGACGTGATGTGACGTGACAAGCGAAGCCGGCACCATTCTAGTATTTACGTTCGCTGTTCAAAACTTTTTCAATATAAAGCCAAAAAACCTAATTCATATTGGAATGTAAAAAGAAAAATCCACAATCGGCTACCAATTACTTTTTTTTACAAATTTTATTGCAATGCCTGGCAATAGCGGAGAATAGTCCATAAAATGGTCGTTATAAGTAGTAGGTCTTCAACTGAAAGTGATTGTGTGTTCCGCTTGTCCCGAAAAAAGGGCATTTACCAAAAGAAAAGAAGCCAATTGGGCAAATTTCCTGACGGAGCACATCCACACAAGCGTATAACTCATCGCATGTAATTACCACAGAAAAGTGTGATGCCATCAATATTTTGCGTACATGAGGATGCGTGGCACGTTCTTTACATTACGCAAACAACATTAACTCTCGGAAAAAGTCAGATGAAATTTTGACGGAAATAAAAGGGGGGAAAAACAATTAATATGCAAATTTTTTGCACACCTCAAGTGTCGTTGTAGAAATTTTCCGGAACTTGCAAATTACGCGGATTTTTTTTTGTTGCACGCTCCAAATTGATAAATTGAATAATTTATAAGGGCGTTGTACAATGAATAAATTAACTCACTCATTCATTGTCATTGTATCGTCAAATTGTCTGACGTGACTGCCTGATTTTGACGAAGGTGAGATAGCAGTGTCCTACTTTGTCGAGGTAGAAAACTCCTTTGCGTCGTTTTACCAACTCAGCTAAAAACTTTGTCGTCAAATTCGGTATCGCAAGTCCTTGTTCGTTGCGTGCTCAACTGAAATAATTCAATTTTACTAATTACACTCAGTTTGGTAATAAATTGAGTCAGTTAGAAAAGAAGTGTTGGATTTTGCGAATCTTTTTGAAGTTATACTTCTTTTGGCGGATTTAGTAGAGGGTGAAATCAAGAGCGTTACGAATGTGCGACATGATGATATAATTTTTCCACTGTCTGTCTGTTGATCAAACCACTAAACGCTTTTTAACATTGTACTTTGGAGTCTTTTGAATGTCTTTGGGGTTTTTTTTAGGGTATTCTGGTGTTACTTTGGGGGTCTTTAGAGGGTCTTTTGAGGATCTTTTGGAAGGATTTTGGGGTTTCTTTTGGGGTCCTTTGTTTTGGGAGGTATTTTGGAAAGGTTTTTTGGGAGTGTCCTTTGGTCTACGGTAATCAACGTCCATCTCAATAGATGTACCAGTATTGTCTCAGTGGTTTGAGCAGGACCCATCCTACATCCCTGCCAATCTTTGGTTGACGACAACCGGTTGAGACTTGCAACTCCACATAGAGTACATATTCGCACCGATTACATCAGAAGGGACACTGACATACCAAAGAAATTGGTAACACCAGGAGCGGCTGATGTACCAATGCTAGTGCTCTACCCGCATTTGGGTAGTAAACAACCAGCCACTACATAGATCAAGTCCAGAACGATACTGTGTCCTCAATCAAAAGTTGGCACAGACTAACCTCCAAGGAGGTCAACCTCACCCGTGAGCATAAACCAACTCCCTTAGTACCAAGGCTCATACTGAAAGGCCTCAGCTCGTTCAGTATGAGTGCCTGGGCGAAGTAAAGGTAACCCTGGCAGCACATCAGCCGGAATCTCGAACCCAATCCTTTGTCGTTAGAATAGCTAGCTAACCTAGGTCGCCTAGGATAGGAACTATCCCAGGCAAGATTACGGTCCGACTAGGCTGCTTAAATAAGAAGATAGTGCCCATTTTAGACATGATAAGCAATAGCAGCCTTTCCCTATTTATCTGCCGAGTTTACCAAGCATCAAACCCATCGATAAAGTATGATACAGCGGTCCCCCTTGGGACTACAGTCTTTAGGAGATCTAATAGATCCTTGGGTTGATTGTATGAAACCTGTAGCATTCACGTTCGATATCAGATCAGTGACGCCGACGCCGAAAGCTCCTTAAGGTCGGCAAAGGAGAGTTTTCTCAATTTGCGGAGTGGGAAACCTACCAGTGCTACACATTTGCAGAGATAATGAATGACAGTTTCTTCAGTATCAGTTATGTGAGATTCCCAGTTCCCACTGACCAATGGCCTATGATTATGACAACGACATTGGAAACACCTTTCCGTGATCTGGAGATCAGCTCGGTGGATTTTTTTATAGAAAGTACACAGCTTTCTCTATGTGGTGCAATTGGTCAAGACATTCCACCTAAGCTGTGCCTTGGTGGTAGGGAAGATGATAACACGTTCCCTGACGGAGCTCAAATAACAGCAGACTGTCTCAGTGTAGTCAATGTTCAGTGTGACGCCCTTCTTCACCAATATGTCTGTTTTTTTTTTTTTTTTTTTTTTTTATCAGATGGGTTGTAATTGCCGTCAATTGCCGGAAACCGAACTACGGTTAAGTCTATGTTTTGGCTTATTAAAGCCAGTCCGGGTTGACACTGCCTGACAAGTTTAGAATTGTTGCTTGTCTCAATATTGACTTTGACTGCAGATTGGCTGTCTACGCATATGCAAACCCTACCAGCTATTGCGGTTCTATGAGATTGAGCCCTGCATGTCTCCCTTATCGCTAGGATCTCTGTCAGAAAGATCCTGA
Source organism: Nephrocerus scutellatus (assembly GCA_947095585.1). Taxonomy (NCBI): domain Eukaryota; kingdom Metazoa; phylum Arthropoda; class Insecta; order Diptera; family Pipunculidae; genus Nephrocerus; species Nephrocerus scutellatus. Next base: position 17,573,336 of record OX352765.1, on the reverse strand, counting down.
GAGAGTCTAGCAGCTTTTAGAACCTTGAAAGATTAAGGTTCTCAGAGAATATTTCAGCACCGACTCAATTTCTCATCTTGGATCCATCGGTAAAGAGAGTTATATCAAAAAATCCCGATACTATCCCTTTCCTTTCAACTTTCTCGAGTCGGACACTCAACGGCAAGCCTAGGACTACAGTACAGTTTGGGAGCTCTGTAGTGGGTTGAAGATGGTATCATCTCCTTTGGTAACACAAATAGCTGCAGTACATTGAATGTTTAGGTGACAAACACTGGTGGACTGCGCTACACGTCGCAACGTATTAAATGAATAGGTCGGGAGGTAATAAGTGTCGGATTGTATTAAGAGCATCGGTGGGAGAAGTCGGTTCAGGCTTCAGTTATACCAACAGGCAGCTAACTTATCGAACATTTTAAACATCGCAGTCCTGCTCGTTAACTTCGTTATGTTAGAATCCTTGTTACAGGACAGTAATTTTCCCAAATACATTCATTTAGAACGCGGTTAAGAACTCAGAGTATTTTTTTTTTTTGTCAAGCACCAGTATAAGTCAGTCTGGTATAAAGTTTCTAGGTTTGACAGACTATAGTTAAGTCCTTAATATCCACGTTGTGAAACGATGCAACGTCCTTTCGCGTATTACCCAATAAGAAAATTTATCTCAGCCAATATAGAAAGAAAAGTGGCCTACTTCTGAGTACTGTTTTTTATTCAAAGGTTCCAGTTCTTAAGCTTATGTGAAAAGAAATTTAATTTTACAAGTTAACTAATCATTTTTCCTTTTTTCCTATTATCATTTGCTCTGCAGGATTTAGTGATCCCTATTGTATGCTTGGCATTCAACCAGATGGAGGACCACCCGCTTCACCACTTCCCTTACCACCGACACCACGTAACCTCTCTGTGGACATAGGTGGCTTCGAGAATAATACTGAATCACCAACACATCGAAAGCACAGCTTTCGTCTCAGTTTCAAAAGGAAAGAGATTGCAGGACGACGCGAACAAAGGGATTCACTCGGTGGGCCAGTGCCAGCAAAATTCATCCGGGCGACAACAATCAAACCGCACACGCTGTGTCCCAAATGGAATGAGAAATTCAAATTGTAAGTATATTGTGGGTAGTCTTCTAGGAAGGATTGACAAGGGTTGGAAGTGAAATGTAGGTATGTAGGTATGGCACTCTGTACAGCGTAGGCTTTGTCAAATTTCAACTCAATGAACAAAGAAGGTCGAATTTTGTAACACGGGGTGGAAATGTCTGTATAAATTTGATACTCAAAAAATGGATCACAATAGGAAGCTAATCAGTGGCCTTCATTTTGTGATAAAAATTGTCTGAAATTGCAAATCGACTGTCGAACCTTAATTTAATTAGGAACGTAACAATGACACTGACACGTGTTCATTTTGGCAATTTCCTTTTCAATTTCAATTTATTTTAATGTAACAATGTGAATGGAATCGTTTAGTCCTGTACTGTCTCAGGTGGTCCCTCTTACCGATTTCAAATTGAGTCCGATTTATCAACATTTTTAACATTTCCAATGCTCAGCTGTTGATCCTTAGTGGATGTCATTTGTTAGTGTCGGTCAATCGATTAGTTAAACAACCCAAAATCATCTACGCGTGTGGTGATTGATTTTAACACCGCTCGTCTGATGCTCACTTTCTGTAATTGATTTCAATTGCAATCATCAATTTGAATCTTTGTTTGGAGTGAAAGTGTAGTGGACTTCAATTCGAATGTTTGTTTGGAGTGAAAGTGTAGTAGACCTCATTTTATAGGATAACAATTATTCAGCAACGATTTATCAACAAATAGTTGTCAGTTAAAATAATTAATGATTAGGTATCACTTGTGTGTGGTTTAAGCAAAAACTTCCATGAAAGTTGTGTCATTAATTATGCGACATCAATTGATGGTCATCTTCTTCAATTTGTTGTTACTGATGTAGTTAGATTCCATTCAATTTCATGGTAATTTGATGGGGGTAGGCTTTGTTACTGTTTTTTCTTCTTCAAACGTGAGCCCTTTGTACGATTTTTCGGATAATTATAGGATCTGGCTATTAGGGTACTTGTACTATTCTCACTTGATACTCGTTCATCTAAAAAATCAATAAAAGTGTTTATATTAATTACCAAGACCCCTAAAGGAATAGAGCGTTACGTTTTACTTGATTGATGACGGTGAATATTCAAATACCTCGATTTCCAGTTACAAAAATCGTGTGTTACATGTGTGCAAAGTTTCAATAAAATCGGTCTTTGGGAAGTGGTTTAAAAACAACAAAAAACACGACAAACGACACGTCACGACACGACACTACAAACAAACAAACAGGTAAACACACGGGCACTCGAAATCTCTCCACCGCTCCCGATTTTGAGCTGATGTCATCCAGTTTGCATCCCTAAACTCTAGGCGTCTTGGTCTACGCCATCCTCCAGCGTAGGCTTGGCTGGCCTCGCTGTCGTGTTTCATAAATCCTACCGCAAGGGGCTTTCCGAGCAGGATCCTCTTCGCACATGCGAGCTCCAATCTTGGATCTTCTACACGCACACGTGGCCACCATGTACTTTGTTTTGCTCTCATTTATGTGCAGCCCCAGATTTCGTGCCGCCTGCTCTATCTGGCTGAAAGCTTCCTGTACACCTCTTTGGTTTCTACCAACGATGTCAATATCGTCTGCATAAGCCAGTATCTGAATGGAGTTCTGGAGGATTGTTCCTCTCGCCATTACGGCTGAGTCTCGGATCACTTTCTCCAATGCCAGGTTGAAGAGGACGCAGGCCAGTCCAACCCCTTGTCGAAGCCCGTTATAGATGTTGAATAGGCTTGATAATGATCCGGATATTTCTACTTGGCTTATAACATTGGTCATGGTCAACCTACACGACTGTCAGTTTATTTGAGATGCCGGATTGTCTTATGGCTTTATAAAGTTCTACTCCGGCTATGCTATAATAGTGATCTTTAAATAAAAAGATGGTGTAGTGCATTTGAAACTCTAGTAATTTTTGCATCACCTGCCTAAGGGTGTAACAACAAACACGCGGTACTCAACAAAGTTACACCACGATAATTATTGCACGTTGTGATATCTCCCTTTTTATGTATGATGCACTTCTTCCTTCCATACTTGAACTATTATTTCATGAATTGCTTGGTGTATTGCGGTGTATGTTGCGTCATAACGCGGACTCACTGGTAAAACTTCCGCGTCTGCTGATGTCCTGGTGATGTACGGAATTGACATAGCCGAAAAAAAATCAAGAGGCGTTAAATTGCACGAACAAGACGGTCAACTGACTGGTACATTTCTAAAGATAACACGGTCACCGGAATTCGACTTGGCCAGATATGTGGCATATTTCCCCGCCTTGTTGAAACCACATTTATTAGTTAGTCAACATGGTCCAGAAGTTATCTAAGTATCATTGAAGAAGAAGTATGGGCCAATGACTCCTTCAGAATGAAACCAGCATGAAATAGCATTTTGTGAGTATCTTCAACCGAATGTGAACTTGGACCGGTAAGCGTGTAATTTTGATGATTAAATGCCAAGTATAGCCGGCTTGAAGTGTCAAACAAGCCGCAGCTAACTTTACACATACCGAGAAACCCTATTAGAAAGATGGGGCATTCCAATTGGTGTTCATCGAACACTCGTTGCTATTTTGAAATAAATACCTTAATGTGGAGCCTCTTGTTCTCAAATGGATAATTATTCACTCATTTCCGAAGAGAATTAGCATTTATAAGCGAAAGTAAATATCGGATAAAATAAAGCGCTTCGAAGAATGTAAGTCAATCCTTAAAAAGTTAACAGAAAAGGAGAGACAACATTTTTCTTTTGGTGAGCTTTGTTAACATTTGTGCTCTCAAAGTAAAAAAAGGCGCAAATAAAATGCTGACTTATAAAGTCATTGTAATGATTATATTTCTCTGCGATAACAATGAACCCAGTTTCAAGGCACAGAGTAAAATACCACCGCCACACTGGATATAACTTAATAACACACTTGTTAACCTCTGGCGCAGACGAAGACTATCATTTATCATATACCAGTAGGAGGTCATAATAAGTGTTATATATAATAGCGTAACGATAGAATGACGCATGAATTTGGATTAGACTGTGATGGATCGGTTGGCAGAATTTCTCTACAAAGAGAAAAGTCTATTCAGAGGGAAAACAACCTCCAGGTTCTAGGATAATATTATTCACCCTCGTAATAACATTTAGTACGTTTTGCATTTTCCAACGTTGATTTTGAATCCTACCTGCTATCGTGTGAAACAAAAGCAACTCTTAACCCACAAGCTATGACAGTAGTGTAATGCCCTTAATCTATCAGCAGTGCCATTGTTATCTTTTGTCCATAATTTTGTATACTAAAATTGCTCACTATATGAAGCCATGTGCCATTGTATATAGGTACATATTATCTACGGCGTCGAAACGGCCTAGGGCGAATACACATTATTTGAATAATAACATTTTCTCATTTTCTTGTCGTCTGTCCTTTCAACCACAGCGACATAGACGACATCAATACGGACACTTTCCACCTCGATATATGGGATCATGATGATGAGAGTTGTGTGATGGACGCTGTCTCTCGGCTGAATGAAGTTCGCGGTGTCCGGGGGCTCGGTCGATTTTTCAAACAGGTATGCCAATCGGCACGCCAAGGTTCGCAGGATGATTTTCTGGGATGTGTTAACATCCCCATTGCGGACATTCCATCGACCGGACTTGATGGTTGGTTTAAATTGGAGGCACGTAGCCAGCGCAGCACTGTGCAGGGACGTATCCGACTGAAAATGTGGCTATCGACACGCGAGGATCACGGAACATCCGAGGAGGATAATGAAATTGAAATTAGCAAAATTGAAAAGTTACAAATGGTCTTCATGGGACATGAAATTTCCACACACGAACCATCGTGGACATGGAGCGGTGAGCTGCCGGGACCGGCACTTACGATTCTGCACCAATTAGCGGTACAGGGTGATTTATCGGATATGCATTGTGCGCTGGCAAGGTAAGATACATGCAAATGTTGTGCATTTGAAGCATCATGCACCGTCCGTCTGAATGACATTGACAGAAAATGTATATCAACACCAAACCCATATTCTCGTATATCCTTAACATGTCATTCATTCTCACATTTCGTATCGCACCTCTCTGCAGATATGTGGCCGCTGTCAAACTGAACCGCAGCACACCCATCGATCCGAAGTTTATACACCGATTGCTTATCGATGTGGAAAAATTATGGAATCAACCAAATCAGGAGGCCCTTACACGTGAACTCGAACAATGGCTGGCCGAGGCGATGACTGGCTTCGTCGAGTATTCGCTCGGTCAGATACGTCGACATCGTGAGATCTTTCCGTCATTGCATCCACCCTCACTGATACGACTGGAATTCCTGCTGCGTTGCTTGGGGTTGCTCGGTTCGATGAAGGCCTTCCGACAGGTATGCCCATTCAGCAAGGGCATCCGCGGTGAGGTGGTCGGCTCACTGCGCAAGGGCTCAATACAATGGGGTCAGCTGGTGCTGCGAGACTCACAACGTTTGCCCAATCCGATGGTTAATTTTACAACAACTCTGATAGCTGACATCCAGTTGGGACTCACCTACTATCATGCGCTGTTCGATGGGTAAGTCAATGATTTGTTGCACGCACATGAATCGTACACATACAAATGCCCCCCCCACTCCCCACCCAATCAACCATACCATTTCTCAAGGCACGTGCCAGCGATAAACTATAGTTATCTTTTTGTTTGCCTTTTGCCTTTTGATGGAGTATGAGTATCGTTCTGTGCATTTTCGCTATGGAAACACGCCTTGGAGCAGATCGTTAAACTGAAACGAAGTGAAGCCCATTGGGGTAAAATGTGCAAAAATGAATAATATGTCGCCTGAATAAGGATGCTGTGTGATGCAGAATGAAGTTCTTTTTGAAAAAAAAATCTTTAAAACATTTCCCCATTTTTACCCATAACTCGCATTGACTCGGCTGCAGCAATTGCGTTTTATGTCGAAGTAATCGCATCGTAAATTTCATCACGTACGACCATGTCTTTGAGCTTGTCACGAGTATGGTACTTATAACTGCATAGCCATCAATAAAATTGTCTTTAATGTTCTCATGAGGAGACATGGGAAAGCAGCAGATGCTAGATGATATGATACCCTCGGGTGTTTTGAGTTGGATAAGTATTTAGTAGATATAGGCAACTGAAGTACTTAACTTAAATTCAGTACAGATAGTTATTAACTTTTTAGTGTCCTTAGACTTATATGTCGTCCATTTATCCGAGCAATAAAAGTACTGCTAAGCTACTGCGGGGCAATTGAGTAGTCGTTTCATTTTAGATAGTTACCAGCCTGTTTTTCGCTTGTTAAACACTTAGCTTCATGTATTAGAAACCAAAGGAGTTTACCTAGTTTCAATAAGCCGGACTCTCCTTTTAACAATTAATTTGTTTTTCCGCTTGATTGCTTGATTACTTTTTTAAAAAGAGGTTCCTATACTTTGTACCATACAGTGTTTTTATCTTTCGACTGAATTGGTCAAAAGCTGCATCTTGTACAAAAAAATTGTTGTCTTTCTTAAAATAAACTCTAAATCATTTTTCTGGATGTGGCTCAAGTTTTTGATAAACTACGACATAAGGTCAACAAAAGGCAAAAGCAACCATCAAAGCATTTCGCAGAAATTTTAGAATCCATTATAACACGGAGATAATTTATGCCTCTTTCGATTTGCTAAAACCATATCCACGGGTAAGCTACAACAATTACAGGGTTTTCGTGATTTTCGAGGTGAATGCTTTGCATATAGGATACTAAACCAAAACCAAATTTGACAAAAACAACAAACTGAGAAATTACTCTGCTCTCTCTCTTCGCCATCTTGCTGAGTAAACGAAACCTTACCCGTAGATTGCCGACGGGTAGCAAAGTTACAGTGTCGGTTACAAAACCTTGCAAATAAAACGCAAAACCAAACTGTACTCCGGGTATAGTTTGCAAATAGAATGTCAAACCAAAACCACAAGAGAGAAATATTAACTCTATCCTGCAAATCGAAAGCTGTTAGAAACAAGTATGCCGCATACGTTATACGCTGTTATACGAATAAACAGACCTCAATTTCGGGTGTTGTTACAAGGGCAGTTTGATAAGTCAGTGACTTTTTGAATTTCCCGCGCAGTAACTTTAAATGCTACACTGCTCCCGTCAACTGCCATCTATTAATAGACTACTGTCAAATTTTGAGCGAGCTGCGTCAATTAGTTTGTGTTTGATGTGTTGACAGACTTGAGAAAATCTATTATTTGGAAGGAATAAAAAAATTGGAAAAACGCTACACTAAATGTATTGAGCTTAAAGCAGACTATGTTGAGAAAAAAAACGCTTTTTTGCCGAAAAAAAGAACTTATTCAAAAAGTCACTAACTTATCAAACTTATCAAAAGTCATGTCTCTTGAGATAGGTTGGGTAAGGTTAGGTTGCGGTGGCAGCTAATGCTCACTTAGACCATTCGTGGTCCTTTGTGTTACCACAGGATCTTATACCTTTCCCCTTTGCAGAAGATTCATTCAGAGCTCTTAATGAATCAAAATTTGCCGTTTTCGAGATCTGATAGGTTATCCATTATTCGCTTACTCAGCTGGAGAGTCGTACCACGTCTAGTTAACTCGTCCGCCCTGCAGTTCCCCTCATCATCCGTGTGGCCCGAGACCCATATGATCCTTATATTGAACTGCTCTCTCATCTTGTTAAGAGAGGAGTGATAGCTCAACGCCACCTCAGATTTTATTGAGACCGCCTCCAACGATTTTATGGCCGCCTGACTGTCCACATAAATGATAAACTTCTTTGATTATTATGCCATTATTCCAGCCAACTCATTACCACCTCAATCTCTATCACCTCAGCCTGGTATACGCTGCAGCGATCAGGTAGACGGACTTGCTTAGAGCCATCCGTGAATAACTGTATTGTTTCGTTGTCGGTTACGGATCTACTCTTCCAGTCTTCTCTGGAGGCTATTGATGTCCGAAAACCTTTTTGAAAGCATAACATTGGTGTTATGTAATCCAGTTTCGTCAGCTCATGCTTTGGCGATTTAGTTATGGTGGAGTGAAGACTTCGCCACTGATTGACAGCTAACAGTCGCGTAGCTGTAATTGCCGCTTTCTGTTTTCTGCCAAATATATCTAGTGGGATCAGGTGGAGCATAACCTCCAGAGCGCGAGTTGGTGTATATCTCAGCGCCACGCTTATAAGCATACAGGCATCTCTTTGTATCTTCCCAATATACTTATATGCGTGGTTTTTTCCATAGCTGGCCACCTTACCTTACGCTTACCCCATACAGTAGTATTGGTCTCACTACCGACGTGTAATGCCAGTGTACCAGCTTTGGTTTCAAACCCCATTGTTTTTTCTTGACATAACTTCACTTACTATTCGCACTTCAAATGTCTTTGTTTGTGATGATATTTCATAACAGCTTTAGACCCACTTTGTGAGTGAATGACACCCAATTAGTCATAGAGGGTAAACTGAATGAAGAGTATTAAGATCTTCTGACAATTAAGGCTGGTGTACCTCAAGGCAGTGTCAAGGTAGACTATGTCGTATATTGTTCCTCTTATACACTAACAGTCTACTTCAAAACAGAGAAACTAATGTAACTTACTAAATGTATCAACACCTAAAGCGTCTTATTTTCCATACAAAGATATTTATCGCAAATTGTGTGCCAAAGCACTTTAACTTTAAAGTTAACTCTCCTCCACTTAGTCGAACAAATATATGAAACAAAAATAATAAAAACAATTTACCGGAACAATTGCCAGTATGTACTTGTTAATTATTTTTATTATTTTTTCTCTTCCAGTCTTGCTAAACTTACACAAAATACATATCCTCTTATTGTTCCTTTATTCTCATTTCTTTTCCCCCATAGGACTAATGGCATTCAGTACTTTAGCATAATATACAAACAATTTGATGCGATGCTCGCCGAAGAGGTTCTCTCGCGCATGGAAACGGGTCAAGTGCCGGGTATCCATCAATCACTTACTCAATTTACAGTTCTAGAGGGCGATAAAGAGCCAGTAGATGTTCGTCCGTTTGAATTGTTTCTGGCGCTGCAGGAATTCGTATCGTTGCGGCAACATCTGTCGTCGGTGCCGCTTCCACCAGAAAAGCCATTGGCTCTTCACAATTATCACGAGTGGTTTATCCCCGTCATTGAGCGTTGGATGATGGTAAGCAAAGCGAAGGCTCTGCAGAGAGTTCGCGCAGCTATCGAAATGGACCAAATCTGCGAGGGCGAACGTATTGTACGATACAGCACCTCATCTGTGGACACAGCATCGACATTCTATCAAATTCGTGAATTTTGGAAACTCCTGCAGTGGCCTGACTACAATTCGGCACCACATTTCGAGGCGCAACTGATCGATCTTGTGTGCTCCTCTGCTATGCACTACTGCGACCTAATACATCAGGCGCTCGCTGACAGTGGCTACTACGAACAGCAAGGACCGTTTCGATGCTCCGACGACATGTGCGTTACGGTCAACAATCTAGAGTATGTGCGGCGATCTCTGTCAGAGTTCCGGCCTGACGGGCAGCTGCTGCACGACAATGCCGAAGCTCTGCTTGAGTCCAGTTTGGCTCAGCTGGAGACACGTGCCGAACGTATCCTCTCAAAGTTAGCTCCACTGATGCAGGTACCATTGCAAAAAGCTGTTTTCCACTTGGCTTGGTCACCGGACTCCCTACCCGCAAACGAAGCCATTGTTCCATTGCTTGAGTATCTCGACCTCCACCTTGCTGCCTTAAATAGCGCTTTTCTATCAAAGAATTTCAATCGAGCGCTAAATCTCATCTGGAGCACGGTGCTTGGTGAGTTGTCGCGACAAATGGACACCGGAACAGAAGGCGATAAACCATCGAATTTTCACAATCGCTTATATGAGGCACTTCAGCTGCTCGTGGATTTCTTCCATGCCAGCGGCCAGGGTCTGTCGATGGAAAATTTGCATTCAACTGAGTTCTGGCGCTTGGAGCAGCGTCTACAGTACCACAAGACGGAAACGGATAAACTAATGGACATGTTCTATTTGTACCGGCTGCAAGAGCAACTGATGACGATGCCACCTGGACCGTATGGTATGCTGTCGGTGCGTGCGTATTTCAATCATGATTCACTATGTGTAGAGGTTCTGCATGCTCGCGACATCATACCACTGGATCCGAACGGATTTAGCGACCCATTTGTCATAATCGAATTACTGCCGAGGCGTGTCTTCAGTCATTGCTTGGAGCAGCAGACAAATGTGCACAAGGTGAGTTCAAATGGTCAACCACTCCTCTCGTTTACAGAGAGGTTTAATTTCATTTACCTGTTCAATTTTTTATTTCTACAGAAAACGCTGAATCCAGTCTTTGACGAATGCTTTGAATTTTCTGTCACCATGGAGCAGTGTCAGACAGAGGGAGCTATGATTGCATTTACTGCAATGGATCATGATGTTCTCACCGCAAATGATTTTGCAGGCGAAGCTTTCTTGGCGTTGGGAACTATTCCCGGTGTCGCTGACTATAATACAAGTGTTGACAACTTCCATGGACTGAAGCCAGTTGAGTTGGCGCTAATGCAACAGCACGATAAATGTGAGTAGAATTAATAGGTTGTTATGCAATTAAGATATTTTATAAATTTAGAAAAAACAAGGTTTGTGGTTAAAACTCTATGTAAATCATTGTGCGGCAGCTTAAAGGGACTAAGTCAATCTCAGTTTAAGATGCATTGTACTATAGAATCTTACAATTGAGTTGAGATGGTCAAAGGATTTCTATCCTTGAAGTATGACTAGTTAACAGAATTTGTGCCCGTGTGATGATACAAGAATGGAAAATATAAAATGTACCCCTTACACCACTCCTTGGCAGAACAATAAAAGACGAATAAAACTCCTCCTAGAAGATTTCCCATGACTTAGCCATCATACAGAATAGAGCCTTCACTTTGAGCAAATTCAACTTAAAAAAAGAGGATTACCAAAAAAAGGAGTATTCACAGGAAAGCCGTCTGTCTAGGTGGATACCGAGGTACTTCTCATCTTTACTTTGAGAAATTAATGAAAAAGGGAAAAGTGATGTGTGTGCTTTTCGTCTCAGTCACTTTAATTCTCCAAGTGGTTAACCAGGGTGCTTAGTATCGCAATGTCGTCCGCAAAGGAAGATATGGTCAAGTTGTTGTCGTTGAAAGTTCTGCTTATCACTCAGATGGGCTTCCGATATTAGTGCGTTATCGATTTCGTTCCTAAGTAGGAAGTGTTGGAGCTCGAGTTTATGTTGTCTTAGGCCGTAGGCGTTCCAGTGACAAATTTTGAGTTCGTTTAGTTGTAGAAAGTAGGATTCGCTGGATTTAGAATTGATTTCGGATAATTTCTTGCATCATATTATGGATGGAAGTTATAAAATGGTAGAGGGTTCGGGTGAGTGAGCTCGTTCCACGTTGTTTGAGTCTTTCATGTTTGGGGGTTCTTCTACGTTGATGGGTTTCTCAGCTTTGGAAGTGGGTCCTACTTTTACTACATTGACATAGGTTACGCTATTCAAAACGTTGCCTTTTGGGACATCGTTGTGATTTGCTGTAAATGTTCCAGGTGTGACTAGTTGTTTTGGCTGGGGGCGCATTCTCTATTTCATATCGATGTACACGGGCACCGGCAGTGTGTGAGCCGCTACAGTTGCTGAATTTTTTTTACGTTCACGTTCCTTTAACTTGCAATTCGAAGTTGCGTGTAAGTCGCTACAGAAAACGCAGACAGTAGGATTTTGTGTGCTGGCAATTTTTGCACTGGGCTGGCACATTTCTTTTATGTGGCTCCTCACCAGTGATCTTGCGGTGCAACAGGAATTTTAGATTGAAGAAAGCATGGGTCTATTTCTACACTTTAAACCGGATTGTTGTTATTTTTAACTATGTTGTAGGCAGATTTTGCGAGGCATGCTTATTGGGAAGTCTAGTTCTACACATTAAAGCGAATTGTTGTTCATTTTAACTATGTTGTAGCAGATTTGGCGATGAAACCTGCTTCGTGTAGGGCTTTTTTAATTAGTTCAGGGTCTAAGCCTGGTTCAGTGCCGTTCAGTACTATAATTAGTCCCTTGCTACTTTTGAGTTGGAATGTATAACAGCTTTTACCCGGATTTTCGAGTTTGCGGAAATCTTTCTCATCGTATATTCCAATAATATAGCCTTTTCTTATGGGAGTAACGTAAAAGGTATTATTTCCAATTAATTTGTTAATTTTTTCAATTATGAAATTTCTGGTTGCTTCTCGTTAATGTACGAGTGGGGGCTTAGCGCTCGTTCTGCGTTTCTGGGCAGATTCCTCATAGCCTGGATCTAATACTGGTATATTGATGGTTGATTTACGTACCCTCTTAGAGGTAGCTGATGTTGAAATTAGTTTGTGCGAAGCGCCTATCCAGGCCAGTATGAATTTTTTTTCGTTTCATGGACTGATTTTTGACGCAATTTCGTGTCATTTGGCGCTGAAACTGGCGTAGGCGTGAGCGGCCTTTAATCCGGTGAGGAGAAATCTTGTGATGATTCGCTCTTTTGTTTTTGGATGAAGCAAGATTTTTTATTTGAATTGAGTTAGACGAGGGAGGGGGCGGAGGTAGCCAAAACACATAAATTTTGAATGTTTTCAGTTTTGTGCGTTTTTGAAGGAAAATTTTAGTTTTTATAATTTATCAGAGTTCTTCTTATGAAGAGTCTACTGTTTTAATGAATAATGCAGTAAGGCATCGTTTTTCAATTTGATGTTTCCTTGTTTGGTTTTTTCCAGTTAATCCAATTTTACAAATTCTGGAATCTAGAAACACCGACAAAGTAGCAATGGACTTTGTGAGAAAGCAAAAAGCACGACTATCATCATAAATAATATTATTATACTTAACAATAAATCAGATTCATCAAAAAGAAGCAGATAAAAATTGATAAAAAAAAAACAAGCGATTGAGCGAATTACTACGGCTACCACAGGAGTGTAAGTTAGAGACTATTTTATTTAATTTCGTGTTGTCATTGACGGACTAAGAAAAATATTCGCTGGGAGGATTGATGAGGTGAAATTAATTGATTTCATATAAGATGCAATTATTAATGTGTATTTGTGTAAAAGTATATATAAAATTTATTAATCTAACTATTATTGAAAAGAGAAACATAAGTACCGCAGAGGAGAAAATCATTTCTATCGATGCCTAAACCAACCTGGGAATCAATTAATTATTATCAAAATTTCTATTCTATTATGAACTGAAAGAAAAATGTGTAAATGTTATTCTGAATCAATGAATAAAACAACAAAAACAAGTACGTATGCGCCCACCTGCGACCTATCACCACCACAACTGATTCCTCTCTATCGAATTTTTATCTTAACAAATTTGATTGTGTTTTCGAAATTTTCTATTTTTCGGTTGTCGTATACACAAAGAAGAGTATTTTCCTATTAATTCTATACGGGTTTTTTCCTCGTATTTGGTAAAAATGAGACTATCACACTATGTAAAAGTATATTGTAATGTATTTATATGTATATGTATGTAAGTATTTCTAGTTAATAGGAGAAACAATTGCTCGGACATGCATTTGCCCGTACTACATTGGCTTTTGTGATTCTATTTAGAGAGTATGTCTTAAATAATTAAGTTTATTTATTTATAGTATAAATATTAAACTATACACTATTCTATTTTAGGGGAAATAAAGATACTAATTTATGATAAAGCAACAACACTATATATATAGATATACAATGTCGCTGTCAATTCAATTTTCACTTATAGTGCACATCTACACACTTTAGTAAATTGTATTTTAGAAAAATATACTATATCTTTAATTTGTTTTCGAAAGAAAGAGAGAAAAACAATCACAAACAATGCTTTTTATACTAAAAGAAAACTCTGTATACTACAAAAAAAAGGGAAAAAATTAACGCTAAGAGAAACTATATACACGTTTGGGTATTTATTGTCTAGATTTAATCAAAATCAGGAGGCCTGGATTGGATGCCGGTTGTAAAGACGAACATGATGATGTGATGAAGAACCTAAATTAAATCTCTGTATCGAAATTTAAAAAGAACTTCGCCAAATTGTATGCAGGACGATTACAACCGAATGTGATGCATCAGCAAAGGTGGAGTATGAATACACGTTGGTTGGCCTCGCCGCCACCAACAAACAGATCTTTCTTCAATGTTTCCTTGAAAGGCACAAACATTTCGTACTAAATACCAACTGAACTACGTATATCTAGCTTAAACTTTTTTATACCCTTCAGATGCTAGTTAATCAAAATTAATAACAATAACTAAAAGATGTGAATGTAACTTTTTGTTGTTGAATGTGTACAAGTAGACAAATAAGCGTAAGCAACTATTGTATCATTATGTAATCAAGAAGCATAAAATTGTATTACACATCATTGTAATTTTCCAAATTCCATTCTCCATATGCAGTCTTATTATCATTCAAATTGCAATCTTATCATTAATATGAATAAACTTTTTGAGCAAATCAAAAACTGAATTACAACAAAATATTTAAAAAAAAATCAAAGTACAACAACAAAAGAAAACTACACAACAAAAAACCACCAATTTACAACATGACAACTCAAAGTGAAAAACAACAAACCAACTACTAGCAACAACAGCAAACTGAAACCATCCACCAATACTGTTTTTTTACTTACTTACTACTATTTACAACAAAAGCTTTGCAGCGTTATATAATTTTTACAAAAACCAAAATGTTATATTTTTCTTTTTATTAACATTTAACTTACAAGTACATGATATACAAGAGAACTATTTTTTATCAGCTTACACCAGAAACAACAATTACATGAACAAACAAATAAACTAAATCAAAAACATTTAGCTAGAATCGTTAAATAGCTTTTAATTGTAAACCACCGTTAATGTAAAAAAAAATAGCAGAATTTCCTTTTCAATCAAAAAGTGATATATGTTTAAACACAAAATGTATGTACGACAGACAAACCCTCTGCAAAATTTAATATAATATATATTGAATGTAATTATATTGATATGTGTGTATGTATTTAAAAAGTATATAATGTATTTATGTAAACACCAAAACTAAGACAACCAAGCAGCAACATATATATATACATAAAAAATAAATCAATAGGGAAGCAAATGCCTTAGTCGTTTTATTTGTTAACTTGAAGGACACTGATCTCTGAGTATGAGAAAAAAAGATTTTTTGTAATTGACAGGTAAGTGTCATGTGACATCACGACCCATTTCTTAGCTACCGGTTAATGAGGTCAAAAATACATCTCATAGATTTCGATAAAAAATTTGTCAATAATGCGTCGGAATACTTGGGGCATCTGTTGTAACTCGGTAGTAATACGAATGAGGCACAAACTAAATGACATTTTATTAGAACCCAACTCTATGAAATAAGATAGTAAAGCGAGTTTCACAGCTCGCCATATGGATAGTTGTTATTCAGTCTAAGCACTGAATTATCTTAAAAGCCGAATAGTAACCATTTAGTTCTGTGACAAAAAAAAAATTATCTTTTTATTTTTTATTTTTTATTTTAAAAAAAAATTTTCCTAATTTTTTTAAAATTTTTTTAAAAAAAAAACAATTTATTTTACACGCGTCACCTTAAATTCTGACTGGTAGAAGCCGAGATATACTCGTACGAATTCCTACCAAAAACTTTCCACTACTGTAGACACACCAGCTAATGTAATCTGCTATGCGAGTGACTACACACATCCGTGTATGTATATTTAGTTGTAATTACGTCTAAAGACTAATTTATCTAAGAAGCCAAATAGTATGCAATGTAAAATGTAGGTCTTTCATTCATAAGCGATAGGCCATTCAGTCATTTCAGCGATTTCTGAAATAGACTGAAAAAACCACATTTTACTTTGCAAACGTTCAGGCTGAGAAAAAAATAGACAACGATGCGTAGATTGAGTCCTTTTTTCAGTTTAGTCTTTAGTTTTCTCAAGGGTAGTATGGATGAAAAAAATACGCTAACGAAAGCTAAGCGCTAACAAATTGTTTAAAGAGAAGTCCCATCAAATCTTGACTGGTAGAAGCCGAGAAATACAACACGACAAGCAAACGTACACCCGTACAAACGTACAAACGTATACCTGTGTAAACGTACAAACGTAAAATCGTAATGACGTACAAACGTTCATCTGTACAAACGTATAAACGTACACCCGTATAAACGTACCCCTGGACAAACGTACACCCGTACAAACGTACACCCGCACAAACGTACACCCGCACAAACGTACAAACGTACAAACGTACACCCGTACAAATATAACATAACATAACGTAACATACAAACAAACGAACACCCGTACACCCGTACAAATGTACACACGTTCGCTGAAAAATTTGCATGTCCTTTGAATATAAGCTTCGCTCTTCGGGCTAGTAATAAATTAAGACTCTAACCTAAATGATATTTTATTAGAACTTTACTCTATGAAATATAAGTCAAGACTGAAGGTCGAGACTTATTTGGTGAGAGGCAAATAAAAGAAAGAGAGGTAAATAAATCTGGTGTTCCACACTTTTTTCCTCTTAAAATTTGACGAAGTTATCCATATATCGTAGTGGAATGCTGGCATTAGCTCGTTCGGTTCGTCTTGGAGCTGGTTCCTCTTGAACTTCTTCCTCTGTATCTACAAATTCGTCACTTTCGTTCAAGTTGTTGTCGATTGATTGATTGTTGTCTTCACCTCTTACGTCTTGAATTCGTGACATGATGAAAGGTTCAATTTCTTGGGTACGCGGGTACTGTACCCGGGGTACAGTTTTATTTGCAAGGTTTTGTAACTGACACTGTAACTTTGCTACTCGTCGGCAATCTACGGATAAGGTTTCGTTTACTCAGCAAGATAGCGAAGAGCAAGCAGACTAATTTCTCAGTTTTTTGTTGGCGAAGACAGAGCAAGCAAACTAATTTGTTGTTCTTGTTAAATTTGGTTTCGGTTTGGTGTTCTATTTGCAAATCATTCACCACGAAAACCATGTCATTTTGGTAGCTCACCCGTGGGTACGGTTTCGGGTATGGTTTTACGTAATCGATAGAGGCATTAATACTAAAAAAAAAAACAAAATTAAAATTTTTCATGTAAATTCTCTAATCGGAGATGCGTAAAGTTTGAATTTATCCCGAATTAATTTTCAAAAAATTTACAGGGGAATAAAATCGGCTTTTAGGAAGTGGGTTAAAAAATAATCACAAGAATCTGCAAGCCGGCCACAAAGCCACCACGGGCATGCGAAGTTAATATAGAGAATTTAATAAATCGCCATTATCTACCAACATCAGTATGAGTACAAACATTTTCAAACTACTTATAAAAGTCAGTCCCTATCTTATTTTTATATCCATGTGTGACCTTGAATCTGCAACCTTGTACTCGTATAATATGCAAATCACAAACCCATAACCATCTGCAACGCAAATAGTCTACCTTTGGGTACAAAATTGCCAAATTCATGCAGAATTCCATTTAAAATGCAAAAACAAATCATAGCGATTGGATTCTTCGAGACGCATTTGTTTACAAAATTCCATTAACAACAATTTGCATAAGACGCATTGGAGCAGTGACGCAGATTAAACTCAATTCATCAGGCGCCGGTGGTGTCACTCACGTGAATGAATCCGATCGGATAACGGCGACCTTTAGATACATTTTTGTTCCCAAATTAAGTTTGCCGTATTTCTGATTTCCCAAAAAATTTAGGATTATAATAAGCAATTTTTTTTGATATATTGTTTTATAGTATAAATTATAGAGGAGGTGTGTCTTGTAAGAATATAAACAATTACTGTTATATAGATACTCAAGTGCCACCGACCATAACTTTTTGCGTAGTTCATCCCAACAGCGTACGGGTGAAAGCTTGGTGTTTAATAGGGATCAAATTATTTTCCTGCACAATTTTTCTCCACAAGGACATCAATTTATTTACTCTCCTCGGAAGAATGCTTTGGGACTAACAATAATTCAACATTGAACAAAGATGCTAAAGATTTTCATATTCCGCGTAATGCCACTGAAATACCAGTAAAATGAACTGTTGCTTTTCCATACATAGTGTGAAATCCTTTTCAAAGGATGCTGCTTTGCAGTTCAGTGTATAGTAATAACAAATGTCAGTCACGTAGTGGATGTATACTTAGTTCCTGTTCTCAAAGCATCAACGATCGACGGCATCCATCGTTTTCAAAAGCGCTAACGGATAATGATGAATCGTTGCTATCCTTTTAGGAAGAGAATACCCATCAGCATATGACACACACGTATACTCGTAAAGCGAACCTATGTGATATATGTGATAATATGCTCATGTATTTGTAGAATATATGACATCTCTGCTATGCTGCAGAAGAGACAATGCATGCCAACATCTCAGAACATTCATAAAAGGATCGCCGCCGCTATTTGATATCCTTTAGCTCCAAGAAGGCTCAAGGTAGAATTTGCATACATACTTGGTTGACATTACATATCAAAAGACTTGAAGACTAATATAGAAAATAATAGAAGTCCAAATCAGGGGAAACGTAATGAATGATGTTCATCTTAATTAAGTGCCATATAGGGATGTAGGCGTGCTTTATTTTTAAAAGAATCAAACGATAAGAAAGAAAAAAGATATTAAGATAATTCTAAGTACATTAAAGATGAAACCAATTTAAAGTAAATTTAGCTTCCAAGCATGTATTTAAACAGGGCACTCGACAATTAACAATTCGCTAAAGGTTAGAACTAGCGAATTAATTAATAGTGCTTTGCTTTAATAAGGGTTTCCGGACCATCTAACCCTCCAGAGAACATTGAAGCGATGGCTCGCTACTAGAAATCGTGGCAATGAGAGGGATCCAAATTTGACGGTAAGGTAGGTGCTGGAGTCTTCTGTAACGAACCTAGGATGAGCATTTCCGTTCGGATCCCAGACAATTGCAACATTTATCAAGCTTTGGTGACAGAGATTAAGGTATCACTGACCTAAGGCTGAGGCATAATAAATATAATATCAGTAACTGATATTGTATTATGTATAGACAGCCAGGCGGCAATCAGTCGCCCTGAGGTCAGGGATGTGTTGAGCTCCCATACATCTGTTACTGTGGATAGTCTGGGTCCCCAGCAAATCATTGGGAACTATAACGCAGACGAATTGGCTAAAAATGCCACAAAGCTTCAACTGTTACCGGAAAGAGCAGGTATAGGAAAGCCAATATCAGTGGTTAGGCTAATGCTTCGGAAAGAGTAGGAAACATTAACGAATGTGAGGTGAACGTATGCCAACACATGTACTATAGTAAAACAGCTTTTAATAAAATTCAACTCTAATAGTCAAGGCTAATTTGCTTGCTTCACAGGTCCTAGCTCCACGCTACCAGATATTTCATTGTCGCCGCCTGTCCCTTCAAGAGTCAAATTATCTATGGAAAAGATCTACTTTCGTACTCGACAAAAAGCTAGAATATTAAATGATCGCAACATTTATAAATCTACTGGGCCTGATGGTATTCCTACTATAGTTTTGAAGAGCTGGTCTTAAATGATGGCTTTGCCACTGCGCAGGCTTTTCCATTTCTCTTATTCTTCTGGGGAATTCCCAAGAAATTGGAAAACAGCCTTTGTTCAGCCTGCTCCTAAAAAAGGGGGACCGTCATCTCTATCCTCGTACCGACGACCAATTGCGCTAACATCCATACTTTCTCAAGTCATGAATTATCGTATCATTAATCGTATCCTTATGCAATAGCCTGTATCTCGTGAAATCCTTAGCAGTACGGTTTTTGAAGTCAACGTTTTACAGGTGATCTTATGGCATATCTCACTGAAAAGTGGAACAAGTCTGTTCATAAATTTGATGTAAGCAAAGTGGTTGCACTCGATATTTCCAAGGCATTTGACAGAGTTTGGCATCAAACCCTGTTGTCGGAAATGAATGCCTATGGAATTGATAACACCCTGCTTGACTGGACTAGTAATTACATTTCTGACCGTTTAATTCAGGTCGTATTGGACGGTTTCAAAGCCAATGTTCACCGCATAAACGTCGGTGTTCCCCAAGGCTCTGTTTTGTCTCCGAAACTATTTCTCCTTCTTATTAACTGTTAGCTGTTCATGTGAGTTCGCGCATCACAAGTGGAACTTGAACAACAACGTATGTTAAGTACGTAAAATTCTGACTTTGACAGCATAACAAGGGGGGACTAGACGTTAAAGTCGAATTTAAGCCTTTTAAAATCCAATGCTGTCTTCTGTCGTCCAAACGTAATTAAAACCCCCAAACTTTAAACATAAATGGATCTTGCATCAAAGAAACTGAAAAACTCGCAATACTCGGTATGTGCGTCAACAACAAGCTTCGTTGGAACGACCACATATCGCTTTTCCGCAAGCGGTATTCAAATGAAATGGGCATCCCGCCCATCCTTCAAACCATTCGCAATACCCGAGCCTCAACTACCATTAGGCCTATTTCCGAACGTACTAACCAATTCAGAGGTTCCTTCTTTAGCCACACAGTAGTTATGTGAAATGAATTGCCCGATTCTGTGTTTCCGCATTAATATGATCTACAGTCATTTAAGACACAGGTGCATATACATCTTATCTTTTCCTTTCCCCAATTTCCTAACGCCCACGTTGTGCTATGCATTATAAGGGTGGGGTGCAAATCCATTGAGCGTGTGTACATTATAAAAAAAGCAAGTTTGGGCTAAACTGGACCTAATTTGCCCCAGAGCACTGATATCCCCCAAAAGAAGCAATCAGGGAATAATTATAGGTATTCTAACAGGGCACTTCTTCTCCAAGTATATGCGACAAGGATGTGCCTTGAGTTCAATGACTTCTGTAGGAGCTGCAATGATGCCGAGGAAGAAGAAAGTGTATCCCATTTCCTGTGTTCATGTCCGACTCTTGCAGGCAGAAGACAATTTATCAGACGTCGAAAGCTGTAAAGTGCGAGATATCCATAGATTTATTCAAAGCTCAAAATGAGATCTGTAATAAGTGAGAAAATGGTAATGATCCTGTGGTACCACAATAGACCGTAACCCTTCTTACCACAATAGACCGTTACTGGCCTAAGTGTTCGAATGCAGCCACCGACGATAACCTAATCTAACCTAGCTTCCAAGCACTACTTTAGTGTTTTCGTTTTAATATTTCCACAAGATATTTAAAAGAAGAAATAGGTTAGACAAATAGAATTGTTTCACCCAAACAAACCGAGAGATTTCTTTAGTTCTTACATATGGATCATAGACGTTGGTGCTTAACAGAAAGCACTTTAACCTTTTAGTGAGGAATTATTGGTTGTTTTTTGCAAGAAAGGATGATTCCGGAGACTCTATAATGATGACATCGTGCAGAGAATTAAACTCCGGTGCGCAAGACACCTAGATACCATGGCCGAAGAGGCTCCTGCAAGGCAAATTCATTTGCAGAGTGATTTAAGGGAAACGACAGTTAGGACAGTCAAATTCTACGCTGAAAGAATGGTGTAGACGAGGACGTCCAGGGTTTTTGCCAAACTGAACGACATCTGCTCGAAATCTGGACCGGTGGTGAGATTTTTTTTACTGAGACCTTGAGCGGACCCCGATTTTATAGCGAAATATGATGATGAACGTCAAATTGAGTGGAGTACACCCATAGTAATGGAACTCCTATAAACGACCATTAGTTTCAGTATGAAATAATGGACATTTATTTGTGTCTTCTTTTTTTCAGAATAATTTATGAAGACACACCCATCTAATTAATATTTTCTATTCTATTCTTTTCGAACCATCTCGCAAATACCAGAAACCAGAACATACTGGCATATTCATACACAAACAACTTTATATACAAACTTCATACGCATAACTGAGCCAAATAATATGCAATGGTTTTTGGTAATTTCTTAATTCTAATATTATTGCTTATTATACGAGTATGTACATTTAGATGGTAACAATATCACATGCAGGAATATAAAAAGCTATCTGATGCAATTAATTTCCATTAATTTTATGTATAATGCGCGGAAATAAAAACGGTACGAATGAAACTAGACAATGAGTTGACTCTCATTAAACATCTTCTTGAGTAAACTTAAGAAGAAAAAAAAGTGGAGTACTTTTTCTTCAAAGTTTTCTTTTCATTTTACTGTTTGCCATAAAAAGAGGACTCCCTACTCTACTCTACTCGGCGATAATACGACTCCGTTTTCATAACACACGTGTAGAAAAAGTATGCTCTATTTTCACAACCCACTGACATTGACTTATAATATCGTACGAATGTTTGAGAGATGGAGAAAAAATCCACGTTTCCTGGCATCCATTGTCGCAAGTCGTAGTGCACATGAAATGCGGCAAATACTACTGTCACAGTCACCCACTGCCGCAATCACCGTCCTGTCTTCTTTGTACATTGCGCAGGCCACAGATAAGCCGCATGTCACAAACCGCAAGACGTAATGTCATTTGTTCCCCGTTTGCTAAGAATATCTATCTCCAACATCCAACGATATCAGATATTCTATGTTCCTGTGAAATTTGCATTTTATCGCCTGGAGATTCGTCTGCAAAGGCAGAGCTGGGATACTCCTACTCACAAGCAGACGTACTCACATAGAGCATATACAAGAAATTCTATTCTAGCTATGCTGATGCAGGCAGAATACGACATGTGGGTATCTGGAGTATTCATTCACGGACAGACGAAAAGTCGTGTATCAACAATTGCCAGCCATGGCAGCCTCTACGCACGCATTCTTCACCTTACTGTGCTTTATAGCGGGTGGAACACATTGGGCCAAAAAAAAACATAGCCAAATTGAAGAGATATGTACTTTCATTCCACCTAGCGCAGCAATTTAAATTTTTATATTCATTTCGTATTCAAGACTATTCAATTATTGATGGATTGGTTTGTATCATCATCGTATTTGGCTCTACAAATGGGGTCTGGTCCCTGACCTCCCGCCTAGTTTGTATTAAATTATGTTCAAATGTGAACGATAATTTTAAAGCACTCGCTTACTCGATTTGCTCCACGGCACAAAAAGACCTGAGAATTATTGTCTAAAGAAATGTATCCAATATTTTATTCGTTGCCCTCCAGCAAAAAAAGTAAGAAACAACGCGACTGTAAGACTCAACACTTAACGAGGCTTTTTTGGTGGGAGTGTAGTCACCGTCGTGTCTGCCCAGCTGCTGAACGGTGAAAGGAACATGCTATAGATACCAGGTATGACTATAAACTATGTCGAATGCGGTTCTATTTCCTCAGGTGTACGGTGTACCGTGTACCATAACGATAAACAGCATGAGCATGACTATTCAATTGTACTAGGTGAAGATGATTCTTGAATTGCTATCACTGCTGGTGAAGGTGAACGCGTGAAAATTGGCGCTGACACATTCTGAGTAGCGCATATAGTCGCGTTGTCGACGTTCCATCGGAAATCGTTCAAGTCGAACAATGATTGCAGCATTCTCGCGTGCACCTAATCTCAGTCTATCATTAGTTATATGAACGCGGTAAAGGATCTACTCCTGCCTCCGACCATTCAGTGGGCTGGTGCTGGTATGTTGTATAGTACATACATAAGCAAACAACTGAGCACAGACTGGCGATTTAATTTAGATAAAAGGTTTACAGTTTAACACATTTTCCACAATTTACAATTCCCACTTTTTTGTGGGAATCGTTTCTCTCGTGTAGAATGCACTTTCCACTGAATGCTGTTAGAGATGTTCACAAGTCATTAGATATTTTTCAGATCGTTCTTGCTGCAACTTCTTGGAAAAAGCCGGCTTAAGTGTTTACTTTGATTGAAAACCATCCATGTCTGGTGTGGGTAAAAGAGTCTTTCAAATTAATTGGTTACTGGAGCAGTGAATGGCAGATTGCCCAAAGCACACTTTCGTTCTATATTTCTACTATTGATTGCAACAGCTCTGGCTGGCATAGAGAAAGTTAATTACAATTACATAGGAATTTCTTACTCAGTAAATGTTAGCAAATGTTTGATTTTGAATGCAATTAAAGTTTATGAAGTGAAGAACTTAAGGAAAAGATACACTTGATGATGATGATGGAAAGGGGTGTCTACCAATAGCACTGCGACCCATTGCGCTCCCACTAACTAGTGCTATGTAGATAGTGCATGCCCGTCCCTTCATACCAATGGCTCTTATGAACCTAATGATGTTGTGTGGGTTCAGTGAATGCCGTGCAGACTCTGAGATCACGTGAGCTCCCAAGTAGTTTCTCCTCTGTCATCAGATCGTTGCTCTGCATTCATTGAGAAGGTTCCACTGGGTTTCCTCCGCTTCCCCACAAAGCCTACAGCTGCCATCCACTTCTAGTTTTATATTCTTTAGGTGCCCCATCAGTATATGTACAATGTCCTGTTAGGAAACCCGTAATGATTCTTACATTACTTCTACTAAGTCCCAATATCGAGAGAGACCTCTTTGGGTCATAGTTCCCCATCATCTCCTGGGTGATTTTCCTATCTTACGGAAGCAGTTGCTTTAGCTATTCTGTGTATCTCCTCCCGCATTATGTTGTACCCTATGCCACAGAATGGTTCTGGTTCTTCAAAACGGAGTTTCTCCTCCTTCGTTAGCAAGCGTATCCTCTACTTTATTGCCTTCTATGCCAGTGTGTCCTGGGTCCCAGTACAAGCATACCTTGTTTACTTCGCCAAGTCTATTTAGCTTCGCCCTACACTCCTCTACCAGTCTTGACGAGATATGGAATGCATGTAGGGCTTTCAGCGCAGCCTCCAATTTTCACAGTTTTTTTTTGAAGCTTGACGATCATCCCTCTTTTCCATTCTACGGAAAATTGATCATTTTCCCATGCTCTCCATATGAGCGGGTGCAGAAGTTCAGTCGATGTGCTTGGCGCCCCTTGGAATATTTCGGCAGGGACGCCGTCAATACCGCTTCATTTTTCTTTAGAGACATGATTGCTGCTGTTGTTTCGGTTTTACTGAGAGATCCAGATCCAGAGATCTTTTCGGAAGATTCATTAACGCTCGACATCATAACGCCAACGTCTAAGTGGTTAAGGATTGTATCGAAATGCGCTCTCCACCTATCGAGGAGCATTAAGCTCATTGAGATGATGTCATTGACAGTCCAACTGTCATCTTGCTGCTTCTTCGGCCATTGAGGCAAGTGAATCGATGTACTGTCGTTTGTCCCCTCTTACACTACGCTGCACTTCCTTCTTTTTGACGCAATATTTGGCTTCTAGCTTGGTATTCTCTACTGTTGAGGGCTCTGTAATTCGAGCCTTGATTCCTTAACGCTCGTCCGTCTCCAGGTGTCTTCCGATAATCATGTGCGGTGATTATTCTGCCTTTTACCGACGTAGGTGCGTGCCCCAGCAACAAAAACCTTTTTCACAGCATTCCATTGGTCGTCCACGTTTTCATGCGGTATGCTGTTGATTATTTCTGCTTTTAAGGCAAGATGGTCCCTATCAGTATCGAACCTGGTAATGTTGAGCCAGTTTGAGCGGTTGCTGTTGACGGATGAAGTGCGAATGCCTATAAAAGCTCATATAAGATGGTTAGCTCGCTCTTGTCCGATATCGGCTCCATGTCTATTACAGTATGAAGTTTGTGTTTTTATAATTAAATATGAAAAACAATGCAGTGCTTATTAATCTTGAGGTTCCTTATAAAAAATAATATATTAGAGTAGTTATGTGTTAGTTAATTCGTTATGGTCTGTCATTAAATATAAGAAAAAATTGAAATAATAATTTTGGAAACAAGAATTGATAGAAGAGATTATAATCTTGGGGTAATATCTCGTCGGTTCAAAGTTCCATTTCGTAGCTAACGGGTGTTTTTTTAAGAGGTTGCCGATTTTTTTTTTGAATAAAACACATATAAAATTATGAAATGACCAAAATTTTTTTTTATTTGGTAGATAATTTTTTGGCATTTAACATTTAAACACAATTTCTGGCATATGGCTACCACGACTATTTTTCACAAATGTCATTCTGGAGGTCCAATTTTCCAGCACTTTTTCAAGCATTTGAGGGCGTATGTCAGCAATGACACGTTGAATATTGGTTTCCAAAGCGTCAATCGATTGAGGTTTATCCACATAAACCAATGACTTCACGTATCCCCACAAAAAGTAATCGAGTGGCGTCAAATCGCACGAACGCGGAGGCCAATTCACCGGACCATTTCTCGAAATAATGTTGTCGTTGAAAGTTTCTTTCAATAAGTCGATTGTTTCACGTGCTGTATGGCAAGTGGCACCATCTTGTTGAAACCACATTTCATCCATATCCATATCTTCAAGATTTGACAACAAAAACTCATTTAACATGGTTCTGTATCGATTTCCATTCACGGTAACGCGTCGTCCTTCCTCATTTTTAAAGAAATATGGACCGATGATCCCACCAGCCCATAGACCGCACCAAACAGTACATTTATCAGGATGCATTGGTAATTCTTGAACGGCGTGTGGATTATCTTTGCTCCAAATGCGACAATTTTGTTTGTTGACGTATCCATTTAACAAAAAATGCGCCTCATCACTGAAGAGAATTTTACGGTAAAAAAATGGATCTTCGTTCAATTGATTTAACGACCAATCACTGAATTCACGGCGCAAACGATGGTCGTGTGGCTTTAATTCTTGCACCAATTGAATTTTGTATGGCACCAAACCCAAATCTTTACGTAAAATTTTCCATAAAGTCGATGGACAAAGTCCAATTTGCTGAGCACGACGACGAATCGATAAATTGTCGTTTTCTTCGACACTGGCCTCAACGACAGCAATATTTTCTTCTGTACGAACTCTTCTCATTCTTGTCGGTGGCTTGGCATCCAAAAGAGTGAATGTAGACCGAAATTTGGTAATTACGTTCTTTATGGTGGTCTCTGACGGACGATTATGTGCACCATAAAATTCACGAAGTGCTCTATAAACATTTTTAATTGAACACTGATTTTGAAAATAAATTTCCACGATTTGAAAACGTTGTTCTGGAGTTAACCTATTCATAATGATTTGCCAAACAATACTGAGTAGAAATGCCACTTTGAGCTGTCAAAACAACTGTCATAAAATAAAACAACATCTATCGGAAAAACAAACCTCCTAAAAAAACACCCGTTAGTTATTCTAACACTCTGAGAAGTGTTAAATTCACCAAAACCATAGAAAATATAACAGCAAAACAAACAGTGGAATTTAAAGCAAATTCCGAAAGGCAAATGGAGAAGTTTTTTGTTAAGAGTTATTACTCTTTGACGTTCGTCTGACATTCGCGGGAGGTGAGACAATGATAAGCTTTTTGTTGTTTTTCTGTGATTCGAACTTCGAACCTTCTGCTCAGTAATCCAAACACTTCTCACCGATCATCATAATATTTGCACCTACAACCGGGGTTGTATGGCCCGTACTAAAGTCGAATTTGTATTTTTTTATTTATTTTTCTTTTTATCAATGCATATTTTAGAAGCTCAACGTCTCACAAACTATCTTCACTGTGGCAATCTACATACAATGTAAAATACACAACGTGTATTGTGCACTTTCCGTAGAAAACATTGACATATGATGACGTTATTTAAGTGAAATTCAGGAATTTATAAGCCAAACGCATAACGTTGATTTTCCACTTGCTGTTGTCCTATCGATGGGAGTCACTTATGGAATTGTTTCCATAGTATTTCCTGAAATCATTCCTCATTTCCATTGGACTTATTGCTGATGTCAGTCACTGTTTGTGATTCTCAATTGTCGACAT
The DNA here is from genome assembly GCA_947095585.1 of Nephrocerus scutellatus. Taxonomy (NCBI): domain Eukaryota; kingdom Metazoa; phylum Arthropoda; class Insecta; order Diptera; family Pipunculidae; genus Nephrocerus; species Nephrocerus scutellatus. The sequence continues at coordinate 17,545,345 of OX352765.1, read as the reverse complement.
TCCAATTTTTTTCTGAGACATTGAGGCTTTCGAGCTGCGATTCGTCCGAATACGAGTACTGTGTGCTGAATTTTCAAATGACAAAAGTACGATGGCATCCATATGGCTTAAAGCCATCACGTCACAAAGACAAATGGGAATACCGCACGTTCGACTGTGCTATATGCGGACAACATTTGCCGTTTGCGTAATTTGGAAATGTGATGTAAACAAAAGACAAAAGGCAGAGAAGCTTTGATTAATGATATCAAAAGCTGAATAACCGAATTTTCAGTCTTCCACAATGTTTAATGCATATGTTTGTATGTATCTGCCACTGTGATATCAATTCTATTGAATTTTTGAACCACCAGCACACTAATCAATAAAAAAAAACTATAGAAACACTAACGATAATCAACAATCAGGAAACGGTCCGGAAACGTCCAATCCGTGATCCATGAAATTCACTCAAAAAATTACACACGAGCGTAATAATATTTTCCACATTCAATGCCATGCTATTCTTGAGCGCTGCGATTATAGTACCACTCATCGACTTATTGCAAACCATTAAACCATTTAGCCAGCTGCACGAGGAGGCATTCACCAGGCTTTGCTCTGCTAATGAAAAATTTCACACACAGCGAAAAACTCGCCTACCTCTACCACCCAACATGAACCGAGAAGCGCATTCATTCTAATCCCCATCGCTGTGAGCTAAAATGAGCGCGAAACTAAATTATAAATTAGGAAAGTGGTCTTCCGCTGCGGCCAACAACAGGTCTTCTTTTTCGCTGCCATGTCTAAAGTGAGAATACTAAGTCCATCACAGTCAACACTACTCAGCCGTCGCGTCATTACCATCAATCAAGCAGTATCAACAACGAATACAGAACAAGAAACTGAAGGCGCGCGCCGTGCCACATCCCGTGAAGGGAAGTGAGACGTGCTGAAGAATGGTTTAAATATCCGTTAAGCGAATCACAGTGACGACTGATGGACGAGTGAATGTTCCTGGCCGTGATGGTGGTGGTGGTGGTGGTGGTGGCTGTGGAATTGACTCCCACTTTTGATGCCACTTTGCCTCCAAGAGAGCGCCGCATGCTTTGTGCATCAAAGCCACAGCCTAGAGCCATCGACATTATTTATTTTACATAAAAAAAAATTTAACGGTTGCACGTTAGTCGTAGCGGATAATTTTTAGCTGTTCTCAAGTACGACTGACGTGCTGGGTCAGATGAAATGGCATTCTTTGCTGGCAAGATGAACATAAACACGTAGTGATGAGTGAGCACTTCTTTCCTGGGTCACCGCATTTGAATTGAATTTGAATTTTTAGATCTCCGTACCGAGCAGTTGGTCGGCCTATAATTTGGAACGATGTTCTTGGAACTTGAAAATTATCAAGGCATATACAACAGATACCCTACACATCTCCATCCGCTGTAAGATGGCATTAATTTTGTTAATAGGATTCCAGTAATTCAGTGAAGTGTGGATTAAAGCGGATTTAAGCCATTTCTGATTTGGTTAGAATTATGTTCTAAGATTACTTAAGAGGAAGAAAGTTAAAGACGGCTCTTAATTTGTCTTTTAAGAACAGCTGCGATGATTCTTTACCAAGTTAGAGAAAGGGACTTAAGAGTTGCTTATTGCGAGAGCGGCTAGAAACGGAGTACTTGGTTGGTATTAGTCTGCATGAAGTATGAAATTGCACAAAGTATCGAATAGGTAATTTACAGAAAATAAAAATTTTCTATATAATATAATTAATAGACTTACGCAATTAAATAACTTAAGAATCAAAAAATTATAAATATGCAGGTCCTGATAACCTGGCCGTCTAGTTTTTTAAGTTCAACACACCTGTTATTGTTCCTGTGCTTGAGCCGATTGTTCGAGATAATCCCGAGCTCGTTGAATGAGGAAGTCATCAATACGATACCCATGAACACTGATCTCAGCGAGTGCAAAAACTGGAGCGGCATAACGCTGTTAAATGCAATAGAAAAAATTGTAGCATTTATTATTCTAAATTGTATTTCAAACATCTGTTGACTCACTTTTGAGACAACAGCAAGCAGGTTTTAGGAAGGATAGAGCATGCGTAGACCACATCAACACACTGCGAATGAATTATCAACGAGCAGTAAGCTCAATAGAATTCGCCTTTGTACATCCTCTTTGTCGGTTTCGAACCAGCCTTCGATAAACAATCCAGGAAAGCTATCTGGACAGCATTGCTTAATCTCAGAATACCGGATACAGACGTAAACTTTATTCGTGAGTTACATAGAGATGCCGCTTGCAGTGTCCGATATAAGGGCAAAAGCAGCGCCAGTTTCACTATCTCCAAAGGAGTCAGGCAAGAATGTGTCCTCTCACCTATACTTTTTTTGGTGACTCTGGATGACGTTATAGCGCAAACCAACATCGATGCACTTCAACAAATGCCTAACGATATCTAATACGCTGATGATATCCGTATGATGACTCACAGATTGGACGATATGAAGTGTAATATTAAGCAGTAGGTTGGTCTAAGGCTTAACTGCCCAAAAACGAAGTTGCTGCGAATTGGATGCAACGATAGTCATTGAAGACGTGAAGATATTAAGCTACTTAGGGAGCCTAATTACTAAGAACGGCGGGTATGAATCAAACGTGACAGCCCGCATAAACTAAGCACGCATTGACTACTGCTCATTAAACAAAGTGTGACGAGCGCATAACATCTCCAGGAGCACCAAGCTAAAAGATCTTCAACTCTAGTGTTAAATCGGTCCTTTTTTATGGTTGTGAGACTTGGAAAGTAACAACCGTCTTTTCTCAAAATTTACAAGTATCCGTCAACGAGTGTCTACGTCGAATCTGTGGCATCTCTTGGCAAAACACGATCTTAAGCTCGGATCTACTTGCCCTGAAAAATAAGGAGCCAATCTATATCGAAATTAAACGTAGGAAATGGCCCCAAATGCAAGAACAATAGGTCCTGGGGCTGAGATGTCGATGACGTAGAAGTGAAATGGACACACCTTAAGAGTAATACTAATAATATTAATTGGCGCGACATACCGTTGCGTTCTAAGGCCTAGCTTCTCGCAACCATTTGTGCTATGCATGTATATTTTTGGACACAAATGGAAGGGATCTACAATTTATGGCCGGATCCGAACGGCGAATTGGGAAGCTTTCCGTGACAAGTTATTACTCCCGGAACGTTTGTCACCCATTCGCGAGAGGTGGGACACCGTGAAAAAAAACTTTTGGTGTTACTGGGATTCGAACCACGAACCCCTGCTCAGTAGCCATGCGCTTTTCCACTGAGACACGGCGCCCACACACCTTAAGAATACTGTCATGAATACTGCTGGCTTCAGCATAGGCAGTAGTCGTAGAGATCGGAACGACTCGTTCGATGACGAATTTAAGCTCGCGACTGAACGTAAAAATGTTGTGTACCGAGCAATGCAACAGTCTCATAGAACGCGGGGGCGAGAACTATTTGGTAGATAATTTTTTGGCATTTAACATTTAAACACAATTTCTGGCATATGGCTACCACGACTATTTTTCACAAATGTCATTCTGGAGGTCCAATTTTCCAGCACTTTTTCAAGCATTTGAGGGCGTATGTCAGCAATGACACGTTGAATATTGGTTTCCAAAGCGTCAATCGATTGAGGTTTATCCACATAAACCAATGACTTCACGTATCCCCACAAAAAGTAATCGAGTGGCGTCAAATCGCACGAACGCGGAGGCCAATTCACCGGACCATTTCTCGAAATAATGTTGTCGTTGAAAGTTTCTTTCAATAAGTCGATTGTTTCACGTGCTGTATGGCAAGTGGCACCATCTTGTTGAAACCACATTTCATCCATATCCATATCTTCAAGATTTGACAACAAAAACTCATTTAACATGGTTCTGTATCGATTTCCATTCACGGTAACGCGTCGTCCTTCCTCATTTTTAAAGAAATATGGACCGATGATCCCACCAGCCCATAGACCGCACCAAACAGTACATTTATCAGGATGCATTGGTAATTCTTGAACGGCGTGTGGATTATCTTTGCTCCAAATGCGACAATTTTGTTTGTTGACGTATCCATTTAACAAAAAATGCGCCTCATCACTGAAGAGAATTTTACGGTAAAAAAATGGATCTTCGTTCAATTGATTTAACGACCAATCACTGAATTCACGGCGCAAACGATGGTCGTGTGGCTTTAATTCTTGCACCAATTGAATTTTGTATGGCACCAAACCCAAATCTTTACGTAAAATTTTCCATAAAGTCGATGGACAAAGTCCAATTTGCTGAGCACGACGACGAATCGATAAATTGTCGTTTTCTTCGACACTGGCCTCAACGACAGCAATATTTTCTTCTGTACGAACTCTTCTCATTCTTGTCGGTGGCTTGGCATCCAAAAGAGTGAATGTAGACCGAAATTTGGTAATTACGTTCTTTATGGTGGTCTCTGACGGACGATTATGTGCACCATAAAATTCACGAAGTGCTCTATAAACATTTTTAATTGAACACTGATTTTGAAAATAAATTTCCACGATTTGAAAACGTTGTTCTGGAGTTAACCTATTCATAATGATTTGCCAAACAATACTGAGTAGAAATGCCACTTTGAGCTGTCAAAACAACTGTCATAAAATAAAACGACATCTATCGGAAAAACAAACCTCCTAAAAAAATTCATAATTTTCGTAATTCATATTTTGAAATTTAAGGTGTGCCGAAAAAATAAAGTTAGGTATGAACTGATAAAACTTTATTTAAAGATAAGATATGATTTTTATTGAAAATAATTTTTCTTAGAGTGAGGACCAGTTTGCTGATAATTGATTCGATTGCCACTGGTAGACGTGCTTCCATCTGCTGTCTTCCATTAAGCCGGCATACTCACACTCTATTGCACTTGCTCTTGTTTATCTGTAGATATATTTTCTTTTGAACTCTAAATGGAACATTTCTTTTCTCCTCTACAAATAAGTAGTTAATTGTACCTGAAAACGCGCAATGAAAGACACCAATTGACTTTAGAAAAAACACGAGCTTGTTGTTGTTACTTTGTTCGTGTAAATAGTTTTTTTAAATTACATTTTTGTAAAATGTTCATATGGTTTTAATATACATGTATTAAGTTCGAATTTGCAATATTTTCCTCTCCTTCCGCACTCCGCTAACAAATTTCTAGAAACAAAACTGGACTAAAAATTGTTTTACTTGATTAAGCCAAGGCATGAGCAATTATTTGTCAAATAGCGGAGATCGAAACCCTACTGAGCTTAGCTTAAACTTGGATTTCTTCTCTCTTATAAAACAATTTTCATAAGATAAAAAAAGCAAAAGAGAATGTAAAAAGAGTTTTTTTTTTATATTGCCCTACCACTCTCTTATTTTACATATAATCTGTCTGGCTTACGGAATGTATCTACTCAATAACCCAGGTGAGAAGAGATCTATTAACTATGAAAAATTGATTATTGCTATCTCATCTAATTACACCTAGTATCTGAGAGAAATCAAACAGCCTGCCAGATATGAGGATTACAATACAAGTACAACCTGAAAACCACGCCAAGCATCAAATTGAAATTGAAAGAATTCCTCTCGCATACTTGTTGATTGTTGCTGGCTGTTGAAGCGTTCAGTACTGCGTAAAGATAAACCGGAATTGTGCAGAAGGTACGCTTAGACCGGCACGACAGAGAACTATTAACACTATGAGAAATACACAAAAAATTTTGAAGCCTTAGCTGCAATACAGCTCAGCCCAGTTGGATTCTCAGCGTTTGTTGTTATCTTACTCAGTTTAGTTTGAAATTGTTCTTTCATTTTCCTTAATAAACACAAATTGTTGTGAACATAACCGACAAACCGACAAATAGGTACATATTTAGATAATTTTGTAACATGTAGTATTACAACTCAACTAGATAGTTAATTCTGCTATGTAGATATAGTCTGGTGAGATACTCATACGTTAGGCTTAAGCGGCTGATAAGATGCTAGAGTTAATCGAATGGTGGGGCTGATTCACAAAATTTTCAATTCGACTTTCAACTTTTATTTTATTATTTTATTTCGTTAATAATAATTTATTGACTTTCAAGTTACAATGAAAATGATTCTTAGAAAAAAGGCAATAAAATCGTTGGCTATGAAACGCGAGGAATTTTACAGCTGCAATAAATATCTTATAGCAATGTTAAATTATTCTATTTTTACAAAAGCAAAAAAAAAAAACAATAAAAAACAGTGCGTGTAACTTTTACGCGCGATGTAAGTGAAACTTCTTTGATGTTGTGGGGCACAAAACCCTTAAGAGATCCATAAAAGACCCAAAACACCATCAAAAGTTCCACAACTCCCTAAACGAATCAAAAAAGACCCTAAAAGGACCCCAAAAGACACCCAGAAGACTCCCCAAAAGGACACCAAAAGACCCTCAAAGGGCTTTTCAGAAGACCGCCATAAGATCCCAAAAAGACTCTGAAAATACTTTACAAAAAACTCCCCAAAATACCACATAAAGAGACCACAAAAAGACCCTAAAAAACGCCTAAAAGCGCCAGAAGACCCTTAAAAACCTCTAAAAGACTGTCAATCGACCCCCAGAAGATCCTAAAATACCATCAAAATATTTCCAAAAGACCCCAAAAGAACCTCAAAAGACCCATAAAAAAAACCTCATAAAACTCCCTAAAAGTCCATCAAAAGACCCTCAAAAGACACCCAAAAACTCATACCGAGTTTCATAGAAATCGCTTGAGAAATGACTTCGTTCCAAAAATTCCAGTCCCTAATGACCGTATTCCAAGCTTTCCATAGGAACAAGTCTTATAGTCGCATCTCAGTCCTACATACCGAGTTTCATAGAAATCGCTTTAGAAATTACTTGGTTAAAAGAATTCCCCTGTTTGTCTGTTTGTTTCGGCTTCTTTGAGGTCCTTTTCAACCACCTTTCACACGACCTAGAGAACTAAAATGTTGTGAGTAGCTCAGTCTCATTGGCCATTTCTGAGATCCAACGTGTGATGTTTGTCGCTAGTCGCGTATGGCGCGTGTGATGCGCGGAAAGGTGTTTTTTTTTTTTAATTTCTTTAAGGTACTTTTTAACATACTTTTACACGGCCTAAAGAGCTGAGGTGTTGTGAACAACCTAGTCTTGTAGGGCATTTCTAAGACCCCGCCTGTTATAAATGTCGCGAGTTGCGTTTGGTGCGTGTAATGTGTGCGTGTAAAAATGGTTTTTTCGACTTTGAGATTCTTATTAAACAACTTTTACACTACCTAGAGAGCTGGTTTTGTGTCTCGTGGGAGATTTCTAAGGACCCGCGTGTGACGGGTATCGCGAGTCGTGTGTGGCGCGTGTGATTCATGCAAAAGTGTTTTTTTGTTCGACTTTTTTGAAGTCCTTTTTAACCATCTTTCACACGACATAAAGAGCTGAAATTTTTTGAGCAGCTCAGTCTCATAGGACATTTATGAGATCCAGCGTTTGCTATGTGCCACTAGTCGTGTTTGGCGTGTGTCACGTGTAGAGGTGGATATTATTTTCAACATTTCAAAACGAAAATTTTTGCCTATGTCGAAAAGGCATAAGGAATAACGAATTTTTTTTACATTTACCTGTTTAATGCTCAGTATGGTTATGTGCTTAAGAGTAATCACACAGAGGAATCAGAATGAGAATGGAGTCTCAATCAAACGTTTTCTCGTTATCTGAAGCCGCAAAACAGAAACCACAAATGAACGTCAGGTTTATGGTTATGGTTCTGTGTAAATACTTTTTAGATTATTTAGAATACATTTTACGATGAGTTTGTTGCGGTTTGCGGTCCAGAATATTTTACCAATCTCAACCGTTCTTGACTTGACTTGACTTGATTTTTAATGCAACTGCACTGAAATTAAATTTAAGATAAAAGTTGTGAACGTAATGGAACAAATATTTATTAAAATAGAACGACAAAAATTAAGAGATAGAGATAGAATACAGGAATTAATGATGGGCTTACGACAGACGAGTACGTGTAGCTGAAGTACGAGGGTTACATAAAAATTGGAAAGAAGTATGATTATTAAAATTGATTTGGGAAGCTACATCATATTTCGCATACAAATCGAAGAGACACAACATTTTAAGCCACACAATAAAATAATGCGTCGCTATTGTAGAAATGTAGAACCTTCTATTGTACTCAAAGCTTAGCCGAATTATCATTTCCATCGTTCGCAAGTGGAAGGTTTTTAGTTCGGGCCATATGACTACTTCGACTGTTCCTTATAAATACCTGGCTGGCGGCACCAATATCACAAACAGTGTTGGCTTAAAAGGCAATTAATATCTAGAGAATTCGTAAAGGATTTTGCAACTAAAACACAACACAAGTTCCTTTATTCACAAATTACAACGTTTATTAACAAATAGCAAATCACAATTCACAAATTTACTCTGGCGATTACTTATTATTCACTTATAACTCTATTATTCACATAGGCGGTAGCTCCATCAACTTTTTAGGTAGTGTGGTATATTTTCATAACAATATTGTTGCTGGTTTCTGAGCTTAATCCAGAGACTTAACGTAGACTTACATGAAATAATCAACATAAGGTATTTAACAGCACGATTAAGAAGAATTTTTGAGAACTTATTGCCACACAATAATATCAAGAAGTCAATGGTGTCGGTCTTCGTATTGCCAGCTTAAGGTCACTAAACTACTTGTTTAGGATAAACGACAGCGAGGACGACAACGAGGCCGACCAATCGTACTCTGGAAGGATAACGTAGAACAGGACGCTCTTTTTTATAATTCGCGCACGCTTAAAGAGATTTGCACCCTTATAATGCTCGGTTATATACTTGGCACAGCGTGGGCGTTAAGGAAAAAGAGGAGAAAATAGGAGATGAGCTCATAGCTTGTGTTTTGAATGCCTGTGGATTATTGTGATGTGGAAAGATAGAGCTTGGCAGAGCATTCCACATATGTGTTGTTAAGCTGAAGAACGAATCCCTGAACTTAACTATACGTCCGAAGATAGGCTTAAGGGTAAACTAATGAGCATTTAGAGCGCCACGAGTATTGCGGTTGAATTCAACGCGAGGTGGCATGCAGCTGACTATTTCTCTTGAACACCCCTGGGGGAAGAAACGATAAAACAGTGACAAACAGTACATAGTAAAAGGAAATATATAGTAATCATGAAAATTTTCGGACTCGGGATTTTTGCAGAATTACCCATAACCGTATCTCCTGAGTCAGAAAGAGCGAAAATAAAAAAATCTCTGTCTGTCTGTCTGTGTCCGCTCTAGAGACCCGACCGCTGAACTTATCAGGATCAAAATTCATTTTTAAGCTTCTTACATAAATTGTGAGGGGCCAGATGATTTTGACGGAAATCTGACATCCGGAAGTGACAGTTTACTTAGGCAGATTTTCGAGTTTTTGCAAATAACTCAAAAAGTATAGCACTTAGGAGAAATCTGTAAGTTGCAAAAGAAATTTAAACAAAAAACAAAACAAAATATATAAAAAAATGTAAAAAAAAATTTAAAAAAAAAATAAAAAAAAAATTAATAAATGTAATATACATTTTCTGAAGATTCCGGCCCCGTCCGTAAAACAAAAGTCGTGTTATTCCCACACCTTCATTTTTTTTTTAATATTCGCCTATACTCAATTTACCCCACCGTATGGCGTAAGAGTAAAAGCAAACACAAAACCTGACACACGCTTAGATGAATTTGCGGTGACGCGATGAGCAACAAACACAAAGAGTGTCTTAGACTGTACATTCCACTCCACCAACCACTACTTTGCTACATACAAGCAAAACGGAGTCGCAATCTAAAATCCAGATTTAATATCAATCTAAGCTAGTCAGTCGACCAGACAGACCAGCAGTTCAGTTAGTTGTGGTGTGGCTCTTCGCTTTAGTGTGGTTTGAACCGAGTTTAGTTTCAGTTTAACCACCGGAACGTCGGGAGTTGTGTTATACCTACTTCAAGCGAGATCGATCTGCTTTTACGACTGTTTCGATTTGGCGATAATTTCCAGAAATTACGCGAAATTCGTGAATTCGTAAGCTGAGATTTTATTCGAAAGACATCATCGAGACAGAATAAAAAAAAGAAAAACATTTTTTGTTTGTAGTTTAAAAATTCCGCGGATTTTTATCTCAAGAGAAAATTCATTTGTATGCATAGTTTGAGTATCATCTCAACGGCAATAAAAAGATACAAGTATCTATTTATCTTTTCATCACCGCCATATAAACTGCAATTGCACTGGTACTTCCTTGTAATTGTTATTACCTTTTGCGCACCTATTCATCACCGAAGTACAACAATAAAGCAAGCTTTTTAGCTTCGCACATGAAAAATGAAATGAAATGAAAAGTTTTGTGTAGTTTGGCCAGTTGTTGTTGTTGTTGTTGCGGCTGCATTATATCTATATAGTAGTCGTACTCGTATATTATTTAACCTGTGGTGCTACAAACGGAATATTAACAAAGATGCTATGAGAATATTCATATGAGATCACGGGAATGAGAAAAAAAATTTATTATTGTTGCTATTTTTTTTATTATTGAATAGAATTGCAAAAGTGTGAGCCAAAGGTGGAGGAGGTGGAAAATATCAGTGTTATATCATCTTGTGTCATTATTCCCACATATTCACAGCGGTCGCGCCGACGCGACGTGACGTGACGTGAGTCCGTGAGTCCGTGAGTGTACCGTGTGTATAACACACTCTGAGTTGGTTTGTGTGTGCGCGTGAGTAGTCGTCAAACTGGATCAGTGTTTGTGCTGTCTGTTAAAGCCGCGTTTTGGCTATTTCTGGCCTGATCTAGAAGCAGTTAGCAGCCCACTTTTGTGAGACGGAACTGACGCCGCAAGTACGAAAATAGATGAATTAACAACTTGCCAACAACAACAGGAGGAGTTTTAACTACAGCCACGCTCAGCGCGAGCGACCCACCAGCGAACCCACAGAAGGTGAACAACTTTTTTTTGCTATTCATGTGTTGCTGGTCGTATTGATTGTGCTATGCTATACGTCTTTGGGTTATTCTTATAGACTTCTGTTTTTGCACCGCTGCCGCTGCTCCAATAGCATTTAGGTGGATTGCGTTTATACAGCTTATGAGCCAGCTATCCGCCCAAACGCAACCACGCACGCCGCGTCATACCTGTTACTGTGTACGATCAAAATTCGCTTGCATTTTCGCATACGTCGACCGATAATTTCGGATTTTCGAAACGTTCTCAGACTAATTTTCTGTTCTGTTCGATATTTTTGCCTGGCACTAGCCACCGATTATGAGTTACTTTTATTCATGAGACACTACTATGAGTATATGCCGCTAGCGACGACGACACGTACGTGTAAAGTGGCGAGTGGTGGGTGTTGAGATGACATAAATACGAGTACACAATTTGTCGATCTTGCAGATATCACAACATCAACAAAGATCTACACTTTGTGAGATATGATTTGGAAAAACTTGGATCAAGTTTTGTTGCTTTGTAAAGGTGTTCCATGTTAGATGCAAAGCGATAATTATGTATTTTCAATGAATATTCCCAAGCAAATATGATTCAGCTTACATTTTCTGGCCGCTTCACTCAGTGAAAACAAGAACTGAGCAAAGTATTTTGGTATAACAGTGGAAATCGTGTGAAGTGTGTATTGCATATTATGGTGTTACTCAAATGTACTATTATCGGGTGATTAATTACTTTACAGGAAATGGATTTCCTGTGTTAGTTTTCGACTTTTTCGTGGGAAACATTCAAGGGCTTCAAGTCGATTGAAATTTGTTTAAGATACAATGAACAAAACAACAATTCCAAAACCGCACGAGTATTTGTTGTAATTTTGTTTAATTTTCGAAACAAACAGCAATAACTCGTTTTTATTATGTAGTTTATTATTTTTAATTAAAAAAATGCACCGACTTGCTAAACTGGTTCAAGATCATTATTATTCTTGTTTGGGGAATACACTAAAGTTAATCAATTTCTAATTTTTTGCATTCTAATTGGTTTCGTTATTACATTATGTTATACATTTTAAAATACAAATTCAAAATAGTGTGAGAGTTGAGGAAACCCATCTCATCTCATCTTCAGCTAATGACAACTTCATTGACAACCTTTTAAATGTCACATGAAAGTCGTTTTCGTTTGTCAAATCTATTTGTGTCTAACCTTTAAGGGTTTATTGGCCATTTTTTGAAAACTTTTAATTAACTTGACTTGACCCTTGTATTTTTGTCTAATTTGAGGTCCTTCTTAACCACCTTCAACACGACATATAGAGCTGAAATTTTGTGAGAATGTAAGTCCAAAATAGCATTTATTATATTCCGCATATGAAGCGTATCGCGTGTGGCGCGTGTGATGGGTTGCATATGTTTTCGGTCCTTTTTAACCACCATCCACATGACTTAGGTTAGGTTAGGTTAAAGTGGCCGTCTGTCAAAACCGACGCACATAGACCAAGAAGGTCCGTTGTGATACCACAAGGATCTAGTAAATCCCACGCCTACTCGTTGAACCACTTTGAGCTTCGTATGAAGCGCAATAGACTATTAATGTCAATTTGGTTGAGATCGTTGAAAAAGAACGGTCCCAGATGGAGCTTCCGCCTATTCGAGAGGGATGGGCACGTAACAAGTAGATGGAGAGTGGTTTCCTCCTCGTCCTCATCTATGCAGCTGCTGCAGAAATTGTTAATCCTAGTCTTTCTGCATGCTTGCTTATGAGACAGTGTCCTATTATGACACCTATGTTGGCACTAATGTGCAGTTTGTTTTGAGAGATCAAACACTTGGATCGTTTCGGATCTAGCTTGGACCAGATCTGCTTCGTTGCTATGCAAGTTGTATGTGTGACCATCTGTTATTAGTTTTTATTATAGTATCCCGTTTAAAGATGAGCTTGCACGTAGCGATCGGCATACCTAGTGAACCATATTCAGGCAATAGGGGTAGTGTGGTTCCATGTTTGGCGAGTTCATTGGCCATACAGTTACCAGGAATGTCTCTATGGCCTGGCACACAGCACAGGTGAATGTTGAATTGCTCCGCCATCTCCTCTAGAGACGATCGGCAATTCCGGGCAAGAATTGAATTAATGGAGACAGGTTCTATGGACCTTAGCGCAGCCTGGCTATCCGAGAAAATGTGGATATCCTTAACAGATATGACATTACTCTTCAGCCAAGACAAGGCTTCCTTTTTAGCCATGATTTCCGCTTGGAAAACACTACAGTGATCAGGAAGACGGAAAGAGAGACTTAGATTTAGTCTTTTTAAAAAAGACACCTCCGCCAACCCCTTCACCAGTTTTCGACCCGTCTGTGTAGAAATGAATTCCTTAATTTTCCAAGTAGATACCTTCCTCCCAAGAAGACCTCGAGGGGATGGTAACCTGGAAGTTTTTGTTGAAGTGAAGCTGCGGAATTGTATAGTCTAAGTGTACAAGTGGAGTCCTGACTGAATTCAGGATAGAAGAGTGGCCGAAATTATTATAAGAAGTGCTCCGCTCATACATAGACTAGCTGATCTTTGGACTTTGCTAAAATTGTCAAGGTTTACTTTCTTATTCAAGGCAGTCCACCATACCGTCACACCGTATAGATTACCTCTGTATATAGCCAATGAGTTATAGGCGGTTGAAGACCAATAGCTTTTTTGCATGATAAGAGTGCCACTGTTGCTTTACGAACTCTTCCTTGCATGTTAGGTTTACAGCTTAGATTTCTGTCCAAAATAAGACCCAAATACTTGGATTTATCAGAGAATGTTAGGCTTACACCTTTTATAAAAGGAGGGTTAATAAGTGAAACTTTATATTTCCTGGTGAATAAGGCAAGCTTAGTTTTGTGAGGATTTATACCAAAACCACAGCGATCTGGCCAGCAAGTTAGCTTGTTGAGAGCATTTTGCAGGATTTCATTTAAGGTATTCGGGTATTTTCCTGAGACGGCAATAGCAACGTCATCCGCATAAGCGATTACTTTGCAGCCCTCACCTCTTAGGCATACCAGCAGCTCATTCACTGCTAAGTTCCATAGAAGGGGGAATATGACTCGACCTTGTGGGGTTCTTCTGCAGACAGATCTTCTGGCAGACGACACGCCCAGCTTTGAATTAATAATCGGAGTTGTGAGCAGAAGATTAATCGATTGGCCAAGCGAGTCGTCCACCCTCAAAGTCGACAGTGAATCCGTAATAGTAGACGTGTTGACGTTGTTAAAATCGACTTCAATGTCTAGGAATACCACCATTATTGTGTACTAATTTTGGTGAAGAACCAATAGAACGTACCAGTGTATGCAGAGCTGTTTCTACAAACTTGCCTTTACAATACACGTGCTGATCTGTAGACAGGAGTCTTCTGTTAATGCGTGTGCGTATGTAGATATCGATCAGCCTTTCAACCTTTCTTTAATAGGAATGATGAAAGACTGATTGGTCAGAGATCCTTTGGACTAACATGTGAGCTAGTATGTATACAAAACTGAAACTCTGTGTGTACGTATGTATGTTCCCTATAGGCTCCCAAAGGATTTTATACCGCAATGAGCACTTAAAAGGCATATCTTGAAAGTGGTCAGACCCCTGGGCCAAGGGGTTACCATATGAATTGTATTTACAAATCTTATGTTTTTCAGAATTTTTGAATAGTAGCGTTCTGAAATTTTGTACACCCATTTGGTATTTAAAGAAAACAAGAACCACCATATTTTGAAAGGGGTTGGCCACTTTAATCAGGGCTTCCTGATTTTATTGTTACTGTTTTTCATTGTTTTTATTCAAATCTTATTTTTAGTTTAGTAATTTTGCGAACGAAAAGGAAAATGATCCAGTTGGAACGAAATCCCTGGTTCAATGGACTGCATACACATTTTTTAATTTTTTTATGAGTCCTCTAAAGCTAGACTCTATATCCATTGCATGATGTGATGGTAGCGAAACGTCACGAACCCCTGGTTGTGTGGTTAGCGAAGCGCCCCTGAACAGCTATTTTTTATCAATGAAGAAATTATAGCCGTTTGATTTAATAACACTTCATATGCCAGCCCCATAGTCCAATGCTTTTAGCACTAGATCCACTACGGCTCGAATATAAAGACCGCAAAATGTGAACGTGCGTCATGAAGTATAACACTGTATACCCTAAGAACCTCAGCTAGACTATGCTGTATACTCTATGCGGTTTGTCTAATTCACCGTCACTGTTTTGCTTTGGCAATCACTTCAACAAGAACATCCTAAATGAATATTTTTTCCATAATGTATGTTACAGCAAAGTTTATAAATTTATTTCTTTACCTAGTTTTTATGCAAAGATTTATGCGAGATTCATTGGGACAACTAACCGATGGTCTATTTGATAAGCTGGCTACATTAGTGGAGGATGTTCGTGAGAAAATTAATACGTAGTTTGCGGATGCTAGCATTTTATATAACACTGCTTTAATTTATTTCTTATAAATGAGATAAGGAAATTAAATGTATTTTAAGAGAGATGTTCGCATGTTACTTTATTTCCTACACAGAGTGAAGAAAAGGAAATCAATCAATTTGCTCTGTGTAGCGTGAAGAAGCCTCATATCGAAAATAACAAAAGCGTAGCAAAGAGTTCAACAATCTTCTGAACAATGCTAATCAAAAAAATCAAATAACCGTTAAGTAAATTACAGCATAGCGGTAGGTACCAGATAGTCACGCTATAACAATGTGAGGAGCACATGTTTAGATACCAATTAATTACCACTACAACTCAATTTTCACTTAATTGATTTCCCGACAAGAAAAGCTCCACTATTGACGAATCATTTAGGGTATAATTGTGTGAGTTATTGATTACCTGACATCTGACTTTTAGCGGCTAAAGCTAACAATGATGTCTGCGTTCTTTAACTAAAAAACCGATAAATATAAACAATTTCTAATTGTTCATGTAAATAACATTAATTACAACTAATGTTGTTGGATAATGTTTAATAGCACATTAGAAATGATTTGTTTCTCTGCTTAAAGCTTGCAATTTACGGTTATCTATTCTTATTAATGTGATAATTAGGCAAATATATTGACTTTATCATAATTACCATGGCTAATGACGATAACTACAAATTAACTGAAATTTTTTGTTGAGCCACACTGTTGGTTGGACACTTGGAGGTATTCTAATTTCAATAGATTATAATAAATATTAGTAAACTAATTAAACAATCAGATGTTTGTTTAGTCACTAGGTTGTAATGTGAAAATCAATAGTTCGCCAGTGCGATAGTCGGTCCTGTAAGAATAGAAACAAGTGTTTAAGGTTTCTTTAAGCTGATTGCAGATTCCGCAACTTCGATTGAAATCAAGCCCAAAGCAGGTCATTTAAACAAAATGATTGATCCAATTCCGAGCAACAGCTTAGATCCCGTAGGGCTTGCTATGATTTGTGACGGTTGTCTACTTATAAGACTAGAACCATTTGCAATCTGAGACCAGTGCCCGAAAAAACACTCCATATTTCATTTCTTTTAAAAAAATATATATATGTGAACGACAAAAATTCTATCTACCATTATAAGTGTCGATAGATGAGAGTAAACAAATGGAGTCCTTCTATCGTCTGTGAATCTATCTATTGCTTGATAACTTCCATGTATAACACATTAATTTTCTAGAATAGAATGGACTAGAGACTAGACTAACTAAAGCTCAATAAAACGATAGACCAAAGCTATGATTTTACTCGTATCAATGTCAAATAAAGGCCATACGTTTCGTTTAGACTTCCTCACTCTAGTCTGCTTAAAGTTTAAATATAGGGTTTTTCAATAAGAGCACTTCTTTTGAATAAAACACAAACTATTCGATTTTTTAACTAACTTTTTTTTTAATTAACGAATTTGAACATATACATATGACACATTTAAGTATGAAACTCGATTTCTT
This sequence comes from Nephrocerus scutellatus, assembly GCA_947095585.1. Taxonomy (NCBI): domain Eukaryota; kingdom Metazoa; phylum Arthropoda; class Insecta; order Diptera; family Pipunculidae; genus Nephrocerus; species Nephrocerus scutellatus. Next base: position 17,528,357 of record OX352765.1, on the reverse strand, counting down.
TTGCATGACCACCGCGTGCACGTTTTACGAAGTGAGCCTCATCGCTGAAGATGATTTTTCGGTGAAAATCTGCATCATTTTCGATTTGCTCTTAAGCCCAATTCACGAATCGGCGTCGCTTCAAATAGTCAAACGGCTTTAGTTGTTGTGTCAGCTTGATCTTATACTGATGTAGGCCAAGATCTTTACGTAAAATCGATTGTCGAACGGGCTGGCTTGTTAAATGGACCGTAAAATGGCCGTAATGCTCTTAAAGTAGCGGCAACAGAACGATTATTTTGATAAAAAATTTGCACGATTTGCAATCGCTGTTCACATGTGTAGCATTCCATGATGAAATGTATACTAATGAGGTTTCCAAATGACAAAAGAACAATAAAAAAGATGGCGTCGTTCGCCGTTCCTATCGGAGAAAAGTTGAAGCGCACCTATTGAAACACCCTATATATTCTTATGAAATATAGGCTTTCTAGAAAGTTTGTAATGGATTTTGCAAATAAAAACGGAATATAAGTTTGCTTATTCGCAAGTAACGACAACAAGTTAACTAACTAATAGTTATTTACATTGGTGATTACTTATTATTCACATAATTTTCTTTCTACCTATATAGTTGTTGTTTATTAAATCAATCATAGATTTTTACAAAAAGTTTTCAAATCTTAGGAACTAAGTGATACAATAATTTTCTTTACCAGTGTTTTTTAACAAAGATCTGATTTACAATTTTAAAAGAAAATAAAGTTGGAACAAAATCTAGCAAGCCTAGAGTATCTCTCTTCCTTAGTCTTTTACGCCTATTTGCGGTTAAGAGGTTTCTAGCCAGTGGGTTTCGATGGTTTTTCAGTTTGTTGATCTACTGATGTTTTTTTTTTTTTAATTTCATCTTGAACTTTAGGAATTTTCAGGTCACATAGGACATTTTCATTTCTAATGAACAAAGGGATAAACATGTGATCATGATGATTTACACAAATAACACCTGTATTCACAGTAACACTTACATTCTTGTATAACACTGCTCTATCTACTTTCAAAAACTCTGGTACAAGTCCAAATCATGACTTACTTACTGCGATAAAGTGAGAGTTATATCAACAGTTCCGAGAAAGTTATTTTCTTATAAAGGGTGATCAATTTAGAGGTATCGGATTTTAAATTGAAATAAAACAACAAAAATTCAAATTGATTGGGCAATCTTTATTATTTTTGTTTAGAAACATTCATGACATTTATTTTTTGAAGATAATCCCTTTCTAATGCTGGCCGCAACTGCACCGTAATTCTGCCATTCGTAAACATCAAATTTGAACGACTCGCTCTAGGACTTCGGTCGGTATCTCGCGAATTACTTGAGTAATGTTGGCTTCCAGTGCCTCAATCGTAGCTGGTTTATCCACAAAACAGTTAGACTTTACATACCCCCACAAAAAAAGTCCAAAAGTGTGATATCAAACGATCTTGATGGCCAATCCACCGGTCCGAAACGAGAGATCAATTTCTCACCGAAATTCAATTTCCGACATCAAAAAGGCGCGATAGCGTTCGCCATTCACTGGTACATTGGCGCCAGCCTCGTCTTTGAAGAAATATGGGTCGATGATTCCTCCAGCCCATAGGCTGCACCAAACGGTAGTTTTCAATGGATGTAATGGCAATTCGTGAATGGCTTCGCGTTGCTCTTCAGCCCGAATACGGCAATTTTGCTTATAGACGAAGCCATTAAGCCAAAAATGGGCCTTTATCACTGAACAAAATTCGGGTCCAAAAATACGGATCTTCGGCGAGTTTTTCAGGAATTTGCATAGAATTTAACTACCCAAGAAGAAAATACTTTTGCTGACTAGCTATTTTTAGTTCCAAGAGCTTATTCATATCCTAAATAATCTTGCAAGTTGATCCAAGCATTAAACTGCTTTCCGTATATATCATAACAAAATATTGATTACTTTTTTTCCTTATTTTTAACCGCATAGAGAATCAAAAGTGGCTTTATTACAAATAAGACAGAAAAACTGAGCTTCTCAGCTCGCCATATGTATAGTTATAATTCACTTTAAAGACTTAATTAAATTTTTACCAAAACAAATCAGCTTTTTTATATCTTTTCTGCTAAAACTGCCCCAATGATGATTACAAAGAAAATCTCAAAATGCCATCGTCAGCCGAGTGCTACACAATTGTTTTAAAACAAGTCTTTCAAAATTTAGCTGGTAGAAGTCGAGATAAACGAGTGGACAAACAAACAAACACTCGCACGCTAAAAAAATATCTTTGCACTGATTGTAAGCTTCGACCTTCAGACTCGCAATTAAATCTAAGAAGATTGAGTTTCGAATTAGGCCCTTCTTAAGACTTTATTTCTTTATTAAAAGCATTTCCTTAATCTGTTGGCTCTAAGGGCATAAAGTTTGCTTAGTTTTAAAGTTTTGAATTTTTAGTACGTTCGAGCAAACAAGAATCTCATAAGCCTATCCCAACATATTTATTCTCCATAACCTTGTTATCTTAACACTCTTCTCTGTTTCTGATTAAATTCAAATATAAGTAGTGTGGAACGATGACATAACGATGCAAAATATGTCATCGCACAACGACAAACCATGCCACTAATAATTGATTCGTACAAGTGATGCGTGAGGGGAAAATCATTTGTACAGCTAAGTCACCTAGTTGCCTACTGCCTCAGTATAATGTGCACGTCGCGTCAGCCTTCTATTTCCCCTCCTACACCTGTGACTTATAACCTGACTGTTTAGCATTATTTCCTACACAATAACGTATAGTTTTTACGATCTGACATTGACACACGGCAGCACCTTCTTCGCTCGCTTAACGATTCATACGCCACCACATCACGATTTTTTTTTTAATCATTTATCGTCAACCTACAAGGAATACATTAACAGTTACAACTAAATTAATCAAAAGTCGGTTTTGTATTTTTTTCATTTTTAATTCTAACAACGTGACTGGAATAGGTTGGTTGCCTCATTCAACTATAAGTGCTAATTTTTTGAAAATTCAAATGTAAAGGTCATAAGTTAAGAAAAAAATTTGGAAAAAGATGGACAGAATGATGGAAAGCTTCGGCGAACCATTCAATTCAATTGGAAGTCAAAGAATAAATTTCCTGCACATCTGGAATTTTGGATGCCTCAAGGCGACTACTGTTGCAGTTGAGCGCAAAGAAATTCACTTGAATCCACTTGAATCGATGAAGTTCAAAGTATGATTCAATTGGCAATATACTTGCACTTAATAACAATTTATATTATTAATGGGTTACCCATGGGTGCACACGTACACACGCATTATAAAATGTTGTAAAAAGCAAACACGAAATGGGATAATTAATTATCATCGAGGTTCCTCAGGTGCAGTGAACCTGATCGAGTAGACAGGAAAATTTTAACTCCTGTTAATAATTGAATGCTGTGCTTGAGATAGGGTTAGACCCATAATTTACAAGAATAGACAAATAACAATTAGGTGTAATGAAATCGTTGTTCTTTAGTTAATTTTAAACATAAATTCAATTTTAATTTTTATGGTTCATCAAGTGCATTGTTGGCATATCAAAAAATGCAGTATTCAGGCAGTACATTGGCAACCGTAGTTTACACGAGAACACTAATGACAATGGATAACGAGTCATAGAGATGGCAGCAAGCAATAATTTTGCGGTTGCGAGTACACGGTTTGCACGCATCCAGATAGACCACGTGTTGATAGACCGCCTCCACAACCCGAACCTGATGACGGTACGAACGTACCAAGGTGCCAAAGTCGACTCGGACCACTATCTTGTTGATATGGTGCTCAGATCGCGGATTGCATCATCACGAAAGACTCTGACTCCGCGAATCTGATTCGAGTCAACACGCCTGCCCTTCGCAACGAAGAGACCAGAAATAACTACGGTCAAGCGATAGGACTCGCCCTAAAAGCAGGTAGAGTAAGTCCTGGGGCTGAGATGTCAGGCGTAGAAGAGAAATGGCCACGATTTAAAAATACTGTCCATTAGTACTGCTGTGTCCATCTTAGGCTGTAGTCGTAGAGATCGGAACGACTTGCTTCAATGACACGGGGATGAACTGGCCTGCGACCTCTTCAACCTGGCGTTGGAGAAAGTGATCCGAGACTCTGACGTAACCGCGAGAGGCACGTAAATGAGAGCAAAACAGAGTACATGGTGGCCACGTCTGCGAGTAGAAGATCCAACATTGGTCCCTCAAAGTGGAGCGCGAATTTGAAGTAGTGCAATCCTTTTACAATCTCAGGTCAACTGTAGCAGCCGATAACAGCATGGAAGCAGAAATACGCGCACGGTTGCTTAAAGCCAACAAAGCCTACTATAGTCTGTCAAGACTAAGCTCGGCAGGCTCCGGTGGGCAGGACATCTAGCTCGCATGAGCGAGTCCTTTGCGGTAGGATTTATGGAACACGGCAGCGAGGCCGGCCAGGAGTTTAGGGATGACATCGGCTCGAAATCGGGACCGGTGGAGACACTTTTTGCGGGAGACCAGGAGCAGACCACGGTTGTAGAGCCAAATATGATGATTATTGTTCCTTAGCTCCTCTAACATTTTTGGCTTCTTAGCAAAGCAACGACTATACGCAGCCCATCCCCCAAATCCAACTGCATAAGCAAACTGGCCATTCGACCAGATAATTTCTCGATATTATACGACTACCGAAACTACCCTTCAATAAATTAATTGTTTGACCAGCAACTTCATTAATAAACTTGATTGTTTGTCCAGCAGTGTGGCATATGGCATCATCTTCTTGAACCATGGCGTTCCCCATGCTGATCAGTGGGCGGGAGACATCAGTTGGGTGGTGGTCAGTGGGATGGGGCAGCCGTGAAACGCTAGTTAACAATAATTTTTAACCAACTATTCTGTAAAGGAATTTAAAATTAAAACTCAAGTTATTGGAAAAACACAATTTTAAAAAAAATACAACTGTAACGGCCTTAGCGCACTTTTCCAATAAAAGCACCTGAATATAACTGTTTGTTTGTTAAATGTGGTAAAATGTTACAACATAATTTCAACTGAAAACAGATATCTAGCGAAGCGTGGCAGTGTCAATCCAGTAGCAATAAATAGCGCGCCGTTGCTGTAAGAATTTTTTTGTAAATTTGACTATAATCAAAATACTAAAACTTGGAGCTGATGGACGGACGTACGCACAGGCAAACAGATCCCCTGCATAACATAATCTATTCCGCTCTCAGGCTTGATCAATATGTATTTGTTGCAATTGTTTGGTTGAGTCATATACGTTATGTCAATTTTTGGATTGACGCTTTTAAAATAGTGAATGTGTTATAAACCTGTCGTTATATCATTAATCAAAAAAATAAACAAACAAAACTTATGCCAGACCTCAACCAACCAACATTCCTGTTGTTTGCTTTTCCGATGTTGTAACAAAAATTTACAAAAAAAAAAAACCAAACGCACAAAAATTTTCGTCACACTGTGTTAACCATTTGCCATAATTGGTACACATGTAAATATGTATTTGGTTTAATTACCGCCGCGAATGATGCCACACCAAGCCTATGCTACCCGGTGAGTGCTCATGTTGGAAGCGGTTGCGTAATTCTTCCCTCAGACGAAAATAATTAATCGTTTCTGCGCCTTTATTTATTTTTTTTCCCGCTTAGCTCGGTCTTAACAAATCTGGCAAAAAACCACTGCACACGTCATCGTCAGAAATCAGTTTCATCGTCGCTGACCATCGATATACGACGATGGGAGGATTTCTCTTTTACTGCCTCTGGCAAAGACGAGTTTTGTCCAGTCTGCATCCATTAAGAAATGCATATTTTGCATTGACGTTTTGTTTCATTTTTGCTGCTTACTTATAAAGTTTTAACAAAACAAAGAAATTATCAATTAAAATCAATAATGGTTGTTATATTCCATCATTATGGTAGTAATGGAAGTAATTTAACGATTCCATGTGATTGAACTTTGAAGCGATTCGTTTATCTCGCTGGCGAATTTCCAAGGTCTTTGCTTGATGCTGTGCGGTTAATGCAACATTTTGCAGCGCTAGTTCTTTCTAGTCTTTAAATGGCTAGTGGAATGGAATGGGCGTGGGATATTATTTTAAGACTCTATTTCGCCCACACACGCCGGCAATAAAAAAAAATGCCAGTCGAATGCATTGAAAGATTGATAAATGAATCCATTACAGATTTAAGATTAGAACTAATTTGTGGTTAAGTAGACGTAGACGAATATTTTCAATGCTTTGCATCATAAGCGCCTTAAATTTAACTAACATGTTGGTAAATGTCAGTTTTCCTAACTAAGAGTTTATTATGTCTCGGTTTATTTTATTTAAACTATCGTGCGACGTTCTGTTAAACTATGCCTCCAGTATATGTACACCAAAGCCTCTTGAAGTTTCATCAGAATGCAAGAAAATAGCGCCCACGTATGTCAATTTTTTGCAAGCCGTTTTACTTCAGACAATGTTGATCTCCTCCAGGTGTTTTCTTTTATATTCCGACTCATATCTAACACCCTCTTGATTCCAATCAAATGACAAACTCGCGTTGTTGTTGAGTGTATCAAAACTATTGCCCATTTTTGGAATTTAATCTCGATACTTTTAATTACTGATCTGGTAAGATTCTACATTCGACTTGAGAATGTGTTTGTCCAGTAGATCTTAAGTATAAGCATGAGTCATTAATCTATTCAAGAAGACCTGAAGAATGTTTGAGATATACAGGGTATATCCGTTAAGCTGGCAAATACTTAAAGGGGTGATTCTTTGGTTAATTTCTTGAAAAAACCCGTTTGGGAGGGGGTGTCTTTTTTCTCCCCCTGCGGAGTACGCAGCGTTTTAATGCGAACAGATGTACTTTTGACTTTACATCACTTCACACCCTGTAACTCTTGAACAGATTTATATCGTGCTGGAGACAAAAGTTAAGTGTCGTTATTTATGGAATGGAAGCTCACCGAAAAGTCCTTGAGTTTGTGTCGCAGTCGGCTGTGTTGGTGCGAAAGGGGAACCGCGCAGATTAAACAAATCTCACAAAAAGCGCTCTCACTCGTTTCTATTCAGTGTAGCTCACATAAATAAATAATTATGTATTATTTTTTTAGTACGCAGTCAAAGTCTTGTTTTCATTCCAATCCATTACACTGAAAGAGACTCGCTGACAGAGACGTTTTACGTCAAACCAACGGCTGTGCGCCCCGCCCGATCATTTTAAACATAAACTTATTGCTAATTTATTTTCTCAGAACTCCCCAACCAAACGAACATATGTTGTGAATATGAACCAAATCCAACCATAAATACATATTTTCGTAAATATCTTGATACCAGCGCCATCTAACGGCTCCAAAGAAAACATGAACTTATCGGAACACTTAATGAATATATGGTATGAATATGAACCAAATCCAACCATAAACACAAATTTTGGTAAATATCTCGACTCCAGCGGCACCTAACGGCTCCAAAAAAACATAAACTTATCGGAACACTATAATGGTGTGAATATGAACCAAATCCAACCATAAACACAAATTTTCGTAAATATCTCGACTCTAGCACCACCTAACGGGTCCTAAAAAAATCATAAACTTATCGGAGCACTAAACGAACATATGTTGTGAATGTGAAACAAATCCAACCATAAATACAAATTTTCGTAAATATCTTACCTCCAGTGCCATCTAACGGCTCCAAAAAAAAAACATAAACTTATCCGCTCACACTTACTAAACATATGGTGTGAATATGAACTAAATGCAACCATAAATACAAATGTTCGTAAATATCTCGAATCCAGTGCCACCTAACCGGGTCCAAAAAAAACCTAAACTTATCGGAGCACCAAACGAACATATGGTGTGAATATGGCTTCGATACGTCCAGTGGTTTAGGTGAATTAGGCGACATAAAAGCGTTATATCCATACAGACAAACAAACAGACAACGGCAATTATGTTATTAGGCGATTGCCTTGTATTACATAAGCACATCCCTTTATTGATTCAGTTACAGTTGAATGTAATTCAAGAACGCGATGACAACCCACTAAAGTCAATAGTATTCTACACACACAAATGAACAAATACATATGTAAAACAGACATCATTTATAGCATAACAAGTGTAAGTAACTCGGTTATGAAATGATTTCCCCCATGGCAAGTGCTTTTACTTTCAATTCACATTTTACCTGTGACGATTTGTTTTTTTTTTACCATTCAAGCGTAATCAATCATTCGGTTGGGGAACTGCAGCATTGCATTCATCCAACGCAAATAATGCAACAATACTCGTACTTGTAATGTGAAGGAAAAAAGGTAAAATGAAAAGTGTTGAGTGAACAAATTGTAATTGCATGTCGGTTTGCTGCGAGGAGGGCATTGGGCCATAAAAGTTCATTATTGTTATTATGCATCGCCAAAGCAACTCGGCTCAACTCCGATCAGTGGAAGTCAACTCAATTGCTTCTGTCTGTTGCTGCCATATCCATATTATGCCGAAACGATATACGTACGTACATCAAATTTGATTGCAATCGAGAGTGCGTATGCATCGTGCTTCTCTTCTGACTTACGAGTGGTACGTTTTACATGCAATTTGTATCGAGTTTTGTATGGAGTCATACGAAACCTTTGACACATATTGTTTAATGCATTGCTTATATAGTGGCTTATATATTGTTGTTTGATTATGTGTATTATATAAATGTATCTATATAATATGTATATATACTGTAACTTGTATCTTTGTTGCAATAAGAGCCTGAGAATAGAGCAATGGAGTCTTTTTCTTTAACAAGAAGTTGGTCAAATTCAAAATATAATATTTCGGCCAATTTTGAGACAATCTCACATGAAATGTGTTGTAGAGTAGAGAATGTTACGTCTCTCTTTTATTTTACTTCTTCTAAGTTTCTTACTCTCTTTAATTCATTGAAAGAAAACTGTTTGTTTTTACTAAAGTGTTGTCGATCGTAAATACACATGCGTATAAAATTTGAAGAAAATCGCGTAAATAAAAATATTTGTGTGGGAGCCCCCCGACCCGAGGTACCAAGGAGCCCCAAATTTTAATAAAAAGTGTTGTCACCGGAGATACATATGTGTGCAAAGTTTTAATAAAATCCGGCTTTAGGAAGTAGGAAGTATTAGGCATTTAGAGCGCCACGAGTGTTGCGGTTGAGGTGGCATGCAGCTGGCTGATGGAAGAAGCGATAAAACAGTGATAGGCGGGAAACGTTCATGCGGTGTTCAAGCGAATCTATTGATTTCGCAATGTTTTCGTCACCGATAAGTTTTATCGCGCAGTTTTGTATTCTATCTAGCTGAAGGTAGTTGGTAGGTTGTTTTAGGCGCACCAGACCAGATATGACAATTGTACTTAAGTTTAAGGCGAATAAAAGCCTTTTAGATAGTAGCCAGATCACGGGAGTGAAATATTTCTTGCACCGTGTTAGAAAACCAGCATTTTTGGCGACGGTAAATATGTTGTCGTGGGCGCCGTGGATTAGTGGAAAAGCGCATGGCTACTGAGCAGGAGGTTCGTTGTTCGAATACCAATAACACCAAAAAAAAAATTCACGATGAATGTCTGACAAACGTTTCGAGAGTTGAAACTTGTCACGGAAAGCTTCTCAATTCGCTGTTCGGATGCGGCCTTAAATCGTAGGTCCCTGCCATTTGTGTATACATACATGCACAAAATATACATGCGCAGCACATATGGTCGCGAGAAGCTAAGCATTCAATTCTACTCGATTGTTTTCTCCCCATTTTATTATGCTGCCTGCTATTCTTTTTTAGATAGTTGCAAAAACTCGAAAAACTGTCAAAGTAAAAATTTTTGCCTAGGTCAGAATTTAACGTGCTTAACATACGTAGTTGTTTAAGTTCCACATTTGGAGGTGGAGTGACTATTATGAGAAGCTGAGAGTGCTGTGGTCAGCAAACGAGTTAATATGATTAGAAGTCACAGATAAGAGATCAAAAATAAAAATGAGGAAGAGAGTCGGGGACAAAACAGAGCCTTGGGGAACGCCAGCATTTCAGTGATGTACGTTAGACTTCAAACCGTCCAATCCAACTTGAATTGAGAGGTCCAAAAGACAGCTTCTAGTCTAATGAATCAGTTTATCATCGATTCCATAAGCATGCATTTTGGACAAAATAGCTTGATGCCAATGAGAGACGAGATGAGATGTCTTATTTAATCGAAAAATTTGGAAGAAATTGTTTTCTAACTTGCTCACATTGTTCATAAGCCGTTACTTGATCGAGCATTGTATTTTACAGCCAACTTGAATGAAAATTCATAATTATGAATAATCAGAAGTGAGTATATTAGATAAATATTAACGTTCTATCATTAATAGACTATAAGCTATAATGGATAAAAATTAATTAAATTAATATTTGAATAGTCTTGTAAGAACTGTATTTTGTAAGAACAGCGAAAAGAATACTGGATAACGATGCAAGATGTCCCAGATTTGATATTCCCAACATCAGTCGAGCGAAACGTTTTTAGTCATTATTTTCATGGTCTTTCTGTGAGTTCATCAAGCTGTTGTTGAACTAAACAGCAAAGCAAAGCTGCAGATGGCGAATAATTTATTATGGCGGTTGTTGATTGGTGATTGGAAACTAAGATTTCTGGCAGGATATTAAGATAAATACGTCTTGTTTATAAAATTCTCGATAAACTTCTGCTTACCTGTCCTTGAAGCTGCAATAGAAAGCTATTCCATCAAATCAAAGATAACTCTTCTTATGTCAGAATATGTCCGGGTTATTTTTTCTGTTAAGTTTTCTAACATTTATTTTTTTATTTATTTATTTTTTTATTTTATTACGATACGATAAGTCCATAAAACGTTGTTCCGGCAAATCACCAGTAGTGATGCAATGCCATACTAGAGTACGCGTGATTAATCGGTTGAGTAATCGCAGAACAAAGTTCAAGATATCAATTATAGTCGTGGCAGAGTTGGTACTTTGTGTATTAGCAACCGAAAAGTATATCCGTCTTTCCAACCAGTGTAACAACTAAATATAATACGACTACGTTATTGACCCAATAGAATTGGATGTGATTTGATTTCCTTTCATTTTATTACCTATATGTTCTGGGCTTACGAGAAATTTCTAGACAAGGAATAAATTAACGTTATGAGTAGAAGTTTTAGAAGGGAAAGGTAATGTGGAGCGAATACTATACAAACACTAACTTTTTGCATCAAGTAGGACATATTTTGAATTTATTGATCAGTTGAATTGTCTTAGCTTTAGTTCTACCCAAACAATGTCTCAACACAGAGACGTAGCTCATATATCGGGGATAAAAATCCTGCAGTTTCGGTGCAGACGTACTATGGGGAATAAAATAGTGATATCGCGTGGTATGTGTCATTTGCAAGTGTCACTTGATATTGCGGAAAACCCCTCTGTCTTAGTCCTAAACATGACTATATCATATCGCGAGCCTTTCGTACTTTTGCAGATATGTAATTTTAATGCCTATGTATGGAGGCATTTAAGTCGCATGCATACAGCCATCCAATAGACGCATTCCAACTTGTTGGTATTTTGATAACTGATGCAATGTATTAGAAATTAGAGAATCTTTTTATTTTTTATTGTTTTTGTTTTGTAATTAGCATCACAGAATTTGCAACGTTATGATGGCACAGAGCTATCAGTCTGTCATCATTCCTTTTAAAAACTTTAAAAAGACTGATTGATATCCATTTAGGCAATAGCATAGATAAAAGACTCTTGTCTAATAATCAACATGCTTATTACAAAGACAAATCTGTAAAAACAGATATACATACGCTAGTGAGTTCAATTGAATATTCACGCCAACATATGGAGTATACAATGGTAGTATTCCTGGATGTTAAGGGCGCTTTTAACAATGCCAACACATCGGCGATTGCAGCTGCACTGTCGTCCGTGAAGATAGACGACTCACTTGGCGAACTAATTAATATCCTGCTTACAAGTCAGATCATTTTTTCAAAACTGGGTGTAGCGTCTTCCAATAGATCTGTCTGCAAGGAAACCCATAAGGGGAAGTCTTTCCCCCCTTCTATGGAATTTAGTGGTGAACGAGCTGCTGATATACCTGAAAACGAAGGGCTGGGGTCTTCAACCCCACGCATTGGCTTTATATTTCGGTAATAAAACCTACACTTCTGTACGATAAACTAAGCAACATCCAAAGATCGGCTTGGCTATGTATGAGCGGTGCTCTTTGCACTACCCCCTCCTTTGCACTAGACATACTGATCAGCTTAACACCATTCGACATCTTCAACAGACAAGTTGCTGCTAGCGCGGCTATTGGCCTCAAGGCAACCTCTCAGTGGATAAGAAATAAATTCAGACACTCCTCTATTCTGATTTCATTCAGGGCTCCACCAGGAGGTATCGAGTTCACCATTCCACAACTACATTTCAACAACTTCCACATCACCATCCCCTCCAGATCACTCTGGGAAGAAGGTGCGATCTCGGTGCTAGTTTTATACTGACGGGTCAAAAACTGATGGTGGGGTATGCGAAGGTGTTTTTTTTTTTTTTTTTTAAAGTCTCTCTTTCCGTTTTCCTAATCACTGGAGTGTTTTTTAAGCAGAAATCATGGCAATTAAAGAAGTCCTGTTTTGGCTGAAGAGAAACGTCATATCCATTCCAGGATATCCGCATTTTCTCAAATAGGCAATCAGCTTTGAGATCTCTAGAATCTATTGTAGCCCTAGACTGCCGATCATCTCTCAGGGAGATGGCGGAGCAGTTCAACATTCACCTGTATTAGATGCCGAGGCATAGTAACCCTCTGAAAAACTGCAGTGCCGATGAACTGGCCAAAAATGGCACTAAGCTACCCCTTCTACCCGAAAATGGCTCCATAGGCATTCCGATTACTACATGTAAACAACAAACAAAATCAACCTTAGATGGACCAGATGGTATAACTTGTGTAGCGACAAAACAGATCTGGCCAAAACTGGATCCGAAACTTTCCAAGTATTTGATCTCTTAAAAAAGAGTGCACATAAGAGATACGATAGGTGCAATTACTGGGCACTGTCTTATAGGCAAGCATGCAGCAAGGCTTGGTGTATTTTCTAATGACTTCTGCAGAAGCTGCATGGACGGGGATGAGACCATTCTTCACATTCTCTGCACATGCACAGCTCTTTCTCTAAAGCGTAAGCTACATGTGGGAGCCTTCTTTTACAATGACCTTAACGATTTGTCAAGCGCTGACATTAAAAGTCTTTTACGCTTCATTCGAAGCGCCAACTGGTTCAATGAGTACGGCGAGAAATTCTATCGATCCATTTGGCATCCCAATGGACCATCTATTGGTCTAAGTGGGTCGGCTTCCTGCCGACAGCCACCTCAACCTAACCAAACCTAATGGCACAACGTTAACTTGAAAATATTTGGGAAAAACTTATCACCCATCACAATACTTTCTTTCTTACTTCTTCCCAAATATTTTAAAGTTAACGTTATGCCATTAGGTTTGGTTAAGTTGGGGTGGCAGGAAGCCGACCCACTTATAGCAATTGATGCTCCATTGTGATGCCAAATGGATCGATCGGATTTTTCGCTCTACTCATTGAACCAGTTGGCGCTTCGAATGAAGCTGATCGCACTCCTATAGGGTCTTATGAGCTTCCTTTCTTAACAGTTCTGTTTTTTTTTTGTTACGAACGTCGCGAAGAGCTCTTAGTGTTTTTTGGTGAGCTCCATACGAGTCATACGATTAGTTAAGTTTCTTGAAGAGTCTTAGGTTTTAGTTAGAAAGAAATCACTTTTTTTGAAGACATTTCACCATTAAACCTTCTGTTATTTTACCAACTCGACGAGGAAAAATCACAGAAGAATTCGATGCACTTCAAATGGCATTTGTTTTTTTAAAGCACTCTGAAATATAAATTCCTTTGACGAGTGTCTTAATCTTTAGCGAATTGTATTACTATCAAGAGCGATGTAGATGTAGCGAGTGGATAATAGTCAATCATCACAATAAATTAAATTATCTTATGACAAAGAGGAGAAGAAAATACCAACGGCATCAGTTGCTCTCGAACTTTGTCGTTCTATATAATAATGACTATTTATCTGCACGGCTTTAAGTAAACGTCTACGGTACATTACGTCCGTGACAAATAATTATTATTCAAATCATTAAAAAGGTGAACTAGCAGATCAGTGATCATCATAATAACTGATCTGTTACAAAATGAAAGAAAAGCAGAAAAACATTTCCCCAAGTCACGATTTGTTCGCTGTTCGAGATTGAATTTAACTTATACTTTTTATTTACACTTTAATCGATAGAATAATAAAGAAAATGCATTCAGGTAAAACTAAATTTCGAAGTCTGCTATTTTGTACCTTTTCATCGGACGAGCCGAGACACTAAAATACGAAAATTTTGTAAATTTAACTTTCGGTGAAAGGAAATCGCCTGAAAAGACTGGCGACTACTTGGAATTGCGTGTGGAAAAGCAACACGGGCGCTAGCTCGGACAATCTGCACAAAAAGCGATGTCGTAATAACAACTATAATGAAATGACAATTCAAGCTGTTTTCTAAATTTGGACATTACCCAATGAGACGACCCTAAAGACGAAAACGAACTGTGTGCGCGACTGTGTTTACAACTTTTCCTTTCGTAATGGAATGCTGTTCTGTATATGGGCACTTTAACAATCCGTTCGATGTACGTACGTATCTCTTCCTTTTCTCCGTTTGAACGTTGTGTGTTCATTTTTAAATATTTGAGACGAGCTTGCAAGTTGCACAAAACAATCATAACAGACGATAATTTGTGGTATTCCATTATCTCCGTAACTGCAATGACATAGTCGTTGTGCTGTCTTTGTCGCATAGTCCTATTGAAAAACGTGCCTTCCCAATTAACAATAACGAAAAGTATAAATAGTATGGGTACATACTCATACTCATAGTTGTCTGACGTGAAAATATAGGAATTTAACTGCTCCTGCAGTATTTGTACTCGAAGTTATGCACTCAAAGCGAAATGAGAATCAAAGCTAAATACACGGCGATGACATCATATAAGCTGTTTCTTTGGCTTGAATAAACAACGCAGTATAAAACGCATTAATAAATAAGTTTCGGCCAGATACAATACTCGCATTGTATTTGCGACTTTGTTATTGGATTGATATTCACAACAGTTCTTTGATTTCTCAAATTACTCGTTTATTCTGATTTCGGATTTTGCAAATTTATATTTTTTTGTTAAGAATTATTTTTTTTTGAACGAAATACATATGCAACATTCTTACAGCTGTGTGTGTGAGCTCAACTGATGGCTTTTATAATATTCGAAAGGAAATGCAAAACATCGAATCGATTACTCGATTTTGTAGAAGGTCACCCGTTCAAGGTGGTCACGTTGTCGAGTCCCATTTGTTTTTTTTTATATTCGCATTCTCAGTTCTGACAAGTTAAGATGAATTTTGGCGAATTTTAGAATAAATATCTGGCATTTGCATTTCCTCATTTGTGAATTATTTTTGGGTGAAATTTATAATACGCACACTATCAAAGTATTTACATATTTATTGTTGTTTTTTGGTGAAATCTATTATCAAAGTATTTATGTACAGTATGCTCTCGATTTTTGCAAATAGCGAAAACACAAAATCGAGAAAGTTGCCTTAATCGAAAAGAAAACTGAAACATTTAAAAATAAATTGAAAATATTTTCATAGTTCGACATCTATCACATGATGTGAACACATTTTGGTATTCTCTTAGAAGATTGAAGAGATGTTTATCGGTTGGGAAGATGGTAAGATTATATGATAACTTTAAAAAGGCCCTCAAATACCGCCAAAATACCCCAAAAAGACTCCCAAAAGACCCCAAAAAAACCCCTCAAGACACACTCGAGACCTTAAGACCCCATCAATGCCGCCCTAAGATCCCATTAAATACGACCCTTTCAAAACTTACTCAATACCTCTCAAAACCGCTTCAAGACCCCATTCATATTCTGTCTTAAGACCCCCTCAAGACCCTCCTCAAGACCACCATAACATCCTCGTTAGAGCCACTCGAGACCCTCCACGATACCACCTAAATACCCTCTCAAGATCACCTAAATACCCCATTCAAACCCCCTCAAAACCCTCTTAAGACGCCAAAAGACTCCTTAAAAACCCCTTCAAACCTTCTCATGACCCGTTTAAAACCCCGTCAAGGCTCCTTCTCAAGTCCCATTTAAAACCCACTTAATACCTCCTAAAGACTCTACCTAGGCGCCCTCAAAACACCTCAAGTCCACCTCAAGACTTCACTACAGATGTACATAGAACCCACTCAAGACACCCCTCACAACCCTCTCAAGACCCCTGATGCACCTGATTAAAAAATCCCTCAAGTCCCCTCTCAAATCATCATAAAGACCACTCAAGAATCCCTAAGAAACCTCTTAAGAGCCTCGCAAGACCCCATTTTAAGATCTCCTCAAGATGCCACTTAATACCCTCTAAGACCCCGTCAAGACTCCCCTGAATAACCCCTCAAGAACACCTCAAAATCCTCTTAAGACCTTCTCAGTAACACAATAAACACCCTATCAAAACCCCCGTCAAGACCCCACAAGACCCACATAAGAACACTCCTCAAAACCGCCTCCGAAAAGTCTTCCACAAAAACGCGTACAAAATCGTTAACTAACAGCATTTCAATGACAGAATGACATATAAGACCCTGTTAAAACCACCTTAAGATCCCCTCAAGACTATCTTAAGACTACCTGCCCCACAACAATCCCCTTAAGACCCCATAAGAACACTCCTCTAAACCTGCCTCCAATAAGTCTTCTCCAAAAACGGCTAGGAGACCGTCAACTCACAGCACTAGAATACAAACAACATAACAGAATACCCTGTTAAAACTACTTTAAGATCCCCTCAAGACCACCTCATGACCCCCTTACCACCATAACACTCTCCTTAAGACCTCATAAAGAGCTTAGAAGATATGAGTTCAGTGGCGAAAGAAAGCAGCCTAGGAGAAGAATATCGTCCGTGAACTAGAACAGTACAGAGAGCAAGGACCGTACCAGTCGCGGAAGTTCTACCAAAGAGTCCGCGCTGTGACAGAATATACTGCAAAGACAAAGAGATTACTCTGATCGCCGATCTCAAAAGCATTTTAGAACGATTGGAAGAGCACTTATATGAGTTGCTAAATGACCAGTTAACTGAGGAATTGGAGGCTCCACTAATGTCCGAAGACCATACTAAGCTGCGCCACCAAGCATAGACGAAGCTAGCAGAGTGATAAATCGGCTCAAAAATAATAAGACCCCGGGATCAGATGGGATCACAGCGGAACTGATTAAAATATGAGGTCCCACAATATACCAAGCAATTTATGATATAATAGTGGTTAATGTTTTAGTTATCCAAATCTTTCAAAATTACAAAAACGAGATGAAGATTTGATTGCTTACTGTAAACACCTAACGGCTCTTCATTCTGACCTCAGCCGAAAATTTGAAGACAATCTTCATTTAGTTATACCCGATTTTGCTACAAGACCAACAAACTTAGATAAGTCCATGGTAATGCAGGAACAATTTACTGAATTATCCACTACCAAAGTATTTACATATTGTAATTTTTGATGAAAGCTATTATAGACACACTATCAAACTATTTATATATTATTTTCAGAACTACTAGCTGTTCGTTAGAACATTTCACTATGAAACAAAAAATGAGATCCTACGAAACCAAATTTTAAGACTACCCCTTGGTTTGTAAAGCTCAACGGCTTACAATAAGGTATGGATTGAAATAGTTGTTTGTAATGCTTTGCAATCAGATTAAAAGGAAAAAAATAAATTCTTGTTCATCTTTTTACAATATAGCCCGGCATCTGCTACGTTACTCTGTCTCCATAGGCCAGCTGATGGCGAAAAACCAATTTATTTCTTTTTGGTTGAATGAATAACTGAGTGATTAACTGCAACTGCAACTGCAACTTATAATAATTGCATACATTCAACGTTTCTACAACGATCAGATCAGTCAATCAGATAGTTGTCTCTGATGATGTTTCGTAATGATGACACAATTCCCCAAATACGTTAGCTGCACACTCCATGCCTCCTGAGAGATCAAGCAGATACAAATAACCATTACCAAGCAATTTCGCATTGAAATTGAAAGCGAGGGAGGGTGTTTACGCTCGTCCACACAGTCAGATTATGCATTAATGGTTGGATCAACAACAACAACAACAACAACACCACATTCTTTCGCTGGTTCACATTGAACAGTGCATGGATTTTTATTCCAACACCTGTGCAGTGTACATCTTGCACTTCTTTGTTTTGTTGTTTTTCTTGGCGTCGACTAACTCATAATTGTCAAAATCAAGGTGCAAGGATGAAAAATTTAAAATTAATTTAGAATTAACAAGAAGCCTAACAAGACACATTTTTGGTCCTTGACTTTGATTCCAAAGTTGAATTTCGTATCTGCTAACATAAGATCAACCAATAACGACCCATTCTGTGTAGGTGCTAGCTGCACACTTCTTCTACAATAAATTCCGTTGCTGCTGCTTCCGTTATCAGCGTATGAATGTACAGTTTGTTGTGGCGCACCCGTTTCTTACATAAAATGTATGCTAACTACATGTACATCAAGTGCCGGAGTTACTGTGAAGCGTTCTAAATGTTCGCTCAAGGCGACACGAATCGACGAAGTCTCCCGCTATTCTGCGGAGGCCTTGGTATGTTAACGCACTGAAGCGCGAGGGCACTTTGCATGCTGTTAACTTTGTTGTAACTTTGCCCAGGCAAGACACACTGTACTACGACGATGGCAGACTTGTTTCGACATAGTCCCTCCTTTGCTGTTGGCATGCTTCGGAAGCACAGGTTCGTTGACGTCGTCGGTGTCGATGGCATGGTTTGGTTGGCTGGCTGGCTGGCTGGCGGCACCCAAATGATCGCCGCGCTGTTCATTAACCATTGCGACGCCGCCGCCGACTACCTGCCGAGCATTCGCGCATGCGCAAAACAGAAAACGTGCAATTAATTGCAACATTCACGTTGCAGGTTGTTTCGGTTGTCCGCTGCTCAGTCTCAGATGCAAAGCGTGGCAGGTTCATTCATAAGCCACAGAGGCGGATAATAATGCGATACAACATGCCCAACAACCGAGATTAATTAAATGCGCCTGTGTGACAGCGCGACTCGTGGGAAAACTATTTTTCTATCTTCTCGCAAAAGCGCGATCAATTTGATTTCGCGGCTTAATCGATCGTTTGCTATCGCTGGTAAAACGGTATATGCTGTATTACTTTACGAATTCGTGCGAGATACTTAACTAACTATATGTACCCAGTGCGGAAAGTGCCACGGTAATGAACAAAGCGCTCTTGCTCCAGTGCATGGCTTGAGCGACTCGCACAAGGTACCAACTCGGAATATTATTTGCCAAGTTCGTGAATATTTCCCTATGATGATAATCAATTCGGAAATAGAGCAGATCAGAGATAATATTTCTCATCCTTGGTGAAGGCTTTGTCTTTATGGGTAAGCGTTCCATTTGCAAGTAAAGAGAGGAACCGCCTCTCGCAGTTTCCGAAGTGTGATGCGCGTTATAATCACTGTATCCTTTGATTTTCGGTCCAGATCCCCTTTGAAGTGGGTTTCCGAAATTATACATATTCGTTTTCCTTAGCAATACCTGTAGTTCGTTGATTTTTTGAGGATGGCCGTTTGCATTCCATGTTTATATTTTAAAATTCTGTTCCATATTCATACTTTGTTGTGCGTCTTACGAGGCTTGAGTTTGCTCAATTTGTCCAATATAACTTGATTGAGCTTGGTTTGTTCCTCAACTAACTTACTTACTTATATCACCTATTGGATAGTACGCCAACGCGCCATCGCGTGCGGTTCCTGGCAATGAGCTTCAGCTCTCTCCAACTCTTCCCCAATTACCGTGACTTCTCCTCAACTGTTCTGCGCTATGTATTTCTCGGACGACCCGTTCTTTTGCCATCCTGAGATAACGGATTCTATTGCATTGCGTAGTTTGCTATGGAACTGTCGCCTTTTCGGAGTGTATGACTACCACTTCCGTCGTTGTATGGTTGTGCCTGTTGGTTCGTGACCCGTTCTCTGGTAAAGATGTTCGTAAGAGATACGGTTAGGCCAGAAAACCCTATTACCTTTACAACTGCAGGAAGAACGCAAATGCCTCTCCAGTTTTCGCACTCCATAAGACTACCTTTTTTATGGAGCTTGAAAATCATTCCCTTCTTCCACTCGTCAGGGAAACTTTCTGTCTCCCAAGCTCTCTCTACAAGAGGATATAAAAGCTTTGCTGATATCGTTGGAGCCGCAAGTTTTTCCAAAACTACTGATAATATTTGGGCGATTGGATCAGTTGTGGCCGATCTTGTTTATTTCTCGTTTAATGCGAATTGTGCACATGATCTAGCGCCCGACAGTCCCGGTCTTTCCGTTGCACTTGACGCGGCGCCGTTCTCTCGTGCAGTTTTTATGTTTTCCTTTACTGGCCTCGTTTTTTGTATTACCCCAGCAGTCTTAAGCTTATCGGATTTAAGAGGTCGTAAGCTCGGGTGTACAACTTTCTTGAAAGTATCGCGTCTTTCGCGATTTCGCAGAAAAGAATGCAAATCTCAACTGCTGAGCACGATGGCGAACTGAGGTGGATGGATTCTGGTCAAATCGTTTGTACCTAACGACTTCAATTTTTGTCTGTCAAACCAATAGTCAGCCGGTCGTACTCTCAGTTTTGAGTAATGTCGATCAAAACTGACAATCAAGTTCGATAGTCTTTCAGTTAGTTAAGACAACAGATCAAGTGATGCACCATGCACGCAGCATTGTAAAAAAAATGGATGAAGATCTTTTCGGCTCTATGCTCCCAAATGAAGTAGTACTTATTGTTTATTCCATTTGTATTTTTTGTATTTAATTTATTTCTGAACTAGTTGTTTACCCCGGCGTTACCCGAGACCCGCCGACCATCACCACCAAGACACCGTTTAGACTCACCGAAAGCTAAAATCACAGGCGTTGTCTGGCTGCACCTCACACCCTACTGACCCAACAAATCCGACCGTTTCCCACCAAAACTTTGTCTCTGTACAAAATTGTAGAATCGTGAGTTATGCTCGCGAGTTCATACATAAATCACATGGAAAACGACACTTTTTTAGTTTTCCCGAATTTCCCAGATTTCTATTATCATCCCCCGGATTATTACGAACATTTTAAACGAAAAATGATCCAAATCGGTCCAGCCGTTTAGCCGTGAAAAGGTAACAGATAGACAGACAGAGTTACTTTCACATTTATAATATTAGTAAGGATTACAAACATAATTCAATAAAAGATAGTAAAGTGAGCTTCTCAGCTCGCATTATGGATAGTTGTAATTCAACACTGAATTATCTTAAAAGCCAAGAAGCATGCAATTTTTTCAGTCATTAGCGGATTTAGAAATAGACTGGTAAAACAACATTTAACATTGCATACCTTGCTGAAATACTGACATACGTATGCTGAAAAATGTTTCTTGTCCTGTGAGTATTAGCTTCGCCTTTTGGGCTAGAAATAATTAAAATTATAGGCCAGTTCTATGCACGTTTTAACAACAATGTGGTATAAAAAATTCTGAACCTTATAAGTTGGCACCACCGAGCCATGCACAAGATAGCATAGTATACTGCACATTCCAGCAACGATTCTCTTCCGTATGGTATGAGAGTTGACGCACATGCTGTATCTGTATTTGTATCTGCATCAGGCTCCGTTTATCTGTTCGAGCTATACATATTGTGAACAGTCGCATTATAAACGTTATACGTATTACGCTGCTATTTAGCTATTTCGACTGCACAGAAGTGCCTGCGTTTCGGTGAAGTATTAGGAGTTGCATAACTTCGCATATCGAGTGTTCGTTCCCAATACGATTCTGTATCTGTTGCACATGCAAAATGGGTTGAACCACCGGGCGCCGGTTATGGAGTGGTGGGAAAAAGCTTAAACTGTTCAGTTGTGTGCAATGCCTGATTTTTGAAGTACGTACTCGTAGTTAGTTAAGATTCACGATGTAATTCGTGTTCATACAATAAAATTCAAAAGTGCTAAGCAAAACTCTTGATTATACTCCACAAACATTCAAGAAACAGACTCGTAGACATCTCTCTCCTGTTTTCTACTTCCTAATTCCTTAAAGCCCACGCTGTGTCTAGCGTTATAAGGATGCGAATCGCTTGAATTCCCTCGCGTGTGCTTATTTAAGTAAAAGGACACCACATCACAATAGGGGAACTAGAGTACTTTAAGGCGGATATCTTTTTCAGCTTAAAAGCAAGCAGTATGTAGACTGCTGCACCCCATCTCTCCATTCATCCGATGAATAAAGAAACGAAAACCAGCGAGCACCGAAGCGTTCTTAAAACCATTAACAGTCAGTTCACGATAAATTTTATTCTTCAAAATGACACTTTTCAAATTAGATTCAAATAATTCAAATGCCTTTGCCAGCGTAGATTGATTTACGAGAGAGAATTTGCCAACGCATTCGCTCACATACCACACGACGACATGGCAATGTGGGTTCTGCTTGTCACGCACTCTACCAGAGGAATCCAAATGGCAAAGTTATCAAGGTAAAAAACAACCACGCGTTGTGATACCATTTGGCGTAGTTGCCTTTTTTTTAATAGAGCTATGCAGGGGCTATGCCATATTAGTTTGAATTTTTTTTTTCTTGATTGGCCTACGCTCAGATTGCCGTTCGTGCACAGTGAAGCAAAATCATTTGCGTCAAAGCATTCCTCTGTATGTGCATGCATACGTACGTGTTCCTATATAAGTGTGTGCCTATTCGATATGGCGAATTGAATTTTTTATTAAAATTTTTTTTTGTTCTTTGACTTAAATTTAATTGATCGTCATACTGAAACGCTCTATTCGAAACGCCTGCGTCTTAACCATGAACGCTAAAAGAATTTTATAAACTTCAGTGCAAGTTGCTGTCGGTGCTTACTTAGCTAGCACAGTACATAATTTGCGGTCAACGGCAATGTCTAATTGCCTGATTTCACGGCCAACAGGTTCTGATTTGAAGGTGAAGTTTCTGCACCGACAAATTTTTATTCATTCCAATCAATGAACATCTATCTCCTGCAATGTCTGTCTTGATGTGCCGAATTGAAGTATTTTTTGTCTGGCGAATCGTCTTTCAGACATTTAATGTGGCCCAGCCAGCGAAGCCGCGCAGTCCTCTTGCACTTTACTATGTCTATGTCGGTGTATGTATGGCTCAATACATGGTTGCATATACTTTGGTACAGATCTACGAAAATTTCTGCTTTTTAACCAATTATTTAGTATTCCATTTGAATTCTAATACTAGGGTTAGTAAGTAAATAACGAAACTTACAAGCTATAATAGTATTTTTGTACAATAGACTAGATTGGTTCTAATTATATTCAATATCTTAAGTTTTGTATTTATCGCTTTATTTTTCTTTCTATAACTTGTATTAAGATTTATTTCTTTTAAAGAAAAAATGGATAAAAAAAACCTTTAATTCAATAGATTTTTTTAATTACTTAAATTACTTAAGCTATTTATAAATACATAGTCAACAAGGAAAACATAAAAAGGAATATTTTCTAATATTTTGTTGGCAGAGTCCCAAGCCTCCAGCACAACCGGCATCATAGAGCTGCCAATATATTATGACAACTCCATGATACCCATCGTACGGACTAACCGAGACGATAAACGGGGGGCTATCCTTAGGGTTGAATGTCTACCAAACGTCCGAGAGTGATAACTTGTCACAGAAAGCTTCTCAACTCGTCCTTCGGATACGGCATTAAATTGTAGGAACCTTCCATTGGTGTACAGATGGCCATTGCCGAAATTTTTTTTTTATAATTTGCGCCCTTGTAAAGGTCGGCTCGGCTATAAGCTTCGCACAGCGTCGGCGCTGAGGAAAAGGAGGCGAAAGGAGGAGATGACTATGAGCTTGTGTTTCGAATGCCTGTGGATCATAGTGATGTGGAAAGACAGAGCTTGGCAGAGCATTCCACTTACGTGTTGAACGGCTGAAGAATGAATCTTTTAACTGTACGTCTTAAGATGGGCTACAAGGTAAACTGATGAGCATTTAGAGCGCCACGAGTATTTCGGTTGAATTCAAGGAGAGGTAGCATGCAACTGGCTATTTCTCTTGAGCACCCCTGGTGATAAAATAGTGACAAGCAGGAAACGTTTCTGCGGTGTTCAAGGGAATCCATTGATTTCGCAATGTTTACGTCACTGATAAGATTTTGTATTCTATCTATTTGGAATAAGGTTGTTTAAGGCGCACCAGACCAGATATGACAATTATACTCAACTTTAGGGAGAACAAAAGCCTTGTAGGTAGTAAGCAGATCAGAGGGAGTGAAATATTTCTTGTACCGGATTTTCGAAGCATTTTTGGCGACGGTGAATATCTGGTCATTCCAACGAAGCTTGTCGTTAACGCACATGCCGAAAATTGCAAGGCTTTCAGTTTCCTCAATGCAAGTGCCATTCATGGATATTGGCATTGGGTTAAGGATTCGCTTAAATGACAGGAGACAGCATTGGGTTTTGGAAGCATTAAATTCTACTCGATTGTTTTGTCCCCATTGTATTATGCTGTCTAGGTCAGAATTCATCAGCCTTACAATAGATGGATGGATGAATGGATGGGATGGGATGGGATAGATGGGACTTCATTTACAAACATGGAAAATAATAATGGTCCTATAAATAGATCCCTGAGGAACTCCACTAGTTGTAGGGAGAAAGTCTGACAGGACCTTATTAATTTCGACTGTCTGAAATCTGCTTGTCAGATATGAAGATATCAAATTCACAGCGCTAGTTTCGAAATTATAATGTCGAAATAGTTTTTGGCATGGAGTTGAGTGGTTGACAGTATCAAAAGCTTTAGAAAAATCTAGTAGTACGAGGAATAAGACTTTTCCCTCATCTATATCATGACGTATGTCATCTGATATGCCTATTACGACTGTTATATATGTAGCTATATGTGTCTTTAATTGTGGGAATGCTACTTCCAAGGTAAACTGTGCGTTCACTCCAGAAATTGATATTCTTTGTTTGCTATCAGAAAATACTTTTTTTTGTCCCTTATTAGGCAAAAATCATCTCGTTCCACACTGGAAAATGATACTCTGACACGCCGTTTGTTTTAACTGACGATCGTTGTTATCGTATCAGCATACACATGCACATACATGAGACAGTGGTTAAGATCCGAACAAAATGGTTCTTATCAAGCATCAGTCGCATTATAGCAACAAGTTGTCATTTAAATTTCAAATAGCTCAGATAGTCCTTTCTGACCTATTTTTCTGTGTGATTTTTATTTTTCAATTTTAATAAAAAGGTTGTGAAGACGAAACGACGTGAACACTACGTCCCCTGACCGCTGACCATGAGAAACTACTATAACCTCAAGATAGTCTTTCTGCATGCGTCTTTTATTAGACACCAAATGAAAAAGACCAAGGGTGAAATAGCAATAAATTCTCATTTAAGTTTCAAAGGGCTCAAATAGGCCTTTCTGACCTTAAGTTATGCTCAATTTAAGTTCACAGAGTCAGAACAGATTTGCAAGAATTCGAAATTCATTATCCTTATTCCTTATCGATCTGTCGAAAGTATTTGTCTCGTCTTTAAAATAATGGGTATTCTAGTAGATACTGGTGAGAACTTGCTACTCTTATATATGGTCAAATTAATTTCTTGATGACTTGCTTCAGTAATTAAGCTAAATGCCATAAATGCTCGTAAAAGGCTAATTTCACGGTAGTCGGCCTTTCTTACAGATTGGCTTGCAGTTACTAAGTGTTTGACCACATTTTGCATAAAATCGATTGCATGCGTCTTTGTTACGTCTTTGCCTCCGGAATTTAACAATTCCATCGTGAGTCACTGCATCACCCCATCGTCAGCAACCTGAGTATTCAAATTTACTACTTAATCCGCTAAATTGCTGTGATCATGGGCATAATGCAGCTTTTTAATGCTCAGAAATTTCCCACTAGTGTTTACACGATGATGCTTTGTTTTGTATTTTCTTGTCGCAAGGTCCTTTATTTAAATTAACAAAACAACAAGAGTTAAAAGTTTTGTCACGAAAATCTGTACCAAATTTGGAAACCTACTAACTTTCTCTTTGACTCTTATTCCATTTCATGTTTCACATTTTTTAATGTTAAATCCAAACGGAACTCTCGGAACGTTTGTCACCCATTCGCGAGAGGTGGGACACCGTGAAAAATACTTTTTGGTGTTACTGGGCATCAAACTACGAAACCCTGATCAGCAGCCATACGCTTTTCCACTGCGCCCACATATCAATTTAATTGAAGAAAGAATATACATATACTTGCAATCGTTGCTTACACTAGCGAGCAATACAATAAACCTATACCTACAGTCCACTTGTTTCGGCATGAGATATCCATTATTCGTCGTAGTTGTTGTATTTCAAAGTTTTTAGGCCTTTCTATTGGATTTTCAGAATTTAAGTTATTCGGACGTGCCAATGGAACATGAAAAAATATAAAAATTGATTTGAAACAAAAATGTAACAATAATTTTAATATTTCTCTGATAAAAACAAAGCTGTTGGACATCTGTGAGATGTTTTCTTGTATGTGTGCACGCTTTGATATGACAATTCACGACAATAAAATTCCGATATTGCCGTATGATAGCGACCATAATGCAATATTAATTGTAGCTTCGTTTGCTGACGAATGTCCACTAGCCCTCGAAACCCAACCAGAAGTTCCTAAACTAAATTTTAGGAAGACCAACTGGAGCAGATTTATAAAACGGGCGACACGTGAATGCAGAGATTTCTCTTCCTCCTCGGAAGTTCCTAATAACAGGAATATGACGAACGAGGAATGCAATCTGTGTATCGAAAGAATGAATTCGGTGATCCTGGCAAGTGTTAATGTGACAGCCCCTAAAGTTAGTAGCAAAAATTCTACCGGATGTTATCTAAACCGTAATATACGCACACTTCAGAACTATAAGAGTTTCTTAATCACATACAGATCAGTAGGATGTAGCGACGGTTTCTCGATGTTCCTGGAAATGCTGAGTTCGTCAGATTGAAATCACTCTTGAAAAATGTGAAAACTCTGTTGGAACAACAATTTCGGAACAGCGTTAATAGCTACAAATTACAGGCCAATAAATCGCATGCCCTATATTGGGAAAGTTTTCGAAGTGGTTATTAGTAAATCCATATTGAACGCGTGCGAACGAAATGAGATTATTCCGCGGAACCAGTTTGGGTTCAAGGGAAACCACTCGACAATTCACGCAGTTACCAAATTGATTTCGGATGTCAACTGGCACTTGAACGATAAGAGGAATACTGCGGCTTGTCTAGTGGATATCGGAAAAGCCTTCGACACGGTTTGAACCGACGCGCTAATTTATAAAATACCGCATTAGAAAAAGCAAGAGCCGCATTTGTGTCACTCAAAAAGCTTTACTATTCACGCTGTCTTCGAAGTGATGTCAAGATCATTTGCTACCAAGCATTTGTTAGATCAATTTTGACGTATGTGTGCCCAATATGGTGAAATATAAGACCATCATATACGGAAAATGCTTCAGAGCATGTATCCGTATGTATAAAAGTGAACGGTCTAACTACAGACATTATATATCAAATAAAACACTTCTGGAAGCGTCTGGATTGTCAAGAATTGACAATGTCATTCTTGATATTATTATTATTTCGTTCGGTCAGCGGATAAAGAAAACGACCTTATTGCTTGCGCATTCTATTCCGAACCCTCAGTACTTAAAAAATACATAAATAAGAGGGATACATTCCACCTAAGGCATTCCTGTATCTAGATGCAATGGGCTATATATCAGACTCGCGTAACATACCGACAATCTACCACATTGTTAGAAGAGAAAACGACAAAACAATCCGGCAAATTTCTAATATTGATCAGAATGGAAATGCATCCTGGAGATACTGCAGTAACATACCTGAGAAAGACCGAACACACAAGGAACGTTTAAACTCAAACAAATACTGGTGGCTCAACTGGAAAGTGGCCAACATCTAACCCTAATATAAATAATTTTAGGGATTTATTTATTTTTAATTTTTTAATAATTTTAAGTAGTTAACTAGTTCTAAGTATAAAATAAGAAAATAAGATATGCAAATAAGAACAGCCATCGTCATTTACATTGTTATTATATATCGTAAGGTTATTTTTCTTCTTTATTTGTAACAAATTTAAATTAAACATACTACACGGAATAAAATAAATGAATTCAAACAAAAAAGTACTTTAACTTGGCTCCACGCGCTTGTGCCCATGTGAACAGATCCTTTAGCTCGTTTCTTTCCTCAGAGACAATCGCAGGCAATTTTTGCCAGAAAACTTTAAAATGGTTGTACAGTAAATAAATCATAAAAACACTTTTTTAATAAATGCCTGTTTGCCGTCTAATAATGTAATTTTTTAATTTTCAACAAACATCAACAAAATCCATTCCCAGATCTTCATATTTGGCTCTACAACCGGAGTCCGGTCCTGACTTCCAATCAAACATCTCTCCACCAGCTCCGATTACGAGTCCATGCCATCCAATTTCATATGAATAATAATTCTTAATATACACATAAAGAGCGATTCTACTCTTCTGGACCACTTTAGAATCAATGAGTAAATCCTCTTTGTTGGTTGTGTCATCTCAGTGTGTAACGAACCAATAATCCTTGTGTATATCGTCTGTTAAGATATATGAGCAATAGGCAAAGCTTTCACGAAAATTAGCTTTCTGTGTGATTTTTATATTCAATTTTAATCAAAAGGTTGTGAAGACAAAACGATGTACACACTACTTCTCCTGACCGCTGGCCATGAGAAACTACTATAACCTCAAGGCAGTTTTTCTGTCCCAGCTTGCATCTTTTATTACACACCAAAGGAAAAAGACCAAGGGTGCAATTTGTTACACACATATATCATTGGTCGGTCGTCGGAAACTACAGTTTTAGCTCTTTTACATGTTTTCTTTTGTTGTCTATCACTTATCAAAGTTTCCCGCTGGTCAAATTCACAATAATCGCAATAGCACTCATACCAAATACACGTAATAAAATGCGAATCGCAAAATCTTAGCCAACAATCTAACATACGACTTACGTACACGCCCAGACAAAGTAGTAACTAAATTGACTATAAGTTCGTTGACTGCCAACTTATTTGTATCTGATTGTAAATTGTAAGGTATGTTTACTGCTCTCAGCAATCGGTGCTGTATAGTCAGTCCACTACGATTTAGTGTGAGCTGATATAGGAAAAAATCCGCTTAAAAGTGATTTATTTATACCCGACATCGAATCCTTAAAGATGTCTAAGCAGCAAACAAACAAAACAAAAGCCAAAACAAGCACAAGCTATCCGTTTGTTGATGCCTTTTACGGGAGAAACTTTCTGCTAACTGCCAACAATGTTACGGCTGCAATAATTGCAACAAATAAATGGAAAATTTTTACGAGACGAGAGATTACTCTGAACTCTTCAGAAAATAATGATAAACACGCTTGCGAGAAGGCTAGACTCTACGTTACTCAACTGAGGTAATTTGCTTACATTACCTAGAGTGCATAGCTGGATGTGAATAAGAAATGCTTCAAGTATTTCGTTTACCTATTCTCTACTATCAGTCAGTCAGTAATTCAGTCAGCTTGAGTCAATTGGGCCGAGTGCAAAGAATTTTACAAAACTTACCCGAGTTGACAAGTTAAATTCACTTTAATTCGAATGAATAATTCTCTTTGACTGCAGTCCTATCTATTCTATCCTGGCACTGGCAGCAATAATTCAATTCAATTCGTATATCTTAGGCTTAAGATAAATGCTACAATGTACGATCTTGTGGGCAGCACAAGAAAGCTGTCAGCTTTACTCCCTGACACGTGTATGACATTGACAATGAACTGATATGTGATGGTAGTAGGTATACTCGGTCTCAATCTATGCATGCAGACAACAGCCTACATGCAAAACTGCAATGTATCCGTACAATTTTGCCTTTTATGTCCAATGTTCTCGTACCATAATAAAAACTTACTTAGTTTGTAAAAAGAATATCTACAGTACGTTCTACATTATATGTCTACTTCTACTCTCGTAAATACTCTTCAAGAAGTTACTTTATTCACAGGGTCTTGAAAGCTTCTCAATACCGGGAGAGACACGAAATTCCAAAAAACAAAATCCCCAAGCCCTATATCCCTAAACATAAAATCCTCAAACTCAAAATACCCATTGGCAATGGCAACTTCTTTTTGAATTTTTATTAATTTTATTTGCTTCAAATTTTAACAGCTCGTCAGTCTGATATTCCGCGACGCGAAAAAATTGCTTTTTCCCTGGAGGAGCTTTTCGAAATATTGAAAACCCTTTTTCAAAGCCAGTGTAGTGTAGCCGGAACCGTGCGAGTTTTGAAAAGAAATATGGGTCGTGAAAGAGCGAAACCGCTGTGGTGAAGAAAATCCAAGAGAAAGGATAACAGAAGTGATCCTTGAGATCGGACATGTCGCACGCCCGAGAATATTGCGGCTGTGGCCAATCCATCGATCTCAACTCGACACTGATCACGATCACGATCACACAAAAAAATGGTGGCCCATGTTTCTTCGAATACGATGCTGGAAACGCTATAACCGTCAATGACGACCGTTACAGAGCCAGCTGACCAACTTTTTTTGATCTCAAATAGACGCAATTTGTTTGGAATTTGGAGTTGTGGCCCATTTTTCGTCGAAAACGATGCTGGAAACGCCGTTACCGTCAATGACGACCGTTACAGAGCCAGCTGACCAACTTTTTATGATCTCAAATAGGCAACTGAATGTGTACGACCTTTGTTTTCAACAAATCTCTTGCGCGCCAAATTCGGCAACCGAATAATCAGCCATTTTGGAGATGTCAATTAGCCTGCGCGGAGCCGCCATTTGACGCGGAAAGACTTTTTTCTATGGGGTGCCTTTAAGGATAGACTGATGTTATGCGGGTAATCCGGAGACAATTCCAGCCTTAAAACAAAACATTGCGAGATAGGCGCCGAAATTATCGAAAAAGTTCTTGAAAACTTAACTCACAGATAAGGCTAGCAGAGGGAGGCAGATGAACGAAATTGTTTTCCATTCTTAAATCGGAGACTCCAACCTTCACAATAAAAAAATTCCAAAAAAATATTAATGTAAAATAATATAATTAATATATTTCCGGCCACGGGTTGTTTCAAAGATTCTTAAATAACCTGACCCTAATAAAGCGACTGGACCAGACGGTGTTCCGCCATTATTATTGAAAAGATATCTGGGGAAAACGTTTAGCAAATTTTCTCCCAAAAAAGACTGGTATTTTTCCCTCAATTTGGAAAATGGCTAATATTCAGCCCGTTCAGAAAAAAATGGGATAAATCAGCACCTACTAACTACAGCCCTATTGCTTTGTTGTCGGTTGTATCGAAGATAATGGAATCTATCGTTTATTTAAAAACTAATCAGCTATCTGGATACGAATGTTGTTTTATCCGATGTGCAGTATGGATTTCGCAAAAATCGCTCTTCAGGTGCACTAACGACGTGCATGACTACTCATTGTTGTGAGCGAAGCATTGAAAATCTAGGTAAATCAAGCTTGGTGTCTCAACTAACCGCATAATTAAAGTTGTATTGAATGTTGTTTCTTCATCTTCGGCATACTGGCATACCACAAGGGTCATCCTTTTCGCCTACGCTTTTCTTAATATATAATAATGACCTATTATTTTCTACAACCATTTTCTACAATCATTCATTTGCTGGTGAAACAACGCTATCAGCATCCATTGAGTTTGTCAGTCAAAAAGAATGCAATTCTCGCTTGATTGGTTCGTGAGATTTAATGAATACGGCTATTCTGTCGAACATTCAACTCATTCTTGATTGGGGCGGATCTAATAGCGTGGAATTTATCCCAAATAAACTCCAGGATTGTCTTTTTTCTTAGAAGGCAATTCAGCATTAGTTGCCACCAGTAACATTTACGCCACAGCAATAAGGTAGGCCATAACCTAATTGCTGTGGCGTAAATCATTCAGAAAGTTCTCCCTTTATATACAAAAACAAAAGAAACCCCAAAAGATCCCCAAAATACCCTCAAAAAATACGGTTTAGTTATAAAATAGTACGGATCGATGGTGCTATTACTTCAAAATCCACACCAAAAAGTTAGCTCACTTCTTGTGAATTATCGAAACAGTTTTGGTTGTTAACATAGCCTCAGAGATGAAAATGACCTTCGTCGGGAAATATATTTGTCCAATCAAAATTTTTCTACTCATTTGAAGCAAAAACAGCCGATTGATGGTATTTTTGAAACATTCTTATTAGGGAAGTGAATGATGTTCATGTTCTGAGAACATTACAGGTTCAGGTTCCGTGATTTCGACCACAGCATCATTTTGTCAGGGCGTACAGTATCAGAACGCGCTTAGCTTTTGTTATCCAACACGAAACTTCCTTATATTAACCGCTGAGTGAGGTTTATTTCAATCATTTCAGATTTTCCACAGTATTTGCAACGAAACTTTAAATAATTTCTCGATTAAATTTTCATATCAAGAATAAATCGACCACAATCGACCAAAATCTATTGGTTCATATGAGTGGCGCCGAAGAATTGTTGTTGTTATTAGTTTTTGTAAAGTAGGAAAACTTTAATAAAATTTTCCTTTTTTTCTCATTTTCAGGTAATAATATAGCAGAATATCAGCACATATTGTATATTCCGGAAGACTAGAAAAGTATTAACACGCAGCGACTGAAATTGTCAAAAGCAGAAATCCGATTTTTCAATCAGAGGCAATTCCATTGCATACATTGATTTTGTTTCTGTCGAAGTTCCAAAAGGACAGCCACGTATAAGGTAATAATAGTACTTTATGTAATTAACAGCAATATTTGTTTGACATTTTAATTAGAGAAGAAGACCTGACATTTGTAAGGGAAATTGGTTGGTTTGTCTGTCTCGAACAAGAGCACAAAGTTCGGATAAACTTTTAAAGAAATAACTAACGAAAATATTTACGTTACCGATCAAAAAATTATATTTAAGTTTTAATGTGTGTCTCAAAAAACATACATCCTGGGACTGTCCGCATTTGTGATTGGTACAATAATACAAGGTGAGGCAAAAGTAATGTTATAATTGGAATAAATTGGATGCTATTTTGTTATAAACGTACACAATTGGGCTCTGTTTTCACAGAAAGTTTACTTGAAGATGTTAAATTAATAATATTAAGTTGAAAAAATAATAGACCACTTCCTGAGTTGATGGGCAATTGTGCTAGTTTTACGGCATTTTGAAGTGTTGCTCGCAAAACATCTGGCCCCAAATTGGTGATTTCTTCTTCAATGTTAGCTCTCAAGACCTGCCAACTTTGTGATTTGTTATGGTAAACGCGAGATTACGAAAAGCTCCAAAGCAAAAAGTCAAAAAGAATGGGCGATCTGGGCGGCCAGCTCAAATCGCCAAAACAGGTGATCACACGGCCCGGAAATTGGTGTCACAAAATCTCCATCGTTGCCCCAGCTGTGTGAGTGATTGCTTCCATCTGGTACCAACAATGCTCGAGACCCAATTCATCAACTTGCGGCAAAAAAAGCTCGTTTAACATCTGTCTGTAGCGCTAACCGTAACTAGTGAGCGATGGTGCAGTCGGCGTCCTCAAAACAATAATTGCCAATCACTTTTTCACGGCAAATTCCGCAACAAACAGTCACTTTGTGGGGATGCAATGGCTCTTCGTGCATTTTATGTGGATTATCCATGCTCGAGAGATTCAAATTTTGTTTACTCACATTACCACTTAAATGGAATACTGTTCAACCTAACACCACTCGACATCTTCAGCAGACAAGTTGCTGCTAGCGTGGCTATTCGCCTCAAAGCAGCCTCCCAGTGGATAAGAAATTAATTCAGACACTCCTCTATTCTGAATTCATTCAGGGCTCCACCAGGAGGTATAGACTACACCATTCCACAACTACATTTCAACAACAACGTCCAGGTCACCAACTCCTCCATATCAATCTGGGAAGAGGGTACAATCTCAGAAGATGAATCAGCATCACAATGGACCATCCATCTGTCTGGTCTAAGTGGGTTGTTTTCCTGCCGACAGCCACCCCAACCTAGCCTAACCTTAAGTGAAAAGGGGTTCGTCGGTTATTATGATTGGATCATCCTTTTCTTGCATCAGGCTTAACAGACCATGGGAATATGTTAACCTTACTTGACGGTCAGAAGGCAGCAATTGGTGAAGGTTTTTCACTTTCCAAGGGTACATCTTCAGGTCTTTCACCAAAATTCGACGCAACGAACCAAACTGTGTGCATCGTTGTTCGTGGACTTTCTCGGACGTCCTCGGACACAGCAGCGATATTCT
Source organism: Nephrocerus scutellatus (assembly GCA_947095585.1). Classification (NCBI taxonomy): domain Eukaryota; kingdom Metazoa; phylum Arthropoda; class Insecta; order Diptera; family Pipunculidae; genus Nephrocerus; species Nephrocerus scutellatus. The sequence continues at coordinate 17,493,694 of OX352765.1, read as the reverse complement.
GCGTCGAACGAGCAATACGAGGACGACCGCTTCTTGCGAAATTTCTTGTGGACCCAATTTGCACGACACGCTCAACCAAACGCTTTGTTTTTCGCGCACATGGCGCAGGACGACGAGGAAATTCAAAACAGAATTACAAGTAAGCAGTAATAATAATTACATGTTTTTCAGTTGTGTATATTGCGTATTGTCGACTAATTCCCTATCAGTCTGAAACAACGACATTTGACAACATTTTCAAAAAATATGGCACATTCACAAGACATTACTTTTGCACCACCTTGTAAATGTGGCAGCCGGTAAGTAACTCACATAAAATTGCAAATGGGTTGCACCTATTTACGCGAACTCACTTCCATAAGTAATAAAGGGTTACAAAATTCACTGCAACAGTAAAGCTCCCGCTTCCTCCTTTTCAATTATCTTCCCCTATTGTTCCATCATAATAATATCAAACAACAATTCAACGGAAAACAGAAAAACAAAGCGAATAAAATCAAAACCTTTTATAGAGATTTAGGATTTAAAATGCTTTCAGGACTGAAACGACTGAGAGCAGTAAAAAGCATTAAATAGCGAGCATCACTGGATCTCACCCTGATGTCCTTTATGTCCATTAAACTAAATCGTACGTCATGCACAAGCTCTATTATTTTTCGTATCTATGATGTGTTCTTGCAAATGGTGTCGTAAAAATATGAAGCTTGTCAGTTCGTTTAAATGCACTTTGAGGATTCAAAGAAATTGTTGTTCTGAATGAATTGTGCAATGTGCAATCAGAGCATTCCCCAGATGACGAAAAGGAATGATTCGAACGGGAACTCCATGCCTGCCCTCAGTATGATGTAAAAATCATTATGGATAATATGAATGCCACAATAGGCAGGGTGCCAGTATTCAGGCAGTACATTAGTACCCACAGCTTACAGGATAAGAATGACAATGGACAGTCATAGAGAGGCAGGAAGCAATAATTTGGTCGTTGTGAGTACAAGATTTTCACGTAAAAATATCCACAAAGCTGCAAAGCCACCATCACAACCCGAACCTGAGGAAGGTACGAACGTAACGAGGTGCCAACATCCACTAGGACCACTATATTGTTGGTTTGGTGCTCCAAGTGCGGATTGCATCATCAAGAAAGACTTCATCCGTGAATCAGATTCGAGTCAACATAGCTACCCTACGCAACGAAGGGGCCAGAAACAACTTCGGTCAAGCGACAGGACTCGCCCTAAATGCAGGGAGAATAAGACCTGGGGCTGAGATGTCGTGCGTAGAAGAGTAATGGATACGCCTTAAGAATACTGTCATTAGTAGTGCTGACTCCATCTTAGGCAGCAGTTGCAGCGAACGGAACAACTAGTTCGATGACGAATGTAAGCAAGCGAGTAAACGTAAAAATTTTGCGTACCGAGCAATGCAACAATCTCATAGAACGCGGGCAGGCGAAGATGAATATAAAGAGCTCAGGAGATATGAAAGAAAACAGTTCACCTGCGAGAGAAGAACCTCGTCCGTGAACTAGAAAAGTACAGAGAGCAGGACTGTACCAGTCACGGAAGTTCTACCAAAGAGTCCGCGGTATTACGCAATATACACCTCGTTGCACATACTGCAAAGACAAAGAAGGTAATCTGATCGCCGATCTCAAAGGCATCTCAGAGCGATGGGAAGAGCATTTTCATGAGTTGCTAAATGGTCTGCAAGCTGAGGATTTGCAGGCTCCACAAATCACCGAAAACTACACTATGCTGCCGCCACCAAGCATAGTTATTAGAGTGATAAATTGGCTCAAAAATAATAAGTCCCCGGAATAAGATGGTATCCTAGCGGAGATCATTAAAACAGGAGTTCCCGCAATACACCAAGCAATTCATGAAATAATTGTGAACAAGCGATGCCAGAAGACTGGCGAAGAGGAATCCTGTGCCCCATACATAATAAGGGAAATATCACAACATGCAGCAATTACCGTGGTCTAACGTTGTTGAGTATCGCGTATAAGATTTTCTCCTCTATCCACCAAGACAGAATATCCTCATATGATAAAGTTATCATTGTTCCATACCAGTGTGGCTTCATCAAATCAACAACTGATCAGAGTTACACCCTTAGGCAGGTAAAGGAAAAATGTCTAGAGTTTCAAAACTCACTACACCATACTTTTATAGACTTTAAAGCCGCCTATGATAGCATAGCCAGAGTACAACTTTAAAAAGGCAATAGAGAATTCGGCATCGCTAATAAACTGACACGACTATGTGGGTAGACCGTGACTAATGTTATAAGCCAAGTAAAAATCTATAACAGGCTCCGACAAGGGGATGAACTGGCCTGCTTCCTCTTCAACCTGGTGATCAGAGACTCTGACGTAATGGCGAGACAAACAATCCTCTATTAGTCCATTCAGATACGGGCTTAAGCAGACGGCATTGACATCGTTGGTAGAAACTAAAGAGCTGAACAAAAAGCTTTCGTCCAGATCGAGCAGGCGGCACGAGGCTGCACATAAATGAGAGCAAAACAAAGTACATGGTGGCCACGTCTGCGAGCAGAAGATCTAACATTGGTCCCTCAATTCAAATGGTGGAGCGCGAAGTAGTAGCAGGTAGTGCAATCCTTTAACTATCTCGGGTCAACTGTAGCAGCCGAAAACAGCATGAAACCAGAAATACGCGCACGGTTGCTTAAAGCCAACAAAGCCTACTTTAGTCTGTCAAGACTCTTCAAATCCAGGAACTTAACCATAACATCCAAGCAGCTGGTATGTAAGACAATGGTCATACCAGTACTTACATATGGATCCGAGACTTGGGTGCTTAGCAAAAATCATTCTAACCTCTTAGCCGCGTTCGAGAGAAAAGTCTTCCGGAAAATTGTGGGCATCGTATGTGAGAAAGGACGATTCTGTGGACTCTATAACGATGAGATCTACGACCGTTACCGCGATGTCGACATTGTGAAGAGAATTAAGCTCGGTAGGCTTCGGTGGGCAGGACACCTAGCTCTCATGAACGAAAAGGATCCTGTTCGGAAGGCCCTATGCGGTGGGATTTATGGAACACGACAGCGAGGCCAGCCAAGCCTACGCTGGAAGGATGGCATAGACCAGGACGCCCAGAGTGTTAAGGGATGCCAAACTGGATGAGATCTGGAAATCGAGACCGGTGGGGAGATTTTTGCGGGATGCCAGGACCGGAGACCGGTTATAGAGCCACATATGATGATGATTATCTTGCTTCGGCTTAGTATTCAATTGTTTTGATTTGACTTTGAGTTTAAACGAAAGACAAGAAAAGGCACCTGCTCCTAACGATACGAAATCTTGGAATTTCTTCCAAATTCGTCTACCAACTACAGTACTGAAGGCAATTGCTTAACGCTACTCACATATCTTTTCCAATAACTTTCTACCGTTGACCTCTTTCTAATCGTTTTATTATATTAAATAAGCATTGAAAGTAAAGCTTAACTCCAGGTAATAACAAGCAAATGTTATTACTTATTGCAAAATTAAAATGCCAAATATAATTGTACTACACATCTGATTATTATCTCCTGATAAAAAAAGATGGGAAACTTTCCTTTTACTACTGCAACTAAAACCGCTTAATTTCCGATTCCTGTTGAACCATTCAAGTAATTTGCTTGCCATAAAATTAAATTCAAACCGTCGTCGGTGTGGTATCATCTGAATGTAATTTTGAAGTGGTAATACTAATAACACAACAACATTATTATGTACACGGGGGTAGGAACAATTTTTTTTTTTTTTATTATAACATCTTCCTGTTGAGCATAACATCTAATGTTCCGACAGCAAAATCAAAGTCGGAGCCTTGCGGACAACAAAAGTACAAAACTTCTACATAAAAGAATAATAATACTGAGCGGATTATTGTATCCCTCCTCCTGTCGGTTACGACGCATATTAATGTGCTCCGATGGGCATCAAATGGAAAAGAAACATACGAGTACATCTGTATCTTTTAGATACACAGATGTGCTGCTCCTTTAATTGGCAGGAGCATGTGCTAAAAATCGGCTATTTAATGGTTTTAAAATTTTTACGACTATCTGACAATGGTATACGGACAAGCAATTAAGTTCCAGGGCTGCTGAGTCGAAATCAGTCGGCTGTTCAGGTAATCGTTTCTGTTCTGTGTCTATCATGGCATGGCTCATGACCGCCGGGGTTTTTCATGCAATTATGCTGTGCTCCAAACCGCACAAGTCGCAAGAACTCTCAAAGCAGAGCAGAAACTGACTGGGTTGACCGAGCGCATCTCATCTGTCGCCGTTTCTCCGTTCTCTACTTGTCATCGCCTTAAGTCTGAGTAGTTATCGCGAGCACTCGTAATTAAGATAGAACTCATCGCGCGGCCATAAAAGCGTACGTCATTGGACCTACGACCTGAGGGAATTTATATTATGGTTTTTCAGCTTAACAGCTTTCAACAGGCACTAATGCACTATAAGACATTTTACCGTGGAACAACAGCTCTTAATTTTTAAAGAGTGAACTGAAAGTGTTTATGTCTTCTGACCAAGTTTACACGCATGCGTAAGAATGAAATGTGAACATTTAAAAAAGTAACAAAACGACGCTAATTACTTTGCCATTCCAGGAGGTTGTGTGCTAAAGGACGATTGTAAAAGAAAAATTTAGAAGTAACGAGCAATTAACAAGGACGTGATTAGCTGGAGGTGGTGACACGACAAACAAAAAAAAACTGAAATTTTTAATGGATTTGTTTTGATGGATTTTATTTGCACCTTATCTTTAGTTGTAAGCACATTTACACGCACACCACATCAGCATGTCAACCCATCCAAGAATAGATAACTTTTTATATTTTGCATGTGAACTTTAAAAAGATACAACTGGAGCTGAACGTTTCCACCTTCTACCTTCAAACCGCAATAAAAGCATTAAAGAGAAAATATAGCGGTTTGTCTTGATGATATTCCTGATGATGTTTTACATACGTTGCCATCGGTTGTCTAAAATCTGATAGAACTATGTTTACAGCACTAAAAGCAAGCTTTACCTGATCCGTTACAACATCGATTCAGTACTACTGTATGGTTGAAGTACTTGGAACATTGTTGTTCGAAGGGTTCTATCATTTGTGAACGTATATCGACCTATTTTTCTAATGATTCTCAGGCCATTCGGGTCAGGAACTCATAGACACTACAACCAGAGGTAGAAAATGGCAATGTATTGATCACATCCTTTGGCGCAAAGAAAATTCTATTGCAAAACATGCAACGGAATCCACTTACCCAAACTGACAGAAGAGTGAGTCGCCCTAGGCAAACGTGGTGCAGAACGGTAGAAGAGGAATCTAGAGCGAAGTGAATTGAGGAATCAGAGAGTATTCTTTAGCAATCACAACCTTTACCTTGTGATACCAGAGGTCTGGTTTGGCTAATAACAATTTTGATTTTGGCTCAAAGAAAGAACTCAAAGCAAGTGATAAAATGAATACAACCAGTCCAGATCTAGACTTTGGAGGCTATTCGACGACAGAATTTCGTATATTTATGTGAGTTTCTGTATCGTTGTTTTGCAAGGGCATGAATCTAAATCAACGGTTCAGTGCACCCAACAAACTGCGCAAAGCACAGGACAGTATCAAACTCTCACACTCATAAAACTAGCTAGGCGCTGCATAGCTTCAAACCATTAAAATCCGCAGTACAACACGGCATTGTTCCTACCGAGCTGCAAAGTACTTCAGTTAAAATCCTTCCTTTGCAAGAGACGATTTTAAGGAGCTGTCTTGATCTGGTTCACATTCCGGATTTATGTTGAGAGGTGAAAGTGGTATTCATACCCAAAGCGGCCAAATGCTCGCACGTTAATCCAAAAGATCTCGGTCTATCATCTTTCCTTTTAAAAACACTAGACTGATATATATACATATACGCGTACTAAAATTGGCAACAGACTTCTCTCTGCAGATCAACACGCGTATTGCAAGGGTAAATCTGTGGAAACAGCTTTGCGCACGCTAGTGCGTTCCATTGACTATTCCCTAAAATACAAGCAGTACGTCATAGCTTCACAGACAACTCACTTGACGAACTGATTAACCTTCTACTCACAAGTCGAATTGTTAATTTAAAACTGGGTGTGTCGTCGGCCAGAAGATCTGTCGGTAGAGGAACCCCACAAGGCGGAGTCCTATCCCCCCTTCTACGGAACTTAGTGGTTCACCTCAATGAAATCTCTCAGTGGACCAGAAATGAATTTGGTTACTCTTCTATCCTGAATTTGGTTGGGATTCCTTTTCCAGAAGTTGCATTGTCGACGAGGAAGAGGAGACCATTCTTCATCTTCTCTGTACGTGTCCAGCCCTCTCCCATCTAGAAGCTTTCTTTTACAACGACCTTAATGATCTAAAAGATACGGATATTAGCCGTATCTTGCGCTTCTTACTAAGCTCCAATTGGTTCAACGAGTAAGTGAGAAAATTTTCTCTAAATCCACTTGGTATCACAAAGGACTAGTACTGTTCTAAGTGTATTGGCCTTTCGGACGACAGCCACTTCAACCTAACCTAACCTAACCATGTTGCTCCCTTTGCCGGCCTAACAGTAAGCCATCCTGTGAGTCTAGTTTTCAAGAGCTTTTTCGATCATTTCGCGAATAACAGTCGCAACAGCTATATTTTAAAGCTGGAATTGTCTCTGGATTATCCGCATGACATCAGTCTATCCTTTCCGGCACCCCATTGAAAAAAGTCCATCGGCGTCAAATCGCAGCACCGCTCAGGCCAATTGACATCTCCAAAACGGATGATTATTCGTTTATCATATTTCGATTTTCAGTCGACCTGTATGGCATGTGCCGCCATCTTGTTAAAACCAGAGGTCGTCCACATTCATGAAGTCGATTTTAAACTATAAAAAGTTTGTCAGCTGGCTCTGTAACGGTCGCCAGTGACGGTAACGGCGTTTCCAGCAGCGTTTCAAGGAAAAATGGGCCACTACTCCAAAATCCAAACAAAACTATCGCTCTTCGTGGATGCATTGGCTTCTCTACGACTATTTGTGGTAGTTCCGAACCCCTAATCTGGCAGTTCCGCTTGTCTACATGGCCCCCGAGATGGAAATGCATGAAAAGATGATTTTTCGACCAAAATCGACGTCATTATCAAGCTGGTCTATGGCCCACGCAGAAAATTGATATCGAAACGGATGGTTATTTTCTTTTAACTTCTGAGTCATCTGGACCTTGTAAGCAAATAGTCCAAGGTATTTGTGCAGTATTCTGCTCAGGCTGGTGCGACTAATGGGCAGTTGCTGCGATTGGCGGCGAGTTGAGGTCAATGGATTCTGTCCCACACTATGGGCCACAGCCGCAATATTCTCGAGCGTGAGACCTGTCCGGGCTCATGGACCACTTCTGTTATCCAATAGCAAGCCTTTCTCACGAACTTTCTTCACCCATTTCAGCACCGCCACTTTCACGACCCACATTTCTTGTCAAAGAAAAACTTTCCGCTACACAACACTGACATTGAAATGAAGTTTTCAATATTTCGCAAAGCTCCACACACGAAAACATGATGAATGGTTGATTGTTGTGCAAGTTATGATTTTGGGGTAAACGTCCGATCGATGATGACCCATAATGGTTGCGGAGTATGTGTATGCACAACAATCGACTGATAGTACAAAAAATACTTATAGCTCTTTCGATTTACAGGGTAGAGTTAAAATTTCTCTCTCGTGGTTTTGGTTTGGCGTTCTATTTGTTAACTTTACCCGGGGTACGGTTTTATTTTGCGTTTTATTTGCAAAGTTTTGTAACAGACACTGTAACTTTGCTACCCATCGGCAATCGACGGTTACGGTTCCGTTTACTCAGCAAGATGGCGAAGAGAGAGCAAGCAGACTAATTTCTCAGTTTGTTGTTTGGAGTTTGGAGTTCTATATGCAAAGCATTCACCACGAAAATAACGAAAACCATGTCATTTTGGTAGCTTACCCGTGGGTATGGTTTTGGGTACGGTCTTAGCAAATTGTAAGAGGCATTAATTTCGTTGTACCAGTTTATTTCTGCTAATTTTTAATTTTTTGTTTTTTGAGAGAGCACGTATTAAAAATAGCCTCCACACATTTAACCGTAAGCTTCTTTTGTAGGTCCTCACAAGTTTTAATTAATATTAAGACACTTATTAGTAAGACGAATAATATTTCGGCGCGACAGACCATTTGCAGTTGACTTTTGTGGCTTCAGTGTCAGTCCAACCTTTTTCTATTACAATGTAACGATTCTTGGATTCTTGTTTTATGGGCATAGAATTATGGATTCCATAGTTTTATTTGGACTTTCCGTAATGATGCATTCTTTTATGGGCTGTTTATACCTTGTAAATACACACACACATATATACTCGTTACAAATGAAATAAAAAGCCAACAGTCCCTATAGTAAATTTTTTCCCACAACTTTTAACTGATTTTTTCATTGCATGCCTCATCAGATATAAATCCAAATGGAATCTCATATATTATATCTTGCACACAAATAACTCAACAGTCCAGCAAACACAGACAATGTGTCTGCCTCGTCGGCCACTCAACTTATCAAACTGCACATATCTCCTTGTCATTAAGGTTAATTATAAAATTTTTGACATAATTCTGGGCTTGAATAACTTCAAGTCGCATAAACGAAGAATGACATACCTTACCTCTGCTCACAGCCACAAAACAGACACAGATACAGAGGCCATTATTTATCAGATCTGCAATTACATTCGAAAGTAATTAATTCCAATAATGATGACATATCGACAAGCCGAATGCACATTGTGGATTCCAATTGTTTATCAATTGTTTGAATGAACGTGACCACCTAAGTGGAAGGCATAGACAATCGAAAGGGGAACAAAATCAAATCCTAGACTCGAAGAGCAATTCACACACACACATAGAATATATATATAATAAATAGACACATAGTTGTTCTGTCTAGATACTCGTAATATGTCGTCATGTCCATGATCTTGATGACCACATGCGGCATGACCGCATCGCCGCCATATGACTGCGAATGGCTGGCAGCTTACATCAATTTCCCATCGTTCTTGCTGATTGCAAAATGTGTGGTGATGGTGATGGTGATGGAGGGTTGGTCCTTAGCGATTCCGAATCCATTTTCAGCAAGGAAATCATTACAGCTGTCAGATCATATGAGTGTCTCCAAGTGATTACCTACCTAAAGTCGCGTCGCGCGTGGTATCTGCTGCTAGCGCAACAAAAACGCGACGTGCATTTCTTTTGTCGGCAAAATAGGCGGCGTACTTATGGCCCGAGAGACGAACCAAAGTCCCAATAGAGCCTCGCCTTTGCTGAACGTCAAAAGATAAGCATAGTAAAGCAAAGGTGTGTAGCTCAGGCATCGGATCAAGGGAAAAGATGAAAGAAAGAAGGAAAGAAAAAAACAGCGATATCCTTAATTACCCCCATTAGCCGGCAACAAATTCTAGTCGGTCGGCTTTAGCTGGCTATAATTTAACAATTATAAAATGTCGTCTAGGCTAACGACTGATAAACGGACATTTTGCCGCAAAGTGATGCACTTGAGGCTGATGTATTGCAAATCGTCGGACAACATTATTTGATGGAAGTTTGCAACTCAAAGCAAGATAAGGCGGCGGACGACAGAAATGAGAAACTCATGTCAACGGATGCGGAAATAAGGATATCCTACATTGAAGTTTTATAGATTATGTCTGTTTTTTCGTTTACACAATTGGTTTTTAGTTTATTATATTGTGGGAATTTATGTAATTAGTAATTAAAAATAAAAAAAAGATTAAGATAATAATGAGTGGTTCAAAACTCTTAAAAGATCCAGCTCCTAACACTTGCAAACAAATGCAACAGGAACTAACGATTTAAAAAGAAAGAAAGGTCACGATTTTATTCTTTTTCTTCTTCTACTGTTGTGATCCTCGTCCTCGGCACAAACTATCTCCACTGGTGCCTTTTTCCAAACAATCATATCCATGTGTCATATCCCTAACCAAATATTTTCCACTTTACAGGTTACTAATTTTACCCGCGATCCGCCACCCGCACACATAAATCCCCGCCTTTTACCATTACTACCACGGGATTGGGTGTACTATTGCCTAAATTTAGCCACCTCAATCGTATTCGCACTATATTGTTTACCAAGATTTTGTTAAGACGCATATTCTGTGAAAGTTTAAGCCCAATCGGTTGCCCAGTTTTTGAGTTTTAGTGTCGTATTACAAAAGAACAGGCATTCATTTTTATATACATACTAGCGGAAATACCCGGCGTTTCCCGGCTGCCCCATCCCACTGACCCCCATCAAGTTAACACCCGCCCACTGACACTACACCCACTGACTACTAGTTGCTAACCACGGCGTTATCCGGGACCCGCCGACCACCACCCCAAGACACCGTTTAGACCCAACAAAAGCTAAAATAACAGCCGTTGTCTGGCTGCCCCTCACACATTGCTGACCCTACCGCACATCATTGAGCCCCATCCCCAATTACCCGCCACTGACTCAAAATTGTAGCCTATAACGTTTTAGAATCGTGAGCTACGGTGGCGAGTTCACACGTAAATCCCATCGAAAACGGCAGGTTAGGTTAGGTATGTGATACCACACAGATCAGGAAAAATTTTCCACCTACACGTTGAACAAAATATAGCTTCGTATAAAGCGCAAGAGACTGCTAATTTCAATGTTGATCAGATCATTAGTGTCGTTGTAGAAGAAAGCTCCCATATGGAGTTTACATTTTTGGGAGAGTGCTGGACAAGTACAGAGAAGATGGATAATGGTCACCTCCTCCTCCTCATCCATGCAGCTTCTGCAGAAGTCATTTGAGAAGACTCCACGTCTTGCTGCATGCTTGCCTATGAGACAGTGTCTGGTGATGACACCTAAAATAGCACCGCTGGGCGATTTTTGTTCAGAGATCAAACACTTGAAGCGTTTTGGATCCAGCTTGAGCCATGACGCTAGGCAAGTTGTACCATTTGACCACCTACGCTTAGTGTTATACTGTTATTAGTAGCATCCCGCTTTAACATGAGTTTGCAGGTAGCGATTGGTATGCCTAGTGAACCATATTCAGGTATGATGGGTAGTGTAGTTCCTTGTTTGGCGAGTTCGGATGCCATACAGTTTCCCGGAATGTCGATTTTATTCTTTTTCTTCTTCTACTGTTGTGATCCTCGTCCTCGGCACAAACTATCTCCACTGGTGCCTTTTTCCAAACAATCATATCCATGTGTCATATCCCTAACCAAATATTTTCCACTTTACAGGTTACTAATTTTACCCGAGCGATCCGCCACCCGCACACATAAATCCCCGCCTTTTACCATTACTACCACGGGATTGGGTGTACTATTGCCTAAATTTAGCCACCTCAATCGTATTCGCACTATATTGTTTACCAAGATTTTGTTAAGACGCATATTCTGTGAAAGTTTAAGCCCAATCGGTTGCCCAGTTTTTGAGTTTTAGTGTCGTATTACAAAAGAACAGGCATTCATTTTTATATACATACTAGCGGAAATACCCGGCGTTTCCCGGCTGCCCCATCCCACTGACCCCCATCAAGTTAACACCCGCCCACTGACACTACACCCACTGACTACTAGTTGCTAACCACGGCGTTATCCGGGACCCGCCGACCACCACCCCAAGACACCGTTTAGACCCAACAAAAGCTAAAATAACAGCCGTTGTCTGGCTGCCCCTCACACATTGCTGACCCTACCGCACATCATTGAGCCCCATCCCCAATTACCCGCCACTGACTCAAAATTGTAGCCTATAACGTTTTAGAATCGTGAGCTACGGTGGCGAGTTCACACGTAAATCCCATCGAAAACGGCATATCCACAAAACATTTAGACTTTACATACCCCAACAAAAAAAATTCAAAGGTGTGATATCACACGATGTTAGTGGTCATCACCCTTTATATTACAAGGATATATTATATGGATATATACCTAAATAACAGTACGTACAGAGTACGGATATAGGCGTGATGTTCGTACAAAACAAAGGACAGAAAGCAACGCAGCGAACAATGAAGCACACAGCTCACAGTAATATTGATGCACGTCTGTTATTCGTCGACTATAGTTGTTAAGTTACAAAATGTGTCGCCACGAAAGGCCCTTTTATTTAAATGATAAATCATATAGCCTATGTTCACGCTGAAAGTCCATTCTCAATAATAGAGAATTTTTGAAATAGGTCCAGTCGTTCCGAAGATTACCTCCTACACACAAACTAACATTACCTCCTTACAATATTAGTATAGATAGTACGTACAAAGCAGCGCAGTACAGAGCGCACACAGTCATTGTGATGCCACTATATGGCGTGATGTTCGTACAAAATATAGCAAAGAAAGCAGCGCAGCGAACAGTGGAGCACACAGCACACAGTCATTATGATGCCGCTTTAACTTTAAATATATTTTATAGTCATATTTTAACAATTTGTGTATTAACCTTAACATATAGAGATATGACTTTTTTATAGAACTTTTTTGGTTCTACAACTTTTCTATAGAAATCCAATGGACAATGTGGAACACACACACAGACAAAGTTTCTTTTTTATATATATAGAAAGATCTCGTTGTTGTAGATTCTCAGTAATCGACCTTTCGCGACCTGTTGACATATTAAAGTAGACCCTGTTGTTAGGCGCCATGGCTCATTGGTTAGTCCAAGTTCGAATCCAAGAAAAACATTAACAAAAATTTTTTACGGCGAATGTCGGGCAAGAGCTTCCCAATCGAATTGTGTGCAAAAATATAATACGCACAACACGAGTGACCACGATTTTTATTAATATTATTTTTTTTCTCCATATTGGGTAAAATTATATAAAACATATTTTGAAGGCCTTAGGTTAGGTTAGGTATGTGATACCACACAGATCAGGAAAAATTTTCCACCTACACGTTGAACAAAATATAGCTTCGTATAAAGCGCAAGAGACTGCTAATTTCAATGTTGATCAGATCATTAGTGTCGTTGTAGAAGAAAGCTCCCATATGGAGTTTACATTTTTGGGAGAGTGCTGGACAAGTACAGAGAAGATGGATAATGGTCACCTCCTCCTCCTCATCCATGCAGCTTCTGCAGAAGTCATTTGAGAAGACTCCACGTCTTGCTGCATGCTTGCCTATGAGACAGTGTCTGGTGATGACACCTAAAATAGCACCGCTGGGCGATTTTTGTTCAGAGATCAAACACTTGAAGCGTTTTGGATCCAGCTTGAGCCATGACGCTAGGCAAGTTGTACCATTTGACCACCTACGCTTAGTGTTATACTGTTATTAGTAGCATCCCGCTTTAACATGAGTTTGCAGGTAGCGATTGGTATGCCTAGTGAACCATATTCAGGTATGATGGGTAGTGTAGTTCCTTGTTTGGCGAGTTCGGATGCCATACAGTTTCCCGGAATGTCTCTGTGCCCCGGAACCCAACAAAGGTGGATATTGAACTGCACCGCCATCTTCATGAGAGAAAGTCGGCAATTAAGGGTTAAAATTGAATATGAGAGACCGATTCCAGGATTTAAATGCAGATGTCCTTAGCAGATGTGACATTTATCTTCAGCCAAGATAAGTCTTCTCTAATCGCCATAATTTCAACCTGGATCAACACTACATTCATTCGGAAGACGGAAAGAGTGGCTAAGATTAAGTTTTTTTTAAGAAAATAAAAATTTATCGACCAGTCTGTGTAAAAATGAATGTGTTCATCTTCCATGTAAGCGTCTTCTTCCCAGAATGATATAGAGGTTAAGGTGACCTGGTAGTTTTTGTTGACATGGAGTTGCGGGGTGGTGTAATGTATGTTGTCTGGGATCCTGACTAAGTTCAGGATAAAGAAGTGACCGATTTCACTTCTAGTCAATTGGGAGATAGCAATAAGGCGAATAGCCAAGCCAGATGCTACTTACCTGTTGTAAATGTCAAGTGGTGTAAGGTCGAAAAAATGCGGCAGAGAGGGTTATACGACTAACTCCGCTCATACATAGACTAGCTAATCCTTGGACTTTGCTTTATTTGTCAAGTTTTACTTTCTTATTTAGGGCAGTCCACCATATAGTCACACCGTATAGAAGAGTAGATCTTACTACCGCTGTATATAACCAATGACGTATTTGGGATTGAGGACCCCATCTGCTACCAATGGCTTTTTTGCATGAAAAGAGTGCTACTGTGGCTTTACGAACTCTTTCGGACTAAGCATAAAATTTCAAAAAAATCGAGGAAATTTTTTTAAAAAATTTGATTGGGAACCCAACCCTAGAGTCCGATCAATACCAAATTTTTACTAGGAATGTTGTCCAGCGGATTAAACACGTGTGTATAAAATATAAGAAAATCGAGTAAGTTTTTAAAAAAATTCGATTGGGAGCCAACTACCCCGGGGCCAGATCACTACCAAATTTTTACAAAAGTGTTGTTCATCGGAGATATACATCTGCATACCATTTATAGAAAATTGGGTACATTTCTTAAAAAAAAAAAAAGGGTATGGAAGCCCCCGACCACGGCGACTGATCACTCCAAATTTTTTACAAAAAGTGTTGCCCATCGGAGAATTTAAAAAAAAAAATGTTGTATAAAATTTGAAGAATTTTTAAAAAATTTATATGGGCACCGAACCCCGAGGGGCCACAAATTTTAACAAAAAGTGTTGTCACCGAAAATACACATGTGGGCAAAGTTTCAATAAAATCGGGCTGTGGAAAGAGGGTTAAAAATTGATCCCAAGATTCCACGACAGGCAGACAGACAAACAAACAGAATAGCGGGCATGCAAAGTTAATATAAAGAATTTAATCAATGATCTTGGTCAATTAAGACGCAATTTGTAATATGCTAATGTTACAATATATTGTTCTCATTATTGCTATGTAAACCCCTTTCTATAAAAATACGAGCTTAGTTTGTGAAGCGAAGTTGGACTAGTAGTCTATCATTAATACTCAGAATACTCTAAAGGTGCTGTAAATGAATACTGGAGCAAGCTATAAACTTTTGCTAAATTTGTTCCACATAAATTCCCAAATGCCACAAATTATCTGCAGCAAATGTCTTCTTAAAAAATTAATCGTTTTTACCAATCCCATGACCTACTGGCAGATCCCTCACAAGATACTATCACATCACGTTCTGAAGTGCGTCGTATACATTGAACTCCCCTATTTACCATCGAAAGTATCATTATTTTCAACTTTTTCTTGCTGTGAACAAAAAGAGCGATACCATCATTATTATTATTATTATTGCAAGTCGTACATCAGATGATTCAAAAAAAAAACTAAGATAAAATCCCTCCGATATGGTGCGATCGTTCCGCATACTGATCACATCACAGTAGGGCAATCATCCGCATAACGACGCACCAGACACCGGAGAGCAAAGACTTTCGCTTGAAGAATTTTCAACGTCTCTTTGACGAAAGCAATAAATTATAAATAAATCAAAAAAAATGGTCAAAAGTCCAAATGCGATTTGCTGCTTAGTTTTGAGTTTTGGAGAAGCCAAAAAAGCATTTTAAAAAAACGCTTTATCTTTTTCATCATTTCATTTCATGACTTTGGTGGATTTAATTCGCATTGTTTATAGCTTGAAGCTGATTGCTGCTTACTGCTTGCGGTTTACAGAAAAGTGAATATTTTTTTTAAGCTTCTTGTTGTAAATACTCTGAAAAGCAAGCAAATTTCTCATTTTATGCTACCGAGCTATAAATGTATAATCAGTACGAGTAGTTAATCAGCGCTTAACGTTTAAGCTCTGTGTAAAATACGCCAACAGAAAAGAAAAGAAATATGGGAACCTCCATTCTCCGATTCCCATACATTAATAGAATGAGGAAAGGCATGCATGTTATACATTTTCAAATGCGAAAATAGACTTTTTATGTCTATAGTTCACAGTATATAATATATAGTTCAAATTATTAGTACCGGATTAAGATTTTAAAGGTTTTTAAATAGTCTTCCTTTTACAATAATGTTAGAATCGAAGCTATGCGTTCTTGTATTTTATATTAGAAATCACAACGGAAACATTTAACCAAAAACAGGATAAGACAACAACGGAATCGATTATTGGTCTAGGTTGCATTTCTGTAGATTTGCTTATGTTTCTGGCAGCTACGTATTTGGAAGAACACTAATCTTGTTATTTACCTTTTTTGGAAAAACCCTCCACTCCTCCACAAATACTTTTCCGAGTTTCTTATGACGGACTCACGGACAGGATTTTTATCAGCACAAGTGCTTTTCAACGTACAGTTACGTCAAGTACAAGGGGCAACATACAGAATTAACGAAACAGCAAGATACCAGACCAGCAAAGGCTACGGAGGGATTCAAATCGAAAGCTACAATAGTTTGGATTAAAGTAAAGCTAACAGTCCCGAACGGCCACTGTATAGAGCTCGAGCTGCACAGCAGCTAGCCGATACCCTGTCTAAATCTAATGCTGACATAACAGCAATTCAGAATTCAGAATTGTTGGACTTACGGAGAATTGTTGGCCCCGTATGTGAGGAAGGACGATTCCGGAGACTCTATAATGACGAGCGTTACCGCGATGTCGACATCGTGAAGAGAATTAAGCTCGGTTGGCTCCCTAGGGCAGGACACCTAGCTCGCATGAGCGAAGAGGATCCTGCTCGAAAAGTCCTTTGGTGTATAATTTATGGAACACGACAGCGAGGCCGGCCAAGCCTACGCTGGAAGGATGGCGTAGACCAGGACGCCTAGAGCTCATGGATGCCAAACTGGATGACATCGGCTGGAAATCGGGACCGGTGGAGAGATTTTTTGCGGGAGGCCTGGACCGCCGGACACCGGCTGTGGATCCAAATATGATGATGAACAGACCCGAACATAGTATTATCATGACCAAACTAAATTTGGCGAATGAAATTGATAAATGATCGGACTTGATATTAAAAAAACCAAACTTTAGATAAATTTCTCAATTAGGAGACTAGAACGAGATCAGGTCGAAAATATTATACCCACCCTTTCCCGTCATGCATCAAAATAGTACACCAAAGTTTCATATACAAACACAGGTTTCGAAGCAGGGGAATTTGGGTCTCCACACTCCGCATTCGCTTAGGAAAACCCCTAATTAACTTCCAAGCAGAAACCTTCGCAATAGAGGTCTGTACACTTGAATGCAGAAGATACAAAGTAACCAAGATCTTCATAATCTCGAACAGCTGGCTAAGTTTTTCAATCTAAACTAACGTGAAGCTGCTAATGCAATCTAAAAGAAGTGGTTAAGGAAATCAGAATAACCCCCATGTGGTGTCTCGGTTACTATGACGTTCCGGGAAGTGAGGCAGCCGATATCTGCACGAGAGACGGTGTAGATAGCATCTTGACTAGCCGCTAATCTAGCATTGCCTATTACATCAAGAGCCATCTTAACAGAAGA
Source organism: Nephrocerus scutellatus (assembly GCA_947095585.1). NCBI lineage: Eukaryota > Metazoa > Arthropoda > Insecta > Diptera > Pipunculidae > Nephrocerus > Nephrocerus scutellatus. The sequence goes on along the minus strand of OX352765.1, from coordinate 17,476,175 downwards.
ATTATTGACTTTTTCCCAATGGCACACTCTCAAGGTATCAAGGAAGTCGATGCGCATACATTTTGTTCGTATTGATGCGGGAATACAGAGCTTGGTAAATTATTCCACATTCGTATTGTACGACTAAAGAAGATCTTGGCGCTTGAAGATCTTTTGCTTTCTTGGCGCTGCCATTTTTTTAGTGACTTCGTTGCTCTGTTCTGTTCTCGTTACTGAAAGCAGACTAAAGATTGGCAAAGTACCGCCATCGAAGCAGGCTGGGAATCGTCACTTGAGATGAGATGAACCAAAATGTTTCTCAGTTACAAAATCAAACATCTAGATGAAGAACTCAAGTTGTAGAGTATGATGCGGTCCATGAAATGGTCATTTGGAAGAAAAAAAGGGGAAAATCTAACGGACCTCTGCGAGACACCCCAACATATACTTTTCGCATGCGACGTCTTCGCCAACAAAAGATTTAAATTTTTCAAGGCCTTTACTCCACAAGTGGGTGCCGTGGCTCAGTGGCTAGTGCATGAGCAGAAGGTTAGAGGTTAGAATTCCAGAAAAAACTAAAAGTATTTTTCACGGTACCACCTCACGCGATTGTCTGACAAGCATCTAGGATTAATAACTTGTCAATTCTCAGCTCGCCGTTCGGATATGGTATTAAATTTTAGGTCCCTTCCATTTGGCAAATATATATTTACATGAACAAAAAAAGGGTCGCGATATAAGCATCGCAGTGCACGGGGATGTACAGCCCTAAAAATAACTGAACGAAACTTTTTTTTGAATGATCCTAAAGGTGAAGTTAGAAGCTAACCCACTACTCAATTTTTGTTCAAATGCTAATGTTAAAGTTGTGAAACAATAAGAGACATAATGACATGTTGTTTCCTCTTAGCAAGCTTCACCTCGACGGCTTTGACGGGTAAAGATGAAGTCTTAAAAACATGAAAGCAAAGCTCGGATACCAATTTGAATTAGTAGACCATAACCAGTTAAAACAGTTGAGGAGGAGTCACGGCAATTAAAGAATAGTTGGAGAGAGTTGAAGCTCATTTCCAGAAACCGTACGCTTTGGCGCGTAGGCGTAGTAGAAGCCCTATGACCCACAAGGGGATATAGGACATAAAGAAAGAAGAAAAAGACCTTAATCTGAAATATTTTTAAAGAATACATAGAACCAGGAAGGTACACAATTTATTACGGTTTACAAATAATGTTAAAGCCTGTCAAAAGCCTTCTATTTGTGGATCGTAACCATAGCATCCCACCTGTTGATCGTACCAGTACCAATTACATGCTCATTTAAGACTTGAAGCTGCACTATCAGCTTCATTTGGAAGGAAATCATGTGATGACTTCAGCGACCCAGGGACACCAAGCAAACAAATATGCTCGATGGGATTCTGTAGGCCTGTAGGGTAGAGTACCTATAGTAGGATTCATGAACACGACTGAGGGTCAGAACAAACTTTATATGGAGGCTTAAGTATGTCAAACTGAATGAATTTGATCAATGGAAAGAGTTCTTCTCTTTACCTAAACATTTTGCCAGGATGACAAAAAGGTAAATTCCGTGCTGAACATATTTCATCTGTCACAAATTGTCTATTGATTAGTTACTCCCCCAGTTAATCCTCAAAACTCAATCCAAAAAATGTAAACGTAATGCAATGTATCTCTTTTTTAAAATTTAAAAAGGTTGAAATTAAGCTACTGCGGCACATATTGAGGAGGTATGGCTTTCATACTTTACTTTTTTGATAATCCTATTGAATGTTTTATGTCTTCGCCAAGTTCGTTGAATTGCATAACAAAAAACCATTTCTATGTAAATTTGCTTATTTAAGCTTTGTAAAATTCCGGTTATCCTAGTCGGTGATGGTTTATGCGAGTATGCGACAAATGCCCAAACCATTTTTATTTTAAGGCTTCAAGACGATTTGAAAGACTTTCTATCCGAGTACAGACCATATTATCCTACATGAAGCGAAATTTCGAGAAATGATGAAAATTCAAAAGCGACAAATTTCATTTCATGTGGAGCTTCTGAAGAGCACACAACAACAAACAATAAAATGCGGAAAATTTTCTAAAAGGTATTTTTTTATCAGGACATACAGATAGACAGACAGCAGGTGGTATTCTTACATTTGGAAAGTTCACGTAGAATTTCCCAACAAGGACACACACAGAGTATAACACCTAAAGTGCAACACCTACCACCGACGAGTAACCCAACTGGTTGTCGTGAGGAAAATATAAAAATAACACAAAAATAAGCTCGGTATTTTCATTGGCTTAATTTGCTGAGGGAAAATATTGATGGAACCACATCAACTAGCTACTGGAATTTGTTTTTTTATACTTTACATTTTTTATGTTTTATATTTATATCCTTCGCCTTCATCACGTCTACAAAATGTGGTTTCTGTTCTGTTTTATTAAAGTCAATGTGTTTTCGAGGTAGTGACGACATTCGAAGTTTAGTAAAATTCTTAAAGGGTTGCTCATATGCTCGTAGATATTTTAATAATGTTCATAGTATTTTTTTGGCAATTTCCTTTAAGTACATTTTCTATTAGTACGTTGCTAGTTTGAGCACATTTGGGAATCAGATAATTGGAGTGGGGCATCGAAAACATATTATAGACAATAGTACAATTTTGGAATAGTTACTTAAAAAAGGTTACTCGCATCTATTCATTAACTAAAACTAAACTAAAAGATACCTAAAAAAACCATATATATTTACTTTGGTCTTAAGTCTCTCATGGGCATCCACAATGCCTACGCGCCATAGATTGCGATTTCTGGGAATATGTTTCAGCTCCATTTAGCACTTCCCAGTCGGCGAGATTTATTTTCTATTTTGACCTTGACTCTGATTGTTTATTCAATTCCTTTAAACTTAAAACATATTCTTTCTTTTTTATGTCCTATATCCCCTTGTGGGTCCTAGGGCCTCTACTATGCCTACGCGCCATCGCGTGCGGTTTCTGGCAATGAGCTTCAGCTCTCTCCAACCCTTCCACAATTGCCGTGACTCCTCCTCAACTGCGAAATGTTAAGGTTTTCTAGCCCGGTGTAAGAAATATTTCACTCCCTCTGATCTGGCTACTATATACAAGGCCCTTATTCACCCTAAACTTGCGTACAAATGTCATATCTGGTCTGGTGCGCCTAAGACTACTTTGCATCAGCTAGATAGAATACAAAACCGCGCGATAAAATTAGATTCGCTTGAACACCGCAGGAACGTTTCTTGCTTATCAATGTTTTATCGTTGCTTGCAACAGCGGTGCTCAAGATAAATAGCCAGCTGCATGCCACCTTTCCTTGAATTCAACCGCAATACTCGTGGCGCTCTAAATGCTCATCAGTTTACCCTCAAGCTCATCTTCGGACGTACAGTTAAATTCAGGGACTCGTTCTTCAGCCGTACAACACGTATGTGGAATGCTCTGCCAAGCTCTGTCTTCCCACATCACTATGATCCACAGGCATTCAAAACACAAGCTCATAGACATCTCCTCTTTTCTCCTTCTCTTCCTTAACGCCTACGCTGTGCCAAGCATATAGCCGAGCATTATAAGGGTGCGAACCCCTTCAAGCGGGCGCGAATTATAAAAAAAAAAAAAACACTGTTTTGCGCCATGTATTTCTCGGACGAACCATTTTTCTATCATCCTGAGATAACTAATTCCATTGCATTGCGTAGTTTGCTATGGAACTGTCGCCTTTTCGGAATGTATGACCAATCGACTGCCACTTCCGTCGTTGGATGGTTGTGCCTATTGGTTCCTGATCCGTTCTCTAGTAAAGTTGTTTATTAGAAATACGGTTAGGCCAGAAAACCCTTAAGATGTTCCGTAAGAACCTATTTACGAACGTTTGCAATCTTTTTGTGATAGTAGCGGTCACCTTCCAAGTGCTGCACCCATACAACAGCACAGATTCAACATTTAAACGGAACAATCGCAGCTAGGTGTTTTCGCACTCCATAAGACTACCTTTTTTAGGAAGCTTGACAATCATTCCCTTCTTCCACTCGTCGGGGAAACTTTCTGACTCCCAAGCTCTCTCTACAAGAGGATATAAAAGCTATGCTAATGTCGTTGGAACGACACGCAGAAGCTCCGCGGGTATACCATCTAGTCCTACCAACTTGTTGTTCTTTAGTGCGTTGATCGCGGTAGCGATCTCATCTTTCCTGGAAGTTAATATGCGAATTCGGCAAATTGTTACTTCCGGCAGCTCCGTTTGATTTGTATGCATATCGTTGGCGAATACACGGCTAAGGACCGTAGATAAAAGCTCCTTCCATCGGTTGAGGTGATCCTCATCTGAAACGATTACGGTACCATCTAGGCCTTTCACCGAATGTTGGCTAGAGCGGTGACCACCTGTCAGCTCTTTGGTGATTCTGTAAATGGTTCTACTATCACACCTTCTCGCTGCTTCCTCTGCTTCTGAGGCCAGGTTGTTAATATAATTACATTTGTCACGTCTTACACTATGCTGCACTTCTCTCATTTTGCTTTGATACAGGGACTCTAGCTCGATCCTCGCTGCTGCTGGGGTATATACAATATGAGCTTTAAGTAGCTTACGTTCTACAATCCGCCTCCTTGCCTGGCTTCTACAAACAATACTTTCGCTCGAGATGTGAAAACATTTTTCACAGCTGATTGCTTCCACTCCTTGCGATAAATGATCCCTTAATTGTTGGCGTACTGAGGGGATCTTTAGCCGGTCGATGTTATACCTAGGCATTCGGATGATATAGCTGATTCTATGAACTAATGCAGTACGTAACTGGATGGTAGCTACCATAAGGTGATGATCCCGTACCATAATCATGTCGGCTTCTCGTCTGTTTCGGATCGTCGGCTGATCGCCACATGGTCGATTTGGTTGGATGACGATTGCCTGTCAGTTGACACCCAGCTGACTCTGTGACAGGTCTTATGCTCAAACATGTTGCCTCCCATGACAAGGTGGTTGGTGTTGTAGAAATCAACAAATCTTTCGCCATTGTCTTTTCGTTCGCCGAGGCCGTGTTTCCCAATCACATGTTTGAGTCATTCGTTGTCGTTGCCTACCTTGGCATTCAAGTCCCCCATCACGATGACGATATCTCCGTTCGGCGTTGCGTTGAATACAGCGCTTAGCTGATTGTAGAAGTTGTCCTTTTCATCCTAAGTCGAGGGATTCGTTGTGGCGTAGCACTGTATGATCGTGACGCGCCGTACTCTAGTCCGAAATTTGGCCGATAAGATCATATCACCGTGTGTGTGCCAGGAAATTAGGCCTATTGGCGTTAGCAGCAGACCCACTCCAGATTCACAAGGGCTGCCTGAGTAGAGTAGAACAGTGTTACACGTTGGGGATTGGTACTCTCCCGCGTCGAACCATCTTACTTCACTAACTCACAGTATATCCGAATTATATCGAAGAAACTCACGTTCCACTTGAAGAAATCTGGCATTTTGAGGTCCTTCACTGCCTGAGTCAAGGAGCGTCCTCACATTCCAGAAACCAATCTTAGTCCGGGTACAATAGCCAAAAGTCGTCATTATTCGATCATTACTTATCCGAGGCGTTGTGTCGGTTTCAGTAGCGGGCATTTTTCGGTACCGCAGGTACCGTGCTAACCCATGTTACCTAGACTAGAAACGTTATACCGTTCGCACTTGCAATTTTCGCCCATATATAACTATAAGGATTTATATACATAGTTGCCCGGGGACCACCACTACGAGGTAGAGCAAGCACTACATCACGAACTTGATTGTTGCGCTACTGACTCAAACCAAGTTTTTAGCAGTCCGTAGTTTCCCGATCAATCGCAATGCAGGGAGAAGATGTGGTTCACTTTATTGCAAATTGTGAATTCTCTAAGAACTCCGCAAGTTATTTTTTGGTTCAGCCATATTAGAAGTAAATGAAGTAATCAACATTCTGAATGGTGGCCAATGCTGAGATGTAGTAGTTTATAATTATGCATTAGACCCTACGTTACAGAAGGCGACTTTTAAAGCACTCACTATTTATATATGTTTTTTATCCTAAATATTGCTCATGTGAATATTATTATATTGAAAATTTATACCCTATATAATTTATACCTTATATAAAAAGTATTTTATAAAATGAAATAAAATTTATTCAAAAATAACTAAATGTTTTATTTAGTGAATGATGTTGTGGTTCTGTAATTAATGGCGTTTCCAGATAATGCGTAATAAACACAACTTTAAATCGAAATAATTTTTTTCAATATCTCAAATAGTTGTTGTTGTTGTTTTTTTGAAACAAAATGGGGCGCTCTTAATGAAAAACTTTCACATCAATACAAACATATAGATTGACTTAAAATGCACTCAAATATAATATGAAATATACACTCCACGATATTTCATTTTCATTTTTGTCATTTATCGATGTTCACACAAGTGTATAAAGTGATATATCAATATCAATACATTAACTGCGAATTTTCCCCATGAAACTCTTGTCCTGCAATTCAAGTTGGACAAAAAAACCAATTTATTTGCCAGATAAAACAAAGAAATTCATTCCATTCAACCCCACAATCGCTGGGCTGCTCTCTCAATAGGTAGATCAATAAAAAAACAATTGAAACAGTTTTACGGAACAATATCCATTCAAGTATTGTTGCACATTACCTCAATGAAAGGCTTTATTTCCCAACAATTTTTCACAGAGGGAGATTTTTATCGCACACCCATCGTCACCACACAGTATGAGTTGCTATCGAGATTCGCAAAATTTATCGTCGGTCATACGCCAACAATAAACTACCTCTCGTACGATCAGCATGCAACACGATCAACACAACAAATTGTTGTCATTGTCGTCGATGTTTTCCGCAAGGTAACAACTTGATAAATGTCATACACCTGAATTCGATGAGATGCAATGCTCGCGTTTCTCCATTTCTGATGTCCTTGTGTACTTCCCCTTCCAAGCGTCACTAGTAGCATTTCGCACAGTTGTTGCACAAGAAAATACAGCCTTGGCTTGCTTGCTTTTTATCGACGCAGCAATAATGTTCTGTTTATGTTGTACGAGTATTGTTTGTTTCTGCATCTGGACCTAAATTGAGCTGTTCGATGTCCGATTTTGGCCACAGTGTTCTAGTTATTATGATGTCTATATTTTGTGCTTGAACTGCCTATCTGGCACAAGAACTGCCTAATTGTGAGTTAACTTTATCTGTCTCAATCAATGCTTCAGTGTATCCAAAAAAAATTCCTATTAATTGGGTGTTATTTTGAATACTTCTCTTTTATCGCAAGGTCTGTATTGCTGTTATTATTATTACAGCTTTATTCATTTAATTTAATAATAGTGTATAAACATTACCTTTTAGTGTTTCAACTTAAAATTAATTTGACATTCTAAATATAGCAATAACTATATGTTTTTTGAATAATTTAGGTTAAAGTAAAGTTCCTAAATTAGCTTTGGATATCTCCAGCCATCAGACAACTAACACGTCTGCCAGGTCACCTTTTGTCGTCCTTAAGTGTCCATTCTGTTCTTTTAAGGTACATCTGTTATCCTGCAATCTTGCAATATGACCAGCCAGTCTAGATATGTTAAACTCCATGATATTTTTATTCTCCCACAAATGATTCCATCCTCTTGCTATCGAATGACGAATATATTTCAACCCAATGAATGGCAAAATTAAGTAATATGGTCAGTATCGTGCAACTCTCCGTTAAAAAGTCCTCCAGTTACACCTTTGGAAGAAAAAACTACTATAATAATGGCTTCATGAGAAAACCGACTGGGATGGCCTCAATAATTTCTATAGGAAGCATTAACTGGCGACTTAACGCCAATAGTGGTGTGGATGCCACTTCTGATACGATCAATAACAATGGAATTTTCACCGGCCCCGAACCAAGCATTGCCTATTCTACAAGCCACCTCAAGAACGAAATAAATGAGTGGGTAAATGACGCCATAAAAGTGGAATGGGATGAGAGAAAGCTTACAGCTTCTAAAATATAAAATATAAGTTAAACCGCCATGCACTCAGATCTCTTATCTGGTGTATGACAGGACATTTCATAAAAATGGCGAAATCCCAAACGGACCACTGCCGCTTCTGCAACGAGGCAAAAGAAACGCTAGAACACATACCCTTTATATGTGACGCCCACACATGGAAAAGATTTCAATAACTCAAGGCTTACACAGTTCCATGACAGAATGTCCAGCCTATCAACCTGGTAGATATGATGGCACTCATAAAGGAACTAAGCGACCACATAATGTGGTAAATATCTGGGATGCTCAATAAATTTCATGGTAGCAGCCCACCAACCACCAACAATAATAATAATAATGTAAGTATAACAAGTGTAAGCTACTCGTTGGAAATGTTATCAATTTTATAACACTTCAATAAAAACAAGTAAATGTAAAAAAACTTCGTTTTTCGGGAACAAAGTTTTATGTATAGATTGACACACGCCACACAGTCCTTTATTATTTTGTAATAATCGCCAAAATATCTCTTTTTGAGGTCGGGGCATTTCAAAGTATTTTCTTTTTTCCACGCTTCACACGCCCTCTAGGTCGAGCGAAAGGTTGTTAAAAAATACCTCAAAAACGAGAAAATGAGGCAATTTCAAACCATCACACGCGCCACACGCTAAACTTGACACGCGTACCTGGAATATAAAAAGTGCTATTTTGGACTTAGACACTTATCATTTCAAATATCTATCGTGTGGAAGCTGGTTAAAAATAACCTCAAAGAAGTCTAAAAACAAAAATTCAACCCATCACACGCACCAAACGCGACTCGCTACACGCGTCGCACGCGGAATATAAAAAATTCTATTTTGGACTTAGACAGACAAACTTCAGCTCTCTAGGTCATGTGGAAGGTGGTTAAAAAGGACCTCAAGTCTTATATAAAAGTTTTTTTTAAAATAAAAATTAAAAACTTTGTCGTAAATAAAATTTAAAAGGTAGGTACGATCGACAAACAGCTGCTGCTTTGTGTCGATTTGTGTAATATCCGCTACTGAGAAATTTTGTTAGCAAATTGTTTCTCAAAAATATTATTTTCCATTCAACAAAAATATTCACAAATTTCGTTTAAATTTTGATGTTCACCATTCATTGATTGTCAGATTTCGCCTGAAATTAAAATATTGCAAAATCAAAACTGAAACGCCCCAAAGGAACACATCAACGCCGCTCTTACAATTAGACCGCATTCCGAACAACAAGCAGCATAATACTCCAACCAACGGACCGACCTATGAAAATATTATATCCTTTGCTATACAGGCCGCTGGCAAAATGGCCAACTTGTAGCCAATTATTATTAACTGCTTCGAGCGTACCTACATTCGAGGAGTAGCTGCCACGTAGCTGCCGCATTTTGTGTTTAACGCTTCATTCGCCATTTTCTGTCGTATTCATTTCAATTTGCCAATAATACGCCAAAGGCATTCGTCAGAGCAGCAAAGGCTTGTTCTGTTGTTGTTGGGATGATGTCGATGATGATCTGCCGGCAAGTAGCACACGGTAGCGCACAGAATAACCACTGAAATTGGATATTGCTCGAGTACTTTCGAGGCTATGCAGCAGCTATGCTATTATGGCAATGGAGTTCCAATTTTCACATTAATTCTCTTTTGTTTCTCCCCCTAGAAGACTATACGAGAATGGCTGTATTGTTCAACTTACGTTATTATTTCGGTAATTAGAAGAAAGAATTCGATTTTGAGTTTTACCCATGATGAAGTGTTTCCCGCTTCGCTTGTTGTTTTGCTCATCTGAAACCATTGTGTGTGTAGAACATGGACTAGAAGCTTCCTCGTCTGAGGTAACAGTTTTAGATTTCCGTCATCCACCTGGCAGCGTCTAAGCCGTCCATTAATCGAACAACAATGTTCACTGAGCCATTAAATGGAACAACAGAACAAAGGAATCATCCGGTCAAATGCAACTGCACTTAACACTCGCCTTCTACAATTACATCGCAGTCGCTCGTCCAATAGAGTTCTCTCTCGTGTGTATCGCATTCAAGGCTTAGAATGAAATTTACGCGAAACCACAGAATGTCCTATTTTCCTAACTGCTGGAGCGTCGGCAGCAGCCGCAATGATAGCCATCGACATATTGAAATTTATCGCCCCATAAAAATATCCAGTTGCAGCGGTAACTGTCTTGAGGCTGCATGTAGACCACTATCTAGATGGCATGCTTAAGCCGATGCCGACTCTAAACCCCATCATCAGGAGCAAAAGAAGTGTCAGTGTGTCTACGTAGCGGTAGAAAATAACATTACATCAACGCGCACGTTACACCGCCGAGCTCCATTGTAGCTGGCCCAGCTAAAAGGCATCAGGAATCGCCAGGTACTCACGCCGCTACTTTGGCGTATTTAATGTGCGAATCGTGAAGTTTGTGTCCCAAAACGAATCTGCACATTTGGTTGGTTGGTTGGTTGTTGGCTTGAATGCAACCTTCATTTTCTTTGGAGTTTCCGAGATTTTCACAGCCTCGCCGGGTGGACGACAAAGCATCGGCACAAACACACGTCACCCCATTTTGAACGGACAGATTCCACCGGCCGATCACGTATACAAATTTAGAGCTGCGCATGCGCGCGACGTCTGCCATCCAGATTGCAATCTGTAGCATTATTGACTCTTTGCATGTCATCGTCGTCGACGTCGCACGAGTTGCCTCTGGTCGGTCTGTTTGTTTTCTATACAAAGTCTAAGACGGCGGTTGACGCCATAGACGCGATGAGCACGCTTCTTTCTCCAAGAGCAGGAAATCTTCTGTTTGACAGAATGTGAGGCTGACTAGTGACTTTAGGGTTCACTGTTGCTATATATAGTCGGATCCGATGGTCGGTCGGTTTCGCTTCAGTTGCATCAGCGCTGCGCTGGCTATGACAATTGGCATTTAACGCGCTACGATTGACTTGGGGTTCAAATCGGCCGCTTGATTGATGATTACAAGGCGGTGGCGGTGGCGGTGGCGCAGGCACAAGTCCTCTTTTACCTCGCCTTTAATACAGCAGCACCCAGGAGGAACAAAGACTTAAACAACGACAAAATGCCTTTGACTTTCGACGTCTTGTCTCGTGTTCAGAATCTAGCTGCCATCCACAGTATACCTCCCGCCACAGGAATAGTAAGAAAAACAGCAACACGGGTGTTGTTCACTGCTAAATGCGCTCACTCACTGTTCATTGATGTCCGGAAATTGTTCACGAAACGAATTTATTGAGCGCGATCGCGACCGCACAAAAAATGGAAAAAGCCGAGAAGCAAGCGCTTCATTTAAATCAATGCTGGAGCATTCGACAACGGACAGTAAAAGCTTTGTCATGTGTGTCCCCTGATCTCTACCAATGCCATGTCATTTCATATACAGATGACGATCTGATTTCGACACGAAGTAAATGCACGCGGCACAAACAAACGATCACTGTGCAATCATCATCACTGACACAACCATTCTGAGCAAAAATCAATTAAGGACAACTTCGTCTGAGTAGTGTTGTGATACTCTTGTGGGTTTAACATATTAATTACCTTAAAATACTTCGATAACTGGGTCCACGTTGAACCAAGTCATAATAAACGATTAATTGATGCGATCAGAATTTTTAATTGGTACGCAAAGACTCGTGAAGATATTCTGATAAAAGTTTGCTCTTTGGAAGTTGCGTTGTGGCAGGACAGGCGGGATATTTATGTGTGCACAAGGTATTAAGATAAACGATCTTGTGCGACAGCGACGTCCGACGATTGCCTACCAAATGGAGTAATCAATATGGAGGCCACAAAATCCGCCATTTATGCTCATATGCTGATTTAAAAAAGGACCTCACAACACGACAGAGCGCAGAGTGCAAGGAATCTATTTTTGACCTGCCTACATATTCGTGCTATAATAGCATTCAGTACAGAAACTTGGCCAAAGAAAACATCAAGAATCTCAAACAGTTTTTAAGATTCGGCCAATTTCAACAATACATGGAATTGAATAAACACTTATTACTATATTATTACCAAATATGTTGGCCACACATCAAAACCGCCAAAAAATTTAAAGAATAGAATGAAATAAACTTCTTCTTGCTACTTAGCTATATCGGGAGATCTTCTTGGGAGACTTTGTTGCATAGAAGCTACAATAGAGAGATCCGAAGTACTAGTAGGTAAACTACTAAGGTAAGGTTGTACACTACCTTTAATCTTAGAGCAATAAAATATACACCATGACTTCGGTTTTGCTATCATTTATGTGCAAAAAGGCAAGAGAAGACCACATTGGCGGACTTCAAAGTTAGGACAATTTAGAAACAGCTGTAGAAAACTGTTTAACTTAGCCAAGGCCACAAGAGTAGAGACCGACTGGGATGGGCAAAAAGTATCCCTCAAAGTATACAAAAAAAAATTGAAGAAAGCCAATCGTTTATCCTGGAGACTCTTCTGTGGAAAAATAAAAGAATTTTCTGAGGCATCACTTCTATACCTTGTGGTTGTATAAAGAAGTAAATCGCGACAAGCTAAGCAAATTCGAATGATTCGCTTGTTATGCGCACTCGACATTCTGTTCAACCTTTCTTTTTTAGTAATTGGTTTTTTTCTCTTTTGCGCACAGAAATGTAAGCTTTCTTTTCGGTCTTCTTGGGCAAAAGTACTGCCTGGATATTCGGTAAAACACCACCTTGAGCAATGGTAACTCCAGACAAAAGCTTGCAAATGCAAATGGCGCGGAACTAATCTAGTCTTTTTGTTGTCATGCGCAGAATTTCCAATTCCAAAACTTCAGCTGCTAAATATTCCATCACTGCAGCGAGATAAACTGAAGCTCCAGCGCCAACACGTTCGGCATAGTTGCCCTTTCAAAGCAAACGATAAATCCGACCAACAGGAAAATGTAGACTAGCACGGTTTGAACGAGACTTTGCCTTTCCCTTAACTTTGCCACCACGACCAGACATTTCGCTCGGTCGGAATTGTCATCATTCGCATATCAACGCTTAGCCTGAATGGTCTTCTATCGATTAATTGAAAGATGAATAGTTACATTTCTACACAGACGGGTCAAAACTGATGATGGGCTTAGCGGAGATGTTTTCACAAAAAAGGTAAATCTAAGTCTCACTTTCCGTCTTCTTAGTCACAGTAGTGTCATTCAGGCAGAGGTTATAGCGATTAAAGAAGCTTTATTTTTGCTCTGAATGCCATATGCTCTAAGTATATCTGTATCTTCTTGGAAGCTTTATTTAAATTCCTGGAATCTGTCTCTACGAACTCTATTATAGCACTAAAATACCGACCATTACTAAAGAAGATGGTGGAGCAGCATGGACAAGGAGGAGATCAATATCCACTTTCCCTGTACGTATCCAGCTCCATCTGGATGACTTCTTTTACAATGACTTTAATGATCTAACCAATATTGACAATAGTAGTCTCTTGCGCTTCATACGAAGCTTCAAATGGTTCCACGACTAGGGGAGGGGAAATTTTACCGATGCATGTGGTTTCACAATGTACCATTCTGATCGAAGTGTGTCGACTTTTCTACCAATTGCAACTTAAACCCAACCTAACTGTGTGCTAAACTCTAATTTTTTTCAAATTTTCAAACCAAATCACTTTCATCCAACTCTAATAAACGTTTGGTTTAATGATACTCGTATAACATTCTTTTGAAACTATTTTCAAAAACACTTGTACTTGACATATTTTGCCAATAAATATCTCAAGCCAACAAACCTAATGTCACATTTAATTCTCCTTCCAAATTCAAGAATTCCTATTCCCGAATGTTGTAACCCCAATTATATCATAAAATCAAATCAATAGTTCCCAGCTCCAATCTTTCTGAAGAATGTTTATTTCCTGATTATTCCTAAATGAGACATGAAAATTCCATAGCAAGCGAGAACCCACATCAACATAAACTTGTGCGCTTGACTAGTAATTGCTATTTCTTATATTTTCTACATAACAACCAAAAATACCTTTGTATGCTCCACACCCTAAAAATGTTGCTACGGTATAGAAATCGAATGAAATTCGCTACAAATCGATATTATCATACTCCAGGTATACTCCCTTTTAACATTCTGTCAAACAAAGGATCTAATAGCAAATCGTTGAACCGAATAAAAACCTTTTTTTGTACATCAAGAAAAATAATTTCAGAATTTCTTTCATAACTTTAGAGTGAAAACATTATATTCATCCTATAGCCGGTAGACATTGATTTTGATGCATTGTATTTTTGATATATTCGAAGAGAATGCTAAGACTTCTTTTTATTTTTCAAATAGTCTTAACAATAGCCTTACTTAGAAAACAAGGTGAAGATTATTGCATTATTATTTATTGTATACAATACAGCCAAACTGGATGACATCGGCTCGAAATCTGGACCGGTGGAGAGACATTTTGCGGGAGGTTAGAACCGGACCCCGGTTGTAGAGCCAAATATGATGATGATGATACAATACTCAAATTGTATAAATTATGAAAAACACTGACACATAACTGCCAGACAGATGTGTACATTTAATTTCTGGCACAATTTAAACTTTCTCTTTTTGGGGACGGCAATCATTCTGAAAATCCTTTTTTACTCTTACAGTGTATGCCATAAAAATTTATTGCAAATGTAGATATAAAAAATTATCGATCACATATCAGAATGGAATTTCTAAATATCTGTTTGTGCGGGTTCATTGACATGAATCACGAAAAACGTGATATGAATAATATTGAATCGTTTGTACATGGCATAGTTGTGTGTTCCAAACATGGAATTAATGCATCAGAGATGAATCGAAAATGAACTACAAAAATGATACCACACTTGGGTGCAAAAAATTCGCACATTGACCAATTTTCAACAAAAGTTCAAAAATATCAAAAAATCCAATGTTTGTTTGGTTTTCTTGAATGCAGACTCAAAGTCAATTTCAACAATTATGCAGTGTTTTCCCCTTTTTTGTACTTATACCGTGCCAACAATGTGATTTTGTAAAATGCATACAGTAATGGATTGAAAATTCAATAACAACAATACAATAGAATGACCCGAAACCGCTCGCATATCAACGCTTAGCCTGAACGGTCTTCTATCGATTACGTCTTCATCCGGAACAAAAAATAATAATACCACACCAGAGATAGCCGCTCAATTGGTTGCACTAATTGATGCGAGGCAGAGCCAAAGTGAAGTGGCTCGATAACTAAATTTGAGCCGATTCTCCGTTCGTCGAGTGGGGTAAAGATATAAAGAAACTGGCAGCTTTAGACGGCGACAATGATCTGAACGACCTCATTCTTCAACACAGCGTGATGACCACTTTCTTGTGACGGCTTCGTTGCAAAATCGTCGTTTGGGCAGCGGCTTCACGATGTTCGTGAAGTAGAAGTCAGTCGGTGGCAGTTAGAGGACGACTTCGACTGCACACAGACCAGCAAACGGGCCGAAATTAACCTCAGCCGAAGTGGCCAGCTCGAAGCACGGACTGGATGAGCGGAAAAACAGAGTTTGCGCCAGAGATATTGCTCCATTGGGAGGTGATACCCCAATATTTGGTGAAAGCTTTGTTGAAATCAAAGAAAAATCGAATAGAAGCAGTCATTCGGACTAAAGGCGAGATTATTTCTTATTAATAAAAATGTTTTTTTTTTTTTTTTTGCTAATTTCCATGTTTTAATTCGATTTTTAGCACTAATTTTCATGCAGACAAATTTACAAAAATTGTGTACTTCAGACGTTGACCCCAAAAGTAACTTTGTTGGCACGATATAAGTACAAAAAAGGTACAACTGGGTAGGTGGGTGTTGAAATAGACTTTGAGTCTGTATTCAAGAAAATTAAATAAACCTTGGATTTTTTGATAATTTTGAACTCTTTTTAAAAAATTTATCAATGTGCGAATTTTTTGCACCCAAGTATGTAATATTTTAGATTTTCCGCTTGCAGTATGTTTTTTTGAATGGAGAAAATAATTTCCATTTGCAAAGTTAATACGAATAGAAGTTGTTATCAAATGCCAAGATACTATTAGTATTTAGCACAAGGTCGTGCAGGATTGGACACATTTGGTCAAAAGCGTACACAATTTATAGTTTTCTAAGAATGTTGAATGATACATGATTCAAAGAGAAATGTAACACTAAAAACGATTTCTCAGGACTTATATTTCTTATGCATTCCCTTATCCAATTAAAATTGAAATTGTAAAAAATAACACAAAAAGTTTAATTTTAATCGAATGGTTTTATTTATTCGAAAGACTATAATATACGGCATTAACATATGAAAATGATTCGCGGTTGTTCTTGACAAAGCGCATTCTAGGCATCCAATATTGGTCCACTTTTACGAGCGCTACTGTTACAAATAACACGAACAATGTTAGCCTCTAAGGCAATTATTGCTCGTTTATCAGCATAAACCAGTGAGTTCACGTGACCCAACAGGAAATAATCGATAGGTGTTAAATCGCATGACCTTGCCCAAATAACAAAGGTCCATTTCTCGAAATAAACTTATCGCCAAATTTTACCTGAAAGAGGTCGATTATTGTCACCGCCGTATGGCACGAAACGCCTTCCTGTTGAAACCACATCTCGTCCGGATCAATGTGATCTCTATTTGCACACAAAAAAGCATTGATCAAGGTACGGTAATGATTTTTATTGACCGTAACGCGAACTCCGACATCATTTTTGAAGAAATAAGGTCCGATGATGCCACCAGTGTGTAAACCGCACCACACGGTATATTTTTCTGGATGTAATGGAATCTGTAAGATCTCTTGTGGATTGATCTCACTTCATATACGGAAATTTTGCTTATTAACAAACCCGTTAAGCCAATAATGAACATCGTCGCTAAACACAATTTTTTAAATAAAATAATGGAACAGTTTCCAACTGTTCTAGAGCCCAATTGGCAAAATACCGACGCATATGATGGTCTCGTGGCTTTAATTCCTGTACACCAACTGGATCTTTGCGCAAAATTTTCCACGTAGTGCACGGACAACGACCCACTTCCTCCGTCAGGCGACAAGTCGATAAATTTTGATCTTCGTCCACACAATGACAATATTCTCTTCAGTGCGCACATTCCCCTTCAGCCTTCAGCGTGCTGGTGGTATTCCATCATTTGGAGAGTATATGGAACGAAATCTATCCAAAGCTCGACAGATGGCTTGCTTAAATGGACGATTATGTCATAGAAATCACTAAGGGTCTGTTTTTTTATTCAACCCGAGCGAGCAGTGTTTGTCAAATACTTACTCGGTATTTTTTTGACGTGACAACTTCTCACTACAAGGTTTAAGGGGGTACATGTTCAAAAAGTAAAATGTTAACTGCTACACTGTTTAATGTCCCACTGTTGTGATCACTGTTAAATGTCACACTTTTAAGTGAGCCACTTTTAAATGTCAGTACTTTGGGAACTAAGCCATTTCCCAAGCGATTCGCATCAAATTCGGAATGTAGGACTAAGATGCGACTATAAGACTTATTCCTATGGAAATTCTGGAATATGATCATTATGGTCTTATACCCATCATGCCAGACCTTATTTTTTTCAAAGTCGACATATAGCATTCACCGCTTCAGTCTGAATAACTATATCCATAGGTGGAGGGGGCAGATTGAGCAGAGCCGATGTAGAGCGCATTGCTCTCGTTATTTCCAAGCAGATGTTCTTTTGCATTGTGTTTAGTGTCCTCTTAGCCATAGCCGCATAGCTGAGAATAGGTCTGAGTATCGTTAAGTACTACCATTCTCTGAGTCAGCCCCCATGCTTTACCAAATACTCTTTTACATTGATAAAAGGTAAACTGAGTTTTAAATATTCTTGACTCCAAGTACATCTTGCACTTCATCTTGCAGTCTTCAATTGGCCCTAGATGTTTGACTTCTGTGGAGATTGGCAAAGTGAAATCTTTTAGTACGGGATAAATAAAACCGCCGAGTTTAGGCTTACGAGTAAAAAAAACTGCAGTAATTTTGCTCGGATTTACCGATAGTCAATCCCTGCCACATTCAGAGCAGTCTACAGATAAATCCAGGCGGTCTTGTGGGATTTATTGGATGAGATAAGAGATACATATTCCGCATAAGTTTGTATGTGTGTGTCTTATTGACCAACTTATTCCGTCAAAGCATCGAGAACAAAGCAACACAAAAGCTGCCAAAGGACTCCACCTTGTGGGCATCGTCTAGCCACTTCGACTGTAAATCGTTCGTCCATATTTTCCCCTGTCTGAAGAACAGGAAAGCATATATTGAATCCATCTGGTTAAGGTTGGTTCTACTACCATGCCTTTCAGCAGAGTTGCAACTGTACTTTACTATACATTTAAATTTGTTTCTCCTTTTTCATTTGGTATATTGTGACGAGCGAAGCAGTCACGGGTTACCATCCAGTTTACTTAAAACGCGCTCTTAGTTTTAATTACCCACTGAACAGGACACTTAGTAATCAATTGTGGTGATAAGATAAAATTTTAATTCTAAGCTTTGTTCAATTCTATACGAGCTTGCATTGTAAACCAAAGTTTAAGAATTACTGTCCAATATTAATATTCGACTATTTGATGTCAAATTATAATCTACTTTGGGCATTAAAAATATTACTCTGAACAAATAATTTACAATTTGATTTTATAGATATAAAGGTAATATGCAGTTCTATACATCATTTAAGCGTTCCCAAGGAAAATGACTGGCATTTCTCTCATCATTCTTTCTTCATCGATCATCTATCATCTTTAATTTCATTTCCTCCTTTGTTGTCTGCCGTGATGAACTAAAGATAATCACAAAGAACAAAATTCAAACAAATTTCTACTACGCTAAGCTGACCGCGCCTTTCCGCGTTAGATATTTCCAATGCCGTGAGCTCACTTTATTGTAGATGCCCGCCCTAAATTTGACTCAACTCGATGGTGTTCAATTGCCATGGGAATAACACTTTTTTAACTGCACCGCACTGCTGGACATAACATGGTCGGTTGTAATTGTTCTCATTAATTCCTGCATTTGAAATCAAATTTGCGGTTGGAAGCAAGCAGCTGGAGTGGCTTCCGGCTCAGGCGCTATATCACATCATGTCAAGTACGAGGCAATGGTATCTAACTAACGCGAAGTTTCGACTGTTCCGGATCGAAAGACATACAATCGAAACTGAAATCGAACTATTAAGCTGGCCGGACGATGTAAAATATGACGACTGTGGAAATTGGGAACAAAATATCTTCTGTTTTTCGTGTTAACTTACTTCCTTTTCTCTTATTGTAGGTTTTTTTTTGATTTTCTCGTTAAAATGCATTTGAGGTTTATCTCATCTGTCTATTCATCTGGGTGGGATTATTATTACTTTTCACATAATCATGATGAAACTTTCCTTTTATAATATCGTGGGTTTGATTAACATTCAAGCGAAATGTTTTTTTCTAAATTTCTACCATACAACAGTGTACTTAACTTACTCTGTACGAAAAAATGTCTAATAATGATAACAAGTAGGCAATCTGTCGTTATTTTAATTGGCATCCATAATCAAAGCTTGTTTTTGTGCCACTGCAAGAAATACTCTCCAACACCTCGTACGAACGTGTCGAGATAGTATTTCATTATGTACTACCCAATATAGACGTCACGTCACCAGCTTGACAACATTATATCCTTCCAACGTGATTAACTATTCATTACGCATACGTTATACGTATTCATTCAAAGAAAGGCTCCTATATAAAATATTTCGAATAAATTACGCGACTCCAGTTCATTCACGAAGTCTATTTGCAGTACTTTCAGATCAAATAAATTAAAGATATTTTGTTGTTGTGTTTGTCGCTATGTTCATTTTCCCTTTATATTATAGACAACTTGTTGTGTTGCTGTTGTAAGATAGCATAATAAAGTTTGGCTGCAAATAACAATATCTTGATTATAATTATAATAATAATTATTGAAAGTAACACTATATAATATTCAATCGTAACCAGCAAATTGTGTATATACTCGTATCATACCGGGTGACTGACATGAAGTGTTACCAACTTCAGACTGTGATCAGTGATGACAGAGCGGTCAAATTTTAACTAATGACAGTGGGAAATATTCAGAAAAAAGTTATCCGCAATGGAATTCAAGCGAAATAGTGTGATTGCTGTTCATTTGGCTGGAAAACCACAGCCGCAGATTGTTAACCAGTTAAAACATCTGCATGTGAATAAAATGTTTGTGTATCCCACCATAAATCGTTATAACGGTACTGGCAAACGATTGCAAAACGCAATGGTGGTGGACCGAAACGCACTGCAACATCGACGGATATCATTCGGAAGGTGAAGGCCAAATTGGCTCGGAATCCGCGTCAGAAAAATGGCTCGTGAGGCGAACATTTCGCTCGAACGGATGCAGCACATATTGAAAGATCATCTTGGACTAAAGGCCTTGAAATCCCAAAAAAACCCATGGTCTCACCGATGCTCAAAAAAAAGTTAGAATGGAAAGTGCAAAGAAGTTGTTACGCTTGCACGAAAGTGGCAATTTGCCGAATTTGGTTTTCTCCGATGAGTCACCGTTCGTTATTGAGCAATATGTGAACAAGCAAAACGACCGGATTTACTTGCCCGGCCGTTCTACTGAAAATATGGTCCAACGGATTGCCACTCGAAACCAAGCGCCGCTGATGGTGATGGTTTGGGCCGCCGTAACGGCCGAAAGCCGTTCACCGCTCGTTTTTTTTACCGTGGCATCAAGATAAATGCTCAATTTATCGGGATCATATGTTGGAGGGAGCGTTGAAGGCTTTGGCACAAAAACATTTCGGCCGCAGAGCCTAGATATTTCACCAGGACTCGGAGCCGAGTCATAAAGCGCGCGTCTATCAAGATTGATTGAGAAACAACGTTACGCGGTTCATTTCCACTGCCCAATGGCCACCAAATTCACCGGATTTTGAAGAGTAAGGTTGGGAATACCAAAGTGTCGATTATCTCAAGCAAGCGCTTCGCCGGGAATGGGCCAAAATATTTAAATATTTTTGAACATTTTTTACTTTGATTCAATAAAATTCATCAAAAAATAAAAATTCTGTGGCATTTTGTTTTGGTAACACTTTGTGTCAGTCACCCTGTATATATGGAAAAGTACTAGACCGGTAAGCTTCTTGTCACTCTTTTCATTTTGCTTACAAAAGTGTGTTCTTATTGTTACGAAATTTAGGCTTTCGAGTTCGTAAAGGATTTTGCAAATAAAACACAACACAAGTCAATTAATTAACAAATAACAACTTTATTACACAAACAGTAAAGCATCAGACTGGACATGGACTACATTGAGAGAGTCTGCTGTCATTTGAGCTCCGTTAGGAAACTGGTTTTCACCTTCCAGTTCACAGTTATGATGGAATGACTTGACCAATTGCACCACGTCGAGAGCGGTGTGACCTTCCTTTAAAAATAAAACAAATGCACCGATCTAATCTCAAGGCCATGAACAATTAAATAAGGAACCATCTTTTCGGCATAAAAACATTTGATTTTTCAACATAGTCTCCTTTTAGATCGATACACTTTATCCAACGTTTCTCCCATTTTTTTAATGCCAACCAAATAATACGATTTCTTGAGCCCCTAAAAATAAGCGTTTGTTTCAGCGATGACCTCTTCATTCGACCCAAACATCTTACCTCCAAGCCATTTCTTCATGTTTGGAAACAAGAAATATTTGCAGGGGGCTAAATCTGGGGAATATGATGAATAAGGGAGGAGTTCGTAGCCTAACTCATGCAATTTTGCCATTGTGACTGCGGACTTTTGCGCCGGTTCGTTGTCCTGGTGAAAAATAACTTTTCTCTTCGCCAAATGCGGCCGTTTTTGCTTCAAATCGGCTTGGAATCGATCCAGCAGCTCTGGGTAATATGCGCCGGGGACCTTTTGACTCTTTTCAAGGTAACCGATGTGAATAATACCGCGCGCATCCCAAAAAAAAATGTCGCCATGACCTTGTTTGCTGACAAACCCACCTTGGCCTTATTCGGCTTCGATTCACCAAGAGAAGTCCATTGTTTTTACTGTTCCTTGGTTTCTGGTGTGTTGTGGTGAATCCAGGTTTCATCCACGGTTACGAATTTTTCGAATTTTTCTGGAACATCGCCTTTGAAATTGTCAAACGAATGCGTTTCTTGTCTATTGTGAGCAAACGCGGCACCCATCTTGCGGAAAGCTTTTTCATGTCCAAATACGTATGTATCTTACTTACTAAATGTTTTATGGTTAATTTAACTTGCGTATTTATCAACTGTACTGAATTATTATCGTATTTTATTTTTTGCGGTCGTTTGGCAACCTTCGCATTGAACAACAAGTTGTCACAACGTTCTGTCATTTGGTCATTAGTGTAAAAATCTTAAACTGTTAAGTGTCATTATTCTATGCCAATTGTTACATCACTACAAGATGCATCAAGGTTAGAATACCTGTATCCGGAAATTACTCAGCAATTTTTCTAAATGTTCATTATTTGTTGCGCACACTTAAGAGACGGCCTAATGCAGCAAAGTAAATATCGCGCAATATAAAAAACGATTAAGCTGCAAGGTGTCAGCCACAATCAAATTGCCCATATTAAAAAATCAAACGGTAAAGTGTTAAATTTACGGCTAAATGCAATTATACGTATGGACATTTTACTGCTATTACGCCACGACAACTTTAAATGAAAAGAGCGTCATTAAGTCGTTAAGTTCCTACAAATACGTTCAAAGTATAGACAAATTTTAATATTTTTTTTTACTGTGCCAGAAATACTAGAAATACAACGTTTGACGTTATTAGCCCATTGAAAAGGAAATTATGTTTTATCCATGTACGAGTATAGTGAAGGTTAGTTCTTTGTGCTTAAGTTCTGCCAGCTAGCCATTAAGCTATTCATTCCATTGGAGGCACTATGGCTAAAATCAAACTGCGGAAAATACCTTTTAGCTGACTAATGAAAATGTGGAAAACCAACGCACTAATGGTTGGGGAATTAGAGTTTACTGCATTAGTTTCGACGCGGCAGATACATATATACTATATGCTAAACACTGTGTACTCTGAACCGATGCAATGGAACAGAAATCGTAAAAATATGTTTTTTATTGCAAGGGTACATAAATGCAGTTACACTCTGGCTTGCGTTGCCTTAATTTACGAATTTTCGTTCGAAACAAATGGCATATTCCATTATGCCATTTGCGATTGACTCGCGTTTTTGTTTGAATCGTTACCTTAATACATGTAACGTTTTGTGCTCAATGAAAAAATGAATGAAAACAAAAAACTTACATAAACGCTACAAACGACCCACTTTAGTTTTGCCGATTGGATTTTATTTCCTGCTTTAAAAGTTAGGCACGAGTATTACCCATTCCCTGACGTTTTTTATGTTATTTTTCGACATCAAAGGAATAATTCCCCTTTTTGCTGTATTTTCGCCATATTCCAAGAAATGAGCTTCGTTAAAAATAAGATTAACACGAAAACAGTTTCCATCGATTATTTATTATGAAGAGCAGTGATTTATTGAATTAGCATAACTACTCGCTATAGAAAGACACCTCCTGCCGTTGACCGTTGGGAATATTTTTGTGCTTAGTGGATACCGGACTATTTTGTTATTGTTGTTATTTACGAAATGCAAAACTGTGTAGAACAAATTCAGTCAGAGTTGGTCAGCAACATTTAACACTGCAATGACAGTAATATTTACTGATATTAGCAGAATCAGCTTACGGGAAGTCGAAGTAAAGGAACTTTCCAGATGGCAAATCAAAGCTCACACAACGCACTGGTAATTAAGAGTGTTTAACCATCATGTTGATCTTTACTGTTATTTCACTGGAAGATCGTCGTCGTATGTTATAGTATATTACCTAACAAGCGAAGAAAGTGGAGTTTAGCGATGAGCACTTTTCTGCGAGTAATGTACGCTATTTTTCACACGACCAAACCGTTTTTTCTGCTAAACCGGTTATTCGCAATGCAAAATTACTCTGAGAGTGCAGAAAGCTACTTTCGAAGGTAACAAACAAACAAACAAACAAACAAACAAACAAACAAACAAACAAACAAACAAACAAACAAACAAACAAACAAACAAACAAACAAACAAACAAACAAACAAACAAACAAACAAACAAACAAACAAACAAACAAACAAACAAACAAACAAACAAACAAACAAACAAACAAACAAACAAACAAACAAACAAACAAACAAACAAACAAACAAACAAACAAACAAACAAACAAACAAACAAACAAACAAACAAACAAACAAACAAACAAACAAACAAACAAACAAACAAACAAACAAACAAACAAACAAACAAACAAACAAACAAACAAACAAACAAACAAACAAACAAACAAACAAACAAACAAACAAACAAACAAACAAACAAACAAACAAACAAACAAACAAACAAACAAACAAACAAACAAACAAACAAACAAACAAACAAACAAACAAACAAACAAACAAACAAACAAACAAACAAACAAACAAACAAACAAACAAACAAACAAACAAACAAACAAACAAACAAACAAACAAACAAACAAACAAACAAACAAACAAACAAACAAACAAACAAACAAACAAACAAACAAACAAACAAACAAACAAACAAACAAACAAACAAACAAACAAACAAACAAACAAACAAACAAACAAACAAACAAACAAACTAACTAACTAACTAACTAACTGTACTGAAACAAACAAACAAACAAACAAACTAACTAACTGTACTGAAACAAACAAACTGTACTGTACTGCCTAGTTACTCTGAACTTGGTTTTGACATCCTGGTTTCGGGCATTCAGATTGGCAGATTTTCCCAATGAAAAAGTACTCAACAAATTCAAATGGTGTTTACAATTCATGGAACCGTTGAGGGTGCCATCTACACGAAACACCACCTCGTTTCGATGTAGTTGTAGGTTTTTTTTGCCAAGTAATTTGTTGGAACTCTTCCCCCTTCTTTTTGATCTAGTGGTGGTGAACGAGGTCGTTTTTCACGTCTACCTTTCAAATGTTAATGATCAATTGGCGCAGATGAAGCAGATGAAGGTATTGAACATACGCCTGCTTGAGATAATGGCTCTACTTCTGGAAAAGTTGTCCCCTATTGTTTTTGACCAAGAAGATGTTATGAACTCACTTGTTTGAATCGAAACATTGCATTGGGAATTCAAGATCGAAATTAACACCTCTACGAAGTAGATGACGGTCTCCTTAATTCAGCGACACAATCGTCTTCTGGTGATACGCGATAATAAGGATCTAACACACTATCGTCATCATCAAAGTCGCCGATCGAGTTACTCTCATCACTAGATTCAGTATCCGTAGGATCCATCATTTCTTGAATCTGTTCGTCACACATTTTCGTCAAATCATACCTTCGTCGTCTTTCAGGCTGAAAATTAGTTAGCATCTTCTTCTCTTTAGATATTTTATCACACATTTTTGCCACCACAAAACCCAAAGATTCACTAAGTTGACAAATAAATCGTAAATACAGGTCAAGCCACAGATGATAGTAACGAAACCCATGTAGCAGCTTTTCTTTGAATAATATATTCACATTCAACTAAGAAATGCAAAACATACAGAACATCATGTTACATGGATTACATGATGTGGTGGTCAATTATTTATTGAAGAAACATAAGCCACTGTGATTATCAAACAAAATTATAATCAATTTCGCACCTGCTGATAATTTTTATAGATTCTAGGAACAATGACAAGTAATTTTTAAATTGAATTGGATCAGAATGTTGCCCGCCAAAAGGCAGTCAGTCCTGCTAGAGGGTTAATGAGCACCTGAGCAGTGATAATCATAAGTCATCTACAAGTTATACATCAAATTCAACTTTGCAACAATAGGTATTTTTGCAATTTTGTTGAAAAACATTTGAATTTAATTCGCAAAAAGTTAAATTTGCAAAAGGTCGAATTTGGAGTGCAAAACCTGTATACACTTTTTAAGCTCTTAAATATGTTTTGATCTGAATAAATGAAATCTAAACCATCAATTAACATATCCATTAAAGTCCCAAACAAGAATTTCGATTAAGTTAGATTTAGATTCAAAATTTACTCCTATTGAACAAAAACCCCTTGATTCCATTTCTTCACCAACAAAAGGTATTAGGATCTGATTTTTGAATTTCATGTGCTACTATCTACATAAAATATATACATATTTCTTTTTCATTTGTAAAATACAAAATCCAAATTCGATGCAAATCTTCATTCCTCAAGAAACACATCACAAGGAACATTTCTTCTTGGAAATCCGCAGTTTGGGGCCGCTCTTCACTAACTGGCGAACTGTGCTGTATATACGCACAAGGCATTTTTATAAAAGTTATGTGTCTATGTATACATATGTGTGAATATATGTGAGGGTATGTTTAATATATTCTTTGATGCAATGCGAAATATGTGCAAATCTTTATGAAAAGTGAATTTAAATCGCAAACCCCCGTAGGCACAGACGATGGTGTATATGGACTGAGGAATTTGCCCATCGTTTGCCATGCGTTGAGTGGGTCGGCCTATTCCCAAGGTGGTTCACGCAACCGCCACCAGCAAGAGGAACGATTGTTTGTTTGTTGTTACTTACACGTTTTGACTTTGGTATCCTTATTTTGCCTGCTGCGAATACGCAACACCGCAACGGTGGTGGATTTTTATCTTTTCTGGCCTTAGGCTTGAGGAAGTTTGAAGTTTTGATGTGGATGGTTTATATTTTTTATTTTTTCTAAATTTAGTTTAAAAATCTTAAAAAATCTTAAATAGAATCTAAGTTTATTCGGTCATTAAGTCGAATTTTTTCTATCAAAACTCGAGCTTTAAATGGCAGGGTGCAAAATAAAAATAAAAAATAAAAAAGTTAATCAATATCTTTTTACTATAAACTACCTAATTCCAGCCTGGATTATTAAGCAAAAATGTTCAACCAAACCATGGAAAACTTCACCATACCTAACGCGTGTGGAAAATAGACCTTAAAACAGGAACCCTGACTATGATCATAAGTTTTCTGTTAAAGTAAAAAGAAGGAAGTAGCTGAAATTAGACCCATCATTCTTGAATACTTATATTTATGGGAGTGACACTCTACTTGCATTTTCACACTTTAAACTTTAGAAAGTAAGATTAAGCCTATTCCCAAAATCCTCTATAAAGACCATGGCAAGCATCAGCACATAACAGAATAGGGTCGATCAAATTCCGATTGAATTTTTGAGCCCTGCATCGTATTTCAACTGTTCAGCATAATAATCATCTACCTCATACAGTGCACCTGTCAAAAGTTATTTGCTTTACGCATCAGTACGCTGACGCTCTAAACACCATACACTCCTTGGAGTTAGCAAAACGGAAATCAAAGATAAAAGGAATATGCGAAACGAAAAAAAATGAAAATAAAAAATTCCGTTGATGCTGTGGTAAGAGAATCTCGACATCCTTTGATGTTGTGCCTTCCTTGGCCTTGCTTCCTGTGCTAGTTTGGTGTTTTGTTGTTGTTGTTTCAGTTGGATGTACCTACTATTTTAATGCCAAAATAGAAATCCAGAAATCTTTTCATCGGCGCCCAAGTGAGCTTGGGTAGATTTTTGTTTTTGTTTTCGATTAAATTCACTTTTATTTTCATTAGGAGGCATACAGTGGGACGAGATTAAAATGTTTTTCATCAGAAATTTTTTTAAGTTTAATGGCATATTTTAGGAGGTGGCTTAGCAGTGGCCGAATATGATGATGATAAGGTGCAGAAAACTATAAACTTTTTCTTAAGTATGACAACAAATAAAGTATACGATATACGATTTTCAAATCAATTATGGAAGTTAGTATGGAAGCAATATCTGATCACGATTTAATATTTTGTACCTTTAATTAACGTTTTTTTCTTATTTCTTCCTTATTTTCATCTCTATTGGCAGAAGCTTTTGCACTTGCTCGACGTTATTGCTTGAGTATTGTCAGGGCCTACGATATAATTATTTATTTCAATTCCTTGATTTCTTACTTACTTGATAGGTTAGGTTAGGTTAGGTTGCGGTGGCAGCTACTGCTCACTTAAACCATTCGCGGTCCTTTGTGTTGCCACAGGATCTTATACCTTTCCCCTTTTCAGAAGATCTATTCAGAGCTCTTAATGAATCGAAGTATATCTCGCAGTTTGCCGTTTTCTAGATGTGATAGGTTATTCATTAACTACTTACCTAAGTGTTTGTGCCATCTGTGCATTAGTGCCGGACATGAGCAGAAAAGATGTTCTATGGTCTCTTCCTCCTCCTCGTCCATGCAACTTCTGCAGAAGTCATATATCCGACACCCATCCTTCTCGTATGTTTCCCTAGAAGGCAGTGTCCTGTCATTATCCCGTTCCGTTCTTAGTTCACGTCTTTGTAGGGAAATAAGCGCAGTTGAGCGCATCAAGTCCAGCTTCGGCCAGACCTGTCTTGAAATATTGCAAGTGTCAGTGTTTGCCCACCTTACATTTGTTATTGTTTCTGACTCTTTCCGAAGATCAAATTTGTCTTGTCGTCGTGTCGCGGTAGGACTCCCTACCTCCGCCCTTTCCGGTAGCAGCTGGAGAGTCGTACCACGTCTAGCTAACTCGTCCGCCCTGCAGTTCCCCTCAACATCCATGTGGCCCGGGATCCATATGATCCTTATATTGAACTGTTCACTCAATTCGTTAAGAGAGGAGTGACAGCTCAACGCCACCTTAGTTTTCAGTGAGACCGCCTCCAACGATTTTATGGCCGCCTTACTGTCCACATAAATGATAATCTTCTTTGAGGATAATACATTATGCTTCAGCTAACTCATTACCTCTTCAATCGCTATCACCTCAGCCTGGTATACGCTGCAGCGATCAGGTAGACAGACAGAGATGCTTACTTTCAGCTTGTCACAGAAGACTTATGCTCCTACTTTACCGTCTAGCTTAGAGTCATCCGTGAAAAACTGTATTATTTCGTTATCGGTTACGCGGATCCACTCTTCCAGTCTTCTCTGGAGGGTTTTGTCCTCCGAAACCTTTTTGAAAGCATAACACTGGTGTTATGTAATCAAGTTTCGTCAGCTCCTGCTTTAGCGATTTAGTTATGGTGATGTGCCCCTTTTGAATACTTCTCCACTTATTGACAGCTAACAGTCGCGTAGCTGTAATTGCCGCTTTCTGTTTGCCAAATACCTATATCTAGTGGGATAAGGTGGAACATAACCTCTAAAGCGCGAGTTGGTGTATGAGCATACAGGCCGCTCCTTCTTGTACAGTGGTTTTTTCCATAGCTGGCCACCATACGCTTACCCCTTACTTGATAAGAACGTTTCCCTTTTAGGTCCGTGAGGAACGAACAAAGCCCGTGATTAACTTCCACCGGTATGGATTTTATTCAACTAAGATTCTTACTCTTCGTACAGTCCGGTGTGCCACAAGGCTCTATTTTGGGACCGGTTCTATTCTGTATTTATATAAACAAATTTACATTTTGCGGTCAATAGGCCTTATAGAAGGTCTTATTTCTCGTTTAAATGAAGATTTTGCAACCGTTAGCGAATAGTCTTCTTGTTTTGGTTTGAAATTGAATCCTATGAAGTTTCAGCTTTCCCCCTATTTACCTGGCCAACTCCCAACTAAGTTTTTCTAACTGTGTTACCAGCCTTGTGATAAAAATACATGGGGATCTTTGTTGTTCAAACTACATTGTCGGTCGCACATATGGTATATTGCGCAAGTTGTGGCTAACCAGTGATTTTACACCATTGCAAACTAGAACCATGCTATGAAATTTATATAATATTATAAATATATGTTGTTAAGTACTTGTGTGTAGATTATAAATGAAACACATTTTTAAAACCTCCAAGAAGTGGTTTTTGTTTGACAGAAAAAAGCTTACTGTTCCTTTCACTCATCAGTGAAGCATTCTAAAAAAATGAATTACTACGATCAAGGGTGTGGATTTGTATAAGAAACAAACAAACAAACATACTTTCAATTTCATAGACCTATAAATGCATAGATGTATAAAAAAATTGCCAAATTTTTATGGCCATAATAACTTGCTAACTGGTATTTCGTATTTGAAAATACATCAATAAAAAAAACTTAAAAAATTCGTTCTTTCTTCGTTGGTTCCACTGTTCCTTGTAGTAATGACTGTTGCAAGAATGCGTATCTCCACTGGTGTTTCGTATATTTATTTTTAATAAGATAGACCATCGCTTGGCAGCGATAAAAAGAATCTCTCTTTCTACCACTATGAACAAGTTGTGCACAACTCTGCCAATAGCCAATAAATCGGCGAACAGAACGCGGCATTAAATTGAAGATGATCCTTTAAAAGGACATTTCATGAGGGAAACCACATCATCATCATATTGAACCCTAAGGAGTTTAAGCATTGGAAAGATAACAACGCGATTCACGATAAAATTCTGAAACTTCCTTTGATGTTTATTTGCGTTACGTGACGCACACTGTGCATTGTGTGTGTGTTTGTATTTCTTTGTTCGTAGGGACGTTCAGCTTTTTTTTCTCTTAACATTACGCAAAAGATTTGGATGCCCTTATATCGGGAGAAGAATAACAAATCAATGCGCTTGATTGTTTCTGACGAACTCATTTTAATTTTTTCCTTTTTTCATAATTTCGCTTATTACTAAAATTCAAAGAAGAGTATGTATTACCAAAAGCATAACATCAAATCCACTGCATCTAGCATACAAATGCTATATACGCAAATTGCTGTCGGGAATTTAAGAAAAAGCTTGCTTTGGTGTACCCTGACCCATGTTAACGGAAATTGCTCTGTCATTCTGCATTCAGTCAAAAAGAGCAAGATAGTGCGGTTTGTGTTCCTACTATCACGTATAAGAAGAGTTGCATGACGTCTCAGTGTTCTCGTAGCAAGAGTACAACAAAATTACACGTGGAATGGGCGACCTTACCAGTTTACTTCCTTCGGTAGAGACAATACTCCTACTCTCTACTCTCTCTACCGGTTGTCCAGCAATGTTAACTGGAGTTACTGAGCTAGTGCCAAGGTTGGTGATTTTGCTTTTGGCAGTATTAATCTTCAAACTCGCAAGATATGCTTCCCTTTCCACATTTGTTGTCATTTGGTGCAGTTCCATAATCCTGTGTGAGAGTAAACAAACGTCGTCAGCGTACTCCAGGTGTTTGATTTGAGATGTAAGAGTCCAACGAATTCCTCCATTTCTAGTAGATAAAGCTGACAGCTTTCCTCTATGCAGCACATGATATTTAGAGCCATCATAGGTTGCTTTAGTAATAGCTATTAGCTTATCGGCCTCCTGCAAAGGCAATTCAGATAAACTGTCTGTTGACGCTGTCAAACGCCTTCTCCAAATCGATGAACAGCAGTTGGTAGTGGTGACCGGAATTCAACGCACTGTTCAATAATGATCCGTAGGGTGTTGCTGTGGTCGACACAGGAGGATCCAGTAATCCTTAATTCGCTCAAGTACTACTTTGGCTATTACCTTTGCAACTGCAGGAAGGACGCAGATGCCTCTCCTATTTTCGCACTCCATAAGACTACATTTTTTAGGAAGCTTGACAATCATTCTCTCTTCCACTCGTCGGGGAAACATTCTGCCTCCCAAGCTCTCTCTACAAGAGGATATAAAAGCTCCGCTGATGTCGTTGGGGCGGCACGCAGGAGCTCTGCGGCAGCTCCGTTTCATTTGGGTGCATTTCGTGGGCGAACACACGGTTAGGAATAGAAAAATGTTCCTTCCATCGCTTGAGCTGATCCTTATCTGAAACAAGTACGGCACCATCTACGCCTTTCACCGGATGTTGGATGTTGGCTACCTTCCTCTGCTTCTGAGGCCAGGGTGTTAATATATTTACGTTTGTCACTGAACATTTTCCTTCGATACAGGGACTCTAGCTCAATCCTCACTGCTGCTGGGGTATCTACAATACGAGCTTTAAGTAGCTTACGTTCTTCAATCCGCCTCCAGGTATCCTCGGTATGCCACGTTCTGTGCCTTAACTGGCTTTTACCAACAATACTTTCCGCTCCAGATGTTTAAACATTTTTCACAGCTTTTCAATGTTCTTGGATGGTTGTTGGTAGTGAGCTACTGATTGCTTCCACTCCTTGCCATAAATGATCCTTTAATTGTTGGCGTACTGAGGGGATCTTTAGCCGGTCGATGTTATACCTTGGCATTCGAATGATATTGCGGATTTTTTGAATTGATGCAGTAGGTAACTGGACAGTAGCTACCATAAGATGATGATGCCGTACGATACCCATATCGGCTCCTCGTCTGTTTCGGACGCCTAAAAGACAGCTCCTATGACGTCGCCTGATCGCCACATGGTCGATTTGGTTGGATGATGATTGCCTGTCAGTTGACACCCAGCTGACTTTGTGGCAGGTCTTATGCTCAAACATGATGTCTCCTATGACAAGGTGGATGGTGTTGCATTCCATTTAAAAGTTGCTAAAAAATGCTAAAACTGCTAAGCCTTAAGGGAAACATTGACGATTGCCAAACGGATTAAGTTTATATATAAAATTTCTGGTCACGGGACATTTGATAGATTAATATACGTATCTAAAAAAAACCTTTCTCTAAAACTGCTTCAGTAAGTAGTAATGCACTGAGACACTCAAAGCCAAAGCCTCTTAAACTTGCGTGAGAAAAATCCTCTTAACTGCTGCGAGGCAGCTACACTTTAAAATA
Source organism: Nephrocerus scutellatus (assembly GCA_947095585.1). Classification (NCBI taxonomy): domain Eukaryota; kingdom Metazoa; phylum Arthropoda; class Insecta; order Diptera; family Pipunculidae; genus Nephrocerus; species Nephrocerus scutellatus. Next base: position 17,443,302 of record OX352765.1, on the reverse strand, counting down.
AATCTCGATTACCATTGCAATAAAACGTTTTTGTTGTTTTTGTTTACCAAGATTTACTGGTTTGCACGTTACCCTACTAACTGAATAACCCAAAAGTGTCCAATTAAAATGAATTCACACATATATTCCTCCAGTAGCATACGTTACCTTGCGTTAAAAATAAAACACTAACAATGGCAATAACAATAAAGAAACATTTACTAGAACAACAACTATATATGTTAAACATGCATCTGTTGTCATTTTAAAATAAAAAATAAAAAACATAACTGAACTTAGACCGAGAAACTTGTCTTAAAACCCTATTTCAACACTTCAACTACAGTTCCTCCGTGAGAATGGAATTTACTCCGCTTTTTTAGTTTGGATAAGTTGGCGTGTCAAAATCGCATTTAAATTTGAACGCGTACTCGTTCGTATCCGTACTATAGTATAACGACCAACTCTCGCCTGGAATTGTCCGTAATTTGCAAATCAACAATTTATCTCTGTTTGCCAGGGAACAACATGCCATGGCATGTTTCCGTTGGAGCGTTCCGAACGATTGGACCCACTGAACCTTTTGATTTGGGACTTTTTTCATGTTTTGCTCAATTTCCATTAAGACACAGCGTGCAGCAATCTATTACTACCAATACGTGCATTGGACAACAAGTTCGGCGCATATTGGCCGCATCGTTTGGCTAACAACAAAATTAGAATGTTGCCCGTTGTGCGCGTCACGTTTGCGTTTTTTTTTTTGTTTTTTTGCCTGTAAATAGTGTGGACAGATTGATGGTCGAACGGCCGAGCGGCCATGCAATATAGCATTCATGCATTTGGCTAATTAAATTAGAAATTAGACAAAAATCGCCGCACAAATATATCGACAAAACTTAATTACAAAGATAAGATATCATACTTAGTATAAGGATCTCAAAGCACGATTTAGCAACTTTATACGGTTACAGTGACAGCGCAGTGCTCGTAGATTGTTGCACTTCGATTTCAAAGAAACCTCTGGCACCGACTGGCTATTTTCGTTCATACAACTGTCCCATGCTGTGTCGCTTTACTTTTATACAATTTGAATCTGTAACGACAGGTTGAAGGCGCATGAAATGCAACAAAAAGCTCGCGATTTATTTTTGCTACCACTGGACCCCTGAGGAGGTGTGCAATTGTGCCGAATGCCCTCATGCTCATGGACGATGAGATTACAGATTGCCTATTGCTTAGAGTAACAGTACCTGCTGCATTGTAGGTCACATACATATACATGTACTTGTATATCTGATGTATCTCCCCCAGATGGGAACAACGAAACAAGGGCGCGGAGTTTAGTGAATTCAATGGCCAACAAACGATCGAACCAAAACCAAACCAAACAAACGATCCAATGAACCAAAAATCTCGTGCTATTCTTGATTATTGGACTATTGGAGAGCAGCACGAAATTAACTTAGATTCGGTTTGTGCTTCAGTCCATCGTCGTCGACCGATACGAGACGGACGCAACACTGAGGCCAGAAAGGCACAAGACTCGATTGAGCCTGCATCACTGTGTTCGCATTGATTGCACCAATTGCAGTCCACTGATACAGTATTGCATTTTCCCATAGAACCGCTACAATTTCATCAGACACAATTATTGTATTGCGATAAGGCAGACTCTGAATTGCTAACGCTAAATAACGAATAAGACTGTGGATCATATTTGGCAATTTTGCGCTCATTTGGTGTCTGCAGTCTACAACAGTCCTTGTTGCCGGTCGTCTATCCGCTTTGTCTGTGTCTACAATCGTGTGGCTCTCGTCCGCATTTCGTTTTGAAATTTCTTTTTATCCACCCAAGTGCATCTCTTATGTCTAACTAACCGTTTAACTAAACTTCCGTCTTTTTATCATGTGGTTTCCTTACTTTTTTAGACGGCCTTACTTTTCATTCTGTCTATGTTTTCCCTATTTTTTATGCCATCATCATAATCATCTTGAGATGTTGGGGCCTTATCTGCCAATCTGTTAATTCAACATTCAATCGGTTATCCAATTGCGCGTCTAGAAGTTTATTTAACATCGTTGTCTGTCCTTTTGTTGATTTCAGTGTATATTTTTCCATGCTTATGTTATGTCTATACATACATATACTATTATATACTAATAATTATATTATATGTTGTGTCAGTTGTTTGATCTAACTTCTTAACTAAGTCAAGAGATCAAACATCTGAAAAAAGATACAATAAGTGAATTTCTACATACGCTTACTAGCGGTTCTAGTACTAAATATTTACTTTGGAAAGCAACCGGAAAAGCTGAAAATATCAATTAATGCTCCACGTAAAAAACTCGGATGGCAGTTGGTTCAGAAACAATTATCAAAAACAATCAATGTTTCCAAAACATCTAGAAGGAACATTCCAAACCGAACTTAGCGGTCAATATTGAAATACTACCTGATCTTGTCGAGCAAGGAAGAATAGTAATTTCTGAAGTTAAAAGAGTAATAAACTCTAATATTACCCCAAAAAAGGATAGTGGCTTTCATCTCATATACTTTTTGGTGTTACTGGGATGCGAACAACAAACCTCCTCCTCAGGAGCCACGCGCATTTCCACTGAGCCACGGCGCCCACATATATTCTCGCTTTTTTCATTCTAATGCTGTGAGTTGACGGCCTTGTACGCATTTCGGAGGCGGGTCTTGAAAAGTGTTCTTATGTGATCTAGAGGAGAGTGGTTTTGAGAAGATATTAAGGTGGTTTTAATAGGTTCCTTTATGTCATTCTGTCACGCTTTTTTGATTGTAATGCTGTGAGTTGACGGTCTTGTGGAGGCAGGTCTTGAGGGGAGTGTTGTGGGGGTCAGGGAGTCTCGAGGGGATTTTAAGGTGGATTTAAAAGGGTCTTAAGTGGAAACTTGAGGGAGATTTAAGGCGGTCTTGAGGGCGTCTTAGATAGTCTTAATGGGGTATTGAGAGGGATCTTTAGTAGGGTCTAGAGGCGTGTCTTAAAGGGGTCTTGATGGGTTCTTAAGGAGCCTTAAGGTGTTTTGATGGAGTTTTGGTGTTTTAAGATCTTGGGTTGGTCCTGAGGTAGCTTTGAGGGGGTATAAACTTTTTTGAGTGGGGTTTTAAGGGAGTATTATAAGGGATGTATCGTGAGGGGGTTTTGGAAGGGTCTTGAGGGGGTTTTGATAGGGTGTCTAGTGTGTTATTGAGAATGTCTTAAGAGGATTTTGAGGAGCTTTTAAAAGGGTCTGGAGGGGATTTTTATAGAGTCCTGATGGGGTCTTGCGGGGCTCTATAGAGTGTTTTAAGGGATTCTTGAGGAATCTTAGGGAGTCTTTAGGAGATTTTAAGAGGAGACTTGAAGGGGTCTTTAGTGGGTCTTTAGTGGGTCTGTAATTGAGATGGTCTTAAGAGGATTTTAAGGTGTTCTTGAGGGTTTATTGAGGGGAGTCTTGAGGGGGGTTTTGAGAGGGTATTTAGTGGTGTCTTGAGGAGATGGGATTTTTAGAGGGTCCTGATGGGGTCTTGCGAGCGTATTGCGGGGCTTTATAGAGTGTTTTAAGGGATTCTTGGAGCCTTTAGGAGATTTTGAGAGGGGACTTGAGGGAGTCTTTAGTGGGGTGTTCAGGTGGTTTTGAGTGGAGGAGCTTAAGGAGCAAATTGAAAGCACCACGCTAAGAATTTGAGTTTCTTTTAATCTGCTTTTATATCTCAAATGCTTAGCATGGTGCTTTGAATTTTTTTGAGCCTCATATATTCTAGATTTCCATTATAAACATTGCAGCAATTTTCATTTGTTTTATAACAGTTCAGTTCAATCCAAAGGTTTCTATTTCCGCCATTACCAGGCGGTTAATTTACCCGTCTGTACTTCCTCTCATTTTTTATGTGTCTCAAAAATTTATTCTGTCTTCTTTCATGACCTAATAATACCAACTCTCGATAATCCAAAATAATGTTATAAATATAAGCTTGGAACTGATGCAGTTTTATTAAATTTTTGGTTTACTAAGTCACAATTTTAATCCCCAATCGGCGGAAAAAGTCCCACATTTTGTCACATACAGCATCAGACCATTCACACTGGGGGTCGCAGATTATCTAAAGTCACGGTGTAATTTTTGTATATTCGCAGTTCCATTTCGTGGCGGACATTTTTCTCTACGGTCTATCGCACAACCTGCTCCTCGTAAACATAAATTCTTTCCAGATATTAAATTTATATGTTTCTATACACACTCAACTGTATCCATATTAAATTATGCTTGTATTAGCACTTAAGCAATTGGTAAACATATTTTAAGTGCGGAACGAAACGAGATCATTTGAGTGAGTTTTTCAGTTCAAGTAATTTGCACGTTGAGTACGCTTCTATTTGAGTTTATTGGCATAGACAGCATTACTATTTAACTCTTCCACGCTTTGAACTATCAACCTTAATTATACAAAATGGACTTGGATTGAATTGGCGCTAAACGCGGACGGTGAACAAATAATCGCTGAATTTTGTATCTTTATTGCATTTTATTTCAAAATAAATTCTAAACTCTTAAATATCGCTAAAACCATAATTAGAGAATAAGATGAATACGATAAATCTCCATTGGTATAAAAAAAATCACGTTACAGAGCAACAACATTGCTATATGAGAGATTTTAGGTTTTAAATCAACGCTATGGTTTAATTTTAAAATACTACTTTGTACTGTGTGCTATGAAGAATTCTTATTAAAAGAAGAATACACTGAAATTCATAGAATGAAAAAAAAAACACATAACGAGGAGAACATCTAACAAGAAAACGCGCCCGCCAATTATTTCTAAGTTTTCTTAAAAGTCGGCAATTCATCAAAGTTAATATCTTCTGAGTATTCACAACCGTTGAATTGATGATGAAAGATTAGTATATATCTAACATTTGTGGTACCGTCCAACCAACGCCCTATTCTACCATGAGTAGCAATGCCATACAGAGAGATAATACTTGATGCGCTCATAAAGTTTTCACGTTTAGCCAAAGTATCTTGGTAATCTTGGTAATTGTAGTTTGAGAGTTCGCGTATCTATAGATGTAAGGACCGCTTGCAATGAAGTTTGTTCTCTGAAGTGAATCAAACCCAATATTGCTAATGGCTTTAAGATTGAAATGTGAAGAAAATTAACTTTGCAGAGGAAATATAATTTTATGCTTGTTAAGCATACAAATCTCCAATGGTACATCGGAGGCATTCAATATTATTCTCACAACGTTTGTGTACAACATGATGTTGATACGTATTCCCTCAAATATGTACGTACTACGTACACTTGATTTGGTTAACACAAAAAATATACAAAAGAATATTTTAAAAAAAGCTTTAAAGTCATAAAAGATTGCCCCAAAACAATTAAATTTAAAATAAAAACGAAAATTAATAAACAAATGCTAATGTATGGAAACCAATAATAACAATCAGTTTAATTGGTGGGCCGAATAATCTCATTTATGTAACTTTAAACAGAAGGTTTCATAACTTTTTGAATCTCTACACAGGTTCACCCTCTGGTATCTTCTTTGATGTGAAAGCAATACCTATTCTGTAACTTCTGGCTTAAAGTTAGTTATTTATTTATATAAAAACTTGCGTCCGTTCTAATGATTCTGATAAAGACTTGTGAACATTCCGAAAAGTTACTTCGTGTATCCGTTTGTATAAATTATCAACAACAATTAAATAAAAATATTAAATATTCGTATACAAACGAAACGTTGAAATGCACAACATCAGATTATTTTGCGGATGTGGACCGTAGAGGAGGGAGGTCACGCAGTTCAAATATCTGGGTAGTTTTGTATCACTTGAGAGCAGAATGAAGCTGTACGTTATCAACAGAATTAACAAAGCCCCAAGTGAATTTGGAGCCCTTTTTCCCGTGTGGAGAGCTCCAGCAAAATATCTCTAGGTACCTCATTGAATCCAACATTCTATTTTAAAGCCGTGAATTACTACAGGGTCTTGTGAACCGGTGTCTACGTTTCATTCTAACGCACAAATCATATCTAACAATGAGCTTTGAAGTAGAACTGGACATAAAAATGGCGTTGGATTTGTCATACTCTGAGAAAACCAGACGACAACAAAGCGAAGCTGTCCTTCGAATGGAATCGTGCAAGATGCAAGGCAAGTTGAAAGACTAAGAACAGCATGGTGGTAAAATGTATTGACGGAAGCTCAGACCAAGAATATCCGATATCGTTGTTACATTTTAGGTATCTTACCGCACACCAGAAGATATGGAAGGAACTTGTTGTGGTCCTTTGTTCCGGAGGAGTTAAAGTGTTGCCGTGAATGCAGCAACCGAAACATATACATTGATGTTCTCCAACACGAACTCTTCTACGAGTACATTATATATTACTATAAACTACTTTTGAACTTTCCAAAGAGCTACAAGTATTGACAAATGAAATGTCTAGATGTAAAAAGAACCCGAAAAGGTTCGATTTTCCAATTTGTGGTTCTAATGTTTCACGCTCATAACTTCCAATCGACAACAAAAATTGTAATGCATTAATAACATACATTAGCTGGCGCAAGAAACATATCATCATCATAATTGGCTCTACAGCGGGGATCCTAACCTGGCATCTTGAAAAATATCGCTACACAGTTCACCATCTCTAACCTCTGGGCATCCTGGTCTATGCCATCCATCCAGAGTTGGCTTGAGCAAACACACTATCATGTCCTATAAAACCCACCACAGGTTCCTCTTCGCTCATACTAGCTAGGTGTCCTGCCCAGCGGAGCCTACCGAACTTAATTCCCCATATATATAGCGGTAACGCTCGTATATCTCATCATTATAGAGTCTCTGGAATCATCCTTATTCACATACGGTCCCATCAATTCTTCGTAAGACTTTTCTGTCGAACTTTTTTTCTTTTTTGCTTTTTGCTAAGCACCCGAGTCTCGGATCCATACATGAGTACTGGTATGACTATTGTCTTATACACCAACAGCTTGCATCTTATGGTTAAATTCCTGGCTTTGGAAAGTCTTGACAGACTAAAGTAGGCTTTGTTGGCTTTACGCAACCGGTCGCGTATTTCTGGTTACATGCTATTAAGAGTTGGATCTTCTGCTCGCAAACTTGGCCACCATGCACTTTGTTTTGCTCTCATTTATTAGGCGGCTTTAAAGTCTATAAAACGATTATGTAGTGCGTTTTGAAACTCTGGACATTTTTCCATCATCTGTCTAGGGGTGAAAATCTGATCAGTTGTTGATTTGCCTGGGATGAAGCCACACTTTATCATATCCCGTCTTCAAGTATAGAGGAGAAAATCTTATACGCGGTACTTAACAACGTTACGAGTATACCACAATAATTGTTGCATTTCCCTTCTCCCTTCTTATGGTTATGGAAGAACTTCCGCATCTGGTATGGTCGTAGCTCTGTGTACTGTTCTAGTTCACTGGCCGTTTTCGTTGCCGTTGTCGTCGTCGTAGATCAGTGTTTCCAAGGCTGATTTGGGGTTCCGAAATACGGGCGATGTTATTGGCCTCGCGCCAACCTTACTTTGAAGAGACTGATTCGTTTATACAGTTTTTTCTTTTTTTCGAGGAATTATACCGGCGGCCACCACGTGGAGATTTGAGCGAAGAACATCCTCCAGTCAGAGATAGTTACGATTACAACTGTAAATTCATATAAATCTCTTTGGCATATTGTACACCGATATTACTCGTTATTGCGTGCACCGTAAGCATTACCGTCGCAATGCCTTTAGAATTTATATATGCTTCACAACAGGGGCAATTTTAATGTGCATGTTTGGTCGGTGAAAACAGCGCGAACACCGACCAAATTTTTCCAAAATTCAAGAAAGCAAAGAAAGTACCCACAGCTTGCTTTAATGTTTTTAGGAGGCAACGTCGTGCGCCAAAAATGATAATAATTATTGATGAACAATGTATATGTTTTTTTAATACATAATGTAGCTTAATGGATGTCATATTTTATTGAGCATATTATTGCTGGTTTTTTGTAGGGCTTCGCATCACCCTTATGCTCAAACGCAATGCTCGTCAATGCATCACAGGAGCAAAGTAAACATAAGATGCTGTGATACCCCTCTGGTAAGATGATTCAATGCAGTACATTTATTTTCAATTAAACGATTATAAGTTTCACATTATATTGGAAATTTAATGCAACATATCTGAATATTAACCCAATTGTTTATATTGGCCTATAAGGCCTATAGCTTAAACTAATTAATATTTAATAGCAATATAAGAAGTACTGCCTATTTTGCATCCTTGAAACATCTAAACTCATTTCCGGTTTTGCACTGATTCAGGTTTCATATTTTCACTAAAAACAGGACTATGACATGTTAAGAGTATTTTATTAAAGCAAAGTAAGTGACTTGTTACCAGTCAGTAGGTTACTTATTTAGATGTCTACTAGATTTCTTATTTACTAATAGTCAAAATTATTTCTAACGAAAATAATCCAAAATAATGATAGGAGATTCGTTTAATGTTATTATTCCTCCCTCTAACTAAATTTTTCTTGTCTTTACATCGAATTAAATAAATCCGCACGTGAAATGCAAGGTCAACAGAATAATAAACTTTTTTTGTGGAGCATGTGTGCCTCTTGGCTATTAACTAATTGAAACAATTGATTTCGTTTGCTGCGAATTTCGCAAGACTTGCACCATGACGCATTTGCAAAAAAAAGCCAAAACCATTTTCTAACAAAGACGGAACAAACTAACAATAAATGTTATTATTCTGAAAAGCAACGAAATAACATACAGTGCTTTCTTTGTTCGATTTGTGTCCATATTGTGTCCATTGTCTGTTCCGTAGTAAATGTATGCTTTTATATGCTTTTAACATGGACATCTTAATGACATTAGCATTAGTATTTAATGTGTAATATGAAAAATTTTTATAAGCATGCGAGTCAGACAATAGTTCATTAGAGCGCCGGCTAAGTAAAGAGTTTTTATAAGTTCACATTTTCTAGAATCAGAATGATTTGTTTGGTAAAAATTTAAAAAAATAATCTCACTACAACTACAAAGTTTCGCATTTGTATGACCATTGTCTACTAATAATAATAATGAGTGTGTAGTACGTGGCTTAAATTTTTGCGACCCCATGTGTAGTGCGCGTTATATTTGTGCACACAAATGGAAGGGAGCTACGATTTACAGCCATATCAGTTTTCATGTCAATGTTCAAACATTGATACATACCTCCCACGCTAAATATATTTGTGTTATTCTGGATATAAATCTAAGCTGGAAGTAGAACATCGAATTTAGATTATGCGTTGCTCTCTACGCTGCACAGTACGAAATAAGACCTCTAGCCCTTTCATTATACACAGCTGTTTTATCATACTACAAAGATCGGCAGCAGCTGGTATCAGCTTTACGCTGTCGGTATGTCCGACCGATACCTTAAACACTATCCTACATCTCTAACTTCCTAACATATTTATCAGATACGTGGTGAAGTGCAGTGCAGTACGACTCAGAGAATCTGGCTGGTTTCTCACTTCAATATACTGCAGACAGTAACAGGTGATATGACACCATCTTCTACTGACTATTGGACCCTCAAACTGAACTTCACATCCAACTTTGTTGTCAAGATTCTGTCTTGAGGAAATTATAAGTAACGAGCCAATTAAACGTGACAATCTACACTGACTGATCAGAGATGAATGATGGAGTCGGTGCATATGTCTTCTCGAATAAACTGAATAGGACAAAGACCCGAAGTCTTCACCAGCATCTTTCAGGCAAAGATTTTAGAGAAATTAGAGATTTTGGTTTCTCACTTCAATATACTGCAGACAGTAACAGTAGATATGACACCATCTTCTACTCAAACTGAACTTCAAATACAACTTTGTTGTCAAGATTCCGTCTTGAGGAAATTAGAAGTACGGAGGAGTAACAAGGCAATCAAACGTGCCAATCTATACTGACTGATCAAAGATGAATGATGGAGTCGGTGCATATGTCTTCTCGAATAAACTGAATAGGTCAAGGTCTTGACTCGACCAGCATCTTTCAGGCAGAGATTTTAACTATGAAGTATACTTGTAGGACCTTAAGACAAAGTAGCGCCGCATAGGTAAGGTTAGCTGAGGTTGGGGTGGCCCGCCTTGTTCAATAAATGGTCCATTGTGATGTCACATGGATTAAGAGGATTTCTCGCCCTACTCGTTAAACGACTTAAAGCATCGAATGAAGTGTAGAAGACTTTTGATTTCAGTGCTTGACAAATCGTTAAGGTCGTTGTAAAAAAAGTCTCCCAAATAGAGATTACGCTTTAGAGAAAGAGTTGTGCATGTGCAGGGAAGGTGAAGAATGGTCTCTTCCTCATCCATGCAGCTTCTGCAGAAGTCATTGGAAAATACACCAAGCCTTGCTGCATGCTTGCCTATAAGACAGTGCCCAGTAATTACACCTATCGTAGCGCTTATGTGCACTTTGCTTAGAGAGATCAAACACTTGGAGCGTTTCGGTTCAGCTTTGGCCAGATCTGTTTTGTCGCTACACAAGTCCATCTAAGGTTGGTTTTGTCGGTAGCATCGTGCTTTCACATAAGTTTGGATGTAGCAATCGGTATGCGCAAGGAACCATTTTCAGGTAGAAGGGGCTGCGTAGTACCATTTTTGGCGAGTTCAATGGCACTGCAGCTCCCCAAAATATCCCTATGCCCCGGCACCCAATACAGGTGAATGTTGAATTGCTTCGCTATCTCCCTGAGAGATGATCGGCAGTCTAGGACTACAATAGAGTTCGTAGAGACTGATTCTGCTTGCTATCCGAGAAGATGCGGATATACTTAGTGAATATGACGTTTCTTTTCAGCCAAGACAGGACTTCTTTAATCGCCATTATTTCTGCTTCATACGAATCGTTTGAGAAATGGCTTGGTCCACAAAATTCCAGACCCTTTTGGCCAGATCCCAGAATTTCCATAAAATACTATTTTTGTTAAAAAAAAATTTATTTTTTTACACGTGTCACACGCATCACACGCGCCAAACAGGCCTCTCGCGCCATGCTCTCCATGTTTTACAATTGTTTTAAAGCTAGCCTCACTAAATTCTGATTGCTACAATCCAAGATATACGAGTTCCTACCGAAAACTTTTCACTACTACAGACACACGAGCTAATGTATTCTACTATGCCAGTGACTACACACACCCGTATGTGTATATTTAGTTGTAATTCAGTCTAAAGACTAATTTGGCTTAGAAGCCTAATACTATGCACCGGTACATAAGAGATTCATGGAATAGACTGAAAAAACCACTATTATTTGGCAAACGTTCAGACTTAAAAAAAATCGATAGCGTAGATTAAGCAGTTTTTTCAGTTTTCTCAGGTGAAGTAGCCCCTATGAAGGAAAAAATTACGCTATCGCAAGCCGAGCGCTAACCAATTGTTTTAAAACAAGTCCCATAAAAATTTGACTGGTAGAAGCCGAGATATAAGACACGAAAAACAAACGTACACCCGTACAAACGTACAAACGTACACACGTTCGCTGAAAAATTTTCATTTCCTTTGAATATAAGCTTCGCCATTCGGGCTTCCAATTATTTAGAATACAACCCGACTACGTTAAAAGTACTTGCAAGCAGTAAGAGCTACCACATAAGTAAATATTAGTGAAATATAAGTGGTTAAAGTAAATAAGTGACCAATAACCAAATTAGCAAAAGTTTTTGTTAATTAAAGTTGTAATTTGTGAATAAATAAACTCTTGTGTAATGTTTTTATTTGCAAAATCCATTACGAACAGTTTGTACAACACAATCACATAGCATGAAAGCATCTTGCTGTGTCCGATTCATTTGAAAATATGAGAAACTAAGTATCTTATCTAAGTAATAAATAAGTGAATAGCAATTCCAATCGCAAATCAATAATTCAGTTTATGTTTGGATATAAGAAACGAATTTCACACAAATTGAAATAACAATAAAAATATCGAATCGAAGTAAGTTATTGAAAGAAGAAGTCGTAAAAATTAGAAAAGTTTCAACCCTGAAATTTTCTTGCAGACTTAATTATAAAAGTTTATTTGTTGAGCAATTTCTCTGTTGGCTGATGCATAAAATGTATTCAAGCAATAACGACAAAAGCCACATTTGCAAATTAATTTGATTTTGCCTCTGAATTGCATTACACAAACTGCAATCAGCTCTCATAAAAGCAACAGTTGGGTAACGTCGTCTGTCTGAATATGAAAATCCTGCTAGTGCTGGACAACGACGCTGTACTGCCTTCGCACTCGAGAAAGTAGAATAATCAATAAAAAGGACTTTGACTTCTGGTTAAGTTTCATGTAAAGCATTCGAATTAATGTACGTGATGGAACTACAAAGAAATATGCAGACAGACAATCAATAAAATGCATTACCTGCGAATTTTCTTAAGAAGGTGTGGTGTGGTTGCATTTTATATGACTTGTGATAAAAATAAGCATACGAGTGAGTATTGGGTAATATTAGCTAAAGAATGCTGGAGTCTCATTTTAATTGTAATATTACAAAACTGGAAAAACATTTCATTTATTCGAGCTTTTAAAACTGGCCTTACCAAATCTGGGAAATTGCCTTAATGCGAGCAAAACAAGGTACATATTGTTGAGAAAATGTAAATATAAATCCTTTATAAATACTTTTATATAAGAATGGGCATTGAATTGAATTAAAATGGTGTATAACAGTTATAGAGGAGTGGAACTCGTATATAAACATGTATATAGGGAGATTATACCAGTAAATTCTGGAATTTTCTAGGTGGTTCGAATAGAATCGAGTAGAAAAGATTAGAACCTTCTCGAAAACATCGATTAGGTATAAATTTAATTTCTTTTCGGCGCGACACTCCATTACGGTCCAAGGCCTAGTATCTCGCGACCATTTGTGTTGTGCATGTTAATTTTTTGGACACAAATGGAAGGGACCTACAATTTAAGGATGGTTCGGTTCGAATAAAAAAGTTTTCCGTCACAAGTTATTACTCTCGGAACGTTTTTCACCCATTCGCGAGAGGTGGGACAATATTAAATCTGTTGGTTTGTAAGACAATGGTGCCAGTACTTATTGATGGATCCAAGTAATGCTCAATAAAAAACCAATCGAACTTGTAAAAACAATCGAAAGAAAAATCTTACGGACCCGGGTACCGGGTAAAGTTTGAAAATAGAACGCCAAACCAAAACTACGAGGGAGAAATTTTAACTCTACCCTGAAAATCGAAAGAGATATTAGTTAGCAAGAGTTAGGTAAACCTGCTTTGAAAGTCGTTTTTAATGGGATTCATGAAAACGAGGCAGACCAAGCCTTTGCTAGCTTTGCGCCGTTAACCATTACAACGCTAACATTCTTAAAACAAGAAGATAGAACGAAGGGTATGTTCGTTTACCGACTGAAGGTTTTTTTTATAATGTAATGTAAGGGATTTGCACCTTTATAATGGGCGTTAAGAAATTAGGGAGAGGAAAAGATGAGAGGTCTATGCACGTGTGTCTTAAATGACTGCAGGTCATACAAATGTGGAAACACAATTCATTCCACATATAGTACGGCTAACGAAGGAATCTCTGAATTGAAGACCACAGTCAAACTCACCAGTCCTTAACATTTTTACCATCTTAAGATTGACTATTTTTTTACGAGTTTTTCAGTCCAAACTCAACCATTTACAAATTCAACCTCTTTGATGCTAGAGTCCAAAAATTTAAATTTTACTCCTATTTGAGGTCTTACCTTTTTTAAATAACTTGGATTTCATAAGAGAATGATTCTTTTCTTCTAAAAATTCACTCATTGACAATTTTGTTTTAAATTTGGGATGTTTTTATTAAAAACTTTTATTTAACTTGACTTGACCCCTTTTTTGTCTGTCTTTTCGACCAATTTAAGGTCCTTTTTAACCACCTTCAAAACGACATAGAGAGCTTTTTTTGTGAGTATCTAAATAGTCCAAGTCCAAGAGTCCAAAATATCATTTTCCATATTCCACGTATGACGCGTGTCACGTCTTGCGTGTGGCACGTGTTATGGTATGAAATGTCGCCATTTTCTCGTTTTTCTATGTGTTTTTTAACCACCTGTCGCACGACCTAGAGGGCTGTGAGCGGCTCAATGTCTGGGGCCCATTTTGATATCCCGCTTTTGACGAGTGTCGCCAGTTGCGTGTGGCGCGTGTGAAGCGTGTGAAGCGTGGAAAAAAAAATTCTTCGAAATAGCACCCCGACCTCAAAAACAGATATTTTGGCGATTATTACCAAATAATAAACGACTGCAGTGTGGCGTGTTTCGATGTATATATAAAAGTTTGTACCTGAAAAACGAAGTTTTTTTACATTTACTTGTTTTTTAAGTGAAGATGTCGCAAGTGAAGCAGCCTGTCATCCAAATGCGAAATCCAGTGCCTTTCCAATGAAATAATAAATTAAATTTTATGAAAAAGCTAAATTAAAATATGATTTTATTGGGAAAACTTAAAATATATAATAGTTTTTTGCAATTATGGAAATAAATGGCTTGTAAACACCAAGTACATTTATGTGTACTGCGAATATTTTGGTAAACAGAAAATAAAAACTTCCATTGCAAATGCGTGGAACAAACTTTGAGACCTTACCACTTCCTAAAGCCCGATTTTATTCAAACTCTGCAAACATGTGTATCTCCGATGACACAACACTCTCTTTAAAAATTTAGAAGTGATGGGCCCATGGTCGGCGGGCTCCAATATACTTTTTTTTTAAATTGAACCTATTAAATTATTGATTGTTTTGTATCTTAATTGCGGTAGGCCAGGACTGGACCACAATTATAGAGCCAAATATGATGATAAATTGAATATCTTAGTACCTCAATACATCCTCGATATCTTTGATTTTAAATAAATATCTAATTTTGCATATAACCTTTTTCCTTTCAGAAATCAAATGGTTAAAGCTAGAAGCAACAAAGCAGAGCGAAACAAAAAAGACCTGAGTCATTTAAACCTTTGTGGTGGTGACAAGACAGTTTATTAAAATAAGGACACTAACACTCATGCTGTGGAATTAAACCAACCCTGCCTCAAACCAAAAGTATAGGATAAACATTAATTGCGAAAAGGATCAAAAAGAATATAAAGGGGACCCAGAGAAGAGCATTTCTTTTCATTAACCTTCAGGAATAACAATTCGAATAACAAACAAACTCGTACGCATTGTATACACGAAACAAAAGGGAAAAGGACAACGACACACAATGCACGAACGACGAGTGAAAAAGTAAGTTTCTATCTACCTAAAACGGAAGCTCCAAATTAATTCCCTCTTCTTTATTTCCATTCTTCCTGACTTCATTTTGTTTTCCACCCACATCGCATCCTGTGGCTATGTACCAACGACAGAATTAAAGGTGGTCATTATGTTGCAACACATGGCCGTCTGACACCTGACCCGCCGTATGTCCACTCGAATCGGGGCTATTCAACAGATGGCGAGGAATCTCATCGAGCACCATCGGAGCGCACCATCTCTGAGTATACGGTGGCCAATGAGCGCATATCACCGCAAGGACATTACAATTCATCGAGAAAGTCTCGAATTAATGGCAATGGAATGTCATCGTCACCGATGGCCGCAGATAATGGTGGTGGTGGACCCAGGTCACTGGGTCCAATGAATGGCCCACCAACGAGGATACCACCGCGGGCACCTTCAGCACTTAGCTACGACCATGGCGGCGATGCGGGCAGCGACATTTATGTCACGAGTGCTGCATACAAAGCGCCATCGGAAATAAGGTGAGGGTACTGGGGTTTGAATTGGTAAATAATAAATGGGGGTTTGCTTTCTTAAGGCAATGAGTGGACCTAATAATAACTCTTATAAAATGTCAACTTTTATGGTACGTTCTGTCTAAAGAAATTTTTATTTTTCGATTAACAAGAGCGTGAAGTTTCTTATTGGAGTTTTGGAGTTATTTTTTCCGGTAGGCAACTTTTCGTTCTTTCGAATAACGGCTTTCGATCTATTTACTAGTTTGGTGTATATAAGTATAAGTTGTTAAAATTGTTGCCTACGTTATAATATTTTCCAACAAATGTGGTAGTTATCCATTATATGCTTATAAATCTGATTTGTAGAGTCTCGATTGACTAAAGAGGCGTTGAGGGATTTAAGTAATTTTCTGGTGTCATCGATAGCTACTCTGATAGCTCTTTGAGCTCATTATATATGCGGTTCGAACTTGTAAGGCTCCCGAAATTTTTACTTGGCTTGTTAAATTGATTATGATAGAATGTCGAGTCATTTGCTTTGGTTGGTGACAGGAGGGTGCGGGTGACGGAATCAATTACTGAGGCAGGAGGACTTGGGGGCGGCATGGTGGGCTTGGTGAAGGACTTTGCGGGGGCTTGGGAGTGATCGCTCGTGTAGTCTTGATGATCATCCACCTTTGGTGCAGTACTTGGTGGACTACTTGGGGGGTCTTAAGAGGGCTTGAGGAGGGCTTGATGATGAATTTAGGTGGGCTTGATTGGCAATGTCGAATTTCAAAACAAATAAAAGTCGAAATGCATACATAGTGTATGGTTGCAAGAAGCATACCAACAGCAAGTCAAAGATGATTTACAAACTTCTCGTAGAGGGTTTGTTATTACCCGAACCTACATTCTGTATCTGAGCTCAGGTTAATTTTGTTAAGATGGAGTCACAAGCCACAGGGACTTTTGAGAAAGCTAACCAGCTGTCTTATGCCATTCTTGTCTAGATTAAGGATTTCCTTGTAAGAAAAGGGCCTGATTTATCTTTTGAATGGTCTTAGCCCCGGGCTAGTTTGTTTTTCCACATATTAATCAGCGCTGTTGAGGTAGCCCAGTTGACACGACAGTAGGGCTCATGTCCTACGAGCGTAGATTCTGATCCAGCTAGAGCAGGTTCATCTGCAGATTTGTTTGCTTCAATTCCTTGATGACCAGAGACCCATACACCTTCACCCGGTTATGTCTGGCAAGAGATTGCATTGCATCGTAGCAGCCTTTAACTGATAGAGAGTCCATTACGTTGAACGACAGCACTTTAAGTGCTGCCTGACTTCCTGAAAAGATATATATTGTCGCGCCCTTAATGCCTTTACATACTCCAGATTCCATCTTCGATCCATCTGTGAAGCAGATCAAACCTCTACCGTCCAGTGCCGGAACATTAGACCAGATGGCACGGTTCAATATTTCTACCTCAAATAACCTGACAACACATTACCCCCTGACCATAATGTCATGTATAGTGTAGAACATGTCTCCTTCGGGAATTACCACATGGCCTCCTGGTTTGTAACTGTATTTTAAATGCAGCTTAATATCGCATACAGCGGGCGTCTTCCTAATGAAGATTTGTAGGGATGAAAGCCGTCATCTGTTCGCACCAGCGATACACATCCATTCGCATTTTGCTATGAGTTCAGGCATAAAGGCAACTAAACATTATGGCATATAAAACAATTACAAGGACACAATAGGTCGAATATCAAAACAGCTCACCCGACACATGACATTGTGTTGTCTGTGTTTTGGATTTCGTTCCCGAAAGTTTACTAAATAAAAATAAACAAAAAAGGGTTCTTATCGAAAGATAACGACACAGCAATTAACCAGGCACTCACTCACAGATGGATTTCATCAAGTCATCATCAAGAAAACCCCATTACTTATCAACAATAGAAAAAGTATTACAACGATTTCAAGGCAACACAATGGAAGCCAAGTTAAGTTGTCCCCGAGAATAATTAGGCTTTGTTACAAATGTAGTAGGTAGGTAGATAGGTAGGACAAGTTATTTATATCGGAAAAGCAAAAGACACACACATT
The DNA here is from genome assembly GCA_947095585.1 of Nephrocerus scutellatus. Classification (NCBI taxonomy): domain Eukaryota; kingdom Metazoa; phylum Arthropoda; class Insecta; order Diptera; family Pipunculidae; genus Nephrocerus; species Nephrocerus scutellatus. The sequence continues at coordinate 17,425,404 of OX352765.1, read as the reverse complement.
ATCTAGGTACGAGGAATAGGTACATAGTTATTTCGAACAAAAACACAAGACTACGACAACGGTCGGTACATGATATCCAAGAAGGTAAGGTGAAAGGTTTTCCACTAGGTTGGGAAGTAAAGGTGTAATGGACTAAAGGAATACAAAGAAAGTTCGAAACAAGGACATAATGCTTATAAACTTTCAATTAAATGTCTTTATTTTGAGGTGTGTTACTGTTGTAAACATAGAGCCACATAAGGATATTGTATTGCTGGATAATAAGATAATGTTAGCTTTGTATTGCATTTCCAGTTGAAATGTAATTTTGAATTTTGGTCGCTTTGGCTTTAAAATTAGTAACAGGAACATGAAGACGTGGTTGCGAAAATGTCACTAATTTTTAAGTTGAGGACGTCATTTATGTTTCGGGACTCATTAATTCTCATTAATTCCAGTCGCTACAGTCATCGACCACAATCACGCGGAGGTCCCCGCAGCGTATATTCGGTGGCTAGTACAGCTAAGACGGGTCGCAGTGGCCGTTCGCAGAAACAACGTGGTGCCAGAATCGAGACAATGTCTGCACCAAATCCATTCTGTCCAAATGTCAAAGGTGTCTGCTGTCTGATGTTACTACTCAATTTGGGTCTTATTTTGGTGACACTTGGCTTTGTAATTGTAATACAATTCTTTGAGCCATTGTTCGTATGGTAAGTTCCAATCGTCTGCATATTACTTATCATTATATTGTTAATTTGTATTTCGATCAATCCGCAGGGTCCTTGGAATTATATTCTTGATTTTCGGTTTCCTCACATTGATCGGCAGCATGGTTTATTGTGTGCATGTCTTCCGAGATGCTAAAACACCATCGCAGGTGCGCAACGAGGATCTCTACTGGACACGCCACTGGCAGAAGAACATTGGCTACACACCGCAGGAGATCAATTACAAAGCTGACAAGTATGATGCCTATTCGGATCGATATTCGGTCAGTAAAATGAGTGGCAAATACTCGGACCGCGAGAGTAACCGATACTAGGATTGAATTTAATATGCGGGAATATCTCGACTCATACGTACCTGTGCTGCGAGATGTACCTCCTTCCATTCTATTTGTCTTATCCTTTACTCTTTCGCATGTATCTATGAATGTAAAATATAAATTTGCACCGAAAATATTGCTTAAACCGCCATATATATGTATATGTAATTATATAAATTGTTTTGTTTATAGAAAAAGTTTAACTAAATATTTAGGCAAATTGTACTCCATGCAACCAACAACAGTCAATTCAAGTTCAGTTCTTACAAAGAAACAGTATATATATAAGTGCCGGAATTTAGTTCGGCATTATAAACAAAAGTAACACAACTACTTCATATTTATGTATTAACAACAAAACACAAAAAATGTCTGTCGAAAAAAATGAATTATAATTACAATCAACGAAAAAAAATTTAAAACTAATTTTTTTTTATTTTTTAAACACTTTTTTAATTGTACTTAATTTATATTTAAGCTAACATTGTAGAAGTGAAAATAAAAAAAATAACGCAAAACAAAAACGTTTTACGTTTGTGTATATTAACCATATGACTTAATTCATATTTTGTAATAGATATTCATATTCAAAAATCTACTGTAAATAATATTAGCTATATAGTAATAAAACGAAAATCAATAATTAATAAATATTATAATTAACTTAATTTTGTGGCAGTTTTTTTTTAAATTATTATCGTATAAAAAATAGAAGTAGACGGCGGTCAGCCATCAGCAGAATAGGAGGAATAACACAAAATGCCACAGAATTGCAAGTGGCCGTACTTTTCTCTGACTGGTGGAAGTGCGATCAAACCTCCACGTGATGGCCGCCGGTAATTTGCCTCCAGTACAGGAAAAGCTGAACGATCGGGCTAGTCTCTTCAAAATAAGGTTGGCGCGAGGCCAATAACCTCGCCCGTAAAAAAAACTTTTACGGAACCCAAAATCAAAAATCGGATACACTGAACCACGGCAACGAAAACGGCTAAACAATTTAAGAATTTTCTCATGGAACGTACGCTCACAGTATAGAGCTCGAGCTGCACAGCAGCTGACCAAAGCCCTGTCCAAATATAATGCTGACTTAACAGCAATTCAGAAGATGCGGTGGAAGGGGAATGGTGTCTTACAAAAATCACAATATGACATATATTACAGCTGTCATGGAAGACATGTGCTCGGGGTTTGGTTTCTAGTCAGCAAAATAATGAAACACGCCGTTATCGGCTTTAAAGCAATAAATGAACGGCTATGTACCATTCGCATGCGGGGCAGATTGAAAAGCATAAGCACATAAAGTTCACGCACCTCCAGAGGGCTCCCCCATTGCCTGTTCAGTGTTCAAATCGACGCTTTTTTCCAAACTTCGTCGGAATTTTAATTTTTTTAAATTCTCTATATTAACTTCGCGTGCACGTGGCTGGCTGGCTGGCTGGCTGGGTGGCTGGCTGGTCAGATTTTCTGATCACTTTTTAACCTCAGGGTAAATAAAGCGTTTTATTTTTATGTTAACATATAGGAAACTATATTAATATTATAGATACTATTCCGAAAAATGCATAAGAGGCTAAACAACGGAACGTCCGGCATTCGATTTGGCCTTCTTGACACCCCTCACATTAAAGCCCTAATTGAGCAGATTGCGAAAATCGCCATCTTGTTTGGGGGAGACGCCCACTTTAGGTGTGAGGGGCGTCCAAAGTTTTGAGTTTTTTTTTTTCTTTCAGAAAAATGCATTTTTCTAAGTATTTAGAAGGAGGTATGGGGGTTAATTGGTATCATACGAAAGGTAATAAAAATACCTTTCATTTAAAAAAAAATAGAGCCCATCTTGATGGAGTTAGAGCAAAAAACAGACTTTTTCATAAAAATGTAAAAAGGGGCGTGTTTAAAAGTGGGTCGGGCTAAATATTGGTATCAAATGAAAGGTGATAATTAGGTCTACACAGCCATGCTATCTTTATGGCTGTGGCCTTATTTTAACGGAAGGTAGATCATTTTATACTCATTACATATGATTGAGTTTTTTTCATACAAAAAGATATGATGATATGATTTCATTTGCTAGTTGCTTTATATTCAGAAATGAGTTTTTCCTTTAAAAAGCGTGTTCGAAAATTATGGACGCACTGTAAAATGCTTTGCGCTCAATTCATTTATGTTCAGATAGGAGTTTTTCCTTTTAAAAAGCGTGTTCGAAAATTATGAACGCACTGTAAAATTATTTGCGCTCAATTAACTTATATTTTTATTGAAGTTCTTCCTTTTAAAAAGTGTGACTCCATTGCTCAGTTGTTTTATATTCAGAAATGAGTTCTTCCTTTTAAAAAGCGTATTTAAAAATTATGGACACACTGTAAAATTATTTGCGCTCAATTAACTTATATTTTTATTGAAGTTCTTCCTTTTAAAAAGTGTGACTCCATTGCTCAGTTGGTTTATATTTAGAAATGAGTTCTTCCTTTTAAAAAGCGTATACCTCCTTCTAAGAACTTAGAAAAATGCATTTTTCTGAAAAAAAAAAAACTTTGGACGCCCCTCACACCTAAGGTGGGCGTCTCCCCCAAACAAGATGGAGATTTTCGCAATCTGCTCAATTAGGGCTTTAAGGTGAGGGGTGTCAATAAGGCTAAATTGAAACCCGGTTTTGTATGGGAAAAACTCAATCGTATGAAAACCACTCAATTATATGAAATTGCACGAAAAAAGAATGACACGCCAATAAAATAGGCATGGCTGTGTAGACCTAATTATCACCTTTCATTCGATACCAATATTTAGCCCCACCCACTTTTAAACACGCCCCTTTTTACATTTTTATGAAAAAGTCTGTTTTTTGCTCTAACTCCGTCAAGGGGGGCTCTATTTGCCCCATTTTTTTTTAAATGAAAGGTATTTTTATTACCTTTCGTATGATACCAATTAACCCCCATACCTCCTTATAAATACTTAGAAAAATGCATTTTTCTAAAAAAAAAAACTCAAAACTTTGGATGCCCCTCCCACCCAACGGGGGCCCCGCCCCCACGCCCCGCCCACATTTATGGGACGTGGGTGGTGGGCGGGGGCGGGGTTGGTTGGCGGGGCCGTTGAAACGCCAATCCGAGTCCTATTCCTGTGCCAATAAAACGCAGCTAATATTTCGAGACTGTGTATACGAAAATGTCAAAAATATTCAAAACATTTTCAATTCTTTATTCTTTCGTTTGAGTGTTTTATCGACTCCATTGTATATCAACCCTAATGTTACTACTGTCAGTTGATTATATGCCACCCAGTATTTTTGCAATCAGCTGGATTCTGACTGTCTCCCTCGTTATGACAGTGACAGCTGTGCCGTGCCAAATATGAAGAAATTGAAAAACCACTTGCAATGCCAACGACAGGCCATTGCTTTGGTTTTTGGTTTTGTTTCGTCTGGCTGTTTTTTGTTGCTTTGTTTTATGAATTAAAAACTCCAATCTTTGAGCGTAGCTAGTGTAAATAAGGATGGCGGCCCTTGAATTAAACATCTTAACCCTTAATGTGTGGTAAGAATAATTGAAGTTGTGGAACTGCCGCGCATTTTTAATAGACAAACATAAGAAAACTTTTTTATTATTTATTATGCACATAGGGGTATTCCGTACGTGTCTCATGACCGTGATATTCGAATCAATTCTATCAGCTCGGAATTGTCGTCGGGCAAATATGACATTGTTTCTCTACAGGAGGTCTGGTCGCAAATCGACTACGAATTACTGAAACAAACGACTGAGTCAGTACTACCATATTCACACTATTTCTACAGGTTTGTACGATGAAATTAATTTATATTATGTATTGGGTTTTAAACTAACTTAACTTATATTGTTATAGTGGTGTAATGGGTGCTGGACTGCTTGTCTTTTCTAAATATCCAATTATTGGAGCGCTCTTTCATGCATGGTCTGTCAATGGATACTTTCATCGCATACAGCATGCAGATTGGTTTGGCGGGAAAGGAGTTGGCCTTTGCAAGATTATCGTTAATGGAAAAATTGTACACCTCTACAATGCTCATGTAAGTTGTATTGTGAAATAATCAATGAATCTAATGATTCTAAGTTTCTACTGGAATAGCTTCATGCTGAGTACGATAATGAGTATGATGATTACAAGACTCACCGGGTAATCCAGGCTTTTGATACAGCGCAATTCATAGAGGAAACTCGCGGTAATTCTGTGCTGCAAATTTTAGCTGGGGATTTAAACACACAACTGCACGATATATCATACAAGTAAGAATGCTGTATTACGAGGAGAAACCCGCACATATTAAACATTTTGATTTACAGAGTTCTTCTGTACACGTCGAAAATGGTGGATAGCTGCTCGATTGAGGATATTGGTACCAATGAGTGCGTCCGAAACTCATACACTTCGAAAATTGCTCGCGAGACGAAACCTATTGGTATTCGTATTGATCACATTTTCATTCGAAGTGCTAATCACTATCAGGCATCTGTTGTAGAATACACTTTGCCATTCCCTGAGAGGATACCCGGACATAAAATCAGCTATTCTGATCATGAGGCTGTTTTGGCTAGGTTGAAACTGACTTCAAAGCAGTGTGGCGCCTCATCGAATACTATAAATGAAAGCGGCGATCAGTTAAGTTACTGCCAGAAAGAGGAGCTCAGAGAAGAAATAATTTTAAATCGATTATCTGTACTTCGAGAGGCTATTGTCTTGTGCGAAACGAGTCTTCAAAAGTTGAAAGTCGATAGGATTCTCTACTATAGCATAGCTGTATTCCTTGCATTCTTTCTGCTTGCCCTAGCCGAATACAGTGTTCCATTTGGCTTCAAGACTTTATATTTGCTTTTAAAATTTATCATCTTCGGGTTCATTTTATTCTCACTTTTTATGGCGTCCATTTGGAATTATATGGAACACAACGGCATCCTCTCGGGGAAGGTTTCAATGGAAATCAAACTACAAAGCACCGAAAAAATTGAGCTTGGTTTAAATTGATGCTCAATTCGATAAGATCCACGAAGGCATTTTAAATTTAATTATTTATTTAAATTAAAAACACATAAATATAACCATATATGTAACTTAACCCTCATCATTGATATCCACCGAAGCTCAGGTAGCATTTACCGGAAATATAACCGTCATAACTATTTTTAAGGTCTACAAATGCTAATATATTTTAATTGATAAATGCAATATTACCACGATAATTTAATAAAGTTTGCTTAATATTATAATAAATAATATAATTAATTTGATTTAATCACAATGTATTATATATAAAATTAATGAGAGCTAATCGTATGGTGTAAGGTGTAAGCAAGTAACCGTGCGACTGATATATTACATTAAAAATGCTCCTGTACTTATATTTTTCTCTGGAATTTAAATATCGAGCTATCTGCTACAAACTATTAATTAAATGTACTAAAGAAAACCCTTATTTTGCAATTACAATTAATTACTTGTCCTAAGATTATAAAGGCAACATAGCTTTTAGTTTTTTAATTATTGTATGTCATACTAAGTAGTCGGGAGTGAATAAAAAAAGGAATGCGAATTATCGTTATTACAATTTATCTAAAGCTCAAACCCAGGGAAGCTAAACCCAAAAGTCAAAACAGTGTTATAAGTCGTGGGTTTTATTCATTAAAAATATTCGATTTCTAATTGTGGAACAATTTTGGTTGTCCTCTGCACAATACAAAAATTATATTTTAAAACCCTCTCATGGAACAGATAAGGAAAAATTATATTAATATATATATATATATATATATATATATACAAAATCATATACAACCGAGTATGAACACACTGAGTCAAGCATCGTCACGTCGGAAAAGAATAGGAAGGTCCAGTACTTATTTGTGGCGCCTTACTTATTTGATTGTGAAACTTACTTATTCCAATAAGTTTGTTGGCGAGGTGACTTATTAATGGCGTGAAATAAGTTTAGCTAAACAAATAAGTACTCGTTTGGAAAACAAACTAAAAATCGAGAACAGCTGGACCCATTAATATCAAACTTGGACAATATGTAAGTTTAGTCTGCAAGAAGGTTCCTCTGAAGTTTAATCTTGATAGGTGGCGCTGTAGTTGTGATATTTCAATTTTTCGTATTTATGGTACGATTAATATTAATGTTGAGTCTCATCATGTATATTATGAAGTTCTAGATGACTCCTGATACTAACTAGCAGGTTGAGGTTATCAATTCCTCTCTTCTGGCCCTTTTTAATGATCACGCGCCACTCCGAACGAGGGTAGTGTCAACTGACTCTTGTCTGTCGAGCTCATCAGCACTTATGCAGGCCAGATCAATGAGGGATCTTACTTTTCGTGCCTTCAAAGAAGATTGGTCGGAGGGCAGATGGCGGACCTTGTGCCAATATTGTAAAAAGGTTGTCGTAGTAGTCGTTCGTCGTCGTTTTTCGGAATTGAATTTTTATTTTTTTTAATTGTTTTTTAAATCATAAAAATTTAAAACAAAAGAACCAAATTTACAAATCTTCATCGAAGTCCTGAATTGAGGGTTTCACCGGTGAATGGAACTGCAAAGAATCTTCAAGAGCTCCATTAGAGTCCAGCTTTTTCGCTCATCCTTGGTGCAATGTTTGGCGTTGGAGCTTATCGATAGTTGTGCGTGCCTTTTTCGTTTATTAGGCCTGTTACTACAAAAGAATCCGGTACACTTCACGGTCGAGTTGTTGGCCTTCAAGAAAGAAGTCAGCTAGTTCCTGAAAGACCGAATTTTTCAATGAAAGTTCTGGGAGAGGATAACTGGAGAGTATAATGCACAAATCATTCGTAAAAGATGATGAAGACTTTAATAACTGATCCATTAAAAAATTAAAAAAACCACAATTGAAGAATTAAAAATTATTATTTTTAATTCACCTCACAAAACAAATACGTTTTAAAAACTATTGTTCTTATTAACAATTTGAATAAATGTTGCCTTTACTCACAACTGTGTTTTGACATTTCGAATTTCGAAAATAGCTGTAGCCACCGTTTTAGCCATCGATATCGAGGTATAAATGTACCGGAAAAAAGTTTTATTTTTCACCTGAATGTTCCATAGTAGTCGACATATCTCTTGTTTAAAAGAACAAACATCTAAAGCTATTAAAAAATGTCCTATATATTTGTTCAGAGTAAAAATATAATATCCGACAATTATCGGATTGTACAAAAAACCACTCAGAGAAATACATTTTTCTCGGATAGTGAAAAAAATGCAGATCTGAATTTTTTACAGTTAATTTCTTTCCCCGAATTCTCTGATGTCGTTTTTTTTTTTTAAATTGTCAAATTTTTTCAAATTGTTCGTTTTTTCGGATTTCGGTATATCAGATATCTTGATATTTTGGAAGATTCAACCGGTTTTTTCATTAACTGCAACAACACACAGGCAACAAAACAATGTAAGCAAAAGATTCTCGGCTTTCGTGTTGGTTTTTTCGAGAAAAAATCTTAGCTCGAGCGCAGATTTCTAAAACAAACAAAAAAATACAAAAACATGAAATAAAAAAAACACCCTAATGCAATATTTTAAACTGCGTCATCCAATACACAAAGCACGATATTTTCTGCAAAACTCGTATGTGGTGTATTTTCCAAACAATGGGTGTTCTACCTTATGCTTGGCTTTAGTCAACAGTCATCTCGGGCACCGCTGTCTTTCGCTGGCTGCTATCATAAATCATTAGGACAGACGTTTGAATGAATTGTGTATTCATTCGTTTACAGCTCATGAGTAATCGAGTAATGGCTAAAATCTAGTAGAGGTTACTGACAAGAAAGAAAAAAAACGGCATTTTACGATAGACAAGCGGACGACGATTAGGTAGAAGTAGTTAGCAATAGCGTAGATCAAATATATAACAAAGCACAATCGAGAAGACGCACACTGAACAGGAACATCACAAAATCTAACTGCAGTGCAGATTGAAAATGCAATCCAACAGCATACCTTGTAGACTGGAATTTGTTCGGGAAGATGATTTTGTCGAATATTTTCTTTTTCCTCAATTGCCTGACAATATTGGTGAACAGGAACAGTTGCGAAATCACTTGGAGAACATGTTGGTCCAATGCAATGCTATTGTGGGGCGTCATGTTAACCCACGCGGCTACATTTGGCACAAAGACGAATTTAATTTGACGATACGCACAGCAGCACATCAGATTCTCATCGATGATCAACAGAATACCAATGAGGAGGAGGAGCAGCAAGGTAAAATCGGAGATATTTGATACTATTTATAGCCTTATAAAATATTCTTGTAACCCCGCTTAGTCAGCTTACCAGCTCACTTACACGGCATCACGCACTACGGGGAAAACATCACTGACGAATGGTTCATCGTGTTTTTGCTTTACGAAATAACACGGGAAATTCCTGGCTGCATCTGTCGAGTCATAGATTCCGATGGTGAATTCCTGTTGATTGAGGCTGCCGATGCCTTACCCAAATGGGCAAATCCAGAAACATGCGAACAAAGAGTAAGAACGCTTAGGCATTCCTTTGTTTCGAGTTTCGTTGCTAAAAAATGGTTTTCATTTATTACCTAGGTTTACATATCAGATGGTCATTTGCATCTAGTGCAAAATTCCCCATCGAATACATCCACATTACTGCCAGTGGCAACTGGGTTGGCAAAAATCACACAAAACCCCACCCTTTACAGGGTTTCAAATGAAATTCAGGACTGTATTACTTCCAGATTAAAAGAGTTTCACGAAGTAGACAACGCATCGATTCATCGGCAAATTGTACGCCTGCCATTGGGCGTGGCAGCTTTACTTAAAGAAAGACCTTCACTAATAGCAAGCGCATGTCGGGCGTTTTGCGAACGAGATTCTATCGACATGAAAGCGTGTCGTGCTATGCGATTTTTCCCACCAGAGAATCGCGTGCGAATCAATGTAAAATTTACACGTTGCCTCTATGCGATGATTATGCAAAGCAACTATGTTCCAGACCGACGAATAGGTTGGAACCTCTCGGTGTCGTCTAACAATGAGGATTATAAAGAGGATTTGTTAGGTGTGAAAATTGCATGTGGTTTTGAAATTCTTGCTTCGCAAGCAAAGGACAGTAGCAGTGACACAATTGAAAACGATGCAGCCTGGCGGGCATATGTAAAGAATTTAAAAGCGAAGGGTTACTTCCGCGATCAGGTTGAAGGATCGCAGACATATACAACACTACTAACAGAGGCCAAATCATTCTTCCAAGAAAACCGCGAACGATTCCGTACCGCACCTTTAGTCGGACGTGATATCCTAAAATTACTGCATACTATCGAAATTAACGCTGATCAATTTCGTGACGAGGAAAATAACCAACTGGCTAGTGATGCAGATGATTGGTTGAATATTTCAGCTGATCAACTTGATGCGATGCTCACAGAGAAGTATGGTTCAAGGAAGCTCTTCACTTCCAATGGTGGCATAAATGCTGACGAATTCACCAAGAATATAAGTGATTTTCTTGATAAGAAGTCTGAATTTGATGGAATTGAAAACGGCATTGATGAGAACGATGACGATTCTGACCATAATGATAAAGTGTGCGCATCGGCATCGAGTCCCAGTGCAAGAAGTGAGATTAAAACAAAAATTAAGAAGAACTTTTCGATGCGTAAGGCTATCAAAAAGAATCCCATTTCCGCAGAATCATCACGTAAGACGTCCTCCTCCCAAGAAAAAGTTAATTTTGATCCGGATTCATTTACGACCCACGTTAAAAATTTCCTTGATTTCGTTATTCCCGAGGACAACTGGGAGTCAAATTCTGAAATGAGTGACTATGAGGATGAGGAAGATCTCGAAAAGAATATCGAAGAAATGACCAACTCGGAGATGAATATCGAATCTGACATAAAAGCATACATGGACCAAATGGACAAGGAGTTGTCAAAAACCACAATTGGTAAATCATTCGACAAACATCAGCAGGAGAAGCAAAAACGAGCTGCGAAAGCTGCAACTGCTCTAGAGGACGATTTCGACGATATTGAATCATTTGAGCCTATTAACATTAATGTCAATACGCTGAAAAACATAATGGACAGCTATGTGTCACAGGTTGGTGGCGCCGGCCCTGCCTCAAATTTGCTCACCGCCATGGGTGTTGGCATGACGACTGCCAACGATGCCGACAGCAAAGACTTGACGGAGTCAAGCGTTTAAAATGCGTTGAATTAATGTATTTTATCGGTTGGTTGTACTTAGCAAGAAAGCCGACTTTGACTTTCCTTATCAATTTATGGAACAATTTACAAAGCAGGTATTATACATTAAATTCGTAGTTTTTAACAATTCGCTGTGCACATCGCTATCTGTTTCTTGACCCCATCACATAACATTAATCTGCGAAGAGCTCAGCAAGCATTATGCAAACACACAAAAACTCTTATTCAGAAAAAGCCTGTGCCAATATTTATCATTGTACTGTTGAAGTGGAGAAAATAAAAAAATCATTAAAAACGTTATACTCTTGGTTTTATTTATTTTCTCTAAAATGTGTGTTGTGCTGATCTCGATTCAGTCCAATTTCAGTCAGTCATCAGGAGTGGCTTTTACAAAGTTTCCATAATCCCGGCGAACATTAACGGGAGGCCTGTTGTTGTATGGTCTTGATCTGTTTCTGTACCCATCCGTTTCGTTGAAACGATTGTTTCTGTCACCACCAGACCTATCATGGTGATAATTCCAACCTTTGTCGCGACGCTTAAATCTGTTGTTGTGTCCTCCTCTGCCACCACGGTTGTTGTGGTGTGCGAATCCACCGCCACCCCAATTTTCAACAATAGGTGGATCAGGAACATCCTTAGCACATTGCTCCATGAATTCTTCATCGTCTTCTGTGTAGCGGCAACTAAATTCATCTTCGCATTCGTTCAAAAAGCAAATATCTTCATCTGTTAAACGATTGATTTTTCGATTTGGATCGACCATTTTTTGTATTTTAAAAAGAAACCAAAAACAATTCTTAAATAGAATAATAAATTTTCAGTTGACAATAAAACTAAAATGACGGCTTTGACTTATGTTATGTCTTATTTATGTGTATAGGGTGTAATGTACATATACGATATGAACTTAACACAGATGATTTTTTTGTTGGCAAATGTCAAACGATCTGTCATGGGACGTTGACTTGTAGTAAGTCTGTTCAATCAAACTGAACAACCACTATTTTAGAAGATTTTTTTATCGGACATTAATATAAATAATAACAATTATTAAAACTTAATTTCAACAAAGAATGAAAATTTGTGTATTAATTTTGAATGCTTCAAATTCAAACAGAAAAATGTATTTATTTGGTTTTGGTAATAATTATTGTCAAAAACTTTATCGTTTTCGCAAACAAGTTGTCCAAAAAAACGCACCTTTTATAATATACAGTTTTAAAAGAACTATGTCAAAATTTTTAAAATGTTGAATTCAAATAACGATTTTCTCTTTATAAAAATTGCTCTAATTTTTATAGCGATATATATATATGTTATTAAAAAGAATGATATAATATAATTTTCAACGTCTGTTTGTTTGTTAAACCTCTGTTTGTTACCACTAAACCAATGGACGTGTGCTCCGATAAATTTATCTTTTTTTTACGCGGTATGCGGTGCTGGATTCGCAATATTTATGAAAATGTGTATTTGCGGCGGTCGGCAGAGTTGTTTAAATATGAGATAAAATAATAAACTTCATTAGTAAGATTGACTTTGGGCGCCGTGATTCAGTGGTTTAATAAACATGGATTTCTGAGCATGGGGTTCGTAGTTCGAATCTCAGAAAACACCAAAAGTATTTTTCACGGTCCAACCTCTCGCGAATGTGTGACAAACATCATGGAAAGCTTCTCAATCGCCGTTCGGATACGGCATTAAATTGTATGTCTCTTCCATTTGTGTGCAAAAATAAACATGTACAACACAAATGGTAGCAAAAAGCTAGGCTCTGAATACCTATGGTCTGTCGTGCCGAATATTATTATTATTATTAATAACATTGACTACATAGTTAATGTTGTTAATTATTATCATGTAGTAAATGCTTAATCAATGTAGTCTATAAACGTCAATTTTTTTTTATTAAGCTGGGACTTTTACTTTCAAATTAAAATCAATTTAATTCATTCTGAATGTTTTAAATTAGAAACAAATTTTTATAAATAACTGTATAACGACGATAAATCTTTTTATATATATGGTTTGTGTGTAGTCGCGCAACGCCTAAGCCCCTTGACGTATTGAAGTCATATTCATAGCACATGTTTGTTTGGGGCTCCGATAAGTTTATGTTTTTTTGACCAGGTAGGTGGCGCTTTTAGTATTGGGCGTAGTAGTCTACTCTGAAAACAACTGTTTAAGTGGTGACTATAAATATTGCCCAAGTTTTTGTTTGGGAGAGCTCACTTTGAGTGTGGCCACACAGGCATGGGAATGAAATGAGGTAGGTTTTTAGTGAGCTGGAAAGAGAAAGCTTGATTGCACTGAAAATCCACCGGAAGTCAACTACAAAATATATCTTTCTGCGCAAGTATAAACGTTCTATACGGCATAACAACACCAAATTGACAAACATACACACAAACACACACAAAAAATGTTTCGTTACGTGTTGCCACAGCGTTCATTAGCATGAATGAATGATTAATATCTCTCCCTTAAGGTTGGAGGGGTATCTAAAGTGTGAGTTTTTTTTTCTTCAGAAAAATGCAATTTTCTAAGTTATTTGAAGGAGTATAAGGGCTTAATTGGTAGCATATGAGAGGTAAAATAGGTAAGTACCAATAAAAATAAAAAATACCGTAAAAACCTATACTGGAGATACGCCCCACGTTCTTACAGATGTTTGTATTGTGTTATAGAATTATATTTATTGTCCACTAGTTGCAACTGACAATCGTAAATCTTCTTTCGTATTATTGACAGATGTCAGTTCTCAATTATCTTGCGAGTATTTAACGTCAGTTTTCATGGTTACTGCCAGCCCAGTTTTTCGTAACTATATCTTGTCTGGAAGGCTGCTAGTTGCTTTTGCTTAGTCGTGTGTCGGGTCTCTCGGGTGTATTAAGTGGATAACTTAAGTAAAATAAATGTTCAATACGAAATTTAACATCGTTTCATATATGTACCAATAAACTAAGTGTATGTTAAGTCAAACAGTGCTTAGAAGTTAATCGATCGTGTGTGCGCCACAGTTGTTTGTATCAGAATGTCCTCAGAATTTTTTCAAAGAACTGCAAATGCAAAGTAAAAATAAATAGGAATCTATAGTTCCAGCCGAAATTATTGCGTGCTTCAAGGTCGAATTGTTGTGTTTTGGCCCCCCTCCTCTGTTGAAGGCTTCATGATCACGTAGCAATCACACTGGCGATTTGACATGCAAATCACGCTCCAGCTGTATTCATTTTTTCTCAGCCATTTCATTCCAAACCAATTAAATTCCTAATGATAATGTCGGACAATTTAGCTGTGCGATGGATGTGTCGCTACAAATTGTTTTTCCTGCTGGGCCTTGTTATACTTACGATACAAGTGTTTCTCGCTTATAAGTCGCTCGGAATTCCTGAATTAAATTTCTCCGGTTCGGCATTATCATCATCGTCGTCTGCGTCATCATCATCATTGCATTCTTCGTCACTGGAATATGGAAGCAAGCGTGCGGCTGTAAGGAGCGGAAATACAAATTACAATTCGGCTGCCGACGATGAAGACTCTCACCCAGCAGCTAAGCTCGATACAAACCGAAAACCTCACAGTTCTACGACATCGTCGTCGGCCGCTGCTGCATTAAACAATCGACTTTCATTTGAACAACTCGGATTCCATCCAGAATGTGAGATTACAGCCAAAGAAGCAATATCAGCATTGCAACGTTCCAAAACGAAAGACTGTAAGCAACAAATCGCTAAAGTAGCTTGCTCCATCCAGGCGGGCAATTTTTATGCCACCCGATTGCCGAGCTATTGTTCGACCGGAAATTTCACCGCAAACACATCACTAGGATGCTATCACGATGAAAAGGAGTATCGACTGTTGTCCAGCTATTTTACAAATTTCAAGTCAAACAATTCACCAAATAGATGCATTCAAATGTGCCTTCAATCGGGTTACCCGTATGCCGGTGTACAGTACGGAACGGAATGCTTCTGCGGCACTAATACACCACCCTCATCAGCGAAATTACCTGATTCCAGTTGCAACATGAAGTGCTCTGGCGAAGCGAAAGAGGTCTGCGGCGGTTACTTCAGCATGAATATTTACGAAACGGGAATCGCAAGTGAGTATGGGATTGTTGTTGATTTTGTTTTTAAAAAAGTATATATATTTCTGCTCTATTAAATCAGCCCTTAATAGATATTATAGAAGTAGATGTTTTGTCGTGACAACGTCTCACTCCACATGGAATAATTGGTACATGTTCAAAAAGTTGAATGCCCACTGTTGTTAGACTGTTGTTAGACTGGCATGTCCCACTGTTGTGAGCCACTGCTAAGTTATACTTTATTTAGATTTGTTCATAAGATTATAAGCAGTCTGAGTACAATCGTTGTTTGTAAATAATTAATTTTGTAAAAGAGAAAGGTTTTACCTTATTATTTTCAAAGAATAGGTTAAAAAATTGTTTGACACTGTCAGAGAATGCAAGAATAGATGTTTACCATTCGGAAGGCTTGTCTTAACGTGCTATCGCTTGCAAGATTAATCAGAGTGATCATACTGTTGGCAATCATGTAAAGAATCCGAAAATGTACGCGAAAAATTACAAAGGCAATGTTTCCACGGCCCTTAACGGAAAAACGAAAAATGGTCAGACGAGCCTCCAATTCAGCTGTTTCGACAGCTAAAATCAGCCGTCGTTGTTACTGCAAGTAAATCTACCTTTCGTGGTAAACACCTCAAGCGACTGAAGCCAATACTTAATGCGACAATTCAAAGCTTACAATTAGCGGAAAACCACATGATCTGGGATGTGCAATAAGCAGTAAGTTCGAATAACTGGAAAAAAGAAGTCCTACCTCAAGAAAAAAGTTAAATTTAGATGGACCGGATGGCGATAACTTTTACTTCCACGATCTAAGAAAAGAGTTGCTCTTTTTAAACTGCCATAGTAGAGAAGGCGTAATGGTGTGGCCGCAATATCTTCTTATGGCACCAACGACTTAGTGACACAAAGCTCAAAAATGACAGAAAATAGCTACAAAGCTGAATCTGCTTTTCCTCCAAGCCTGTCCTCAGTATGACGTAAAAATCAGTCTGGGAGATATAAATGCCAAAACAGGTAAGGAGCCAGTATTCAGGCAGTACATTGGTACCCATAGCTTACACGAGAATACTAATGACAATGGACAACGAGTCATAGAGATGGCAACAAGCAATTATTTGGTAGTTGCGAGTACAAGGTTTGGGCGTATAAATATCCACAAAGCCACCTGGGTATCCCATGATGGAGCCACTCGCAACCAGATAGCCGACGTGTTGACAGACCGCCGCCACAACCCGAATCTGATGTCGATACCAACGTACCGAGGTGCCAACGTCGACTTGGACCACTATCTTGTTGGTGTGATGCTCTGAGCGCGGATTTCGTCCTCTAGAAAGACAGTATCCGCGAATCAGATTTGATTCAACACGGCTGCCCTTCGCAACGAAGAGACCAGAAACAACTACGGTCAAGCGATAGGACTCGCCCTAAATGCAGGCGTAGAAAAAATATGGGTACGCCTTAAGAATGCTGTCATTAGTACTGCTGACTCCATCTTTGGCAGTAGTCTTAGAGTTCGACACGACTGTTTCGATAACGAATGTAAGCTAGCGACTGAACGTAAGAACGTTGTGTACCGAGCAATGCAACAATCTTATAGAACGCCGGCATGCGAAGATGAATAAAAAGAGTTCAGAAGATGTGAAAAAACAGTTCACCGGCGAAATAAAGTATCCTAAGAGAAGAATCTCGTCCGTGAACTAGAACAGTACAGAGAGCGAGGACCGCATCAGGTGCGAAAGTTCTAACAAAGAGTCCGCGGTACGATGCAATTGAAACTGCGTTGCACATACTGCAAAGACAAAGAGGGTAATCTGATCGCCGATCTCAAAGGCATCTTAATTAAAGCTTTGGGAAAAGCACTTACATAAGTTCCTAAAACGACCAGCTAACTGAAGAATTGGAGGCTTCACAAATGACCGACGATCGCACTATGTTGCCACCACTTAACATAGATGAAGTTAAGAGAGCGACATGTCGTTTTAAAAATAATAAGGCCTCGGGATCAGATGGTATCACATTATTAAATCAGGAGGTCCCGCATTACACCAAGCAATTCATAAACTAATAGTGCAAGTATGGGAGGAAGAACCGATGCCAGAAGAAGAGGCATACGTAAGAAGGGAGATATCATAACGTGCAGCAACTATCGTGGTATAACGTTGTTTAGTACCGCAAATACGTTTTTGTCCTCTATCTTTCAACACCGGATAGCATATACGTTACAAGTCATCATTTTTCATACCAGTCTGGCTTTATCCCAGGCAACTCAACAACTGATCAGATTTACACCCTTAGGCAGGTGATAATATAATATCTAGAGTTTCAAAACTCTCTACACCATCTTTGTATAGACTTAAAGCCGCCTATGATGATAGCATAGATAGCATAGAGTAGAACTTTATAAAGTCATGAGAGAATTCGGAATCTTTACTTCTTCTATACTAATATTATTAAGAGGAAATGTTGGTTTGTGTGTAGGAGGTAATCTTCGAAACTATTGGACCGATTTTAAAAATTCTGTCAACAATATTTAGAATGGTCACCAAGGTGAACATTGGCTTTATAGTACTCCGTTTTAAAAAAAATGACCTTTCGTGGCGACCAATTTTGTAACTAAATAACTAAAGTCGACGAAAAAACGGTCGGGCATCATAATGACTGTGTGCTCTGTATAAGTACTATAATCTAAATATATAAAAATGAATGCCGGTTGGTTAATACGACAACGAAAAAATAGAGATATGTAAAGCTCTACACTTTAGTTTAAGTAAGTAAATGTATGTACTTAAAAATTGTAACGTGTTTCGCGGGGGTTACGCTCGTGGGAATACCCAGGGTTCTAAAGCTTGTCGGTGTGTTACAAAATTAATAAGTTAATATTTGGTTTTTTTCTCTTTATTTCTCTTTTCTTTTATTTTATTTTTTTACAACGTCGATATGACTTATAATACGTACATTATTAATAGCTTCTTAAAATAGGGATATGCATGCAACGATACTACGGGGTCAGATGGTCAGCTGAGAATGGTGTTCAAGCATGTTGCTCAGTCTGGCGATCGACAAATCAAGTGGGACGGGGCTAGATGGTGTCAGCTTAGAACGGTCTTCAAGCCCGTTGCTCAGTCTGACGATCGAAAATAAGGCGAAATGGACCGGTCATTCGGATAACTTGACCATTGATTGGTGTTTTAGGACTAGCACACTTTTAGTTGGATTTCGCGCTCCAGGTCATTACTTCTTTCACTCAGGCGTTTGGGAATTATTTTGGCATAGAGAAAATTAAAGAAGATAATACTGGAAATTATTTATTTATGGTTAATTTTGTATTTTCTTGTTGTTGTTGTTGTAATTTAGGCCTATTTAGGCTTGGACCCACTGTTTGGGTGTCCAGCTTTAATTAAAGCGAATAAAAAAGTAGAGTTTTCAGGTTTCAACTTTATTTTGACCGTAGTCGGATTCGAACCTATGACTTTTGCATGCCGTTCGGGCGCTGAGCCACTCTAGTTAACGTTTTGCTGTTGTTGTTGTTGTTGTTGTAAAAATTGATTTCTAGTTGTACGGTATGTGGCGGAGCTATTCATATGATGACTAGCTTCGTTACAATTTTAAAAAAATAGAAGTAAATAAAAATAAAAAGTAAATGTTTGTAAAGGTTGTCACGCTCAAAACCATCGCGGCCGTGTATACGACACAGCTTACCATTTTTATTTACTTTCCTTGAAAAATGAGCATAGTGAGTGGATCACTGATCAAACAAGTACTCGTATATTTGTCTCGTCTGTGAGTATTCTTAGTCCGTTGATAAAGTTTGAAAACTCGTTAAGTCTAACGCAAACATTTACCTCTATGTTGGTAGATAATAGATAACGCTATAACTAACTGATAATGAAAAATAGGTTCATATTGTAGTGCTCTAGAGAGCTACGCAAAGCCTTTATAATTTTCAATTGCATGACTCTATTTTTAAGTGAAAAATAGCAGGTGCAGGTACACTTCAGAGCGATTTTAAGTACGCACTTATGGATCAAAAAAGTAAACGCTTAGACTTAGATTTCCATCGGCTCAATTAATGGGAAGGAGACGTAGTAAAAACGCCCTTCCCTGTCTAGTGTGAGCTGGAATTAGGTTGCCAGTATACTCAACGTGGTAATAAATTTAACTAAATCGAAGCAAATGCACATAGATTTTATTGTCTTCTTCCAATTTATGTATTTCCTACTCTCTGTTTCTTTTTAGAATTCAATCCGAAAATTGCTGAGACGAATGCTCCACCGGAAACGGAGCGCGTTCGAATTGCATTTCTTCTAACGTTAAACGGTCGAGCGCTGCGTCAAGTGCATCGTCTAATCAAAGCACTCTACTCACCAAATCATGTGTTCTACATCCATGTCGACTCGGTAAGTAAAAATGTATGGGCAATAACAGAAAGACACTACATGAAATGGAATTCAATTTAATGCACCGAAGCGACCGATGCACCAGCAGCAAGGCATCAGCCTAAATGTCTAGGGGATCTCTAAACACCACTCGTAATGGAATTATGTCAAGGGGTCGAAACATCTTTCAGTTGTGGGGTGATCACAGACAAGTGGTTTACCGCCTGCAGCTACACTCCAGTTTATGTATTAAGTAACACAATTACTATTTGTGCCATCATCCATCCATTATTACGTTGATTGTGGAAGAGTGCAACTTATGAATGATCCACGCGATCTGTGCATCGGTACTGCGTTTGCCTGGCTGTCTGACCGTAATCTGCAGTAATGCTAGTTAATAGGTGGCACATGCGATAATCAGATGTTGTTCGACTGTAAAAATTGCATATTTAGCGAACAAGTCGAAGCATAGTCATCCGCACATGTATATGAGAGGGGGAATTTCCATTTCATCTGTGGCGCCGGCTAGCCGACCCCTGTTGGGATTCCGTAGGTATTTAGGCAACTCATTGAATAAAACGGACAGTTTAGTTTGAAAAGTTGAGGGAAAAATGACAAATTATTACATTAAGTTAATGGAAAACTGTAAAATTAGTTATCCGCATTTATTAGCCACTATATTGCCTAATTTGTAATGCAATTGCTGCCGTCTTTCACGTTCCTCTCGTTAAGTAATTCCTTGGATGGACAATAATTCCATTTAATATTAATTTTGATTTTTCTGTTTATAATTTTCAGCGGCAGGATTATTTGTACCGCAAACTACTTGAACTTGAGCCTAAATTCCGAAACATACGATTGGCTCGCAATCGTTTCTCTACCATTTGGGGTGGTGCATCACTGCTAACAATGCTGATGCATTGTATGAGTGATCTGTTGCAGTCGTCGTGGCAATGGGATTTCGTTATAAATCTTAGCGAAAGTGATTTTCCGGTGAAATCAGTTGAAAAATTGGTGCAATTTCTAACAGCAAATAAAGGCAAGAATTTCGTCAAGAGTCATGGACGTGAAACGCAGCGATTCATTCAGAAGCAAGGTCTGGACAAGACATTTGTCGAATGTGATACGCATATGTGGCGCATAGGAGAACGAACACTGCCCGCTGGCATTCAAGTAGATGGAGGAAGTGATTGGATCGCTTTGTCGCGACCCTTTGTCGATTATGTTACGAAAAATGAAGAAAACGAACTGATACAAGGACTGTTGACAATATTCCGTCACACTCTTCTGCCCGCTGAGTCGTTCTTCCATACGGTTTTGCGCAATTCGAAATTCTGCGATACATATATTGATAATAACCTGCATGTGACCAACTGGAAGCGGAAACTCGGTTGCAAGTGTCAATACAAGCACGTAGTCGATTGGTGTGGCTGCAGTCCGAATGACTTCAAGCCAGAAGATTGGACCCGACTGCAGGGTACAGAACAGAAAATGCTCTTCTTTGCCCGCAAATTCGAACCGATCATCAATCAGGCGATCATCCTGCAGCTGGAAGAGTGGCTCTTCGGTCCATACACCAGCGAATATATCAACTTAAATTCATACTGGCAAAGTTTGTATCACCGCGAAGATAAACATGCATCCGCCGATGATCTGACGTTAACCATCGCACACAGTTTACTCAGAATTAATGGCCGCAAGTTGGACATTGGTTCGTTTGTCCTGCATGAAATTACCAATTTCATGAGCAATGATCAGTACAAGGGCTTTCTGTTGCGCTACAAAGGGACATTGCTTGCCAACAATCACACCGTTCAGCTGGAAACTCGAGTCCGACCGACGCAATTCGCAAAGGTGGCGAAAAACTCAAAGTTCGTCAAGCGTTTGCGTAATTTCGAAGTCAGCTCGGACTTTGATCAGAAGGAGCAAATCTCGCGAAACTTTGCCAAGTTTCTCGGACCGTCAACAGATCTCGTCTTGAGTTTTACATTTCTTGGAGCTGCTCACAGTGAATCACATTCGTACAATCTAACAATACTCTGGATCGATCCCAGCGGCAGTCTGCAAGATTTCAACGAAATTCACGTCGAGGCTAGCCAGACGGATGCTATTAATTTTTCGAAAGCTAGTCTCAAGCATCCTCTAACGCCAGGCATATGGACGGTCAAGTTAATCGGACGAACGTCGATATTCGCCCAGACGAAATTTCTTGTAGCGCCGCTTGCATTCGATGGCGGCAAACCGATACGCCTTGCCCGGTCGCAAATCATCAATCTTGGCTCATCGCATACCGATCTTACATATCCCTCCGAATGGCAGCAATATCTCCCGCCGACCGAAGACGTCCAGCTACTAAGTGAACTTGTTCGGGCAAATGCCAGGCGATCGGGCGGCAGTCTACTTAACTGGGTTGATGAACTGGTCAACAAGTTCTTCCTCATCCGTGAGACTTGCTTTGTATCTACCGGTGACGACGGGACGATATCTCTGCCAAAGTGCACAGACACAACGTGGAGTTCCCAGGCAGCGGACCCAAAAAGCGATATCTACGCTTTACTCAATCGCAGGTAGAGTGCTGCAAGCGCAGTTTGTTTGTTTGTTTTTGTTGTTTTTTTGTTATTCAGTTGTTATTATTTTTACTTCACGTGCAACTATGGAGGAGAAAACCAAAAAAAAAAAAATACTTTGCCTCCTATTTATTTACATATTTAGTAAAATAGAAAAGAAAATGTACAATTTTTATTGTATTTATTATTTAACAATTGTATTCGTTATAGAATTTAAGCCAAAAAACCACTGTATAAAAAAATGAGTGCATTTTTACACCACATTGCGCAATTTAGATCATAATTGTATTTATTTTTGATAAAAATATTACTCAATAAGAAATATTAAGCGTAACAAACAAGAAAATGATGAGCAAAATATGAAAATTGTTCGCGCCATTTGAATATTGTGATATATATTATTATTATTATAATTATTAATAACAAAAGCGGGAGGGATTGGATGGTTTATAGAATATCCATAAACTTATAGAATGATTGTATTAAAGTGACATATTTTATCTTCTTTTATTATTAATATTAACTAATAATGTTGTTTACTATTTATTTTTTAGAAGTGTTGATTTTTCTCGTAACCAAACGACAAGTGCTGCTAACAATTTACAAATTCCATTCTTTCTATCGTCTATGTTCTTATTAGCAATTTAATATATATATTTGATATATGTGTATGTACTTTTTAAAAAATAAACACTTTTTTCTCATTGCTCGCTCGAGAATTTCTTTTGTAAATATTTAACAAAACGTTTTTATTATCATTGTAACAATTACTAAATAAGCGTCGAAGAGAAAGTGTATTTGATGAGAAAATAAAAAAAGATTAATGTAAAAAAAAAAACAAAAAAATAAATAATAAAAATCCTCTAAATTCAATTTGATCTGTAAAAGTGCTGGAGAGTTCTAGGACGCCACTTCGGTACACCTCGTCGTGGTAGAAAGTGGGTAGCGCTAACATGCAAGTGAACGGAATGGCTGCCGGAATAAGCAAACAAGCCAGCGTTGCTGGTCAGGGCAGGAACTTATCCTTGGGTTGGAGAAAATCAATAATCCACTGAGACATCCAATACACTAATTCGGTAAAAAGAGGTAAGTTGTGTTTTTGTTTTTTGTAGTTATGTGTGATTTCAGAGTGGATCTCAGCAACATAAGTGGGATGAGAACGAATTTCTTTATTTACATATGTCAGCAATTCTGGCACTGAGCGAAACTCAAGTATTTGAGAATTCTTCGGATTTAAATCTGCCTTGGTATACCTTCTTCTTTATGTCCTATATCCCCTTGTGGGTCCTCTACTACGCCTACGCGCCATCTCACGTGCGGTTTCTGGGAATGCGCTTCAGCTCTCTCCAACTCTTTCCGAATTGCCGTGACTCCTCCTCAACTGTTCTGCGCCATGTATTTCTCGGACGACCCGTTCTTCTACCATCCTGGGATAACGGATTCCATTGCATTGCGTAATTTGCTATCTGTCGCCTTTTCGGAATGTATGACCAATCTACTGCCACTTCCGTCGTTGGATGGTTGTGCCTATTGGTTCCTGACCCGTTCTCTGGTAAAGATGTTCGTTAGAGATATGGTTAAGCCAGAAAACCATTAAGATGTTCCGTAGGCACCTATTTACGAACGTTTGTAATCTTTTCGTGATAGTAGCGGTCACCTTACAAGTGCTGCACCCATACAACAGCACAGATTCAACATTTGAACGGAACAGTCGCAGGTTGGTGTTGAAGCTGATCGCATTGCTCCGCCATATCATGACATCATTCCAAACGCTGATGCCGATTCGGTTGACTATGTCCTGTTCGGTTGCACCTTCGGTCGAGACAATACTCTCAAGATATTGGAAACTCTCTACTCTCTCTACCGGTTGTCCAGCAATGTTAACTTGAGTTACTGAGTTAGTGCCGAGGTTGATGATTTCGGTTTTGCCAGTATTAATCTTCAAACCCGCAACATTTGCCTCCCTCTCCACATTTGTTGTCATTTGGTGCAGCTCCATAGTCCTGTGTGAGAGTAAACAAACGTCGTCAGCGTAGTCAAGGTGTTTGAGTTGAGATGTAAGAGTCCAACGAATTCCTCCGTTTCCAGTAAATAAAGTAGATAGATAGCGTCGCATCCTACGAGCTCCTGGAGGTTTTTATTCCCGCAGTGCTCTATCAGCTCCTGGACCTCTGTTGAATCAATTTAATCTGCAAGCATTCGAGGCATATGTACATAGAATTCAATTTTCTCTCCCTGAACACCTTAACACCCATATTCTTAGCATTCTAATGATGAAAATTTCTTGCTGGTTGTTTATTTCTAAAGAAACTTACTGATTTCATTCTTTACATTGCATCTTCTTTATATCAGCGTTAGCGGTAAAGTCTACATTCTGACCATGTAACGAAAGAAAAAGCTGTTTTCCACCAATATTCATTTATAAATTTACTAAACCTATTTACGTATTATACTTTATATATACATGTACATATTTCAATTTCTTTGCTTAATCCATTTACAAAATAATTCCACAATTCTCTTGCATGCACCTACCACTCTTTATTCTTCATTCTGTTTATATATACAAATCCTCGTCTGGATCTTCATCATCGAAGTCATCATCAGCATCTGGAGTGTAGATGATTGTTCCTTCAGTTCCTTCAGATGTTCTGCAAAGTAATAAAGACAATAAACTGAAATTTTTGATTTTTTCAAAAACCAATTATTGCTAACTTTTCATAAGGCAACTTTAAGGCATTGCGAGCGATCAGCTCGTCCTCATCTAATTCGATTTTAAAGGTTCCCAATTCTTCTGGCTTTACAGTGGGCTCTTTTTCTTTCTTAGCCTTCTTAATAGGCTCCAAAAGAAATTCGTTGTTTGTCTTTTTGTACGAGTAGAGCTGCAATTAAGGAAATACAAAATAAACAAATTGAAGAAGGAAATATAATAATTTTATTATCCGCACATCATTCGTCACAAAACCTCCAGGCTTTCGTATAAGTATTGAGAGATTTTCGGCAGTCTTCAGATGTACGACTAAGTCGGACATATATTCCAAAAATGAAATTAAGAACAACGTTGATTCGAAGAGGTTTTTGGTAGAAGCCCAAAGGAATGTTCGCTGCACCTTGGAGTTCTTTTTAATTTTATTAACAAATTGAAATAATGCCGACGGACGGTGGTACACCAAGATATCGGAAAGTGGTGGTAGTAGGACGTTTAATTTTTGTTCGGTATTCACTAAACATTCATTTAGAAAATTTTCAAATATTGATTCATTGCTGAGATTCTCGGATGTCAAGGTTTTGATAGTACTTTCATCTTGACCTTGTTCGCGCAGCAACTGAGAGAATACATTTGATGAGATCTTCTCTTGGCCAACATCATCTAAAGCGGGACAATTTAGCGGAAAAAATTAGCTGTTTTTAGTAAACGACATCGAATATTTACCAATTACCAAAACGAATTTCTGTGTTGTCACCACTAAATTTGATAGCATTTCTATTAATTAATAAAGTAATACGCTAATTTCTTGTTTTGATTTTTATCGTTACGTAGCAATAGCAATAAGCAATTAGGAACAAGTAAATGATAAATGTATTATAAACTTCTCACTTGAAGAACACGCTTCCGCATTGCATGACATTGAAAAAGAAAACAACGGCAATATGCATTGGTTTTGACGTCTATTAATAATTGACAGTTGATTTTCAGCTGGGTATTTGCTAATGTCATGCTATGTCCAGCGGTGGTACACTATAAAAAATATCATTGTTTTAATAATAATTTAATAATAATAATAGCTGTATTTTATTTGAATTCGAATTGGGAATTACAACAACAATTGCACTGTCGATTTCCTTCTTTGGAATTTGAAAATCTGCTGTTTGGCTGGTTTTGACATTCGAATTCGTATTCGGATTCCAAATAAAATACAGCTAATATAATAATAATAATAGCTGTATTTTATTTGAATTCGAATTGGGAATTACAACAACAATTGCACTGTCGATTTCATTCTTTGGAATTTGAAAACCTGCTGTTTAGCTGGTTTTGACATTCGAATTCGAATTCGGATTCCAAATAAAATACAGCTAATATTCATTATGACAGACTGTTGCCGTCCAAGGCCTAGCTTCTCGCGACCATTTATGTTGTGCATGTATATTTTTGCACACAAGTTATAATATATGTATATATTATTAAGATAAAACATGTTTTTATAAATTTATACATGAAAGTTATGCAGCATATAAAAGCAATGAAAATCGCTAATTGTTTATTTGCCAATCAGCAAAAATATTAAAAAAAAAAACTATTTATGTAAATGAATTAAATTGCATAATTAAATAAAAATAATAATATATATGTTTTATGTAGGAGTAATTCGGATAGAAAATTCAACAGTCAAAATTGAGATCTGCGTTTTTTTTCCACTCTCCGACAAAAATGTATTTCTCTGAGTCGTTTTTTTTTACGCTTCGGTTATTCTTGGAAAATATCTTTTAACTCTGAGGAAATATACGGAACATTTTTTGACAACTGAAGGCTGATTTTGGTCGCTAAAAGCAAGTCGGATAATGAAAAGTAAGTTCTCCTTCCTGCAGAACCGCAAGCTTACAGTGTTGTGTGTGTTAGTACTATTTTCTGACGCATGCGCATAAATTGATTTTGTTCTTCTTCTTGTATATTGAAGTAGACGATAAAAATATTTATAAAAAAAAGTTTAAATATAAAAACATATAAGGCTTTTATATTACAAAAATGTTTTTTAATTGATTTATTTCTATGCACAAAAAATATAGGATCGTTTCGATTTTTAATTACTTCATAGAAGTAGTATAAGTACTAGGTTTTGGTAGTATAGTAGTACGGCCGATGAAATAGTAATATTAAACATGAGACAAGTCGGCTACTAAAGAACTAAAAAAAGCACAGCTGTCGAGTTGTATTCTGTGAGAGCGAACCTATATTGTTCCCAACTTTTCATGCGCTTAGCCGTGTTGAAGAGTTTTCTGAGTTTCATCATCATGAGTTTAGCCAGCTGGTCATTCCATTTTTTTTTAATCTGACCTAATTGATCAGAGAAAAAAATTATCGGATATTTCGGAACTAGGATTTCACTGTTTTCAGCAATTTCTCCAACATAAAAAAAAACCCGCCCATAATATCAAATTCTTCTACAAGGAGGAAAATTATTTGTTTTAATATCAAAATATAATTTAATGTTCTTTTGTTGAGGAAAAAGTGCTTTTTTCCACTGGAATTTTTTTTGGAAAAACTCTGTTTTTGATTGAATTTCTTTATTTGAAAAAAGAAGTATTTATTCGTAAACTAACTGCAGGCACTCGGGATAATTTTTGCCATCAAACGAAAGCCACAAAAGCTATTTTACGAAGAAAACTTTGCATACATTTTGTAGTTTATCCACAGTGTTCGACATTTAGTCAACCTGGTTTCAAGTTAATTCAATCTCTAAAGGGATTTAAATTCTGACGTCAATGGAAAAAAAAATACACGAACAAACACTTAATTCGATTTGAAAGATTTTCCAACTGTGCTACTCAACATTTAGACAAATGCACACACCGGGGAACACTATCAGTTTTAAGCGATGTCGATCAAAACTTACAGTCAAGTTCGATAGTAAGGGCGCTCTAACAATGCAAAACTTAATACTTGAGACTTACAGGATTTTATGTATTTTGGTTTTGACAAAACAAAAATTTTTGATTGTTATGTTAGAAACCCATACAATCCTGTAAGTCTTATGTCGAGTTTTTTTTAAAAAAAAATCTGCCGTAGAGTGCTTTTTTAGCTGTCAAGTCGTTTATTCCAAAAAACCAATCTACGATAGATTGGATTTCCCCTCAAACAGATCTTGATATTTTGGGAGATTTACCCCTCTTCTCATTAACTGCAACAACAACACATGCAACAAAACAATGTAAACAAAAGATTCTCGGCTTTCGTGTTCGTTTTTTCGAGAAAAAATCTACGCTCGACCGCAGAATGCTAAAACAAAAAAAAACTCGACATTACGTATTCAGTTTTTCATTGTGAGAGTAGGGTAACTTCATTAAGTTCGATAGTCTATCAAACGCTTAACAGGCCGTTTACATTATGATCCGACATAATCGAATAAAGATGACAGCTTTCAAAAACTTGCTTCACTTTTTCGCATCATCAAACCATGATAATGTAAACGCTAAAAGTTACGAAAATATAGAAATTGGAAAGATCACAAAAAACTGTTAAGAACATCAACCATATCCTCCAACAAACACCAATTTATTCAATTTCTATATTGACGTCAGAATCTACTTCTTTTTTCTTTATGCTTCAACCTTGGCATAGACACCGTGGCTTGATAAACCATACTTAAGCTTAAACACAACACTGCAACAGGTTTACGCACATAATATGTACATTGTTATTGCATATCATGTTACATATTTCCTAACATAATCTGTGACGTCACAAAATGTGTACAGCAAAAGATTTATGTATACCTGTAAATATATTTATATATTACGCTGCTTCAGAGTACGCACGGGTGGACATTGATGGGTACATTTAACATCAAATGATAAACCGCAAGGCATGCACACGCTGCTCACTCAACCTACTTAAAAGAAATTCAATACGGCGCTTAGCGGGAATTAATCTGGAAAAGTATCTTAAATGCCAATAATACAGTCTTCGAGTTGGTAAATCGGTAATAAGACGCGTGAGTAGCTGGTTTTTTATGGCTCTTTTCATTTGTTGGATAAAGTGAAGATTCTCACTTGATGGTTTCGTTCTATTCGCAAAACGCCTATTTCGAAATTGCAAGTTTTCTACCGCAAGGCATGCACACGCTGCTCACTCAACCTACTTAAAAGAAATTCAATACGGCGCTTAGCGGGAATTAATCTGGAAAAGTATCTTAAATGCCAATAATACAGTCTTCGAGTTGGTAAATCGGTAATAAGACGCGTGAGTAGCTGGTTTTTTATGGCTCTTTTCATTTGTTGGATAAAGTGAAGATTCTCACTTGATGGTTTCGTTCTATTCGCAAAACGCCTATTTCGAAATTGCAAGTTTTCTACCCGTCGGCGATAGTCGGATATGGTTTCGTTTAATTTTCGGATGTTCAAATGTACTACCTTTCAATGATAGATAATTTAGGTTAAATAAACCCAACCTATGAAAACGATAGTTAGACTGGAGATACGTTTAACTCATATAAATTTTACTAAACTAGGTTTGCCTCTCTTAAATAGAAAAAGTTAATACATAAGACTTGCGAGATTGTTTCGATTTTGGTTTTAACAAAAAAAAAACCTTTTGCTCGTTATGTTTGAAATCCAATCCATACAATCTTTTAATGTTAATTTTTTATCGAAAACCAAACACCCACACCAACTTCGAAACCGAAACCTACACCGTCACCGAAACCAAAACTTTCTATAGATAACCCAACTGTACGCATACTAATGCAGTGAAACAATCCCAAACGCGTCTGGTTTGTCAAAACCGTTTCTATAGAAAGCCCAACTCTTTTCTTGAAGCACAGTTACTAACGAAATATTTATGTATTGGTGATTAAATTAAGAGCAAAATCCAAGCAAAGACCATACGAAATTTTTCTGCGTTTCGCTGCCTCAAATTACGTTTCTCGCTCTTTTCACTAAGGCCAGTTAGCGCGTTTCATAAAATGCCTCTGCTTACCTCTTCTACACTGTATTCACATGTCACAAATACATAAATATTTCGCGTTCTTTTACAGCATTAGTATGCATACAGTTGAACTTTCTAAAGAGAAGGTTTTGCGTTTTGTGGGATGTGAATAGAGTGTACAAAAGTAAGCAGTCGCAAAGTCGCAATTTTATGTCGATTTTGCTCTTTTTTTAACATTTGCGATTTTGTTAAGCATGGATCTGTGTATCAGCGAAACAGTTGGGCTTTTTATAGAGAAGGTTTTGGACAAAACCGTCTCTACAAAAACTAATAAAATTCGATGTACTATATAATATTTTCTGTTTCTCAATACCACACTTACGTTTCTCACTACTACACTTACGTTTCTCACTACTCCACTTACGTTTCTCATTCTTTTCACTACCAGCAGTTAGTGCGTTTCATAGAATGCGTCTGATTATTTTTCTACACTGTATTCACATCTCACAAATACTGCCGCTTTTGTTATTTCTTTACAGCATTAGTATGCGCGTATTTAGGGTTTATGCAGAGTGGTTTTGGACACCGAAACCAACAACAGCACCAACATCGACACCAACGCCGACACCGACACTTACACCTAGACCGACACCAACATCGAGTACCGAAACTGTGAAGAAAAGAAGGCTTCATTTTGTTGTGGGTGTATATAACGGTTCGAAATCTCTCCCACTGCCACACCTCCCAATTGGTTTTTTAAATTATTTGGAAATTGTTTTAATAACAAAATTTTATTTAGCTGTTAGGTATTAAATGCGTAGGTTATTTTGTAAAAATTGTATAGTAGTATCCTGCATGATTTATAAATACATTCAGCATCCGTGTTGCTCTTGAGTACAATGGCCACGAATAATTTGCATAGCGTACTATTCTACGCAATGTTCTTTTTCTGTAGTCTACTGTTGCTTTGGATCAACAGTTGACGTCAGTAAACACGAACGGTAGGATGTGATTGGTGGTGTTATGGTGTTGGCGTCAGAGTGTCAGTTCTATAACATAAAAGAGAATATACCCAAACCACCCTACTCTGGCGTACTACGGAAAAAGTTTTTGGCAATCGTACGGCTCACTCACTCGTGAATTTTACACGTTCGACGTTCGCGTTTAAATATTCTTTCTCATCATTTTGGAAAGTAATTGACAGATCCACAAGAAGTATAGTATATACTTTTCGTTTGTGTTCCTTTCTTTAAGCAGATTGTTCGGTTGTGTTTTAGTGACGTAGTTGCTATCTTTAATGTAAATTCCCGTTTTTTATCGTTGGCTTAATCGAAATTGTTAAACTTAAATCACATACAATTGAAAACATAAAGTGTGAAACTGGGAAGAATTTCAAATCAAAGGTAAGTGACCGAGCAATCAAATCCCAAAAACCTGCTCTATTTCATCTAAGAACTAAGAATATGGTCAAGTGGCAGCGGATTGCGCATTAGTGAACTGAATACGGAAAATGTATCTCAAGGTGTGTTTGATAGGAAGAAATCTGCAACGTTTCAAAAGTAGTATACATTATAGAAATAGTTCGTAGCTCGCTGACTGTTTTACAAGTAATTACAATTTTTCCGTGTGACTTTGTTGTAAATGCAGAATTGTTCCATATGTTTACTTTTTTACGCTATCATACGCGAATGCAATCTTTATCTATTAGATTAGATTTTATTTTTATTTGCTGATCTCTTAGCTTTTGGTGTTAATCTGACAATTAAAAATCGATTAATAAAGAATGTTTTGTAAATATTAATTCAATTTAGTTGAATTGCTGCTGTTTGCGATAAGCGGAGCATTCATTATTACAAAGTCACAGCGATTACTATGAGCGTTGCCCGGTTGCCGTGATATCAACTGGTGGCCGCAATCAGCTGGGTGGTTTTCTTTGCGATTGCTGTCGTTTTTACTTTCGTAGAAATATGCGTATTTTCGTACGCCTGTCTGCCTGTCTTCTTACAAACAGATCCATATACCATTGCTATATTGCTTTCAACAAAAAAATAAAAATTACAACAAGGCTTTACCGCCTTACAGTGAGCACCAGTACTATAAAATGGCTTTAGTTTCCTTAATCCTGAACATTTTTTGGAACTTCGGCTTCAGTCGCTTTATCACCGCCTTACGGTGAGCGCTATAACTATAAAAAGGCTTTAGTTTTAAATCCTAAAAAAGTTTTGGATTTATTTTCGGCTTTATGCTTATGCGATTGTTGTTGTACCCCAAGCTGGATTAGCCAAAGCAACATAGCTTATGTTTCAATGAATCAGTTAACTTTAATGCCTCTTTCGATTTGCTCAAATCTTACCCGTAACCAATTCCACGGGTAAGATGTCAAAAAAATAGTGTTTTCGTGGTGAATGCTTTTCAAATGGAACGCCAAACCAAAACCACGAGAGAGAAATCTTAACTCTACTCTGCAAATCGAAAGAGGTATAAGTTAACAGTTAACTTAATGACCAACGATAATGGACTGACTTGAGTTAGATTAATTTAGCTGATGTGAACGACTCATTACATGGAATTCGTATGCTGTGACCATAATGAGATTTTGGTCGATTTCGTTAAATGTTCGTTAAGTTACATGGGATTAAGCAAGGCACCAGAGAACGGAGACATTTGGTGCGGAAATTTGACAATTGAGAGAAATTGTGTGAAATGCAAGTAGTTGCTAAAGTTCATTATGGGTAAATTAAAGAATTAGAGAAATTAGTTAGGCTTTCGTTTGGTTTTATTATTAGAATAAGCCAACTTCAGCCCGTTATAGTTGACTCTTAAGACTTATGTTATGGAAACGCTGATTAGAATTTAGTTTTATTAAACTCAAATAAACCTCACGAATCTAGATCAGTTGAGTAAGGTTTGTTAACTGTTTTTCTGTTTATGGAAACGTTATCAGTTATGGTGCTCTCACAAGGATAAACTTAAATTTTAAACACATGTAAGAATTTAAATGAAAAATTTGCATTTAACATATTTCTGGGATATATGCAAAAACTCGAAAAACAGTAGTGTAAACTACCACTTCCGGTTGGCCGATTTCCGCCAAAATAAACTGGCTCCAATGTAAAAAGCTTAAATATGAACTTTCATATTCCCATCAATTCAGCCGTCTGGGAAATTGGGATTGGAAAAAGACAGACATTCAGACAGAGATTTTTTTTGCTTTTTCTGAATCTGCGAAAATCCAGAGTTCGAAAATTTTCATGACTACTATATGTAGATACTTCCTTTTACTATATAAAAGAAAGAAAAAGACGTCTTCTTTTAAAAGTTGCTCTGTTCCTAGCGTTTTCAAGTTTCGTGCAAGTAATCTTGTGTAGCAGTAGTTGTTTACACTACAAGTTTATGCGAAGTAGCAGCGTTGTTTACACTACAAGTATATGCGAAGTAAACGGCGAAGTTCTACGCCGGATTATTGTGACTCTTGGTTGTTTATTTATTTATTTATTTTGAAAATGTACTGCGTATGGTGTTTTGTGTCTGAAGAAATGGTTGCTATGGTCGAAAATATTCTTAATAAAATTATTTAAAACTGCGTTTTAATCTCACATTTATAAGTATCTTCATTTATTTATTCATCGAGGGTATTCCGTATACTGCCAAAACAAATACATTCGATCTAGTAACCTAATAATAAATAACAAGGTACATTTTTGCAGTAAAACGAATAAATCTCCAGTAAACATCAAAACTGACTGCACATGATCTTTGGTATTCACTGTAAAACTCCAAAATGAGGCAAATAAAGAACCAACGGTAGTTACTGATTTTAACGAATTGAAATCTGCGTGTAAACATAGGACACCAATCGATCGCATTTTCACTTTAACGAGATTTATTTTACATATTTTGGGTACACTCTGTAGAAAAGCTTAATTTAGATTTTTCGTGCTAACCGATTCACTGTCAAAATTGGAGATAGACACTTTCTTCGAATATACTCAAGAATTATTTCCCAAATTAGGGGACACCCTATATATTGTGTATGAGGCCTCCCGAAATACGCAATGTACTGGCGCAGAGCTGATGAAATTTATATAATACATTTACAAGGGGAATTGGTTGCAGAAAACAATAAAAATAGATAACAAATATACCGAGCAAGTCAGCAATGTAGCAGTTTAGTAATTCAAATAAATCTGCATAACAAAAGCTTGACGAACAACCTCGACGATACGCGTTTATTTTGGGTTAACGCCTAACATATTCGTTGCGGTTATTAACGCAACGCTTCGCGCATTGTTGATGGACACGCAAGCAATGTAAAATTAGTAAAAATATCAAAACACCATTTTTTAGGTAATAAAATAAAGAATATAAATATATAGAATACTATCTGAAATACCCAGCGTTGCCCGGCTGCCAACACCGTTGATCGTATCAATTAAATTTTTTTTAGGATGCTTTACTGATGTGTGGAAATAATCGTACGCATATTTTCTTTAAACAAAATTTTTTGGATGGTTAAAACTTGGTCAGTGGGATAGCAGAATATAAATATACTATTTGAGTACCAGGCGTTGCACGGATGTAAAATATTACAATAATATCGCCGACACATACCTTCTACTGACCCCCTCCAACACTGACTGATTTACAATCACTATACTCGTAGTGCCCGGCATTGCACGGTTGTATAATTTTACACAAATATCGCTCCGCATACCCCCATCACCAACACCCCCCGCCCCTTAGAGTTCCCATCCCTTTTCACCTCAGCGACCCCGAAAACTATAGAATCGACTCTAATATCGGTCACCTCATCGCCTCACCTATCGACCCGCACTCCGTAGAGGTGTCTTACCATCACTATTCTTTTCAGCGACCCCGAAAACTATGGAATCGACACTAATATCAGACACCACCTCCCTCACCTATCGACCTCCTACTCGTAGAGGTGTTCTACCATCACTATTCACCTCAGCGACCAGAAAACTGTGGCACCGAGTCTAATATCGGTCACCTGTCTCCTCACCTATCGACCCCTCCCGATAGAGGTGTCTTACCATCACTATTAACCCTAGCGACCCCGAAAACTATAGAATTAACACAAATATCAGACTCCCCCTCCACTCAACTATCGATCCCCTCTTCATAGAGGTGTCTTACCATCACTATTCACCTCAGCGACCCAAAAAACTATAGAATCACTATAGAATCAGAATCAGAATCAACTATAGAATAGGAGGAGAAAAGAGGAGATCTCTATGTAATTTACTAATCGTAGATACGCATGTGTGCAAAGTTTGAATAATCGGGTTACTTTAAAAAAAACACATACATATATATAAAATTTAAAGAAAAATTACAAATTTTTTTACATAATTTGTATGGGCACAGCAACCGATCACTCCAAGATTTTTTGTGTTTTTGAAATTTGAAGAAAATCTGGATAATTTTTAAAAAAGGGCCCGATCACTCAAAATTTTTTACAAAATGTTGATGTCAGGCACATTTACAAACCGATTTTAATGAATTGTTCAATGTATTTTATTGGGAGTTGAGGAAAGGTTAAAGGCTATAGTACACCCTAACCACGCGTTGGTAAATGGAAGATGGGATTTGCAGGTAGCGAAGCCCCGGGAAACAGCCAGTATATATTAAAACAGCAATTCATACATGTGCAGAGAATACCTAACATTATACTTTAAAGCATAAAATAATGTGATATTTTTTTCACCTACAAATAAGTCCGCCATATATGAAGGTCAGCCAGTTATTATTATTAAACCTTTTTTTTCTGTAATCAAAATTACGAAATCTTTGTAACTCATTGTTTTCTATAGTTTCAGTTTTTATGGTAAAAAGTACGACTAAACAGATTATGAGATAAAGTTAAAAAAACTGAAAATTATTTCAACATTTTCAGTACAGCATACGAGTATATGGGTGGGTGGTCATCAATCATTTGGTTTTATCCAAAATTGTATCTACAAACATTTCTTAGACTGTTGGTAGTTAGTAAATAGAGTGCGTTTTAATTCAAAGAGTTTTGGTTGTAACTCCAGACCGTAGGTAATTGAGTGGCACGCTCTGAGTTTTTTTGCGATCAAATTTCCATGTTTGCTAACCGCACTACACCAAGCAAGTCAGCAATTTAGCAGAAATTCACGAACATGAAAAGTGGAAGTATGAAAGGAGGAAACGATACCAAAAAAAGCAACGATCGGCATTCCATCGGTCTGGACCGCACAAATAAAAGAGCTTTTACTTGCTTCAAAGGTTAAGAGCTTAATTACATTACATGATATTAAAATCTGAAACTAATTTTTCTTTATATACGAGAACTATAATGCCAGTGATGAAATCATTAATGACCTCGTGTGAGTACATACTTTTACATAGAAGTACTTTCAAACTGTACATTTGCGTTTTGCGGAGTCGAAATATCGACCTAATTATAGCTAGGTATCAGAGGAGTTAGGCTAAAATTAGAAACCAACGTAATTCGTTGAAAGGTTAAAATGAAATATAGAAAGTCGTTTTTCCGCTATGAGATTCAAAAGAAAACCAAAATGTATCAGAATGTGGCCCACTAACCAGTTGAACGACGTTTGCCTTACAATAAGGTCATTGCGGACAGCACTTTTAGCCTACTGACTTGTTTGGTTCGCTTCACTTTTGACATGGTACAATTATTGTTTCCATGTAATAATGGTACAATGGCAACCGATGAAAATTACTTCCATGTCAAGAAGGTTTCTGATAATATCATATTTAATTATTATTGAGAATTTATTAAGCAAAACCTTGTAATGGAGCATACAACATTTTACTGGTCACTTTGCCACTTGTCTATTTATGGCACATATAGTTGAGTGAATTTTTATTTACTCCATACATAAAAGTTCGCAGGCATCAATTAATATCAAAATACTTCTAAAGTGACTCACAACTATTCATGGAGCAATGCAAGGGAATTTGTTTTACTAAATATCTACATAAAGATAAAGATACATACGTATGAGCTTCTGGTATTACTGCCACACGCATATCCCAATGCAACCCTCATATTCTATAATCGTTTCACGTTCTCGCTTTCCACGTTGAATACAAATTGCTGCAAACAACGTTTCCATACAATGTGGGGACAAGCGAAATTGCTAGGCATCTATACTTTTAATTTTGAAAAACATGCAGATGAGTTTTTATGCCTTTTTCCTAAGTCAAATTAATTTTAAGGAGAGTACTTGTATGAATAACTTAATATCTATACTGGTAAACTGCGTGTGGTTAAGTTTATTGTAACGTTTGAAACTATTTCGAACTTTTTTTTAAAGCCATGAGAAATTTCGGCATCACAAGTTAACTGCCATTAACCTGCCCTACAATCGTTCTGTTGCTCCTTTTTGGATCTCTCACTAGCCCAACCGCAACTAGGCTTCAGTAAAATACATAAAGACCACAAGTCCTTCATAAAATAGACTTTGATAACATAACAGAAAGCCTTTCCCAGGAGCACTGGAGTCTTTTGTATAATTCCAATCTATTCTCCGATGCCGTTGAAATCTTTATTCAGAATATTTCAAATCATTTTATAATAATAATATTCGGCGCGACAGACCATTGGGGACCAAGGCCTTGCTTCTCGCCACCATGGAGGAATCATGTTATGGCTTGCCAAAATAAAAGACAACAACACAAACTCTACAAAAGATAAAACCCTGGTTGAGAGATTGCTTATGCGAATGTATTAGAAAGAAAAAAACTTCTATTCAAAAAAACACCACATCTTTAAAAAATATTTATGATAAAATGAGAATGCCTGTTATTAAAGGAAATACATATAAAAAACAAAAAGAATCGTACTATAATCAAAAATTCAATGATAGCAGGTTTAACCCGAAGAAACAATGGCAAATAGTTAAAGAGCTCATAGGCAAAAATAGTAGAGAAGAGATACCTAAATCGGTGAGAATGTCATATCATAACATCCGATGACTTTGAAATAGCGAATGGAATAAACTATTTTTTTAAGAGTACATGTGAAAAGAACAAGCTAGGTCTCAAAAAAAATGATATTTGGGGCTCCTTTATTGATAATAAAGTTTTTTTCTTTTTTGTTTTCCTGGTACCAATGGAAGAATCTGACGTAATTCGTGTTATTTCTAACCTTAAACCTAAGCTTGCATGCGAGTCGGATGGGATAAGTAACGTTGTATTAAAGAAAATTAGTCATCTTGGCTGCTCCCCGCTGATCTATTTGATTAATAAATGCTTTGAAAGTGGTGTTTTCCCAGAATGCCTAAAAACTGCATTTATTGTGCCGGTGAATGAAAAAGGTGTTTGTAGTTGTCCAAACAATTACAGGCCTATATCTCCTCTGTCAGTTTTTTCGAAAATTTTTGAGATATTGATCAGAAAGAAAATTATGTACTTTTTAGAAAAAACAAGCCGCTTAGCGAGGTTAAGTTGAGTTCGTCAAAGGCAAGTCCACCGAGAACTCTATGGTGATGTTTTTGGAGAACATTAATGAAATGACTTTTCGTCAACCTCAATCTAGTTGACCATAAGGTTTTGCTGAAAGTACTCGAAATGCTTGGTTTTATAGGCAATAGCCTAAAGTGGTACGCGTCGCACCCCTAAAACAGAACACAGTATGTTCGAATAAATTCTACATTAGGTGATAGATTGCCTTGCTATGAAACTGATATTTCATATGGAGCTGTTGTAGGACCTCTGTTATTTATTACTTAATTAAATTCGATTTTCAAGCTGACGCTCTATGGGAAAGTCGTAGCCACCGCCCCGAATGTGAATACTAAAGGGTAAATTAGTTGTATCCTTCCGCTGAACGAATATGGTTGTGTATACGCTTGAACAACGCTGGGAAATATTGCGACATTGCTTTGAAAATCATGGTAATGTTGCAGAATGTGTGCGAAAATTGCGTACGGATTTTGGGAGAAGAGAAGCACCGTCAGCTCCGTATGTTCGTTATCTTGTGAAAAAAGTGAAAGAAACTGGCATCCTCATCGATAAACCAAAGCGTGAAAAGCCAAAAACAGTGCGTACACCTGAGAATATTGATGCTGTGGCAGAAAGTGTGCGTGAAGCGCCATCAACATCAATTCACCGTCGTTCTCAACAATTGAACATTTCGGAGACATCATTGAGACGAATTTTGCATAAAGACCTTGGTATGACGCCATACAAAGTCCAATTGGTTCAGGAGTTGAAGCCAACTGACCATCCAATGCGTTTTCGCTTCGCTGAGTGGGCCTGCGATCGACTTACAGAAGATGCACATCTTTTCGGATGGAGCTCATTTTGATCTTGGCGGGTATGTAAACAAGCAAAATTGTCACATTTGGGGCACAGAAAACCCGCACGCATACATTGAAAAGCCGGTACACCCAAAACGAGTCACTGTTTGGTGCGGATTTTGGTCCAGAGGCATAATTGGGCCATTTTTCTTCGAAAATGAGCAAGGAGTGGCCGTTACAGTCAATGGCGATCGTTATCGGGCCATGTTGAACGAATTTTTGGAGGAGGATATTGGCAACATTTGGTTTCAACAGGACGGCGCTACGTGCCACACAGCCGAAGCTACACTCGATGTTTTGCGCACTGTTTTTGAAGATCGCATTATCAGCCGCAGAGCTGATGTCGTTTGGCCACCTCGGAGCTGCGATTTGACACCGTTGGACTATTATTTGTGGGGTGCCCTAAAAGATAAGTGTTACGCCGACAAGCCAGAGACAATTGACGCTTTAAAGGACAATATTCGTGAAGCCATTGGTGAAATACAGCTGCACACAATCGATAATGTGCTTAAAAATTGGACCGATCGTGTAGGCTACTGCATGGCCAGCCGAGGCAGCCATTTGAATGAAATTATTTTCCATTGTTAACCGGAAGGATTGTACTTTCAAATAAAAAAAGAAATTGAGAAAATATTCAGTAGTTTTTTTTTATAGCATTTTCAAAAAAATAGTTATTTGGCGGACCCTTTATTAGGCAACATATAAATTGTGATCTTTTGAAATTGAACAAATGGCGCTTACGATCTATCCCGTAATACTTTCATCTAAATCCAAGGTAATGCTATTTTCCCACAACAATCAATGCTTGATAAATGGAGAGCTGTTTCATAGCCTAAATTATGATCAAATTAATTGCAACGCATCTTGCATTGAACTGAAATCTGTGTTGGAGTTCAAATATCTTAGGCTAATTCTTGGTTGCACTTTAGCTTTAAAGGCACACAAAGCCAGTATTAAAACAAGTATATGTAAAAAAACTTCGTTTTTCGGGTACAAACTTTTATATATACATTGAAACGCGACTCGCAAAACGCGTCAAAAGCGGGATATCAAAATTACATTGAGCCGCTCAAAAAATTTCAGCCCTCTAAGTCGTGCGAAAGGTGGTTAAAAAACCACGAAACTGGCCAATTAGGCCAGTAGAGGTCCATTCTGATACCACACGGATCGAGACAAATGGTTCACCTTATTTCTTGAACCAGTTGGAGCTTCGTATGAAGCGTAGTAGACTTTTAATGTCAGTATTTGACAGATCATTATGGGCGTTGTGAAAGAAGGCTCCCAGATAGAGTTTACGTTTTTAATAAATGGCTGCGTATGTTCTGAGAAGATGGAGAATGTTCTCCTCCTCGTCCAAGCAGCTTCTGCAGAAGTCATTCGAAAATAGACCAAGTCTTGCTGTTTGCTTGCCTATGAGACAATGCTCAGTAATTTCACCTATTGTAGCACCTAAGTGCAATCTGTTTAGAGAGATCAAAAACTTGGAGCATTTCGGATGCAGCTTGGGCCAGATATGTTTTGTCGCCAAGCAAGTTTTCTCGGCAGCACCCAATTTGCATTTAGCGATTTTCAGGTAAAAAAGGCAGTGTAGTTTTTTTTGATAATGTACACACGCTCCAGGAATTAAGCACGTGTGTCTTAAATGACCGAAGATCATACACATGCAGCAGAGTCCGCCAATTCATTCCACAAAATTATTGAGCGGCTAAAGAAGGCATTTTTAAATTGATTGACGATGGGTCTAATGGTAGACCCGTAAGCTTGAGATGTGGCACGAGTATTGCGGATAGGTTGGAGGATTCATCTGGATCCATGTTTTGCGAGCTCGTCAGCTCTACAATTCCCCTGAATGTCTCTAATGCCCCGGCACCAAACACAGGTAAATATTGAACTACTCTGCCATCTTCTTGAGAGCAGTTTAGGGCTACAGTGGAGTTAATAGAGACTGATTCTGGGGATTTCAGCATAACTTGATTATTAGAGAAGATTCTTAGTGTATATGACATTTCTCTTCAGCCAAGATACTTATTTTATTGCCATAATTTCTGCATGAAGTGAAGACAGAAAGAGAGACTAATATTTAGCCTTTTTGAGAAAAATCCTCCGCCTACCCCATGATTAGCTTTAGAACCGTCAAGTTAATAATGGATCGATTCATCTTCCAAGAGAGCACCTTCTTCCCAGAATGATCCGGAGGGGATGGTGACTTGAAATCGTTGGTTGAACTGGAGTTGCGGAATGATTTAGTCTATATTGCTTGGTGGAACCCTGAATAAGCTCTGAACGGAGAAGTGTTCGATTTTATTCTTGGTCGAATGGGAGATTGCAGTGTGGCTTACAGTCGCGCTAGCAGCTACTTGCATACTAAAGATGTAGAGTAGTGTTAGGTTGAATATAATCTCTAGTACAGCGGAGGCGGAGGCGGTGGGTGGTGCGAAGTGCTCCGCTCATACATAGATAAGCCAATCGTTGGACTTTGCTTAGATTGTCGCGATTTACTGCTGTTACCGCCAGTTTTAAGGTTTATGTAGGTTATCCATGCGGGGGGCTGCGACAAGGAGTGAACAAGACGGCCTTCATTGCCAGGTGTTGAAGAACTCAAATGGCTAAAAAAGGTCTTTCAAGGAAATCGAACATTTGACACGATATCTGAGGATGTAAAAAAAGATTCAAAAATCCTCGAACGGTTGCCAAGCCAAGCCAAGAATTCCTGCTACGAGGAGGGACTCAAAAGTAATCGGCATAGGCAAAAAACCACTATCAATTTATTTTTCAACAAAGTATCCCTTTAGATTAATCCACTTTGTTCAATGATATTCCAATCTTTCAATACCCTCCGAATAATACGATTTCTGGAAGCCCATAGACCTATGTTTCAGTGATGATTTCCTCACTCGACCCAATTCTCTTACCACCAATCTATTGCTTCAGGTTTGGAAATAGATACCCTTCGGAGCGGGGCTACGTCTGAAGAATAAGGTGGATGAGGAACCAATTCGTTCGAACAATTCAGCTAATTTTGCCATTGCGACTGCTTGCTTGTGCGCCGGAGCATTGTCTTTGCGGATAAGCGCTTTTTTCTTCCCCAAATGCGGCAGCTTCAAACCGCCGTCGAATCGATTCAACAATTCAGCATAATAAACGCCAGAAATTGTTCATTTGATGGATAGTATGTAAGAAAGCCAACATTGTTTTGATACTGTTAGCGCCATCGCTTGTCTAGTCCGATTCCTTTTCAGCCTGCCTTCGTGTAGTCTATTAAGACTCTTTACACCTTCACTGACTGCTTGGTATTCTGTAAGTGTGTATGGTGTTCCAAACGTATTCCTGTTTGGTTTTCATAAACGTTTTTATAAATCCATAGTTAAGTTGTTGGTTGTCTCAAGCCTAACATTGATTCCGGAACTTTGGACAATCAAAAAAAATCATCAAGTTGGGACAAGCTGATTCCAAAACTAAAAGTGCAAGTTGTCTACGTATTGCAAATCTAATGATGATAATGTTAGAAATGTTTTTTTTAAATACGCCCAATTCATCTATCCTGAACTAAAATTGTGTGTTTTTAAAAAAATGGCTTACATTGATTTTCACTCAAAACAATAATTTGATTAATGGTATTTACCCCGTTCATAGCCATTGGCACTACGAGCTGTCTCTATTGGTCTGTTAGGTAAATTCAAATATCGCATCGGGCATGAATTTTTATAAAATATATAAATAGTAGCGCCTTTAGGCAATTTTATTGCTAAGGAAATTACAAATTAATTAGCAAGTAATTATCGAATTCCGAAGATTAAAAGATTAGACACTTTCACTAATCAGTTTCCTTAACGGACAGACAAAACTTGATATTGAAAAAAACGCTATAAAATAAAGTGTTTTTTTTATAATTTGGCTATATGTGTAATTAAAAGTAAACCGAATGAATGAATAAAAAAATTTCGAAATCGTAAACAACCGCATTCAGTTGATCAAAACAAAACCCAGACGATTTGGAGCTGACATAGCGACGTAGCCAGCCACCATCATTCCCATAAGCCATTAGTTAAATGTATACATCTGTGGAACGGTCTGGGCAGCGTTCGTTCGCGATTGTTGCTTTTATGCCGACACTGTCGGCGGTTGGTCGATTAGGTTCCTTCCATTAGAGATCGCAATTGCGATGTTAGTTAGTATCGGGAATGCGTTGAAGTCGAATCGTAGTTTACCTGGTGCTCTGCGTGTTGTTCTGTTCTGTCTTGAAGTCGCGCGAATAATTTACTCCTACTGTTGACTCGGAATACACTTAGGTTTTATTGTGGTAAAAATCATCGAAGAACTTACTCACGACTACATAATATATTACCCATTGTTTGTGGGTTGTGTGACCTTGCGATTGTGTTTATTTTCGTGTAATCCAAACAACCGGATAGACGGTGACAGAATATGGCTCAGAACGATATCGAAATCCGTAACCGAGGGGAGAGTGGCAATGCCAACGTAAATGCGATTACTATTGCAAACGTGAATGGTGAAAATAATGTCAATAGACAAGAACCAAAAGCAACAGGTACATGCAGATATAATCCGATGTGAATAAACTATTGAAGCTGTTCCAGCCAGTCACTGGCCATGAATGTGATTTCTCTCTGTACACGACAATGAATACACGATACAATCGTCTTACAACCGTCTACCAATATCGTATGTGTAACAAAATCGAAAGCAAGTAAATAGATGTTGGGATTTCCATTATTAATCATCAAAAAATCCTTAGGCTGTACAACGATTGTAGCGTGTATTCCCTGCTTTGATCTTAAAACGTAGGTTGCAACTTTAATGGACATGCAAAAGTCAAAAAAGAAAAGATTTATAATATCACAGAGTGGCAAGAGTAAAGCTAAATTGGTATTAATTTGATGACAAATGAAAGTCTATTAGGTAGGTACTCTGTTTGTGACATTGAGACAGACCAGACCAGTCCAGTCCATTTGATGTGTGCTTTGATAATCTCAAAAGTGTGGTTTTTGAGATGAAAGTATTGTTAATGAGGCTGTCTCATTACACGTTATACAGTTACCTGATATATACGCAGTCAGTGTCAGATTAGTTGACCCATAAACAACAAATCTCATACGTACATGCGAGTATGACAGATCAAAGCTGTGCCTGCCTATTTCATACAAAAAGTGAAGTGAAGTCAGTTAATTTTTAAGAGAAAATAATTTTTTTTACACTAAGCCCAACGATAACTATAATTGTTAAACCTTCAAAGAAACCATAATGGTTTGTTTGATGTATACAGTATACACCCCTTTCTGCTGAGCAAATTTTCTATCTTTGTAAGAAGTACATAATGGGTCCAAATCTGTGAATTTACAGGTTTATTTTACTGATTTGTCCGTATAGGTGGAATTAAATTTTTAATGCCATTAATAAAACTATATTAATAATAATATTCGACCCGACAGACCGTTGCGGTCCAAGGCCTACCTTCTCGCGACCATTTGTTTTGTGAATGTATATTTTTGGACACAAATGGAAGGGACCTACAATTTAAGGCCGGTTCCGAACGGC
Source organism: Nephrocerus scutellatus (assembly GCA_947095585.1). NCBI lineage: Eukaryota > Metazoa > Arthropoda > Insecta > Diptera > Pipunculidae > Nephrocerus > Nephrocerus scutellatus. The sequence goes on along the minus strand of OX352765.1, from coordinate 17,380,618 downwards.
AAATTGAGAAGCTTTACCATAGAAGTTATTACTCACGGAACGTTTGTCACCCATTCGCGAGAGGTGGGACACCGTGGAAAATACTTTTTGGTGTTACTGGGATTCGAACCACGAACCCCTGCTCAGTAGCCATGCGCCATCCATTGAGCCACGGCGTCCACAGCGAAATTTATAGCGAATTTAAAATTAGAGATAATCAAGAGACTTCTGGCCGGGCTAAGAAGCTAACTTTTCCGGGTATTTCCGTGGAACCAGAAAACCTCAGTAATGGTTGTTCCTTCTGTTTGGAGAACTTTGCTTGTACGAATTTTGAACAGTTTAAGAAATCTTATTGTCAGGAGGGGTTAAAGAAATGGCAGAGACGTTTGTGAAAAATAAAAGAAAAATGCAAAATACTTGCCTCTTCATTCCAAACACGGGTACTTATTGATCGCCTCCCGTACATAACACTTTGTACAATGAAACTTGAAAGTTGAAATACCAATTTCCGGTATTTTAAAGCTATTGTTTTAGCTGTTATCACTGCCATCAATCTGGAGAATAACGAAGGTCACATTAATCTGTTAATTCTAACAAATGCGCAAGTTAGCTACACAGCTACAGCTTGTCACTTGCCCTATAATCGGAATTTCCCAATTTTTGTTAATCACAAAACTTTAGGTGTTAATTATTTTTATTGTGTCGTAAAACATACGACCATTTAAGATTAACGTAAAAAATCAAACTTTGTAAAAAGCTTTTCGTCTTACAATTTTTTCTTTAAGATAAAGTAAAATTAAAATTTAGGAATTATCATAATAACAGAAGCTTTACAAACTAGTGGAACCCATGTGCAATTGCACAAAACCGAGCCGACAAAGATATCTATCATGAAAATTGATTTTTTTTTGTTCAAAGATTCAAATCTATGCAAAATTACACAAAACAAAGAAATATCTAACAAAAATATTAGTAAGTCTCAGTAACTTCTAAGCCAGAGCAGGGCGCCATGCGCACCCGCCCTACGACTGCATTAGAAGCTGTTGTAGGGTTTTCACTATTGCCAATGTTCATTAGGAGGACGGCGACTAGATGCGCTATTAAGCTGCAACTAGAATACGAATACAAACCAGGTGACTGTGTAGGACATCTGTAAGTTCTTGACTCAATTCCCGAAAGAGACATGTTTTGTACTATTCCCGACACCATGATCAGGATGTACTGTTTCGGCAGGCTACTTGAGGTAACAATATTGGACCGTGCAAACTGGTCTAATGGTGTTCCAGCACCGGATGCTAAAGGTCTGGTACACAGACGGATCGAAGATGGAAATCTGGAGTCGAAGCTGGTTTTTTCGGACCCAACACCAAAGTCTCGATACCAATGGGTATGAGTCCCAAGGTTTTTCAGCCGGAAATCCATGCCATTGAGGTCTGCGCTAGGATTAATCTTAGTGAGGGTATTATCGGCGCTACGATTTATATCTTTTCAGATAGTCAGGCAGCACTGAAAGCGTTATCGTCCAACATAATGGTCACCAGGGTATTGGTGGCAACGAATATGCACATGAACTAGCCAGGGCTTGATCGGAATCTGTGTTCTTAGGACCGAAACCTTACTGTGGTGTCGACTGGGCTGCAACCACAGCAATGATTAATAAGTGGGGCAAATAAACTTCATCTAACTTATTGGGATAATACTCCAGGGCTTAGAGAATCCAAACGATTAATCAGGCCCTTTTCCTATAATGAAATATTTGATCTAGATTTTTTTTTTTTTTTTTATAATTCGCGCACGCTTCAAGGGGTTCGCACCCTTATAATGCTCGGCTATATGCTTGGCACAGCGTGGGCGTTAAGGAAGAGGAGGAGAAAAGAGGAGATGTCTATGAGCTTGTGTTTTGAATGCCTGTGGATCATAGTGACGAGGGAAGACAGAGCTTGGCAGAGCATTCCACATACGAGTTGTACGGCTGAAGAACGAATCCCTGAATTTAACTGTACGTCCAAAAATGGGCTTAAGGGTAAACTGATGAGCATTTAGAGCGCCACGTGTATTGCGGTTGAATTCAAGGAGAGGTGGCATGCAGCTGGCTATTTCTCTTGAGCACCGCTGGTAGAAAAAGCGATAAAACAGTGACAAGCAAGAAACGTTCCTGCGGTGTTCAAGCGAATCAATCGATTTCGCTATATTTTCGTCACCGATAAGTTTTATCGCGCGGTTTTGTATTCTATCTAGCTGATGCAAAGTAGTCTTAGGCGCACCAGACCAGATATGGCAATTGTACTCAAGTTTTGGGCGAATAAACGCCTTGTAAATGGTAGCCAGATCAGAGGGAGTGAAATATTTCTTGCACCGGGCTAGAAAACCTAAACATTTCGCAGCATTTTTAGCGACGGTAAATATGTGGTCATTCCAACGAAGCTTGTCGTTAACGCACATACCGAGAATTGCGAGATTTTCAGTTTCCTCGATGCAAGTGCCATTCATGGATAATGGCATGGGGTTTAGGATTCGCTTGGACGACAGGAGACAGCATTGGGTTTTGGAAGCGTTAAATTCTACTCGATTGTTTTCTCCCCATTGATTTATGCTGTCAAGGTCAGAATTTAACGTGCTTAACATACTAAGTTGTTTGAGTTCCACATCAGAGGTGGAGGGACGTTCCTCAAACTTATATGAGAAGCTGAGAGTGCTGTCGTCAGCGAAAGAGTGAATTGGATTAGAAGTCACAGATAAGAGATCATTAATAAAAATGAGAAAGAGTGTCGGGGACAGAACAGAGCCCTGGGGAACGCCAGCATTTATGTGGTGTATTTCAGATTTGAAACCGTCTAAAACAACTTGAATTGAGCGGTCCAAAAGATAGCTTCTAATCCATTGAAGCAGTTTATCATCGACACCATAAGCACGCATTTTAGACAAAAGAGCTTGATGCCAAACTCTGTCAAATGCCTTTGAAATATCGAGTGCAACAGCTTTGCTTTCTCCAAAATGATGCAAAGATCGGTTCCACTGTTCGGTGAGATAAACCATCAAATCACCAGTAGAACGTTGCCCACGAAACCCATACTGCCGGTCACTAAGGATTACGTTGGTTTCAAGATATTTTTTAAGCTGATAATTGATCAGCGTTTCCATGACCTTGGAAAGAATGGATGTAAGTGCTATGGGTCGGTACGAAGAAGGAGACGACGGTTCGCCTTTTTTGGGTATGGGCTGGACAAATGCTGTTTTCCAACTTCTCGGGAAGAGTCCAGAAGAATAGGATAGATGGAAAAGCTTACGCAATGGTAATGCCAGCTTGGAAGAACACCTCTTCAGAACTAATGGAGAAATACCATCTGGACCAGCGGATTTGTATGTGTTAAGATCATTTAAAACTCTAGCAACTGCACGAGTACGAAAAAATATCTGTCCCATAGAGTGTTCAATACTCTGAGGTGCAGGAGGCGGCAATGCACAATCTGGAAGTGTAGAGCTAGCTGCGAAATGCGCAGCAACCAGATTGGCCTTGTCCATAGAGCTGACAACTGGAATGTCATTATAAATGAGCGTTGGAATCGACGACGATGCTGAATTTTTGATTCTTTTCACGAAAGACCAAAAATTTTTACTACCTATGGGACATTGTAGTATTTTTTGCCTTAATTTTCGGTCGTAGGCGAATTTGACTCGCCGAAGATGGGTATTGCAATCATTTCTTGCTCGTTTAAACTGTTTTCGGTTTTCCTCGGAAGGGTTTGCTTTGTAAAACCGAAAGCATACTTCTCTAATCCTAGAAGCCTCTTTACAGCTCAAGTCATACCATCCATCTTCCTTTGATTTGATAGATTTATTCCTAAAAGGGATAAACTTTCTCATACCAATAAGAATGATGTTTGTTATTGCATCAGCGGCGGCATCCACGTTGCTATCGCGAAACAATAGCGACCAGTTATAACTCCCAAAGAAGTTGTTAAGGCCGTCCCAATTGGCTTTCTCGTATTGCCATACTATTTTTTTGGGAGTTTTTTCTCTAACTACGTGGTTTATTAACGAGAAATTAGCTGATACTACACAATGGTCTGATGAGCCTAGGGGCGATAATACATTGACGGAGTATTTATCAGGACGAGAGGTAAGGAACAAGTCTAGGGTGTTTGCGGAATGATTTGCAATGTCAGGTATTCGTGTAGGCTCATTTACAAGCTGAGTAAGGTGATTAAACTCAGCGAATAACTCAACACACCTTCCTTCGAGTGTTGTCTGTCCAGAATGGCGAAGCCAACCAGAATTGTGTACATTGAAATCGCCCGCAATAACGATTTCATTTTTACGATTTCCAATTCTTAAGATGGAGTTAGACAGTGCATCAAACTCGCTCTGAGTTGAAACACTGTCTAAGTGGGGGCTTCTGTAAAGGAAACAGTAGTAGATGTTGCGCTCATGTACCTTTACTTTGAGCCAAATGAAATTGAATTCCGGATTGGAACTTTGGCTAAATTGAGGCAAAAGCTGAAACGCAACATCACTACGGACATAGATTGCGAGTCCGCGTCGAGGGAAAAATAATGGCACCAAGCTATACCCAGGTAGATTAAATTCCGATGCATCAGAATTATCAAATACCTGAGTTTCACTCAGTGCCAGAATTGCTGGCCTGTGGACATGTACATGGTTAAACACAGCGAACGAATTCGTTCTCAGCCCACGTATGTTGCTGAGATCCACTCTGAAAACACACATAACTACAACAAACAAACACACAAGACACAACTTACCGCTTCTTTTTACCGAATTGAGAAGAGAATGTCTCAAAATGGATTATTAACACAAATTGTCGCCAGTGTTATGCCTTCACGACAAAATGAGTTAAATCACCAGAAGAAACAAACACTCACAATCCGTTATTCTAATAGCTAAAGAATTAGATCATCAACAGACTGCCGCATACAAAATATACGACAGTTATATTTCACCAATTTTTTTTAGGTAGCAGTATCAGCCAGTTTGGCTAGGGTTGTTTTAGTACAAAAAAAAACCAGAGACTTATATTCTACATCGCCCATAGCTTTACATTTCCACCTTACCACCCATCGCTCTAACCGGTGAGCCACGGAACAAACATACCAATCGGCGCAAACTTAAAGTTCGTTCGTTGAGACGAACTTGAATACCGCACTCAGCTGACCACCTAGTTCGTTCACTTATATAAAGTACGAGTCAAACGACTCTAAAAGTACTGGTCAACCTTTCCGACCGACCGCTCCATTTCCTTTTTTTTTTTATTGCCAGGCTGAGAGACGTGCTTGAATACCGCTCTAATCTGACCACCTAGTTCGTTCACTTATATAAAGTACGAGACTCTAAAAGTACTGGTCAACCTTTTCGACCGACCGCTCCATTTCCTTTTTTTTTTTGATTGCCAGGCTGAGAGACGTGCTTGAATACCGCTCTCACCTGACCATCTACCCGTCCCAATTTTGATCGCCAGCCGAACTGCGTGCTCTCGGCTGACTATCTGTCCCGGAATCTATTTTTTTTAGACTAAATAATTATTTTTTTAGTTATTACTTATCTGTTGTAATTGTTAAGTTGAAAAAAAAGAAGAGAAGAAATAAAAGAGAAACAAAACTAAATATTTTGTTATTATTTATTAATTTGTAACACACCATAACCAACGATTTGAACCCTGGGTATTCCGGCGAGCGAAACCCCAGCAAAACACGTTACAACATTAATATGATAGTACATATATGATTCAAAAAACAGTTCCTTAAGACGAGAGGATTGGCGTCGTCAATTTAACTCGCCTCCTTTATTTATTTTATTTATTTTTGGGACAAAAAACCAATCTCGCCCCCGATTGTAGAGCTAGAACTGAAGAACCTTGTGATGTACCTACAAAATATATGGTACATTTTCAATTTAATTTTAAAAATCTTGTCGCTTCCCGTACTGCCCCACCAAAGCAAGGCCGTGAAATTGCAATTTAGTAGAACATTTCAATAATTATGCGAAGTTATCGCCTGTTCGATAACAAAAAGCACATTATGTTTTGTAAGTGATACATTGCCAGACAGAGCAGTACTGTTCTTAACCGTTTTACTTATGAATATAAGTATAAATCACACAACCTTTGAGCTACGACGTTGGCAGTTGTCAACTAAAAACTTGAAGTAAAAAATACGACCAAATAAGTACAGAGTCTTAAGTACGTGTCAATTTCGATTGAATTCATATTCATAGCCAATGAATGAATTGAGTCAAGGGAATCGTATACTAATTTGTATTACAGGGATTCATAATTCTTATTTCTGGGAAACTTTTAAAATTGAATTAAAAGTAATTTCTCAGACTTCGTTCTGACTGTTGCATGGTAGATGTGAGATGTGAGTTGGCCTCTCAAAGTGACTAATCAAGTGGTATTATGTACCCGCACATCTGTGAGTTTTAATGCACAGTTAACGGCGAACTTAATAAGAGTTTATAATGTGTCATGAATCTGTGAAAACAACAATCCAGATAATACGAGTAGTTTAGTAGTAGAAACTATTCACGAATCATATACACAAACTGTTAAGTTTACGTTCATAAATGCACATGCCTGCACCTGTACGATTCGCATTATAGTGATGCAGAGTGAATATCAAGCAAAAGTTCAATGAATATGAATGAATGAATGCAGCACAAATAGAAAATGAGTCTGAAGCTTCAAGCGTATGACTCTTGATAATAAGAGCAAATAAAAGACGTTGCAACTACAAATAAGTTAACTATGCAAATTAATTAAATTTTCTAAAAAGTAAAATTTTCTTCGTTTTATTCCATAGCCAATATGGACTTGGATGTTGGTGTTTCGCTGACTAACTTCAAGGTGCTTTACCTCGTTACGCAGCTATGCGGTGCTACATTGATCATACTAATGGGCAGTTGGATTGGAGTTCACATGGGAGGATTGGGAGGCACGAGCACACCTAGGTTGGAATTCAATTGGCATCCGCTGCTCCTGACAATCGGATTGATATTTCTCTATGGAAATTGTAAGTGCATTATACTCGTAGATATAGTCATAATATAGGATACTGCTGCACTAGCAGTATGTAAATACGAATAGTTGAAGTTGTGAGGTTGTATGTACTCGTTATGGAATGCGGAATGATGAAACCTCTAGCAGGTGTGGTAGAGACAGGTGATTAATATTCTTATTGATATTTAAATGTGCAGATATCTGTGAAGTCTGTTATAAATTAAATAAACAATCTTAGACTTTTACATAACCTTAACCTTAGGAGGTTTCTAATATCTAATTTGACTCAGTAATGTTGTCTTGAGTTCTACGTGAGGCATGCTGTACAAGACAACAGAACTGTCGTTCCCTCTGGACCAGTAATGTCATGAAACGGTGATGGTAATTAGATTCTAAGATCGTTTGCTTTAACACTTTTAAATGGTTTTACTTGTTATGTGAATTATTTTGTAGCCTTGAAGGTTATCTCAATAATTGTTTTTTTTTCTTGATTTAATTATTGAACCGAAATCTATAAAAAACTTTGGATAATTTTTACTTTTAATTAAAATGTGTCAGAATATATATATTGAATATAAAATACACACAACGATATTCAAGTGGCAACCCAGGACATCTTTGACTTAAGTATGTGACTTGTAGGAGGTGTTTGCAGTCCACTGTTTCGATGTAAAATTCGAAATTAAAGTTAACTGGAATCATAGTAAGTAACATAGATAGTATAGATAGACCAATGACCATATCGCCCTTACTCTGGCTGTTGGTAATCAACAATGTCTTTAGGACAGTTGAGATGGACAGAACGAAAGCGGTCGTGTATGCAGACGACGTCGTGAAACTTGTGTCAGGACAGTACCCTTCCTGATTCTTAAACTCATGGAAAGTGCTCTGAGCAAGGTAAGCTCCTGGACGACCTGGCCTGGTCTGGTTAACTCTGGCAAAATGGAAATGATACTCTTTACTGCTAACTCTAAAATACCAAATTTTGTCCTGTCCAAACTAAATGTCCAGAGACTCACGCTTACCTCAGAAGCGAAATATCTCGGCGTAACCCTATACAGGAAACTCAGCTTAAAGTCGAAAATAAAATTTAGGGCTATGAAAACATGTATTGCTCTATATGCTAGCAACAAAACCATTGCTATGAAATGGGGACTGCAGCCGAGGATGACTCTGTGACTGTACACATCGTGAGGCACCCTCTTCTCACCTATGGAGCGCTTTTCTGGTAGCCGCCAATTAACAAAATGTACAATGCTAATAAGCTTAGCAGACTACAAAATTCAGCAGCTGTTGGCATAACTGAAGACTACGGTCCTGTCCCACCGACGCTCTAAACACAATCCTACACTTATTACCTTCTGACCTATTTATTAAATACGTCGCCATTTTAGAGAATATAGGTGGTTTGTTACTAAACCATTCTGCAATATACTGCAGTTGTTACCAAAGGAGATGATACAATCTTCAACCGATTACTGCACTCCTAAACTATACTTCAGTACTAACTTTGCCTTAGAGTGTCTGACACGAGAAAGTTGGAAGGACGGGAGAGCTTTGCGACTTTTTTATTCACCGATGGATCTAAGACAAGAAATTAAGTCGTTGCTGGTGTTTTCTCAGAAAACCTTAATCTTTCAAAGTCCTACAAGCTACCAAACTCTGCTGGCATTTTCCAGGCGGAGATCCTGGTGATAAGGAAGGCATTTTGGGCTATGTCTCATAGTACCGCAATAACTGATGGGGTTAGCACATGCGCAGATATTTTTTTTTTATGTCCTATACTTTTCCCTCAACTTTTTTGCGCCATGTATTTCTGGCTCGGGACGACCCGTTCTTCTACCATCCTAATATAATGGATTCCATTGTATTGCGTAGTTTGCTATGGAACTGTCGCCTTTTCGGAGTGTATGACTGCCTCTTTCGTCGTTGGATGGTTGTGCCTATTGGTACCTGACCCGTTCTCTGGTAAAGATGTTTGTTAGAAATACGGTTAGACCAGAAACCCTTTAAGATGTTCCATAGGCACCTATTTACGAACGTTTGTAATCATTTTGTGATAGTAGCGGTCACCTTCCAAGTGCTGCACCCATACAACAGCAACTAAGCTGATCGCATTGCTTCGCCATATCATGGACATCATTCCAAACACTGATTTGGCTCTGCCGATTTGGTTGACAATGTCCTGTTCGGTTCCACCTTCGGTCGAGGCAATACTCCCAAGATATTGGAAACTCTCTACTTTCTCTACCGGCTGTCCAGCAATGTTAACTTGAGTTACTGAGTTAGTGCCGAGGTTGATGAATTTGGTTTTGGCAGCATTAATCTACAAACCCGCAACATATGCTTTCCTTTCCACATTTGTTGTCATTTGGTCCAGCTCCATTATCCTGTAGTCCAGATGTTTGAGTATAGATGTAAGAGTCCAACGAATTCATCCGTTTCCAGTAGATAAAGCTGCGCGAATTACATCGCTAATCACCAACAAAAAAAAGTATCGGTGTTAGAATGCAACCTTGTCCTACCCCACTTAGGATCTCAAATTCCTCTGACAGCTTTCCTCTATGCAGCACATGCCATTTAGAGCCATTATAGGTTGCTTTAATAATAGCTATTAGTTTATCGGGTATTCCCCTCTTGCGCAAGGCAATGCAGATAACCTGTCTGTTGAGGCTGTCAAACGCTTTCTCAAAATCGCTGAACAGCAGTTGTAGTGGTGACCGGAATTCAAAGCACTATTCAATAATGATTCGCAAGGTATTGCTGTGGTCGACACAGGAGGATCCAGTGCGGAAACCTGATTGTTCGGCATCCAGTGTATCTTCCAGACGATCCTTAATTCGCTCAAGTACTACTTTGGCTATTACCTTTACAACTGCACGAAGAACGCAGATGCCTCTCCTATTTTCGCACTCCATAAGACTGCCTTTTTAATGGAGCTTGACAATCATTCCCTGCTTCCACTCATCGGGGAAACTTTCTGCCTTCCAAGCTCTCTCTACAAGAGGATATAAAAGCTCTGCTGATGTCGTTGGAGCGGCATGCAGAAGCTCTGCGGGTATACCATCTAGTCCTACCGACTTGATGTTCTTTAGGGCGTCATCTTTACTGGAAGTTGAGGTGCGAATTCGGGAAATTGTTACTTTCAGCAGCTCCGTTTGATTTGGGTACATATCGTTGGCGAAGACACGGTTAAGGACCGTAGCGAAATGCTCCTTCCATCGCTTGGGCTGATCCTCATCTGAAACGAGTACGGCACCATCTAGGCCTTTCGCCGGATGATGGCAAGAGCGGTAACCACATATCAGCTCTTTGGTGATTCTGTTAACGGTTCTGCTATCGCACCAGTTCTCTGCTTCTGAGGCCAGGGTGTTAAGATAATTACGCTTGTCACGTCTTACCCTACGCTGCACTTCTCTCATTTTGCTTCGATACAGGGAATCTAGCTCGATCCTCGCTGCTGCTGGGGTATCTATAATACGAGCTTTAAGTAGCTTACGTTCTTCAATCCGCTTCCAGGTATCCTCGGTAAGCCACGTGCTGTGCCTTGCCTGTCTTCTACCAACAATACTTTCCACTCCTTGCGATAAATGATCCCTTAATTGTTGGCGTACTGAGGGGATATTTAACCGCGGTCGATCTTATACCTAGACATTCGGATGATATTGCGGAGTCTTTGAACTGATGCAGTATGCATCTTCCAGACCATTCCTCTAGGCAGATACGTATTAGTTGCTTGAATGTGATCTTACTCACATACTTGTGGAGTTCATAATGATTTAGTCTTCGTTTGATCAATATGGCAGTGCCGCCTGTGCTTTTCCATCTAGATGTTTGTCGTAACCCGAATACCCATTAATTTAAAAAAAGTTGTTGTTCGTAAAGTGTGTTTTTTGAAATTAGCATGATGTCCATATTATAGTTGTTCAGAAAATTTTGTACTTCAGCTTTGTGCTGTGAAAGACCGTTCGCATTCCTAATAGCTATTTTGAGGAATGTAATTTTCGGTTTTTGTGGATTATATGCCGTAGCGTGTTCATATTTTGCCTCATCATGCTCATTTGCCTTTCCATCGTTGGATCGTTCACCGTCTCGTAAATAGTAGGTTCTTAGGTGTTTGCTTAGGAAACTCCTGGTTGTGCGAAACTACTGGCTAATTTCCTAGGGTCTTTGAATTCTGTTTTCAAGTATGCATTCGTTGTTTTGACGCTCGAACTTTTCGAAAGCACAGGTATCTGTTGGTACTGAGATTTTACCATTCGTTGCTCATATCGCAATGTCGGGTTGATTTTTCGTTTTAAATCCAGATATACTGGGCAGCCTCTGTAGTTTGCTGTGTTATTGCCGGCGCAATTGCTACAGCATTTGACGGATGACTCCGTTTTTTTGTTTATTGCACTAGTTTGAGTTATGAAGTGTTCTCCACAAATTACAAACACTTTTGCAAATGGAAAGTCAAACTGAAACCACATCTTAGAGATATCTTAACTCTACCCAGCAATTGGAAAAAGACATCAGTAACACATTCTATACAAAAAATACAAACATAATACAAATACAAGAAATATTCTTTACTAATTGGAACTCAGATAACTATTTATTATTTAAAAAAAAAACAAGAACTCAGTGTCATTGTTCCAATATCAATTTTTCAGCCATCCTCATCTACCGTGGCTTACGTGCAACCCGCAAAAAAACTCTCAAGTATATGCATGCAGGCATTCATATGGGTGCCTTCATACTGACCGTAATTGGTCTAAAGACTGCATTCGACTCACATAACTTGGCGAGCCCTCCAGTTCCGAATTTGTACTCGCTTCACTCTTGGCTGGGATTGTCGGCAGTTATACTCTTCTCCTTGCAGTATGTCACCGGGTTTGTGACTTACTTAGTGCCAGGAATAAAGGATAGCTACAAAATAGCTCTAATGCCGTTGCACATTTACTTTGGACTTTTTGGATTTGTACTGGCGATCGCCTCTGCACTGATGGGTCTTACAGAGAAGGCTATCTTCTCAATAAGGTAAATAGAGATTGATGTACGAGTTTATACTTAATTGAGTTTTTTTTTTGTTTGCATCAACAGCAATTATGAAGACCTACCAAATTCTGGAGTCATGTTGAATGTGATTGGAGTCCTTTTTGTAGTTTTCGGTGGATTGGTTATGTATCTGGTAACTGAACCGAGTTACAAACGTCGACCAATACCGGAGGATGCCATCCTATTGACGGGGGTAAATGAGTAAATGGCGCAAATGTTCTTCTATCTACCTACCTATCTCAGGACGGGAAATTCCTTTTTCCTTTTTTTATTGCACTTTTTACTCTGAACTGTTTTTTTTTTTTTTTTTTTGTTAAAATCATGTTTTGTGCTCAAATTGCATATAAGACTATGCAACCTTTATATATAACTGTTATACATAATTGTATGTATTCATAACGTGCAACAAACTGCAACCTGAATGTTAATGGTTGTTACTGTTTTTTTTTGTTGAACTCAAAGTATGAAACAAAGCACAATGCCTGTGGTGCGTATTATTATTGTAATTATTCTTATAAATATATATTTTATCAAATAATATCACTTATTATTCCATAATGCTAGATATATACATATGTCATATGTATTCATATGTATTTATGAAACAATTCCTTAACATGAATGCATTTTATGTACATTTACAAATAAACTAAGATTTAAAGTTGTAAGCATTTAATTTTATTTTAGAACGTTTTGGAAACCATTTTTCTAGAGATATTGTTGACAGACTATAGTAGCAGAAATGTTAGCGTTAAAAGATTGCACTACTTCGTATTTTGGATCGGCTAAAAAAAAGTTTTAATACTAAATTGGTATTTTTGCCCATTTTTTTCCGACAAACATTTAATGAATGACTCTGCGAAGTTTCTGCCCAATCGAAAAGAAGCAATAAAGTGTAGTTATCCGAATTTAAAGACGTGAGAGTATTGAAGACGACGACCAACGTAGTGGAAGACCAACAATCCAAACTACAGGGGAAAACCCTTTCCACGACAATTGGTTTTACGCACCGAAAGGACCCCAATACCTATCAAGACATTGGGCCAAAGATCGTCAAAACAACAACAGGGTTTGAGATTGGATCACCTGGATCCACTTCCTACATTTTTTGTTTTTGCTTTCAGAGTGCGCCTCCCGGCATGCCTACTCTGCATTCTTCTAATTAGAGCCGGGATCGAGTCGAACCCAGGTGCCAGGATCTGTTACTGCTCGGTCCTATAACTGTCCTATCCGGAAAAGTGTAGCCTCTGTGCGTTGCAACAGTTGTGCCAAATGGTGTCGTCTGCGGCAATGCTCAGCGCTACACAGTGCCAACAATTATAACATCAATTTCGTTTCAACTCATACTCATTGACATCCTTTGACGGTTATCAAATCATTCGGCACAACAAATCCGACAGAGACGGGGGACTCGCTTTTTTTTTCACTAGAATGTATCATACAAATACATCTGCCCTCCCCTGATCATCATCTTGAGACAATGAGTATTTCAGTTAAGACTGGAGACTTCGAGTTATTATCCACCGTAAACAGCACAGTAAATGGTTATCAACCATCCCTACTGCACCTTCTCCAGGGTGAAAACAAAATTGTTATGGGGGACTTCAATGCCCATCACCCCCATTGGTTCTCCGCTCTCCCTGAGGACAAACGTGGAAACTGCATTGTGGACATATTAGAAGATACTCAATATCACCGTAAATGGAGATTTTTCCATCAGGATCACCACAACGTGCTCTAGCTCGCTTGACATGACAATAGCCAGCACCTTGCTATTGGGTTCCCTGTCATGGCGTGCAGCACCAGCGCTTAGCTTTGATTACATCCCCATTGTGATCACAGTGGATAGACCAGACAACTTTATCATATCCGAGCAGCGAACCTTCATAAACCACAACAAAGCCAATTGGCAAGGTTTCGCTGATTTCTTCGATATAAAATTACACCAGTTGCCTTATCCACTGAACTCTATATCTGGTGAGAGGGCCTTTCATGACATTGTAGTTCGTGCCGCCAAAAGAATCAAAAAGGTCATTCCATCCTTTCCGTCGGAAGCTCCCCGGTTGCGACCAACTAAGAGTTACGGATCCTGCTGACCCTCGAGTTACTCAGCTAACCAATAATATTCATAAACTGGTTGCCGATCACCGGCGATCCAAGTGGCTGAGTCATCTTGAGATCTTGCACGCTAGGATCCAAAAAGCTTTGGTCAACGGTCAAAGGTCTTTTTGGGAAATCCCAATCTCAGGGTGTAGCCTCAATCTCATTCAATGACCACCAATACGACAGCAGTAAAAAATGCGCATCACATTTTTCACGACAATTCGTCGAACACCCGTCAGCTCACAAAAAAAAGTGTTCTACGCAAACTAAAAGCATTAAAATGTTACCCAAACCTACCAAAGCACTTGGGCCTGACGGGATTTCATGTTTATGTTAAAGAAGCTACATAATTACAGCCTGGATTATCTAGCAAAAATTTTTAACCTAACCATGGAAAACCCCACCATACCAAACGTATAGAAAATTGCCAGGATAGTTCCAGTTTTAAAACCTGGCAAACCCGCTAACGAAGGATCGTCTTATAGACCAATTTCGCTGCTCTCTACTATAGCCAAAACTTTAGAGACACTCCTCCTCATCAGTCTTCATCAACACTTGAGTCTCGCCTCCCACCAACATAGCTTTAGGAAACATCGCAGCAGTACTACCGCCTTAACAGAGCTGACGACCCACATGGCGGACGGTCTTAACCATCGTCGCCCGCACTGGCGCACTGCTGTCGTGGCACTCGATTTGTCCAAAGCTTCCGAGCATAGCCTAAGTTTGTTAAGGTAGAATCAAGCAAGCCACTGTTATCTGTGAGAAAGCTCACCCGCCTTCTAATGCTACATTGTCCAGATAAAAGATTTTCTTGTAGGAAAATCGTTTGGAATATTCAGCCCCGAGACATTTTCCCAGTTGGTCAGACGAAGTGTTTTGTCCCAATTATTAATCACCGCTGTGACGGCAGCCCAGTTGACACCTGAGAGGGGTTCAGATCCTATGAGCGCTGTTTCCGAGCTATTTCATCTGCAGTTTCGTTGCCTGCAATTCCTTGATGACCAGGGACCCATCCAAGCTTTTTCGGGAATTGAGTCAAGCACTTTCAGATGTCCCACATGGTCCTAGATTGACAAGTCTTCTTTTTGTGAAAGGCACTAGAAGGGTGTATAGTCATTTCCTGCTGGCCCATTCTAAAACCTGTCGTAAAGCACACTAGAAATATTCGTGCTGTATTTACATCTTATAAATTGCATTGAGCTTATAGCTGATGAGAAATAAAAGCACCACTTTCACGAAAAACCCGATAAGGCTTCAAATTGTAGGTTCCTTCCATTTTGCTTGCATATTAAGGACAACCATTTTTTGTAAGCTACACACTTTTTAATAACTAACACTAACTTATGCTACATCATTTTATACACTTTATTTTATATAAACTAAGTTTAAAATGAATATCGGGAATTCCTTCCATCGTTAGACCTGTTTATTTTTATAAAATTCAAATTCTCATCGATTCCTATGAAATATGTTGGAATGTTACCACGTCCTTTAACGTATGTCATTCCCCTGTAGTTGCACTGAATGTCGAATGTCTTCAGGATCTGTGCAGTTTCTTCCGTGACCTAATGTAAAAGTAAAGAGATGAAGGAATACCTTGAATATACATTAATATAAAACTCATAAACTCACTTGAATACTGCCGGGAATACCAGTGGAATCCATTCTGGATGCCATATTCACGGCATTTCCCCAAATATCATAGAGTGGCTTACTCGATCCGACCACACCGGCCATCACTTCGCCATTAGAAATACCTAAACGGTTTGTTGCCATTCAGGTCATCAGTTTCCAATGGATAATCTTACTTACCAATTCTCAACATTCCCACTTCGGAATCGTCACTCTCACATTGTAGATTCTCAACATTAAAAGAATGCAGTGTCTTCATGAGGTCTAATGCGAACTGCGCCATCACATAGACAACATTGTAGTATTGTTTGCTGCTGTAATTACGCTCCTCGGACTGCATCTGTGTTTCTGATTGCCGATTGTCATCTTGAAGGGTGACCGCCGATGATGTCGATGGTTCTGTGTTTGGGAGATTTGATCGAATAAAATCTGGGATGAGGAAAAAACAATCAATCAGATCAGAACAAAAAAAAAGTAAAAATCATTACTGCAGTTCTGACTCCTACGACCGTTTGGCATTAAACCCGAGGACCTTTGACTCGCTCGGTTGGTCGTAGATTCACAACGTGCCATGTCCAGGCCACAAGCGGCCATATAAGTCCAACCAGCCACTTTGATTTTCTCAATTTTCAACAGCCCTTTGTAGGAGGTAAGCTAAATGGCATTCGTCTATAATTCGTCAATTTCCAAATGCTCCAACCTGATGCTACAAACCTTCTCGTCGAAATCGCAAATAATCTCGTTCAGCACGCGCAGACCAACCTTCTCTGTGTCGTAGTTTCTAATGGTCGCAAACATCACCGCAACATTCTCGTATTCCTCAAAGTAATGTTCGTTTTTCATTTTCTTGGACATATAGATGTCGGCTAGAAAGGAAGATGTGACGTAAATGAATTCACAAAATATTCCAATTGTAGGTGGCCTCCTTACCAACATGCGCCGGTAAAATATTATGCACTAAAATTTTGATAGTCTCATTGGTAAATTCGGCATCTTCCTGTTTCTTTTGTAGTTGTCGTTTCCAGCTGAAACACAGGTGCTGGTTACATTTTTGTTTTTTCGCTAAATACACCTCTGAGGCTTACTTGTAGTCTACTTTAGAAATGTACTCCGTCTGTCGATCCATCAAATGGAATATACTGAACGAAATAAAAATCACCAAAAGGTGGGAGTACTCCGGATAGAGACCCAAATTTGTAGACGGACTTGCATGATAGATGTTGGAATATTTTCCAACTACAAAATACGCATAGATCGTGACGATTATTAAACCGACAATGAATTTCAATAGAAATGGAATTCTTGTGAAGAGAAAATTCATACAGATGGTCAGGACGAGACTTTCGGTAATGGCCTGGTAAGCAAATAGGAAAAAGTGCCTATGAATCAAGTAATTGCTACAAAAAAAACATAAAAACTTACCCACGTGTTGAAACAAACATTATGTTTTTCCATATTGAGTGTATGAGTGATAGCGTCTTTGGTTGTAAATTGTTGACAATCTAGCTACAAAAAAATTGTTGATAGAAATTTTAAATTTAATTTAAATTTGCAGGACATACCAGTTGTAGCAGTGAGCTGGCACAAAGTGTTATCACCATGATAAGGTAGACCAGGATTCTGGCCGTTATGCTGCACATAATAAAATTGGAGAACTTAAATATCAAGTCGGAAACTTGATTTCTGGGCGTTTCACGGTTATCACCCAAATCGCTATCAACCGAAGGATTGCATAAGATCCAGAGCTTCCTGTACCATGTAACTATTAGAATGCATAACAGGACTATACCGACACATCCGTTGACCGTCCCAAACACATGAGACTGTCTGCTTGGGAAAAATTTGTTTAGATTTTTAATTTTTATTCAAATGATGAAATGAAATGTGTCTTTAAGATGAGCACTTAGGTTCGGAACTGTTCCAAATATAAATATTCGGAATACTTTATAGTTTTAAAATAGTCTTCCTTTCATCGTACAAACATATAAGCAAAACTTGCCAAACTCACGGCTTGTTGATCGCCTGAATCGAAAGTATTCCAAAGTACGTAAGGAAACCAATGAGAACGCTGTATTTGAGCATAATATCGGGTTCAACCATATAATTGAATTCCCATCGCCGATCCTTGAAAAATAGGCACAACGGCGAGACATTGCTGCGAAATAATCGCTCTTCCATTTCGTCCTGCGTGAGACGCTGTGTTGTTCCAAAGCACAATTTCGAAGCTCTGTTGGAGTAAAAGTGACACAATGACCGACCGCTACGCAACTACGAAAATTCCCACTGACTTACTGAATTTTTCCAATCGGCATTTTGTCCAATTCGCGACTCATCTCGAGTTTTGCTTGAATTCGAATTTGATTGTACTGTTCAATGGTGTTCTGCATGAAGTTTGTGGAAGTGTCAGTTTTAGTCCCCTACAATATATACCAAGGCATTGAAAGATTTCTTCAGGAATAATATAAAGTTAACAAGTACTTACACTTCTTGACTCGATTAGGCGGCGTGCACCGACAGGTTGCCTCTTATATTCACCTGATAAGTAAAACTGAAAATAGGACGGAGATTAAATTAAGAAAACTTTTAAAGGTATAAGCTTTAGCTCGAATCTTGGAGCACTTAAGTGGGCCTCATAGGAATTTGTCTGGAGAGTCAATTTTGCGTAAAGTTCAAATTTTTAAGCTTGGAGCACTAAAAGGGCCCCACAATAATTTTCCCGGAGTGTCAGTGGTGCTAATTTCCTAACGTGGGTAAACGGGTGATAACGGTCCGGAAAGGGGACCCGTAGATATAAGTTAAAGAGTATCTTAATTAAAGATTCAAAGAAGTAAGTACGCTTTAACATTACATCATATTTTAAATGAGATCCGGGTCTGTCTCGTATATAAGTTAGCATTGCTTGCTTGCGGTGGTTTAATAAGTCAGTGACTTTCTGAATTTCCCACACAGTAACTTTCAATGCAACACTGCTCCCGTCATCTGTCATCTATTAAAAGACTACTGTCAAATTTCGAGCAAGCTGTGTCATTTAGATTGTGTTTGACAGCCATTGAAAGCAGACAACCTCGTGAATTTTGACGAAATCGAAAAGTGAAAAAGTGAATTTCGTGCGCTGAATTTCAAAGAAGTATTTGGCGATGTTTAGTCATAATCCGAACGAGTTTTCACGCCGTTTCGTGGACGAAAAATGGATCCATCACAACACACCAGAGACCAAGAAACAATCAAGACAGTGGGTTTCTCCAGGTGAACGTGCACTAAGCTGCGTCTGTCGGCCAACAAGGCTCAGTTTTTTGGGATGCACGCGGTGTCATTCACATCGATTACCTTGAAAAGGGTAAAACGATCACCGGCGAATATTATCCAGAGCTTTTGGACAGATTCGATATTGATTTGAAGCAAAAACGACCGCATTTGTCGTCCATCAAGACATATGAACTAACCAAAAATGAACCTTTGCTACATGCAAACTCATGTTAAAGCAGAATGCATTCCATCTAAGGATGGACAAATGGTATATAAATAATGTAGCAGAATGCAGAAACGCTCTAAGTGTTTTATCTCTCTAAACAGAGTGCACATAAGCGCTACGATAGGTGTAATTACTAGGCACTGTCTTATAGGAAAGCATGCAGCAAGGCTAGGTGTATTTTCCAATGATACGGGTGCACATGTGTGTAGTCACCATGGCAAAGTCCATAAATTGAGCTACGAACTGCTACCCCATCCAGCATATTCTCCATAGCCCCTGCAACTATTTCCTGTTACTAAACCTGAAGAAATGTCTGGGCGGTAAGAGATTTGGGTCTAACGAAGAAGTCATCATTTAAACAAAGGCCTATTTTGAGGGCCTTGAGAAAACATATTATTTGGAAGGAATAAAAAAATTGGAAAAACGCTAGACTAAATGTATCAAGCTTAAAGGAGAAATAAAACGTTTTTTTTCCGAAAAAAATATCTTTTATTCAAAGATTCACTGACTTATCAAACCACCCTCGTAATTTTAAAACTTCTAATTGAAGCGAATTTATAGTCCCTCTCGGTTGCGCCTGCTCGCAAATATAACTGGAACTGATCAACATGCGTATTGTCAATCTGTAGAAATGTTCTGCTTTATCGAAGATTCCCTTCACTACATAATGGAAGCATTCCTAAAAATTGAAGGCGCTTTTAATAACGTAAACAAGCGTTCACACATGCACTGTCGACTGTGAAGATAGACGACTTATTGGCGAGTTGATTAATCTTCTGTTCATAACTCGGATTATTAATTCAAAACTAGGTGTGACGTCTGCCAGAAGATCTGTCTACCCGCAAGGTGGAGTCCTATTCCCCATCATTCAATGGAACTTATTGGTGAATGAGCTGCTGATATTCCTGGAAAGGGAGCCCAGCGGAGTGATCGCTTATGCAGATAACGTTGCTATTACCGTCTCAGGAATGCACCTTAATACATTAAAGGAACATCCTACAAAATGTTCTCAACAAGATAACGAAATTGGCCGATCGTTGTGTTTGTTTAGCCCCCAAAAACCGAACTCATCCTCATCACTAGGAAACACAAAATCCCTAATGTTGACCCTCCCTCTATTAAGTGCATAAGCTTAACTTTCTCCAATAAAGTACCTGGACTCAATCTATCGAACTTAGTGATCAATGAGCTGCTGATATGCCATAAAAGACAACGATGCTATTACCGTCTCAGGAAAGCACCTTAATGCAATAAAAGAACTCCTACAAAATGTTTTCAACAAGATAACGAGATGGGCAGGTCGTTGTGGTTTGTTTACCACTCATCCTCTACCACTACCACTACCGAACTCATCCTCTTCACAAGAAACACAAATTCCCACATCTTGACCCTCCCTCCGTTTAGGGCATAAGCTTAACTTTACTTTCTCCAATAAAGCCAAGTACCTGGATCTTATTCTGGATAAAAAGTTAAGCTGGAAACCAAACATACAAACATACAAAAAAGAGTTCGTAAAGCCACAATCGGTGGCACTCTTCTCATGCAAACATTGGGAAAAATTGGCTCTTCAGCCCCACATCACTCATTGGCTATATACGGTACATTGTAAATATATTCTTTAGTCGCACAATAATTATGTGAAATGAATTGCCTGATTCTGTGTTTCCGCATTGTCCGCATTCCGCACAGTCATTTAATACACATATTCCCATACGCCCACGCTTTGCTAAGCATTATAAGGGTGCAAACCCCTTGTGCGTGTGTACATTATAATAAAAAAAAAAGGTATTGGCTGTAGTAAGACCCACACTTCTATACGGTGTGGCTGTAATAATACAGTATATCGCGACATGCTAAGCAAAGTAGAACGACTGGCTCCGCCGCACTAGACATTCTGTTCAACCATACACCAATCGACATCTTTAGTAGGCAAATAGCTGTTATCGCGGCTATTCGCCTCAGTGCAAGCTCCAAGTGGACCAAAAATGAAATCGGAGAATCTTCTGGTCTGAATACATTTAGGATTCCACCAGGTAATATATACTACACCAATCCGCAACTCCAATTCAACAAAAACTTCCAACTAACCTTCCCTCCAGATCATTCTAGGAAGAAGGCCCTCACTTGGAAGAAAACTGATGACGGAGTTGGCGGATGTGTTTTCTCTAAAAGGCTAAATCTTCCGTCTTCCTTATCACTAGTGTTTTCCAAACAGACAGAAATTATGGCGATTATAGAAGTGTTATCTTGGCCGAAAAGGAATGTCATATCCGCTCGGATAGCTGCATTTCAATCTCTGCAATCAGTCTATACGAACTCTATTGTAACCCAAAATATGTCCAGCGACAAAACAGATCTGGCCCAAGCTGGATCCGAAACGCTCCAAGTGTTTGATCTCTCTAAAAAGATTGGACATCAGTGCTATAATAGGTGTCATCACGAGAAGGAGGAGGATACCATTTTCCACCTTCTGTGTACGTCTACAGCTCTCTCTTAAAAATATATGCTCCATCTAAGAGCCTTCTTTTACAATAACCTTAATGATCTGACCAATACTGACATTGGTATCCTCTTGTGCTTCATACGAAGCTCCCAATGGTTCAACGAGTAGGGAGAATCGATCCATGTGGTATCACAATGGACCATTACTGGTTTAAGTGTGTTGACTTTAACCTAACCTGACTTAACCTTTACTCATTCAGGGTACAGGATGTGTTAGACTAAAGTTTCTGTCAAAAAATGCGGGTGTGTCTCTATTACAGGTATGAACAGATGACATGCATGCGCATTGGTCTAGATGTTCCAAAGTTAGTCCGGCACAACTATCCTCATCACCACAATCATGTGGGGGAATATTGCGAAACGAAACATAAAATGAAAGCTTACAATCGCCACTTGGTGAACTAAATTCTTTAGCTTTAAGTGGTATATTTGGATTTTCGATATAAACAAAAGCTTTTAAGTTACAACAAAAAATGTCTTCCCATATTATGTTCCATTGTCATGTTCTCTAAATTTAAAGGGGTCAAAAATTGATAGTGACTGTCCTTACGCCGGGTCATAACGTTATCGAGTTAGCTCAAGTAGTCATTTGGATTTCTTTTGATTGCGATTTACAAAAATGCCCTCTCAGACTTATTGGCTAGTAGATATTTCTCTGTAGTCTTGCAGAAAGTTACTTTGTACACCTAGTCTAATATAGGAGCAAAATATGTATATTGAACAACTACGGGCCATGAATGGCACTTGAAAACCATCTAACTATTTGCAACTGGCCATTTGGTCATAACATATATATTCATACCCTCTGTGGCTTGATGAGATACGAACGTATCTGATACTTCTTGAGAACATCATCTTCACGCGCCGCTTGCGTACCTTCCTCGTACATGTATTCACCATCGAGCAGTTCCAGAGTTTGCTGACTGACATGGACACGGCTTTTCCCAAAATGAATATGAATATGAGCGTAAGGAATGGAATATGAAATAGAAAAATATTCTCAAGTTTTTGTCTTTGCAATAGAAAGATAGCTTACCCAGCCAAACCGGTCGCCTCCAGACGGTTGGCAATATCCACATCCTTTGACCAGATATCATATTGCCACTTGTAAGCACCAATAACTCCTGACAAAATGCTACCTGAGTGGACACCAATTCGCATATCGATATCGAGCTTGCGCTTCGTTCTGCCGGAACAAAAAAATGGATTTAGTTATTTTTTCCAAAGCCAAATAAAAGTATTTAGAGATATATACGCAATATACCTTACTTCGCGGATGTCATTGATCATACGTAGACCCAGATCTACACAACTCTTGGCATGGTGGTCATTCTTTACGGGAACCCCAGAAACGCAGTAATAGCAATCGCCTAAGAATTTTATCCGGAGAACATTATATTCCTGCAGGTTGAAAAAAACAGTTTATGAGAGCATTTTCTTATGCAACGTTTGTGTACCTCAGAAGCCTGGTCAAATTTAACAAAGAGATCGTGAATGGTTTCGACGAGCGTTTTCACATCGAGTGTCGTTGTCAGGTAAGTGTAGTTGACGACATCTGCATACAGGACTGTCACCTCCGAATGGGGCTCGATGAAAAGTTTCCTAAAGAGCGCTAGAATTAGAGTGGAAATCAAAGACCCGATAACGTTCAACTTACTCAGTATCTGGCCTACGCCAACGCTTAATCATATGCAGTTGTGTCCTGCAATAGAAAGTTTCATTGAGAACTGAATGACTCGTGTTTATGTATAACGACGTGTCAAATTTTACCCCCGCTCTCCCGATGTCTTTATTTGCTTGTTTTCCTCCTTTAAATGTTCAATGCGCTCCCTAACATCTCGTTCAATTTTATCTGCTGTCTGTGCCGGAATAATACTCAAAAGAAGACTTTTCTAAAGGTGACAAAGTATTACTTTAGCCCCCAATAATATAACATAACGCACAATAAGATAGTAGGCTCACCTCCTGATCCCTTGCATAGCGCAACAATAAATTCTCTTCGACACATTCACGACGATCCAGAAATGTCGTTCTAATGGCGATCTCCTTCATCAGTCGAAAGTAGATACCCAACAGATTAACACAGGACAAGAAAATGCCCTCTGTAATCGTCTTGATGACAATGTGTTCGTCAAGCCGATACGTGACCATAGCATAGTCTATCATGTAGCATACGGTCACGGCCATGCCAAGAATCAGTGCATGCCAATTAGCGCTAAGAGGTATAAAAATATAAATTGCGCAGATTATGTAACTACCATAGGAAGGCCTCAGCGGTGGTATTGGGAAGTCCACAGCAGCATGATAGACAGGCACAATCAGATCTGCGGAAGAAACTGACTTAGTATAGCAGAAGATCAATATACACCTAAAATTGGACAACAGCTTCTACCTGAAATGACCAAAATGAATATTGCCATGAATGAAGCGGCATACGCCACCCAAGGATGTCGTTTTATAAAATCCTCACGGAACGTGATAAATAATACCGCCCAGACCATAACGGTTGATGCAAGATACGAAAATATTTCCATGTAAACTTCGGTTAAACGCTGCAAGATAATCATCAGCAATATTGGATTCACGCGTGCCATGCGGATTGGACCGACCATCGGGTAATACTTACACTAACTGCTGCCATCAGCATTACCACGTGTATGATTCCGACCAGTGCCTGTATCAGTATGAAGAGCGACAGGTAACTGATCCGCAGACGTTGCATGTAGGTTGTATAGAATTGTTCTAGTTCTAGATTTCGACATTGTTTCTGAAAATGAATTAAGGAAATAATGCAACAGTCTTTTTTAATAAATCAGTTAAAAAGGACTTGATTACCACAGACTTTAACTAATTTTTTATGATTTCTTTCAGTTAAATATTTCGTTTGTCTTTGGCTATTTCTCAAAAGATTTGTGTGCTAACAACGAAAGCAGGGTAACTCTATTTATTGTATGAAAACTCAATTCATCGTTTAATAAATTACGAATCATTTAGTTAACATGTTTTGAGAAACATCACATCAGATATTAGATAAGTTTAGCTTATCTTAAACTAACTTCAGAGTATTATGATTGCAAATGGAATGTAATCTATAAATTCTGCACAGTCTATGTTCACTAACTCACTGGTAAGCAGCTTATTAGTGTACTGCGATAAAGGATAACTAAGAACAACCAAACTGGTCAGATTTTCCGCCTTAGGTATGCAATGGAAAAATGTCGAATGTTCCAAAACTCAAACTTAAACTATCTGTTTATTGACTTTATAGACGCCTATGATATCATAGCCAGAGTGAAACTTTAAAAAGCCATGAGAGAATTTGGCATCCCAAATAAACTGAGACGACTATGTACGTTGACCATGACCAATGTTATAAGCCATGTATAGATATCCCGACCACTATCAAGCCCATTCGATGTCTACATCAAGGGAATGGAATTACCTGCGTCCTTTTAAGCCTGGTAATCTCAGATTTTGATGTAAAGACGAGAGAAACAATCATCTAGTGGGTTTTTAAAGTCGGATAGAACTTCAAATTGTAAAAAATAGCATAAAAAATTGAATTTTAATCAAATTGTTTTATTTATTCAAAAGATCGATACATGACATTACCATTTGAAAATGACTTTTGGCATATGGCCACCTCGGCTGTTCTTGATAAAGCGCATTCTATAAATCCAATTGTGGGCCACTTTTTCGAGCACTGCTGGCGGTATGTCACAAATTACAGGAACAATGTTGGCCCGTAAGGCATCAATAGTTGCTGGTGACAGTAACTTCAGGTGGCCCCACAAAAAATAATCGAAAGAAGTCAAATGGAACAACCTTGGAGGTCAACTTACAGATCCATTTCTCGAAATCAACTTGTCGCCAAATTTTGATTTCAATAAGTCGATGGTTGCCGTCGACCTATGGCACTAGCGACATCCTGGTAAAACTACATATCATCTGGATCAATGTCATCCATTTTTTTTTTAAACAAAAAATCATTGATCATGGTGCGGTAACGATCACGAAGTCGTCTATAAGTCATGCGAATCGATGACTTATTTTCAAAAAATCACCATCCTTCCAGTGTATAGACTTGGCCGGGCTCGTTGTCGCGTATCACAAATTGTACCGCAAAGGGAATTATCGCGCAGGATCGTCTTCGCTCATGCGATCTAGGTATGTCCTGCCTACCAGATCCTGCCGAGCTTGATTCTCTTCACGATGTCGACATCGCGGTAACGCTCGTACATCTTATCATTATGGAGTCTCCGGAATCGTCCCTTTCTTACGGAGCCAACAATTCTACTTAAGACTTTACTTTAAAAAGCGGCTAAGACGTCAGAATGCTTTTTGCTAAGCACCCAAGTCTCGGATCCATATGTAAGTATTGGTATTACCACTGTATTATACAACACCAGACGTTATGATAAAATTCCTGAATTTGAAGAGTCTTGACAAGCGAAAGTAAGCATTATTGGTTTAAAGCAACCGTGCGCGTATTTCTGGTTCCATGCCGTTATCGGCTGCTACAGTTGACCCAAGGTAGTTAAGGGATTGCACTACTTTAAATTCGTGCTCCACTATTTTAAGTAAGGGACCAATGTTGGATCTTCTGCTCGCAGACATGGCATGGCGACCATGTACTTTGTTTTGCTTTCATTTATGTGCAGCTCAAGATTTTGTGCCGCCCGCTCGAGCTGTATGAAAGCTTCCAGTACAGTCCTATCAGTTTATTTGGGATGTCCAATTCTTTTACGGCTTTATAAAGTTTTTATCTGACTATGCTGTCATAGGCGGCTTGAAAGTCTTAAAAAGTAAGGTGTAAGGAGTTTTGAACACACTGACGCCCACTGACGAGACTCTATTAAATAACAATGATCTTATAGACGTTTGGTACCCTATCACTACAGACGAGATCATAAAGATTTTCCCATCGATCGCAACGTCACCTGGTTCAGATCAAATAACCCTAGACATTTTTCCATCACATGCCTAAGGGTAAAAATCTGATCAGTTGTTGATTTGCCTGGGATGAGGACAAGCTGCTATAGTCCAATGATGTTTTTAGCGTGTTCGGCTATCCTGTCTTGAAGGATAGAGACTCAATAACGTTATACCATGATAATTGGTGCGCGTTGTGATATCTGCCTTCTTATGTATGGGGTAGAGGATGCCTCTTCGCCAATCTGCTGGCATCGCTTCATCCTTTCATACTTGCACTATAAGTTCATGAATTCCCTCTTGTAGTGCAGCGCCTCCTGATGTTATCTGATCTGATCTGATCTCGAGGTCTTATTATTTTAAAGATGATTTACAGCTCTGCTTACTTCGTCTATGGTTGGTGGCGGCAACATAGTGTGGTCGTCGGTTATTGGTGGAGCCTCCTCAGTTATCTGGTTATTTAGGCACTCATGAAAGTGAGATTTCCATCGCTACCTTTGAGATCGGCGATCAGATTACTCTCTTTAACTTATCAGTATGTTCAGCGCGGTTTATATAACGTAATACCGCGGATTCTTTGGTAGAACTTCGGCGCCTGGTGCGGTCCTCGCCCCCTGTACTGTTATAGTTCACGGACGAGATTATTCTTTTAGGCTGCTTTCTTTTGCCGGTGAACTGTTTTTTTTTTATATCTTCTGAGCTCTTCATCTTAGCATCCATGCAGGTTGTGGCGACGGTCCATCAAAATGTGGTCTTTCCGTTTGCGAGTGGCTCCATCAGGAGATACCTCAGGCAGATTTATGGATACTTATACAGAGTATACTGACATATTTGTCAAACAGTAAACGCATTTTAACAGCTCATTTTACAGTTAACCCTTCAGTATGTTCTATCTAAGCAAAAAACAACCTTTAGAAATCCATTGTATTGTATGAAAACTAGCGATACCGGCTGACCAAAAAGTTCGTTACAGTGGAGAGTCAGTCTTTTATGGCTTTCATAAATTAAACGAAATTTTATGATATCCACATCAACCAAAAATACTCGTATTACATTAAAAGTACATGTCGAACTAGGACAGTAAACGTTATCTTGCAAATAAAAAGCTTGAAGCACAAGGCTGCAAGCATTGGACAGACACTTTTTTATACTACTAAATAAATTTTACTGCTGAAACACATTTATCAAGTTTCCATTAACCTGGTAGAGTTTGGTTGACCTGAAATATATTTTCGTCAAATGCAAAATGGTGTTATGCGTTTCCATCCATGACATCAGGTTGAATTTGTGTTGAAATTTTGGCAACATAATACAAAATCCGACGACTACTTATCTATATAAATAAAATTATAATTTTACGCCATTGTTATTTATGGAAACTCACATTTACCAACTGATTTTTATGAAACTTTCAATGTATATTATTGGCAGGTAGAGAAAGGCTATAGGCCAAACTGCAAACTGTACCCTGGGTACAGTCAAACCAAAGCAAACAAAAACCACGAGAGAGAAAATTTAACTATTCCCTGGATATCGAAAGAGCTATAAGTTAACGTACCCGTCGATTGCCGATGGGTAGCAAACTTTCAAGTTATAATTTCGGCTTAGAAGGCAAAATAACACCAAATCCCCGGGTGTGGTTTAAAAAATAAAACGCTCAACCGGAACCAAGAAAGATAAATCTTAACCCTACCCAACAAATGTAATGCGCTATTAGTTTACTTTCGGTTTAATTTGATTACGAGGAGCAGGTGCTCTAATGTCTAGGCAACCATATATCTTTGGCTTTAAGACGCAAGGAAAACAAGGTCAATTAAAATGAGTTGCTACAAACTTTTGTTGGTAATCAAATCAGCAGAGACGTTTACACATTTTATCAATTTAACGGCATATTTTGGTGTCCGCCAGACCATTAGATCCGTGCCTTTTCTTATCTTTATAGTAAGATTAAGTACTTATTCTAAATTGATGTTATGTTGTGTTAACGGTGATGGATAAAGATATCATAGAGTGCTGCTATACTTTGTGTGGCGAAATGCCTTTGGGGTATGTAAAAAAAGGACCTGGTCGACTTAGATGAATCGAAACATCACATAAAGTTACAAATTTATATTGAAGTGTGCGCCGTTGCTCAAGTGGTTAGTGGACTACTGAGCGGAAGGTTCGACATTCAAATCCCAGCAAAACATCAAAAAGCTTATTCGTGGTCCCAACACTCGCGAATGTCTGACACACATCCGAGACAGTAATTACTCTCGCGGAAAGCTTCTGAGTTTGCTTTTCGTGGATGTGGCTTTAAATTGAATGTCCGGTCCATTTGTGTGCAAAAATATAAGATGCACCAGACCGATGGTCGCTTAAAAAGTTATTATTATTAAATAAATATTTACATACATATGTATATTGATAAATATGTTGCTACTTACCCTTAGGAATCCCCACTCCCACTTATTGTCATAGAATATTGTATTTGTTTTTTCTTCGCTTTTTTGTTGGATGTATTCTGTGGTTTTCTGAAGAATACTATTCATTATTGTGCTACTTCAGAAATTATGTATACAGCGGGTGGTAATATTATGCAGAAACCATTTTTAAAACTAAAACTGCTGGAAGTTACTTTTGTTAAGTTTATAATATACCGATTTTATTCGTTTATTTGGTTTTATGATTTATTTATTTTTTGTGGTCCCATATGCATCGGGTGTGCTATTGGCTGGTTTCTTTTTAAAAAGTGACCAACAGAGATGGACAATGTGTTTTATACATTTGCTTTCAGATAGTGGACAATCGATAGCAAAACAATCACCCTGTATAAAGAGCGATCAGCAGAAGACAGTTCAATCGCGATCACAATCAGTATTGCGGTACGTGGAGTATGGTTTCCTTGTGTGAAAGTCTAATTTAAAAAAAATGTATCTTGAGATAATACGTCTGTCAATTCATTTACTGATTAAATTTGGGTTTTTCATTTAATAATCGAGTGGTGAGTTTGAGCCAGCAAAGGATCGGATCAACCAATTCGGGCTTATCGCTTTCGAATGTTATCTAATCAGGATGGAATTTATGAGTACATACAAATATACATCAAAGAGTACAAGTTGGTATCAGATCGATATATCGGTAGCATATTATATTTGAGAAATTTTTCAAAAAAACACCAATATACAAAATAAATGTTATTGTTTACACTTATCCACAGCCTGCGTTTCACTTTTAGAAACGTTTATCATATTTATCGTTTTTCGAACTTATCATGAAGGAAAGGGTTTAGTCTAAGTGCTTTTTTGAGCAAACCCCAGAAAGGACTTAATTACTATCGAGTCTTGGTGGGTCCGAGAGCGAAAGCTCGGGGAATGGTGCAGCTCAAAATAATGCTTTTGGCATCCAGCTTTTCCCATTTTAAGATCATCGTGCGTGGTGAAGAATCATACCCTACTCGAGGTGGCCCTGTCACATAGCAAAACACGATGGATCTAGACCAGAGAAGGTCGATAACCTGCTCGATGGAAATACGAATACCGCTCACAGACAAACAACACAAGCCTCTGATAATAACCACAACATCATTGCCGACCCGGCACGAAAAAGGAAAGAATGATATAATAACCGTAGCATGTTGGAACAACAATAGAAGACACACGAAACAGTGGTTGTGTGAAAATGTAAAAATGTTGGCAAAAGAAAAACGAAAGAAATATCTACGATACAGAAGATCAGAGATAGCGTACGACCAATATAAACTTACAAACAAACAGAGTTAACACTAATATCAGTCAATTTAAAATTAAGCAACTTCTCGTCGCTGCTGTGCAACGAAGAACAACCCTTAACACCAACAGAAAGGAGCTCGGATGATCCAGTCTACACGAGACCCACCGTTGTTTTATCGCTTCTTCTACCAGTGGTTCTCAAGAGAAATAGCCAGTTGCATGCCACCTCTTCTTGAATTCAACCGCAATACTCGTGGCGCTCTAAATGCACATCAGTTTACCCTTAAGCCCATCTTCGGACGTACAGTTAAGTTCAGAGGTTCGTTCTTCAGCCGTACAACACGTATGTGGACTGATCTGCCAAGCTCTGTCTTTCCACATCACTATGATCCACAGGCATTCAAGACATAAGCTCATAGACATCTCCTCTCTTCTTCTCCTTTTCCTTAAGGCCCACGCTGTGCCAAGCATATAGCCGAACATAATAAGGGTGCGAACCCCTTTTCGTGTGCGAAAATTATTTAAAAAAAAAAAAGTTCCCGGCATTGACAAAATCCCCAACGAACTAGTCAAATATAGCGGGCCATACATCTACGAAGAAATTCACAAGCTATTCCTCAAAATCTATGACAGTTGCTCAATACAACAGCAATGGAGAGACCATTTCCGTGTTTAGGAAAAGTGACAAGAAAGAGCCCAAGAATTACTAGGGCACATCTCTGCTTGGTTCCATCCCCAAGCTCTTTACAAAAATGCTTTCCTTCGAAATCACCAAAAAAGGCCTGTGCGAAGAACAGCAACGTTTTCGAAAAAACAGATGAACAATTGATGGTACGACAAATATGTGAAAAATCTCTAGAACTCAAGAACTCAAACGTGACAAAAGTCACTCCGGCGCTCTTCTTGGGACAAATTTAAATCCGGCGCTCTTGTTGGGACACCCTATAGTTGGATGGGCTAACAGACAGTTAAACCGACAAGCGATTAAGGCCTTTTTCGTCAGGACACATTTCGGAATTATCGTTGTGTCAAACTTTATGCATCGTCCTGGTGAATCGTGGTATCAAGAATGTTTTTATTTCCTGTGATCCTGTTGCGGAAAGATCATATAGAGTCCTAAGGCATATAGATGAAGCTACAATATGCTACAAGGAGTTGAATGAGCAGAAAAAAGGCGGCTATTCAAAAAACTATGCCCGAATATTTTCAGCAAGCATCCACAAGTGCAGCAGTTACATCACCTATCTCGTTTCCAAATGATTGGTTCAAACTGGCGATTGTTATTATTTTGTATGTAGTCGTCGGATTTTGTATTCTACATGGAAACGCGTGACGCCATTTTGCATTTGACAAAAATAAATTTCAACCCAACCCAACTCAATTCAGGTTCATGGAAACGTAGTAACCTTGGTCACAAAATGGCGAACGTTATTTGTTCAAATAATTTATAAATTTATTTATTTTTGTTGCTTATGTTAAATATGAATTTAATTTTATGTTTCTACTAGCGTAAATAATGAAATTAAATTTTTATAAATATGGTGTAGGGTGAATCAGCCTTAAAACCATAATTTTATTTCCTTTGCCCAGCACAACGTTGTTTCGGTTAACGTTGTGTTTTCTATGTATGTGTATGTATGTATACGACGGATGGATCACGATGGATGAATCACGATGGAAACACGTTCTTAACGAGAATTGCTGGCTCCGTAATATAAGAAAGGACGATATCAAAGGCTCTAAAATTATAGTATGTGAGCTCAAGCACTACTTTGATGATCATATTTTGTAGAAAGAATTGACTCGGTATGCTCTGATTGGCAGGATAGACAGAAGTCGATCAAAAAGTCTTTTTGGATAGGACATATGTGGCACAACAGCGCGGAAGGAAAAACTTCGGCTAGAAATACGGCACAAATCTTCATACCCGTGTAAAGGATATGCCAAACTAATTGACCATGGCTGGAAACGGGACTGGCAAAGAAATGTTTTACTACAGCCCAAGATCGAACCCGAAAGAAAAATATCAAATCGAATGATCGGATTTTAACTATAAACTATAATATAAGCGGCAAATTACATTAAAGAAAATTCACAAACGTAACAAAATTGTAAATATTAGTCGGTTGTTTACATATGCACATTCCGATTCTTTACGCTCTGTCAACAATACAAGTTTATGAAATTTGATAAATGGCTTGCAGATTATTGGACTCCTGGATGGTCAGGCCTTTCCAGACATGTATATGTAGTTATTATTTATCTACGAATTTGTATCATATTGCTTGTGTAGAATTATCACAAAACATCAATTCACGTTATCTAAACCCCCTTACACACACCATACTCGTTTGTATTTTACGAAATTATTTGTAACGCTCAGATTTACTCGCTCGTTTATGTTTAATCGTACAGACATAATTATAATTGTAATTAATAAGATTCCGAGAGGATTCAAATTATTTACTTCTATTTGCTTAAAATATGTTATTTACGAGTAATTTGAATGAATTCGATTAATCTGTCAAATTCTGCTTTTAATTTCACTATTCATCAATAATTTTCGACTTTTTTTTTGTTTTTTTTGTACTCCCGATGGGAAACACTTTACTGTTAAAAGCAGTAACCGATATAATTATTTTGTTTCTCGTTAAATATAATTGGAATTACGAAAAATTGCACACGTTTTGAACATTCCGTGACGGGCTATTCAGTGAAAAATTTTAACAACAATTTCACTCAATTTATTTGGCATCTGATATCCCGTTAAACTAAGGGCTAAGATAAAAAATTACAAAAAAAATAATACTGTTGCGCAACCGACAGACTTAAAGTTAAATTAAGAACTAAATTGGTTTCGCTTGAAAACGATACCTGATACGTCGAGTGCCAGAGCCATAGATAAAGATTCCTTCCTCGTTTTGTTATCAGTTAGCGTTGAAAAAAACCAACAGCAAGAAAAGTAAAAACAAGAACAGGTGTAGATATTTACATTTTAATTCAAACTCGCGAGTCGCGATAAACCTTCTCAGTGGCGTAGCTGGATTTGGAAGCGTAAGCAATAATCTTTAGGTAATCCAGAAACTTTAGTTACCGCATTTGGGCAGGGTATTTAATGTGAACAAGTTAAATAGTATACGATAGATGAACCGATATATAAATAAAAAAGATTTTTGAATGCCCGTTACCATTTATGAGTGTACGGTGCCCTAAAAGTTTTTAGTATAAAAGTTGAAATTTTTCATCAAAAATTGCTTTATTGCTTTTCAAAATATTCGCCTTTAAAATCTTATACTCTTCTGCATAACGCTCAAACCATTTAACGAAACACTTTTTCCAGTCCGAAGATGATAGCTCCAAAACATGATTTTTGAACGCTTCAACCGCTTCTTCAGGCGATAAAAATCGTTGTCATCTTATCTTTGATTGTTGGGAAACAGGAAGAAGTCACTGGCTGCTCTCAGTGCTGTAAGGCAGATGATCCATCAATTCGATCGTTTGAGTGCTCAAATACTCGCTGGTTTGATGTGATGTGTGTGAGCTCGCATTATCGTGATGCCAAATGATTCGCAGTTATGGGTTTTTTTCTCTTAATGTGTGGAAAACCTCAGGCAAACAATAGGTCGTATACCAAGTTGAATTGACTGTCTTTTGATTTTCAAGAGCCACAGGTGCCACATGACCGGTTTTCGTGAAGAAACACGCCCATTTGCATCCCAACGCTCCGAGCTCGCCCAAACACTCGATTGTCCTTTTATTTCCGGCTGATACGCAAATAACCATAGCTCGTCACGTGTCACGATCTTGTATACGCTTTTGAACGATTTTTTTAAGCATTTGGCGGCACCAATCGACACGAACCTTTTTTTTGTGCGACTGTCAAAAATTGTGGAGTCCAACGTGCACATAGCTTCCGCACCTTTAAATGTTCATGTAAGATCGTATAAAGCTGGTGTTACAAATCCCTAAGCATGCCTCGGTTTCCCGATAAGTCACATGGCGATCCTCTTCAATCAGCATCAATGTTTTCTGGCACAACAGCTGATTTTGGACGACCTTCACGAGGCTCGTCTTTGAGTGAATATCGTTCGCGTTTAAATTTATTGTACCAATTATAAACACTAGCCAAGAATGGTGCTTCGTCGCCAAAAGTCGAATGAAGTGACGCACGAAAATATTCACGCGATAATTCCATTTTTTCACTGATTTCAATTTTTCAAGTAAATAAAAAACAATGTTGCGATGCGAACTGACAGATTACTTTTGAGAAACATAACCTTCAAAAATGTTAAACTTTTTGACTGGCATAGAGATTTGCATCGAAAAACACTAGTATTACCATTTTCTAAAAACATTTACGGCACTCCTCGTAATGGTACGAGTATGTATTAACAGTTGCACAATCTACGCCACTGGTGATTACTGTTAATCTATAGTGGAATACGTGTAGTGGAAATGAAAACTATTGCGAATTTTGTGTAAAACCTTAGCAAATTCCATTGTACAGAGTTCAGCGCTTCCGGTAAATTCAGTAATATTGTTGATGTTAGAAGTACCCCTATAGCGAAAGGCATAAAAGGTATGAAATGTTCAATGTTAAAATGCCCCCTTAAGCGAGCAAACAAATTCCAACTGTGAGAGTTAATTATTCAACAAAATCAACTGTATATTAAAATAAGTATATAGTGCAGTTAATTTATTTGTCACATAAATTTAATTTTTTTTACCATTGAATAAAAGATATACGCATTTTCGATAAGAATATCAAGGCGAGTGAGAGGTTTACTGGTTAATCTGTTAAAACCCCAAAAACAGATAATTTGGCTATTATTTCCAAATAATCTTAATATATGTAAAATAACAAAACAACCCATAAAAATTCAAATTTTTCATGAAAATTCTCCAATAGGTGATACATATGTGTTTAAAATTTGAAGAATATCGGGCTAATTTTTAAAAAATTTACATGGGCACCCCTTACATATATGTGTTTAATATGTATTTCAATTATATTGCCCAGCATCTTTTTTTACGTGTTGTGTTGTGCGGGTGCAAAGTTTTGGCGAGTCGAGATTCCGTAGCAATATAATTGAAGATCCCACTGTAAGTAAAAGACAGACGAATCAAGTGAGTTTAGGAACTATGTTCGATAGTTAACTTGCTCAGCAGCATCTACTACGGTATCGATAGACTTATATTCAGTGACTACGCCTATTAATATAGATTGTTTGTTTCGTTGATTTTTAGCAGCAAGAATGGCCCATTCTTGCAATCGGTTCAAATGTGATAATTTTGAGAAACAGCCGGGTAAATGCAATTTATTAGTTCTGCGGCAGATTTCAAAACGCGGTTGTCAATTTTATATTGCCATATTAAGACACGGCTACGAATCTACCTTTTCCAATTTGAAGAAGGAGCGACAATGTCCTCACCCCCAAAACCCAGCCGGTCACCGAGTAATTCTAAACACCACTAATCACCCCCCACTCTGTTATCGACCCCATCCACCCCACAGACAGTTATCGACATCAGTAATCACAGCTACCAATTTATAATAAATAATATTCGGCGCGACAGACCATTGAGGTCCAAGGCCTAACTTCTCGCGACCATTTGTGCTGCACATGATAATTTTTATACACAAATGGAAGGGACCTACAATTTAAGGCGAATCCGAACGGCGAATTGAGAAGCTTTCCGTGACAAGGTATTTTTACTCTCGGAACGTTTGTCACCCATTCGCGGGAGGTGGGACACCGTGAAAATAACTTTTGGTTTTGCTGGGATTCGAACCTGAACCTCCTGCTCAGCAGCCATGTGCACTTCCACTGAGCCACGGCGCCAATTTATAACGCCCACTAATAAGTATGTTCTACATTTTCTATTCATCCGTCTCGGTGATTGCAGTGCGACCCTTCTATTCAATTTCAAATTTCGCCATTTTTATTTGTGCTGACCTTGAAAATCACTTCAAATAATCCTACAATATTTTCCCTTCAACTCGGCTTACATTTATTGTAGCATAATACTACAAGAAATGTAGATGCCCGTATACGTGTAAATGCAGCCAAGCAAATTATTTTATTGTACCATTATTGTTATTTGACGTGGAAACGGCGCGTTACTTCTCCTAATGAAACGAATAAGCGAATGAATGGAAATCAAATAATTATATCTCAAAATCTTCAACCCGCAGTTTACGTCAAAATTTTATACTGTGTTTTTTTTTCAACCGGGGTAACTTTACTCTGTACTCGTGTTTTTTTTTTGTGAACCGAGCACGACACGGTGCTATTTTTTACTCTGAAATGTATATCAGCGAAAGGCAGAGTAAGAGCGAGTAAAGTTTTCCAGTGTACACACCGAACATTTTTACGCCGTGCAACATTCGCTCGGTGTACTCGGTAACTTTACTCGCTCGGGTTGAATAAAAGAATAGACCTCGTGTCGTGCTTGGTTCACAACAAACAACACAGAGTAAAATAACCCCGGTTGAATAAAAAAACACCGAGTAAATATTTGACATCCACTGCTCGCTCGGGTTGAATAAAAATACAGACCCATAATGTAGATCCCGTCTTAGCAGAAGACTTGTAGAATCTAGAAATTTTTTTGTATTAAAAAAACTGTATAACAAAATAAAAATCTTGGTATCTTGTCATAATCAACTTCGTACCGAAATAAACGTTTTAATTTTTTCAGAACATTTACGTTGCTGGTTAATCTTTGGCTATATCTGTTAAGGTGTCAACCCAAGCCAAATAAAGAAAATAAAATTACTACAGCGACGGCAAGATTTTTATTAATTTCATGTAATTGAAAGCTTATTAAACAAATTATAACGGCCTTCAGTTAAATAATTTTTTTGTACTTGCAAACATATTTTACAGAAAACGTTAGCTTGATAGCTACTGATCAAAAAATTTCCTTGATTGATAACCTACATTAGATAAGGGCAGATAAACAGCATACATTCGCAGAATGTCCGATTTTACTGAAACAGAATTGCTTAAAAGACTTCAAGAGATGGACGCCAGCCAGCAGAGCATTCAGAAGCTATCGCTTTGGATAATCCATCATAGGAAGCATCACTCCGTAATTCTCAATACATGGTACCGTGAGCTGTTGGCAGGTTAGTTTGCTCGATTTTAAATGGGATGTGAGTTTTTCTTTTGTGAAATAATCAATTGATTTTGTGCCGCTGCTTCTAGCTCCGGAACTGAAGAAACTTACACTCATGTACCTGGCACACGATGTTATCTTCAATTGCAAGACAAAAGGGCCAGAGTGTGGACTTGACCTTTGTACAATTTTGCACAAAGTTTTTAAGCACATTGGTGAAGTGTGCAAGACAGAAAAAGTCTTCAGAAGTATCTCACACGTTTTAAAAATATGGGAGAAACGTTTTGTTTATGACCAAAAGACAATCGATGAATTTAGTGCAGAGCTATATCGTGAAAGTGTCAGTCGTGACGAAGAAACGACAGATTGTAAAGAAAATCCCATGGTTTCGGAAAAGCAGGAAAAAGATGAAAAGCAAGAAAAAGAAAAACGTCAACACGGTGATGCCAACTCGAAGTCGAAACGTGCTCGAACCTCATCCGGTTCAGATGAAGGGAAGAAACATTCTGAATCAGATGCCAGCGGTTCATCTTCGGCAACCGATAATGCCGATAATTCCGATAATGCAACTATAGTCTCCGTCAATATAAGTCCGCATATACCACTTGGTGAACCATCAGAATCGGAGGAGATCATCGAAGCACAAACAGATATTGAAAATTCAGCATCAAGTGATGCTGTGGTTGGCGAACGTATTGCTAGTCTCCCAGCTGAAATTCCAGAAATTTCTTGACTTAGCAAGCTCGAGGACACAAAGACAGCTTAAGTATAAGCTAAACAGGTAAATATATACATGTTGTTTTTGCTCTTTTAAGTATTGGAATATTTAAAGAGGTTCGCACCCTTACAATGCTCGGCTATATGTTTGGCACAGCGTGGGCGTTAAGGAAAAGGAGAAGAAAAGAGGAGATGTCAATGAGCTTGTTGTGGTTAAGTTCCTGGATTTGAAGAGTCTTGACAGACTATTCTGGTTCCATGCTGTTATCTGCTTCTACAGTTGAACCGAGATAGTTAAAGGATTGCACTATTTCAAGTTTTAATTCAGGGACCAATGTTGGATCTTCTACTACATAGGCGTGTCAGTTTATTTGGGATGCCGGATTCTCTCATGGCTTTATAAAGTTCTACTCTGGCTATGCTATCATAGGCGGCTTTAAAGTCTATAAAAGATGGTGTAGTGCGTTTTTAAACTCTAGACATTATTCCAACATCTGTCTAAGGGTGTAAATCTAATCAGTTGTTGATTTGCCTGGGATGAAGCCACACTGGTATGGACCAATGAGGAGAAAATCTCATACGCGGTACTAAACAACGTTATACCACTATAATTGGTGCATATTGTGATATCTCCCTTCTTATGTATAGGGCACAGGATGCCTCTTCGCCAGTCTTCTGGCATAGCTTCTTCCTCCCATACTTGCACTATTATTTCATGAATTGCTTGGTGTACTGTTCGGCCTCCTTTTTTTTTAATCAGTTCCGCTGGGGTCCCATCTAATCCCTGGGCCTTATTAATTTTGAGCTGTTTTATTGCTGTGCTAACTTTGTCTGTGCTTGGTGGCGGCAGCACAGTATGGTCTTCGGTCATTGCCTCCAATTAGCTCAGTTAGCTGGCCATTTAGCAACTCATGAAAATGCTCTTCCCATCGCTCTAAGATGCCTTTGAAATTGATGATCAAATTACCCTCTTTGTCTTTGCAGTATGTGCAACGCGGTGTATATTGCGTCATACCGCGGACTCTTTGATATAACTTCGGCGCCTGGTCCGGTCCTTGTTTACAGACGAAATTCTTCTCCCAGGCTGCTTTCTTTCGCCGGTGAACTGTTTTTTAATATCTTCTGAGGTCTTTATATTCATCTTCGCGTGACGCGTTTTATGAGATTGTTGTATTGCTAGTGGTCCGATTCGACGTTATGTTGTGG
This sequence comes from Nephrocerus scutellatus, assembly GCA_947095585.1. Taxonomy (NCBI): domain Eukaryota; kingdom Metazoa; phylum Arthropoda; class Insecta; order Diptera; family Pipunculidae; genus Nephrocerus; species Nephrocerus scutellatus. The sequence goes on along the minus strand of OX352765.1, from coordinate 17,341,191 downwards.
AGGCGGTCTATCAACACATGGTCTATCTGGTTGCGAGTGGCTCTATCAGGAGATAACCGGGTGGCTTTGTGGATATTTTAACGCGCAAACCTTGTAATCGCAATGACCAAATTATTGCTTGCTGACATCTCTGTAGGTGCGTGAACGTTTATTAGGCTTATGTTTTTAAAATCTGCCCCGCAGGCGATGGGTGCATAGCCGTTCATTTACTGCTTTAATACCGATAACGGTAGTTTTCATTGTTTTGCTGACTAGAAACCCCACCCCGAGCACATGATGTCTTGCATGACAGCTGTAATATAGGTATGTCATATTCTGATTTTTGTAAGACACCATAATAAATCTATAGGCGTATTTTATTTGCCGAGGAATAATGATTTTATGAGGAAAACTATGGATCCGACACTAATATCGACTGCCACGCCTGCTCCTGCCGAAAAACGACCTGCCCCCCCCACCCATAGTATTTGATTCCAAATTGTCAAAGTTAAGATGCTAAAGACCACCATAACAATTTTGTTATTTATTTAAAACTATAATTTAATGTTTGTTATCTACTAATTTAATCAAACGAAATTTATTTAATTTAACTAAATAACTTTAATAAAAACACAACTAATTTTTATTTTAATATTTTATTAGCGGGGAAATATTTTGCGAACAATGGCAGACTAAGGATAAGGACAGACTAAAAAAAGTAAAAATGGAGAAGGAGCTCGGTTTTCGTTATCAAGATATGCAGTGCAGTATTGCCAGATAAAATAAATAAACTTTAATATACTATAAAAAGGAATAAGTAAACAAATAATATTGATTTTACGTTAAACTATTGACATATATACGAATTGTTAAATTGAAGACATATGGTCTATATGATTTACACACATAAGTAAATACATTTTCATTTAATCTAATTGCTTAGTTATAGACTTACTTATTAAAAATTATAATATAAATGTATGCCAATATTTCGGTAGTTATATTAACCTTATCAAGAATTACACTTAATAGTTGGCTGTAATGAACGTTTTATTTGCTTAAAATTTTCATTAATTTCTGAAAGTCACTTTAAAACTTATTTTTGCCTTGAAAATGGTCAGCAAGACCGAAATATTGCCATAAATTTATATTAAAATAATATATAATAAATAAATAAGTCTATAATCGAGAAATTAAATTAAATTAAAACTTATAATTTAATAATAATAAATACTCGTAGTACATAAGAATATATGTGTTAGCCATTAAGGATTTGTTTTGATATAGCTCCCTCATAAAAAGTTAAATATTTATATTTTCTTTATTATTAGTACATAATAATTTGAAAATACTCTTAACTACTTTTGTTATCCAGTTAACTTTATTTTTTTCTTCTATTTTTTGTGAATAAAAAATAATGAATGAAAATGAAGAAAGAAGAAATAATGAATGAAAACTTCATTAACTGGGTAAAAAATAATAATAACAATACTTTTATTTTTACATTGTATTTTTTGGTTAAAATCGTCAAATTATGTTTTCGAGGTTAGAGCTATTTCAAAGTTTAACCGCCATAAAACTAAAAATTGCTTAGCAAATAAACTCAAAGTTAAATTAAGAATTTTTATTTTTGACGCTCAAAGCTGAGGCCGGCATTATAATATCTTTTACAATTCCAATAGTACTTTCGTTATAGTATGGCGTCATACCAAGGTCTTTATGCAAAATTCGTCTCAATGATGTCTCCGAAATGTTCAATTGTTGAGAACGACGGTGAATTGATGTTGATGGCGCTTCACGCACACTTTCTGCCACAGCATCAATATTCTCGGGTGTACGCACTGTTTTTGGCTTTTCACGCTTTGGTTTATCGATGAGGATGCCAGTTTCTTTCACTTTTTTCACAAGATAACGAACATACGGAGCTGACGGTGCTTCTCTTCTTCCAAAATCCGTACGCAATTTTCGCACACATTCTGCAACATTACCATGATTTTCAAAGTAATGTCGCAATATTTCCCAGCGTTGTTCAAGCGTATACACAACCATATTCGTTTAGCGGAAGGATACAACTAATTATCTGTCAAATCAGACATAAGCTAAGTGTTACCATTCGCCAAATAAGCATTAGTTGAAAACAAAACTTTAGATGGCGGACCCTTTACAAAACGGTTGTGATGTTTTTACTTAGAGCGTGGCTACACGATCATGGGAATAAAAGTCATGTCCAGCGAAACAGGTAGGTTTTTAGTGAGTTGGAAAGAGAAAGCTTGATTACACCGAGAAGTCAACTACAAAAAATGACTTTCGGCGCAACCATGAACGTCCTATACAACAACAAATTAACGAACATACACACAAATGCTACGTTATGTGTAGCCACAACGTTCATTGGAATGACTTTCATTCCCACGTCTGTGTAGCAACACTCTTAGAGCGTGGCTCCACGATCATGGGAATGAAAGTCCAGCGAAACAGGTGGGTTTTAAGTGAGTTGGAAAGAGAATCGCATGAACGTTCTATACGGCAAAACAACAAATTGACAAACATACACACAAATGCTTAGTTATGTGTAGCCACAACCTTCATTGGAATGACAGCTGAATTTTATTCGGAATCCGAATTCTAATGTCAAAACCAGCAAAAACCAGACAAACGGCAGGTTTTCAAATTCCAAAGAAGGAATTCGACAGTGCAATTGTTGTTGTAATTCCCAATTCGAATTCAAATAAAATACAGCTTTTAATTCCCAGTCCCACGCCTGTGTAGCCACGATCTTAGTCGGGATCTACACTATGTTTCCGATTTCAGGGCAAAGAATTGTTTTCTTTTGTGCTATTCTTCGCAAAAACAGTGTACACCACATAATGAAATGTCATGAAATCAATGTTGCTGTAATTTTTTACCTTGTTTTCTTTTAATCGCTAATTCGATTCGTGCGTTAATATATGTAGTTTCCATATCACAGTATTAAATGCGTACAGTACTTATAATAGTTAGTACTTTTTCACATTTTGTAAATCTATATAAATCGAAATGTATGCAGTCTTACATATTAATTTTAACACGAAATCGTGAATTTGAAATCACCAAACACGATACCGTTCCGCCAACAAAAAGAAAGCGGACATTTTTCCGATTGACAATTGACATTTCTTTATTGTGTTGACGATCTTCAGTTGTTTGTCAAGTCAGTCTAACATTAAATGAGTGCGTGTATAGGCCACTACAAACGAGCCTAATTCTACCGGGAGGAAACCCAGTTTTATTCCACACTTAAAGCAGACACGGGATGAACTATGCTGGGGAAAGTATGTGTATATATGAACAATTTTTTATTGTATTTGTATTTTTTTTTTTGTGTTTTCATCTAAGTTATTCCAGTTCGGAATAGGGGGAAGATTTGATTCCGTTTCATTCCGCCGACCGATGATTACCGATCTGACTCTCAATTTGAGATTGTGAGGTAACAAACCGGACAATTCTAGCATGTTTTAAAATTCGGTTGTATAGTTATCGACATCATCTTGGCTAGTAATGGAATCAACCGATTCGTACGTCATCAATTCGACATCAATTTCAGTTTGAATTCGTCGGCATAAATTTTATTCTCAGCCAATATAGCACGTTCGCTTAACCAAAAAAAAAAACAAAAAAAATCAAAATTTTGAAATTTTGAGCAACACATTTCGGATGAGTTCGGTCTTTGATTATGTGATCTGGAAAAAATCGACGATAAATGTAATGCAGCCAGTCGAAATCTCAACGGGGATTTTGACATTGCCAATGTCCAGCAAATGATTTGAAAATATTTCTCCAGATTGGTCATTCTGCAACTGGACACGCATGTCCATATTTAATTTGAGTGACTTGACGTGTTTCCACATAACGGACGACTTCAAACATGCATTAAGTTCATCGGCTGGCGTTGACCGTGGAATAACTGGCAATGTTTGGTGAAACTACTACTACAATTGATGAAAAAATTTAAGAGGACGTAAAAATTACGAATGGAGAAAACAAAACGCGTCAAAAAACTTCATGGAAAAGTTTGCACGAGGCGTTTCGACAAAAATACCTTTCTTGACATTACCATTCTCTCTTGCACTAATAGAATTCCAGATTTCATGGTAGGACTTTTCACCGTGTAGATTGGGTCCTATCAGAAAACTGTGGCCATGTTTTTTTTAGTCGGAGAAATCCTAGTTCCGAGATAACCGATAAATCCGATATTTTTTCTGTCAGATCAAAAAAATTATCTGTTTTCTTTTTTTAGTATTAGAGAAAAGTTTAATCTCTCATATGAATACCCCATAGTAGTCAACATGTCTCATGTTTTAAGAAACAAACAACTACAGCTGTCAAAAATTGTTCTGTAAAAATATCATATTTTAGAACTATAGGAGCTTAAAAAAACGCTTCAGCGAAAAAAGAATCTCGGAGAATGAAAAAAAACACAGATCTGAATTCTGACAGTTAAATAATCTCTCCCAATATTCCGACATAAAAAAAACACAGCCTGTGTAGAGTCTCCATTTACATTTGAAATCTGGAATTTTTGTATTAAAAAAATTGTTCAATAAAAACAGCAGAAAATTCTTGGAGTCTTGTTATAATCAACGTCGTACTGAAATTAACGTTTTAATTTTTTTTAGAATATTGACGTTGTTGGTTAAGCTTTGGCTATTACTGTCAAGTTAAGAAATGAAAATTACTACGGCGACGGCGAGGCAACGATTATTTTCATGTAATTAAGAGTTTAGTAAAAAATCATCAGTTAAATAATTTTTTTGTACTTTACTACAAACTCGTTTTACAGAAAACGTTGCCTTGATAGCTATTGATCAAAAAATTTCCACGAATGATAGCCTACGTTAGTTAAGGGCAGAGAAACAGTATGTCGGCTTTTACTGAAACAGCATTGCTTAAAAAACTTCAAGAGCTGAACTCCAGCCAGCAGAGCATTCAGACGCTCTCGCTTTGGCTAATCCATCATAGGAAGCATCACTCGGCAATTATCAAGACATGGTACCGTGAGCTGTTGACAGGTTAGTTTGCTCGAATTTTAATTGGATGGGAGTTTTTTTTTGTGAAATAATCAATTGATTTTGCGCCGCTGCTTCTAGCTCCGGAAATGAAGAAACTTACATTCATGTACCTGGCAAACGATGTTATCCAGAATAGCAAGAAAAAAGGGCCAGAGTATGGACGGGAGTTTTCTATAATTTTGCACAAAGTTTTTACGCACATTGGTGAAGTGTGCAAGACAGAAAAACTCTTCGCAGGAATGTCACGAATTTTAAAAATATGGGAGGATCGTTTTGTTTATGAACAAAAGACAATCGATGAATATCGTGTAAAGTTAAATCTTGAAAAATTCATTGGTTCCAATAAGGAAACACAACAGAATGGTGACGACGCACCGACTGATGGCAAAGAAAATCCCAAGGTTTCGGAAAAGCATGAAAAGCCCGAAAGACAGGAAAAACATGAAAAGCACGAAAGACAGGAAAAACATGAAAAGCTAGAAAAAGAAAAACGTAAACACGATGATGCCAAGTCAAAGTCGAAACGTGCTCGAACCTCATCCGGTTCAGATGAGAAGAAGAAACATTCTGAGTCAAATGGCAGCGGTTCATCTTCCACAAACGATAATGCAACTGTAGTCTCCGTCAATTTAAGTCCGCATATACCACTTGGTGAACCACCAGAATCGGAGGAGCTCATTAAAGCACTAACAGATATTGAAAATTCAGCATCAAGTGATGCTGTAGTTCGCGAACGTATTGCTAATCTGCCAACTGAAATTTCAGAAATTTCTTGTCTCAGCAAGCTCGAGGACAAAGACGCAGCTAAAGCATTAGCTAAGCAGGTGACTTTGTACATGTTAGTAACGTGCCATCTGTGTACTTGATGTATTCTTTTTACAGGTTAATGAAGCAGTTCAACTGCTTAACGATTATAATTCACGCCTTGCCACTGAAATGGAAGATCGCACCAAATTAACAACAATGCTGCGCGATTTCAACGCGGAACAGAAGGAATTATTGGCACAGGCCGAACAACGATTGGAGGTTAGTATTAAATGCTAAAGAGTTTGCTTAGGTTAGGTAGGTTAGGTTAAGGTGTCTGGTAATGAACAACCGACAAACTTAGACCAGTAATGGTCCACATTGTTTCCTCTACTCGTTGAATCACTTAGAGCTTCGTATGAAGCGTAGGATACTGTTAATGCCAATGTTAATAAGATCATTAGTGTCGTTTTAGAAGAAAGCCCCCATATTGAGTTTGCGTTTTTGTAAGAGGGCTGGAAAAGTACAGAGAAGATGGAGAATGGTCTCCTCCTCCCCCTCATTTATGCATCTTCTGCAGAAATCATTCGAGAAGACGCCAGGCCATGCTGCATTCTCGCCTGTGAGACAGTGTCCAGTGATGATACCTAAAATAGCATCGATGTACAATATTTTTTGAGAGATCACTTGGACCGTTTGGGATCCAGCTTGGGCCAGATCTGCTTTGTCGCTAAGCAAGTTATACCGTTTGACCACCTACGATTAGTTTTTTCATTAGCATCCCGCTTTAACATGAGTTTCAGGTAAGGTGGGTAGTGTTTTTCCTTGTTCGTCAGCCAAAAAGTTACCCGCATACATTTACTCAACCCAGGTGAAAATTGAACTACTCTGCCATCTCCATGAGAGATGATCGGCAGTAAAGGGCTAGAATTGAATTTGTAGAGACTGATTCCAGCGATCCGGAAATATGCGGATATCCTAAGCGGATATGGCGTTTCTCTTCAGCCAAGATTAGGCTCCATTGATCGCCATAATTTAAGCCTGGAAAACATTACAGAGAAGACGGAAACAGAGTCTAAGATTTATCCATTTTGAGAAAACATCTCCGCCTCCGTCAGCAGTTTTTGACCCGTCTGTGTTAAAATAAATGAGTTCATCTTCGAAGTAAGCGTCATATTCCCAGAATGATCGGGAGGGTGGAGGGGAACCTCGAGGTTTTTGTTGAAAAGGAGTTGCGAAGTGTTTAGTCTATGTTGTCTGGTATCCTGACCTAATTCAAGATAGAAGTGTGACCGATTTAATTTCTAGTCCACTGACAGATAGCATTGAGGCTGTTATATTGGGTAACTGCAGCAATTGATGGATGGACTACTCGTTGAGTGTTTGTATGTTCTTATTCTAAGTGCGATACGTATGCAGAAGGCATTGTGAGGAATGCAATTAATGGGAAGTATAGGAATCAAGAATTCAATTAGACTTGTGTGCGATCCCTTTACAAGGAGAATATCCGAGAGAGCAGCTACTTTCCTGCTGAAAATGTCGAGTGGTGTACGGTTGAACAGAATGTCCAGTGCGGCGGAGGGGGTTGTACGAAGTGCTTCGCTCATACATAGACTATCTTTGTACTTTGCTTAGTTTGTCAAGATTTACTTTCTTATCTAAGCCAGTCCGCCATACAGTCACACCGTATAGAAGAGTGGGTCTTACTACCGCCGTATAGAGTCAATGAGTTATATGGGGTTAAATACCCCATTTGCTACCAATGGTTTTTTTTGCAAGTGCCACCGTGGTTTTACGAACGTAAAGTTTTTGTATGTTTGGTTTCAGCTTAGCTTTCTGTCCAGAATAAATACAAAATATTTGGCTTTATCAGAGAAAGTTAAGCTTACTCCTTTTATAGATGGAGTGTCAACTAGTGGTCTTTTGTATTTCCTGGTGAAGCTCAGTGTTGCGGGGATTTTCCTCTAAACCACAGTGATATGCCCAAAAAGTTAGCTTGTTGCGAGCATTTTGCAAGAGGTTGTCGGGTTTTTTCCTGAGACGGCAATAGCAACGTCTTTCGCATAAGCTATTATTTTGCAGCCCTCACCCCTTAGGCATAACAGCAGCTCATTCACCACTAAGTTTCATAGAAGGGGGGACAGGACTCCACCTTGCGGGGTACCTCTGCAGACACACCCAGTTTTAAATTAATAATCCGACTTGTGAGCAGAAGATTAATCAATTCGCCAAGCGAGTCGTCCACCCTAAAAGTCGACAGTGCATCCCTAATCACAGATGTGTTGACGTTGTTAAAAGCGCCTTTAATGTCTAGGAATAATACCATTGAGTACTCACTATAGTCAAGGGAATGTTCTGATCTGCAGACAAGAGTCTTTTGTCAATGCCTGTGCTTATCGATCAGTCTTTTCAGTGTCTTCAACAGTGATGATGAAAGACTGATTGGTCTGAGATCCTTTGGACTAACATGCGATCATTTGCCGACTTTGGGTATGGAAACTACTTTCACTTCTCTCCATAAAACTGGAATGTGGACCAGATCGAGACAACTCTTGAGAATTGCTTCTCGCAAAGGAAGGATAATATCCGAAGTCCTTTGCACCATGGCTGGAATTATGCAGTCTGCCCCTGCAGATTTGTATGGTTTAAGATTAGTAGCGCCCAAAGCAATTTGTCCTTATTTATCAGATCATTGGAGATTGTTCTATGAGTGTCTACCCTATTAAGGCTGACACTACTTAAAATATAGCAGCTACCCGTGAAGTGGGTGTCTAAAAGCAGATTGAGCGATTCTTCGCTTGTGGTAGTGCACAAGCCATCTGCAGGCAGCTAGGCATTATTGGATTGGTTGCGAGGATTTTTCTGAGCCCCGATGCCTTGGAATATTCTTCTTGGCTTGGCTGTCCAATATTTCTACCTCAAATATCCTGCCGATATTGTACTCCCTGACCATAATGTCGGGGATTGTGCCGAACTTGTCTCTTTCAGGAATTGAATTTTCAGGTGACCCATATAGTCACCGGGTTTGTACCCGTATAATAGTTTCAGCTTAATAGTGCATCAAGCAGCCGTCTTCCTAATGAAGATTGGCAGGGGTGAAAGTCCTACAACAGTTTCTAGGTACGCACTGCAGCCGTTATATCTATACAGGCAGCTCTTTGTAGCTTCTGAAGGTTAGTTGCCCTTGTGCGTTTAAGAACTTTCGGCCACTAAACGATGGCTCCGTACTTGATAATAGGTCTCACCATCATAGTATACAATGTAACATTTTAGAATTAAGACCCAAAGTTCTGTCGTACAGGGGTTTCCTGGCCCTAGTGGCGCGTTCGGTGGCGGACTTGATATGAGAATTGCAGTTTAGCCGTTTATCAAGGATGATGCCGAATTATTTAACCTCTGGAATAAACTAACGGGGTGCCTTTGATGATCCCAAATCAACGAAATTCGTGAAAGGCACTAGAACGGTCTTGCAAGGATTTATGGACAGTCCTTACATGACACTAGTGATAGTCGTAATATAATAATATAATACAAATCGCCAAAACTTCAGCATAACCAATGGCGATGTAGCCTGCTCCTGATCAGTGAAGCATGACTTGAAGGTTGTCAGTGACCACAGAAGGGGAGAGAGCACTCCTACTTGAGGACATCCCTTAACTGCAGTCATAGACAGAGAGACTCCTCCCAAGGATGAAATAATATCTCGACTTACAAGCATGGCATTATCCAACGATTGGTCGATTCTTCAATACCTCTGCTACTAATTGCCCTTGCAATGTAGCCAGTGTTATCAAAAGCATCCTCAATGTCGAGAAAGGCACACAGGGCCACTGCCTTGGAACGAAAAGTTCTTTCTATCTTCTTTACAAGATGGTTAAGGGTGCCTTCTGTGTTTTTGCATTTCCTCTACGTAAACTGACTTGAGTGCAGAGGTGTTGACAATTCTAACCGGCCTCTAATATGAACATCAATAAGTCTCTTCATGGTTTTGAGGACAAATGATGTTAGACTTATAGGTCTGTATAATTTAGGCAACTCGCTAGGCCTATTGCCTAGTTTGGCGATAAATATCACATTTACCTGTCTCCAGATAGTATGAATGTACACCCAATTGTAGCTGGCTCGAAATAAAGCAAGCGCTGGAAAGCTCCCATCACCGCCGAGAGCTGTGAAAAGTTTAAAAGAGTCTACTGCCCATTTAAAATTATCCGGACTGAAGATTTTACCGGATAAACTATTTACTCTACCATTAATTAATACAGACTCTTTGGTCAGATGTGTTCGGGTACGTGTATGGTAAACGAGAAGACGAACCTGGAGTAGGTTTAGAGAGGACAAGTCCCCGATACAGATTCCAGTCCTTAGACTTAGGAATGTCAAACCTGATGTTCTGATGATCTGACAGCGAGGCTTCGCCGCCGGACACATGCCTGCTTTCAACTATGATGGAGATAAATGGACTGGCGAGTGTGAGGTCGAGTACCTTTTCGCGAATCGCCGTTATAAAGGTTGTGTTAGAGCTTAGGAGCTTAGGATTTCAACATTATTAACAATAAAATATTCTAAACTCAACCATTTTATTGATGCCCCTGCTGCCCCACCCCTTATGATATGAATTGGCATCGAAACATATAAGGTACTGGAGGTTTCTGCTCTAACAGTGCTCTACTAGCTCCTGGACGTTAGTTGCCGAAATGTTGTCGTCATCGCTGGGGAAATATGCTGAAGCACACACAATATTATGAGTTCCCCTCTTGGTCGGAAGTTCCACTTGCAGGGCCATCAGGTCCTTTGTTATAAACTCTGGAATTGAAAGAAAGTTAATTCTCGTGCTGATCAAGCAGGCCGCACTTGGAACTAACTCCCCACTCTTAAAAATCAACTTACTTGCTGAAGTCGTAGATCTCTAATAAGTCCGCTTATAACCCAAGGCTCTTGGTTATATTATTATCGGCGAACCGCTTGCTAAGGTTAGCGGATGCACCCTTCGCATGATGCAGACTCGGCTTTAACACCTTTATGGTGGTCATAAGTCCTCCCTGGATGTTGTATCGTGCCGGAGTAATTGAGCTTTCTTATGGCCTTTTCATCTACGGCAAGCAGTCAGGATAGGTTGACCCAGTGATCTAACCATACCCGACTCATCCTTCCTCCTTGCGTGCCAGTAGTGGCGCCGCTTGTCGGATAGGAGACAGGAACTGATAAGATCAGTATGCGCACTAGCGCTGCTGGTCGAAGAAACTGTTCGTGGGACCTTCTTCCCTGACTTGATTCCGAACCCGCTGTGATCAGCATACCTTTCGGCAATGGTGAACGGCGAGGTTGTTTTCACAATTTGTTTATCGGTGGTTTTACCGAAACCGTCAGGACTAGCTTGCCCAGTGGCACAACTAGTCGAACTAGCGACTTCTCTTTGTCAGAGTTACCACGGCCAGACGTTGAAACCTTATCGGTGCTCTTAAGGATCAGCTTAACCTGGTTAGAACGGTAGTTTACAATAACTTTGCAGGTATTGAGCCTATCATGGAGGCGTCATCTATCGCTAGTACGAGTTGAAGGAGCGCACCTTCCTTCTTCCTCTGTACTAACTTTCGAACTTTCTACATTAACTTGCGTTCGAAATTTCTACAACAAATTTATTTGAATCAAGTAATAAACATAAAATGTTCTTCATTTTCTTTCTTTTTTTCAGGAGTACAAACAGAAACTTGACAAAATGAAAGTCATACAAAAAGAAATTAATGACCATCTTTCGAATTTGCCCGATTTGACATCACTTCCCGATGTAACTGGTGGTCTAGCACCGCTGCCATCAGCTGGAGATCTCTTCAATATCCATTAACCTAATTGATTTGAAGGAAAAAAATGTTTAATTTTCACGCAAACACATTTATTACGCCCCAATACATTTTAAGCGAGATTTTTTTGCCTTTGACCAATGCACGCTCTTTATAATCAGTGCTGTAGAAGGAAGTATAACTATTAATTAATAATTAGTTCTTTAGAGCACAAGTAGGAACATTTTTTTTTAATAATAAGATCGCATTTGTTAAAATTTATATTCAATTATGAAGGGAAAACATTGCATATTGGTTAATCGTAAGTGTTCATTAAAATTTATTTTAATTCCATATTATGTAAAATGCTAATTAAGTGGCAATTGATGAATGTAATGTTATGGTTAGTCATACAGTACTGAATTCTTAAATTGTGTTTTTACAGAAAAAAAATTGATATAATACAGGAAACAACAATAAAAATTATGGTGTCGATCTCGACAGTTGCGCATCACGACCCCAGGAAATGGATGTGTAAAGTTATATCAAATTCAGCGAAAACGTAATGATGAAGTTGTTTTGCGGATTTCATGAATTGAACAAAACTTTACACACCCATTTGCTAGTCGTGACGACCGACTATCGTCATCATTGGTAAAAACGCAGCATCACACTGATTTGGTAAATTGAAAGTCTTTCTTTACACCTTACAGAAATATCAGTTGTGTTTTTATTGCTATTCATTTCTACTATGAATCTTACAATAAAATATTATTACAATAATAACACTATCAACACAATGTGTAGTACATTCAATTACCAAGTAATAAATATATTATTAATTAATTAATTATACACAGCTGATGTTTGTTGTTGGTTTTTTTTTGCTGTAATTTTAATGTTAATGAGTAATTGCTTGACCATTCCATTTCTCAGTGAAATGCAAGACATCGCCAATACAGGTAGAAGGTGACATTTTCATTGCGACTGTGAATTTACTCCAAACATCTGCGTTCGCTTGTTTGTTTGATGATTTAAATGTTACTGGTTGTCGTCCACGAACTGGGTACGCACTTAGTATACAAGGAATTTCATTGTGGGCCAAACTCGATTCGTACAAACCACGATCGTCAACTGGAAGAACCTGGAAATAAGAAGATTTATTAAATTTTTATGTAATTTGCGTACGCATAAATGCTTGGATATATGGTTGAAACAGCGTGGGCGTTAAGGGAAAAAAAGGAAATGTCTATGAGGTTATGCTTTGAATGCCTGTGAATCATAGCGATGTGGAAAGACCGGGCATTCCACATACGTGTTGTACGACTGAAGAACGAATCCCTAAACTTAACTGTACGTCCAAAGATGGGCTTGATGGTAAACTAATGAGGATTTGAAGCACGCGGTTGAATGCAAGGAAAGTTGGCATGCAACTGTCTATTTCTCTTGAGCACCATTGGTGGAAGAAGCGATATCACAGTAACAATTAGGAGACGTTCTTTCTGGTGTGTTCAGGGGAATCCATTGATTTTGCGATGTTTTCGTCACCAATAAGTTTTATCGCACGGTTTTAAGCTTATACAAGGTAGTTTTAGGCGCACCAGACCAGATATGAGAATTGTACTCAAGTTTCGGGCGAATAAAAGCCTTGTAAATAGTAGCCAGATCAGATGGAGCGAAATATTTCATGCACCGGGTTAGAAAATCAAAACATTTCGCAGCATTTTTGGGCGACAGTAAATATGTGGTCATTCTATGTATCCTTTTAGGTTAGACTTATTCCTGAAAGGGATAAAGTCTATCATTCCAATAAGGATGATGTTTGTGATTGTATCAGCGGAGGCTTTCACGCTGCTATCGCGAAATAACAGCGAGCAGTTAATACTCCCAAAGAAGTTGTTAGGGCTGTCCTAATTGGCTTTCTCGTATTGCCATACTGTTTTTTTTTTAGCTTTTTCTCTAACTGCGAGGTTTCTTAACGAGAAATTAGCTGATACTAGACTATAGTCTGATGAGCCTAGAGACGATAATACATTGACGGATTATTTATCAGGATGAGAGGTAAGGAACAAGTCAAGGGTGTTAGCGGAATGATTTGCAATGTCAGGTATTCTTGTAGGCTCATTTACAAGCGGAGTAAGGTGATTAAACTCAGCGAATATTTCAACACACCTTCCTTCGGGTGTTGTCTGGACAGAATGGCGAAGTTACATTGTACATTGAAATCGCACGCAATAATGATTTCAGTGTTACGATCTTTTGTGACAATTCTTGCAATTGAATCAAGCAGTTCATCAAACTCATTATGAGTTGAAACATGGTCTAAGTTGGGACTTCTGTAGAAAAAACAGTAGTGTATGTTACGCTGTTGTACCTTCACTTTGAGTCATATGAAATTAAATTCCGCATTGGAACATTGGCTGAATTGAGCCAAAAGTTGAAACGCAACTTCATTACGGACATAAATTGCGAGTCCGCGTCGAGGGGGAAAAAAGGGCACTAAGTTTACCCAGGCGGATTTAATTGTGAAGTATCGGAATTGTCAAATACCAGAATTACTAGACTGTGGGCATTTAGATCGGCGTACACAGCAAAAAAATTCGATCTCAGCCTACGTATGTTTCTGTCAATTAGTTTCGCAGATTATCTTCTACACATAAACCAACATTTCCTCTTTCCTTTGTGCGCAAATGTTAAGACACTAAACGATTCTTATTGAATGGAATTTTTCTCAACTACACTCGTTGTGCCCACCTGATCGAGCTGTTGATCCATACTGACAGCCAAGACCCATTCGCGAACTTCCTCATGTAGATTGGGATCGTTTTTAAGGTGTATTTCCTCAGGCAATGGAACAGAACTAGGAAAATCTGTTGCTGCCAGGTCAGAGTGATCCACCAAGTTACCAGATCCTTCTTCAATGGCCTCGCACACATCCAAATAATGATTAAGGATTACAAACGCTTCGGCCTCACGACCAGCCGTACGCAAATCCATTCCTGCTTCGAAAAATCCTTTGTCCACGGGAATCACATCGGTGTATCGAAGCAAAGCAATAGAAATACGCTCTGCGATTGATTGTAGCGTCTCTACTTGCCGGCAAGCAGCTCGGGTCGTGTAGTAGTGGGCAATAAGGAGGAATTGCTCAACGTTGTTGGTCATCTGCGACTGAGTAAATTCGCTGGATGCTTTGAGAGACTGAAAAGATCGAAGGAGAAATATCGGAAATCTCTAAAAATAACTTGAGACTTAGAATTACCTGCGACAACTTAAATAGGAAATTTCTCAGACTCTTCCACAGGTCATCGCCAGCTTTATCCTCACGCAGTGCAAAGCAATCCAGAGCGATGCGAGTGTAAATGTTAAAATTAGCTTCAATCGGTGGCGCGCCATAGCTAAGATAGAGTCCTAATGCTGAAGGAGTATCGTTTTCGCGAATTAACTGGGCTGCGAAGAGCGCTACATATTTATGCAAAACGGCGCCACTAATTTGTTTGGCCTTCTCGAGGCAGCGCTGCCACTGATTCTGTTCGGCGAGCATGTCCAGAGCGCTTATAATGTCTGGGAATTAGAAAACAAATTTAAATAATAAACTACAACCATCTGGACGACAACCAACCTATATCGGCTAACTGTTCGACGTTGCCCTCATTCTTGAGGCGCGACTTTTGCAAATGCTCCACATATGCCACTAATTCCGGATCGATTTCCTTAGCCAGTCTCCTTGCTTTGGACCACTGCTCTGCCCGAATGAATACATCGACAGCTTCTTTGGCCATATCAGCGGCAAGATAAAGCTGAGCAGCTGGTCCAATCTGTTTGATTTCCAACAAACGTGGCCCTAGTGCACTGGCCACTTCTTTTGCATCTTTGTCATCAAGAAACTGATTGCATATCTCTGCCGCTCGGATAAGGGCACGCTCCACCGTAGTTGCATCCTCAGCATTTGTGTTGTCAATCTGCATGAGGCATTCCGCTGCCTTGCGAAAGTCTTCACGCTTTGCAAACTCTGCGGCCTTCTGCAGATAGGCTCTCGAGTCATCGCTTTTGCCGCTACGGCGATTCTCATGAGCCTGCAAGCGCCTCAGATCACTCAAAGCTGACGGAAAATGATCTTCGGCAATACGCAAAGCATCGTCAAACATTCCCGAGTCTTTGTAATGTTCCACTATCAATTCTGGTCGCTGGGCGCGCAACATTAACGCTTCATATTCCGAGTAGTTGCGCGTTTCCAGAGATGAAGCTGCCTGACCAATGAGGACCTCGTCGACGGCTTCAGGCAAATGGGTTTCGGCGATGTTTAGTGCCGCCTTCCAGTCTCCTGCATGCGTATACATAAGTATGGCTTCCTTCGGTTTGTTCGCCTTGATAAATTCCACTTCGGCCTCCTCGAATTTGCCCTCATCCTCGAGGCTCATGGCAATCTTCAAGTGAACTTCGTCGCTTGGCTTTCCTGCAACGCGGCACAAGTCCATCGCGAATTCAAATTGGCCCGAGTCACAAGCAAAGCTCAGGGCTGTGTCAAACAGCCCCAACTTATTAAGCAGACGTACAGCGCCTTCAACCGGCATTGATTTTGCCCACATGTAAGCCACCTGATTGTTGGCACCGTCTGTGCCTTTTTGCTTGGCCACGCGATAACCGTCTTCCCAGCGGCCAGCTGTGCAGTACATGTGAACTGCAGACTTCCAATCACCTGATGCGATAAAATGCACTTCGGCATTTTTGAACTTTCCCTTCGACTCAAGTTGCCGAGCCAAATGCAAATGTGTGCTGTCTAGCAAATCCTTGTGGAACCGTTCCACCAGGCGAATCATTGAATCGTAGAGTTCCCGGCGCTTGTACATGGCAATAGCACGATCAGGCTCATTGACTGCTAGCAGAACCTTTTCAGCATCCCGGTACTTGCCTGTAAATAAATTCATAAATATCTAGAAAAACGGACAAAAGCATCTACATACCTTGCTCTTCCAGATTCACAGCGAGACTGACAAACAAATTGCGCATCTCCTCTGAGTTGAGGTGTGTCTCCCCTATGGAATAAGCTCTTTCCCATTTTCCGTGCCTGTTAAGCATTTCGATGGCCTCCTTAAAGAGATTTGATCTGACCAAAAGGTCCTCAGCGCCTTCGATATCGCCGGCGAATGCCAAATGCTTCGACAGGTCTAATGCGTATTTCTGAATCTCTTCGGGCTCGTCTAGAACTTTGGCAATTTGCACAGCTTTGCGCCATTGTTTCGCGCCGACTGCTGCTTCGAGAGCTTTCAGGGTAACGCCCGCCTCGATATAGTGATTGATAGAGGCATCCAACTGCTTACGAGCTACAAGCCAATCGCCCCATTCCTCCTCCAGACTGGTGACTTCATCCGGAGCAACCTGCCGGGCAAGATCTAAAGCTCGTGCATAGGCACCACCTTTGCGGTATAACGTTAGAGCAGCTTCGGGCCGGGATAGTTTGTATGCTATGTCACCGGCCATTTCATAGAGTTCTGCGCGTAAGTAAGATCACCGATTAGTCATTGGGAAAGTGGATAGGATAACAGACTTTACCAGAAGTGACCAATCCCTCGGTCACCCTCATCATTAGCGCATTGTCGTCCATCAGATGTGGCGTCTTCAATGCCAGTCTCGCTGCTCGTGCAGGCTTTTTCGCCTTCAAGTACAGGGTCATTGCATTTTCGACGTGACCTTGTTCCTCTAGCACCTGACCAGCTTTTTCTTCTTGACCCGAAGACAAAAGAAACTCCATTTGTTCCTCCTTCAATTGCTGCAATCCTCCGTATCCACGGCGATCAGCTAAGCTCACAGCTTCATCCCACATGCGTAATCGCTTGTACATCTCGAGGGCCGCTTCGATATCACCCTGCTCCAGATAGATGCGCTCAGCTGTACGAAGGTCCGAGTGTAACAGCGCCATCTTTGCTGCCACCTCAGGACACATAATGCCAGAAGTGCCTGTGGATTCTTTATATTTGTCCGCCGCTTGGATCATATCGCCCAAGTAGAAAGCCTTAGACACATTACCTAGAGCTGCATAACATCGTTGTGCCACCCGCAAGTTGCCGTCTTCTAGAGCAATTACTGCCAAGTTGTGCCACATTGCTTTGGCTGCTGGCTTATCGCCAAGCGTCTCTAAAAAATGGACTGCTCGACCGAAGTCACTGTCATTCACGGCCGTACCAAATTCCACCAAACCTTCATCGAGCTGGTAAGAATGCTCTGTGGGTCCCTCTTGGCTGCGTACGATTGTGCGGCCCTACCAAGAAAAACAATAAGAATTCATATAAAGCTGTTATTGGCATCACTTACACCTTCCCTGACCACTTCAACTGCATCGCCTCGAATAGACATCATTGTCATATGTTCAGGTAAATCGATATTGTACCAAATAGCCAAGTTGGTATAGCTTTGGGCAACAACAACATCACTCTGTGGAACCCATTGAACAAACGAAATATTTCCAAGAAGGGTTTGTTTCTTACCCGAGAATATATCCACGAGTATCAACCTGGAAATGCGAAAAACAATTAGTTCTGTTGTTTTATCAATTGCGGTCCAAGTAAAACTCACTTCAGTTTTTTATCCCGAAAAAGTAATTTATGAGCTGTTTCGCTTAGCTCGATCCAATCGATCTTAGCATCATGGGTAACCTGACTTATGGCAATTTGCGAGATCATATCGACAACGCATATTGTCTTTGCGTCCAGTAGAAACGCGAGCTTTTTATTGTCCCTGGAGGATTAATAATAATCGAATCCCCAAGCCGTTAAGACATTAAAACCGACTTTTAACAAACCTGGTGTTTCCGCGTTCATTTAAACGCACTGAGATAACGTGTGGGTTGACGAATTCTGACCGAACAGATCCGAGAATTCTGTTCTCGCCATACTCCACCAGTGACAATTCGCCAACGTTGAAAATCAGACATACATTGGGATTCTCAAAGTAGAATCTCTCATGCCTTCCCGAAGCAGACCATGGAACCTCACTTACCAAATTTCGCGTTAGATCGCACAAAATCAATGAGTCCTCCGTGCGAGCTACCAAGTAATTATCTTTGCCCATAATGCGGACATCGTCGATTTCTAGACCCAAATGCGACTCAATGCTCATCTGCTCGGTTGTTTCTTGCAGGGACTTCACCAGTAATTGGCTGGGTGCAACGAAAATCAATTCGAATTTATCCTGCCAAATAGTACGACGTAAAACTGATTCAAAGACAATTACTGCGCCGGCTACGGAGCCCATCGCCAAGCTGGAAGGTTGTCGGAAATAATTAGGTAATACTTTAATGAAATGATTTTTGCCTACCGAGCACCATCTTTGCGCCAGATCAATGATGAAACTGTGTAAAAGTGCTCAATGTCCTTTGTTGCACTTTCGCTCCATGCTGCCAGTCTTGGACTCCAAGAGAAAATCCGTATTCGGTCGAAACTTCCGAACGCCACCGCTTGCCCATTGGGACTGCAGGCGGCAACAGAGAACTCACGCTCCCCCTCGGTCCTCGAGTAGTCGAATGTCCGCACCTGGCGACACTGTTGGCGGTACGTGTAAAATATTTAACTTTATCACTTTACTCTTGCACTTGCCTGTGAGTCATAGAATACAATCCGCTGATCGCATCCACCAGCACAGAATCCACCTTGCGGCCAGGCTAAGGCAAATGGCGGTACCGGATGTTGCAACAGCCGTCCGGATGATTCGTTTCCATCGTCCGTTACGAAGAAACGTATTATGGTGCCATCATTGTGTCCCGAAAGGAACCCAGACCCTCTAGTATTTGCCGCCAGGGAAATAGTTGTACTGTCGGCACTGTAAAGACTTTGCGATTTGTTCGTCTTGCATTGGAGGGCACACACCTTGCCATCGTCTAGACCTGTTTACAGACAGACAAACATGAATGAAGACGATTTACGATGTTTTGTTGAAAAATTTTTTAATTTTCTTTTGTAAAAATAGGGTTTTTAATCATCAACATATTTGGCTCTACTATAAAAGTCTCTCAATCGGCCCCGAGTTTGAGCCAATCTCATCCAGTTTTGCATATTTTTTGGATATTTTTACTTGGCTTATAACATTGGTCATGGTCAACCTACATAGTCGTGTCAGTTTATTTGGATTTTCTCTCGTGGCTTTATAAAGTTCTACTGATATCATAGGCGGCTTTAAAGTCTATAAAAAGTGGGTGTAGTGAGTTTTGAAACTCTAGACATTTTTCCATCACCTGCCTAAACTCTGTAAATCTGATCAGTTGTTGATTTGCTTGGTATGAAGCCAAACTGGTATGGACCAATGACGATGAACGATAGAGGAGAAAATCTTTTACGAGGTACTCAACAACGTTGT
The DNA here is from genome assembly GCA_947095585.1 of Nephrocerus scutellatus. NCBI lineage: Eukaryota > Metazoa > Arthropoda > Insecta > Diptera > Pipunculidae > Nephrocerus > Nephrocerus scutellatus. The sequence continues at coordinate 17,321,297 of OX352765.1, read as the reverse complement.
GTCACGATAATTGCTGCATGTTGTGATATCTCTTTTCTTATGTATGGGGCACATGATGCCTCTGCTATCTTCGTCTATGTGGGCGCATGGCTACTGAGCAGGGGTTCGTGGTTTGAATATCGGTAACACCAAAAGTATTTTTCAAGGTGTCCCACCTCTCGCGAATGGGTGACAAACGTTCCGAGAGTATTCAACTTGTCACGGAAAGCTTCTCAATTTATCGTTCGGCTCCCGCCCTAAACTGTAGGCCCCTTCCAAAAATATACATGCACAACAAATGGTCGTGAGAAGCTAAGCCGTGGACCGCAACGGTCTGTCGCGCCGTATATTATTATTATTATTGACTTCGTCTGTGCTTGGTGGCGGCAGCATAGTATGGTCTTTCGGTAATTGGTGGAGCCTCCAATTTCTCAGATCACGTTAGCTGGCCATTTAGCAACTCATGGAGGTGCTCTTCCCATCGCTCTAAGATGCTTTTAAGATCGGCGATCAGATTACCCTCTGTGCCTTTGCAGTATGTGCAACGCGGTGTATATGCGTCATACCGCGGACTCTTTGGTAGGACCTCCGCGCCTGGTGCGGTCCTTGCTCTCTGTAATGTTCTAGTTCACGGACCTTCTGAGCTCTTTGTATTAAAACTCCCGTTCCTGCGTTCAATCTAGTTATACAATTGACAGCTACAGCTACTTAAGACCTACAAGATTGTTTGGATTTTTGTTTTTATCTCTCCGAGTAGTCTGACATAAAAAAACATAGCCATAGTTTGCAAATTTAACGTCAAACTGACACCACGAGAGAGAAATCTTAACGTTACCCATCAAATGGAGGGATATTTTTTTGAGATTATTTATGATTATGTATTTATGTTGTACAATTGACAGCTACAGCTGCTTAAGAGCTACAAGATTGTTTGGATTTTTGTTTTTATAAAAATAAAAATTTGCACATTTGTTGGAAATCCACATATCCATCCTAAAAACTTAGTTTTTTAACATTTACTTTTTTCCTTTTAAATCTGGCGCAGATTGTTTTTTTGGCTGTCAAATAGCCAAAATCGGCAAAATATCGGTTTTTAAGGTCGGGGCTATTTCAAAGTATTTTCTTTTTTCCACGCTTCACACGCGCCACACGCGACGCGGGATACCAACATTAAGCCGCTCACAAAATTTCAGTTATGCGAAACGAGAAAATGGCGCGATTTCAAACCATCACACGTGCCAGAGACGAAACTTGTCACGGCTATTATGGACTTAGAGACTCACAAAATTTAAGCTCTCTAGGTCGTGTGGAATTTGTTTAAAAAGGACCTCAAAGTCGAAAAAAAATTCAAGCTATATCACGCGCCAAACACAACATACGCGGAATATAAAAATGCTATTTTGTACTTAGATACTCACAAAATTTTAAATCTCTAGGTCGTAGGTGGTAGTTAAAAAGGACCTCAAAGTAGTCGAAAATACAGACAGAATAGGGTCAAGTCAAGTTAAATTAAAGTTTTAAAAAACGATATAAAAGGAAAAAACGACATAAGTCTTAAGTATTAGGGTTTCCCATTGTGAGAGCGCCTTACAAATTCAATAATGGAAACGAGGAAGTTCTACTTCATACTGTCATAATCTCAACAGCGGCCATTAAGAAGATAACGACAGGATGTCCTCATTAAAATGGCGCGTTGCATAAGCATTTAAGCAAACAGCACATGCACATACAATTTAATGACTGCTTATATTGCGAATAATGTGATTCAATTAGGTGATGCCTTGTGAAAAATAAAACGTTCTACCCCCATATCATCAGCATATAACGGTTAGAATTTGCACCCATCTTGAAAATAAAAACATTCAACATCCACACACACCCGTAGACACAGAGTACACCGCCCAGCGACCACCCACCCACCAATCAAACAACTAACCGGCTATGATGAAACCTGTCGATAACCAAATTAACGCTGTCACCGCAGTAGCCAGGGGAAACTTATTGCAAATCACTTTCTTGTCGTTCCACAATTCGCCCAGCTTGTACACATATACGATGTTGTCACTTTGTCCGACGGCAAGTTTTGTGGAATCAGGACTGAAGGCGAGGCCACGAATTACATAAGATGTTTTGCCGTTAGCTGGATTAGCAGGTTTCGTTGAGAATTTATCACGACGGTCGCCGGAATCATCGAAAAGCAGGATATACCTGTCTGCTGTTGCAACTGCAAGCTTCTGATGATTGGATGACCATGCCAGCCCAGGAACACGGTGCAAATGGTCCTACAAAGATGGGTGAGCTCTGTACCATATATTAAAAATATTATATTCCGTTTACCTGGCCGTCAATTATTGTTTTTAAATATTTCAATTGCATTTTAGTTCTACGTTAAGCAAAAGAAATCCAAAACTTGACTGTTAGAGGTATTAAAAAAATCACTGCGTTTGTTGTGGCTTTTCTTGCTTTGTTTTGTTTTTGCTCGTAGTGTCTTAGTTACTGTCAGCGAAAGGATTCCTTGGTTTTAATTTTCGCGGGTTTCCCGCAGTGGTAAGTAAGGGTGGGATATCACATATCAACAAATAAATAACCGCCAACATAAAAAAAGTAAAAGTTTTCTCAACAACCGAAAAAAAAAACGTTTCCAAAAGAGTTGATGGTATCTGCTCTTCTGTTCGCAGCTTTTAACAAAGCTTTCTGAATCGGGTCATTCTGTTATCAGTTAACTGTTGTTATTTTCTCTCTTATATATTTGAATGAAAAACAAATAATGTCTTTCTAATTATAACACAGCTCCCACGTTAGAAAAACTTAAAATTATATCTTACAAAATTGTATGGATTTGGTTTTGACTAACAAAAAAAAACATGAAACGTCTTTAAAATCGAAACATGGGGGTACATGAACAAAAATAGTAATGTAACGAAAATATTATAGCCGTATTTTATTTGCCCAGGAGCAAACAATTGCACTGTCGAATTCCTTCTTTGGAATTGTGAAAACCTGCTGTTTGGCTGGTTTTGGCTGGTTTTGACATTCGAATTCCGAACTCGCTTGGCAAATAAAATGCAGCTTATATCGTCTTGCATTAATAGTTCCCTAAATAATAGTCTTATGTCATTCGACTTGCTCAAACCATAACCACGGGTAAGCTGTCAAAGCTGTCGTGGGAAATGCCAAACCAAAATCACCTTATCCGTCGATTAGCGACGGGTAGCAAAGTTACAGTGTCGGTTACAAAAATTTGCAAATAAAACGCAAAATCAAACCATACCTTGGGTATAGTTTGCAAATAGAATGTCAAACCTAATCCACGAGAGAGAATTCCTATTTCTACCCTGCAAATCGAAAGGGTCATTAGAGACGTAAGTGCGCTGGTCTTGAGTTTGCGTCGTATGCGGCGGTTTGGCGAGGAAGGCGAACCGAGCAGATTGGACGAAATCGCCGCTTTCACTGCTTTCTATTCAGTGTAGCTCACGACTCTGACGTGATAACGCCATGATTAATGGGTTTGTGGATGGAGCTTATTTAGATCTCGTTATTTTTTATTTAGACTTAAGCAAAAATAGGTATTTAAGACAATATTTATATGTAAAATGTAAAGCAAGCGTATAAAAAAAGTATTAAAATACCGTTACGAAAATTAGTTAGTAGTTGATGTCGCCATGAAAGTATAAAAGGAACAAGGCGTTCCTTGATCGAAAATGGAATATGAGCAATTAGAATTACATACTCTTAGGGTATAAGATTAACCGACTTTTTAAGCTTAAATTATTATGTACTGGTGTTGTCAAAAATGTAATCAAACCTCTTCAAAGTGTCTACGTGATAGAATCTATGTTTAGAAGTTTTACAATAGATGACTCAATTCAATTGTAAATAAGGAATGTTCTGGTCTTTGCTAGATATTTCTGTGTAGATATTCTAGAATAGATTGGAGATCTTCATTTACCTTTGCCACCGCGTTCTCAACTAGGCCAATATGAGAAGAAAAGTACAACTGCACATCATCTGCATATAATCTATGATATCTACAGTTATTAATTAGAGCAGGTAGGTCGTTAATAAAAGCGAAAATAAAATTGGTCCTAGTACTGATCCTTGAGGGACACCTTGTGAGAGCTGACGAGAAGAGGACAATTGGGAATTGTTATAGACTGCCTTTAGTCGATGTATAAGATAGCTCAGAACAAATTTATTGGCAGTTAGAGAAAATTTTAAATTACAGTTGAGCTTATTTATCAGTAGCTCGTAGTTGACAGAATCAAAAGCCTTGGAAAAGTAAAAAAAAAATCATAATGGACATTTCATCTTTGACAAGATTCTGTCGGATGTCATCAGTAATTTTAAGCATATCTCTAATACAGCTGAAAACTTTCCTAAAATTCGATTGCAGTGGCGATAGAAACGTAAAATTGCAATTCGACGATACTCATTGACTGTGGATGAGTTTTTTTTTTCAGTACAGGAATAATCTTTGCTCGTTTCCATTGTATTAATCTACTGTATTGAACGATAAAGCCATGTTTGAAGCATTATTTGGTAACATTGGTTCAGTATAATTAGAATCAGTTGAGCATCTAGCAAATGTACCATTTAATTCTTCGATGTCCAAGTTATCTCCGAAACCAATTCCTTTTATCTTTGTCCACAAAGACCTAAAAGAAGTATTTACGTCGCATTTATTATAATAAAAATCCCGTTTGGTGTGCCTTCCAAGCGTGACAACTTTATTACGCATTTTTTTATAGCTGTCGTACATTGTCGAAATATTAAACCTTTTCCAACGAATATAAAATTAGTCTCTACGAGTAATACAACCTTTTAATTCGGATGGGAGAAGCATTGGCCCTGATTTTGCGTGACTTTAGCAGAACATGCCTATCAAAAAGCAGAAAAATGTTGTTAAAACATTCGACTTGTTTATTTATGTCGGGAGTAAGGTAAATACTGTCCACTGCCCACCAAAAAGGTCATTTAGATTTATGTTAGAGAAATCACGAAAGCGGTAAATTTGGTTGACACAGGTCGAGATCGAGATGTTGATGTCAAGTGTGACAAATAAAAGATCATGGTGTGAGAAACAAGGAGCATACAGTTGCGTATAACAAGAGATCAGTTTAAATTACTAGTCCGTATTAAATCTTACTTTTCTCAATCATATAAATCCGTGTCTGAAAATTTTGAAATTTTCTGTCTTTGAGAGGTTTTACTGTATCTTAAATACGGTACATGCATATGAGTGCAAAAACATAAAAAAACATATAATTTATTATAATTGAATCGGTCTAAAAGCTATTGTTTTAAAATCTTTTGTTTGCCGTTTATTAGATGGGAAAACAATACAAAACAAATTTATTTGACATTTCATTTTCAATAGGAAAAAAAAATCCAAGCAAAGAACTCGGAGAACATCAAAGGGAATTCGCCGCTGCCCGTTTGATTTGAAAATAAAACATCTAGCGACTGAGACAACACAGAAATTGTGAAAAAAAATTTCGTTGACGAATTTTTATTATTTCGCATTAAAAAACCTTTTTCTCGTAGTTTATTTCTTTATTCTTTTTGCGTTGCAATGCCAAGCGAAATAATAACACTGCAGCTGGGCCAGTGCGGGAATCAAAGTAAGTATTGTCGCTAGTGGCTGAGTGCGCGCACACACAGGACAGCTTTTGATGTGATGGAATTTTAGTGAATTTAGTTTTTAACTAAAAAAATTATTGCATTTTTTTCAGTTGGATTTGAGTTTTGGAAGCGCCTTTGTTTAGAACATGGCATTTCACCAAATGGAGTTTTGGAAGATTTTGCTACAGATGGCCTCGATCGAAAGGATGTATTTTTTTATCAGGTGAGTCGAGTCGGTTGAGTGTGGTTAGCATAGCCCCTTATTTTGTTTAATTACAGGCTGATGATGATCACTACATCCCACGGGCGGTCTTACTCGATTTGGAGCCCAGAGTCATACACACCATAATGAGCTCTCCTTATGCAAAGGTTAGTGTAATGGAGGTTGATTTTTTAAACATTTTACCAAACATTTTAGTTATTCCATTAAAACAGCTATACAATCCGGAGAATGTATACCTCTCAAAGCATGGCGGTGGCGCTGGCAACAATTGGGCCTCTGGCTATAGTCAAGGCGAAAAGCTGCAGGAGGAAATTTTCGATATTATTGATCGTGAAGCTGACGGTAGCGATTCTTTAGAAGGATTCGTCTTGTGTCACTCGATTGCTGGTGGCACTGGTTCTGGATTGGGATCATACATAATGGAACGTCTTTCGGATCGATTCCCAAAGAAATTAATTCAAACGTACAGTGTCTTTCCAAATCAGGACGAGATTAGCGATGTTGTGGTTCAACCGTACAATTCACTGCTAACTCTCCGACGACTGACCAGCTGCGCTGATTGTGTCGTTGTTCTTGATAATACGGCCTTAAATCGCATTGCCACTGATCGTCTACACATTCAAAATCCTTCCTTTATGCAAATTAATACGCTCGTATCGACTATTATGTCTGTGAGCACTACGACGTTGCGGTATCCCTCATACATGAATAATAATCTAATTGGATTGACTGCACCTCTAATTCCAACGCCACAATTGCATTTTCTAATGACCGGATATACTCCACTTACAACGGACAGCGATGTAAGTTGTAGTATTACATTTTGGATCGAGTTCACATTGAGATATGCTCATTGAATTTCAGCAAACAGGAAATGTTCGTAAAACCACTGTCCTCGATGTTATGCGCCGTTTGCTGCAACCTAAAAATATGATGGTTTCCACTGGCCCGGACAAGACCAACCATCATTGTTACATATCAATTTTGAATATAATTCAGGTAGGAATTGCATTTTTTATTTAAATAACTAGCGAAAGTAAACAGCGTTGCCCGGCTGTCCACACCATACTACCACCAAGACCAACCTTAAGATACACCCAAATCCCCTCCACCCACCACAAATATCAGCACTTTTTATCAAATGTACTGTCTTCGAGTCAATCGCATACAAACAATACCTTTCACCCCACCACATCAACCCCCTCAACACCATTACCACACTAACCCCTAAAAACATCCACCCAAACCGTTCCCACCATTATTATTATTATCATGGCCTTATTCCTTGTGTATGTTTTTTTCATGTCGCAGGGCGAGGTCGACCCGACACAGGTTCACAAATCACTACAACGAATTCGCGAACGGAAGCTTGCGCAGTTCATTCCATGGGGACCGACAAGTATCCAGGTAGCATTGTCGCGCAGTTCACCATATGTCCAGAGTAGTCATCGTGTCTCTGGTCTTATGTTGGCCAATCACACTAGCATTTGCTCACTCTTTGAACGTGCACTTGGGCAATATGACAAATTAAAGAAACGTGGAGCATTCTTGGATCAATTTCGCCGTGAGGACATTTTTAAAGACGATCTCTCCGAGCTGGACGAATCCCGCGATGTCGTCGATTGTCTTGTACAGGAATATGAGGCTGCAACACAACCGAATTACTTGCATTGGTCCGCAAAAAAAGGAAATGAATAAGCACAAACAGCTAAAGTGGCTGATTAGATTTTCGAATTTAATTACCTTTTACATGTTCGCAATTGTATTGTTAATAGCGACACAAGCTTTTTCTTTATCGTATTTCAATTTTTTGTGATGCCATACATATACTCACACAATTAGTTTTAAAAACGTTTTTTGCTGTGCCATTATGTGAACAATTTTCAAAATTGACTAACAATTAATGCACAAGTCTTTATGTTGGTCCTGCTTCAATTTTTTTTTGTCATTAGCTATAAAGGCTTATAGTCTGCAATTATTTCACAGTGGTGGTGAAACAAGTAATCTACTAAATTGTTTGTTTCCTTATTAACGCTTATTAAAAATAAATGCTACACTCTTAAACATTTAGTTTTATAATTTTCCGCCATGTCTCAAAATAGATTATTGTTTGGAAGCGAAGTTACCTATGTGAAGAGAATTCCTTAAGAACAGAAAAGAAAAACACCTTATGATGGTTGATGATTGACGAACTAAGATTTATTTTGTTCCATTTTACATCAAAAACTTCTCTGATTAAATAACAGACTTTATTACTTTTAAGAGTACACCTACATGATTGGAATATTTGAGAATTTTTTATTAATTTAAAGATTGTAAAAAAAAATTATCTCTGCTTCTGCCAGCCGATTGTGCTAAACTTTAAAATCGTTTCAAAAATTCTTCAGCACAAGTACGAGCTCTGGCATTTACGGCCAATTTCATCTCGCTGATCTCTTTATCGATTTCTTCCATGAAACTGATGACAAAATCAACCAATTTATGCTTGTACATTTGCTCCGTGTGGAAGTTGGTGATTAGGAAGCTAATGTCGTATCCCTCGATTGGTTTCCGGCGAAGAATGACGAAACTCTCGGCGCGGCGCATCATGAAGCGAGTGAATTTGTGGCACAGAATTTTCTCGATTTCATCCGCTTGTTTGACGGCAATACTCACACGTACGGAATTCACGCTCGGTTCGATAAGGACACGCTCACGTTCATTTCTTGATATAACAACTGGTGTTAGGATCAATTCTTTGCTGCTGCATACTTCGATTTCGGGTTTGTTGTGGCGTTCCACTACCTGCGATGGAAAATCGGTGAGGCACATCGCAGCAGTCAATGAATGACGAACGGCTGTAAGGTAGGGTTTCAGTGTTGCGGCCATTACTACCTGAATAACAAAAAGACGGAAAATATACCACACAAATTTTCTCAAAAAGTTTTTATTAGAGATTTGTTATGATTCACCTACTAATAGCAATAAACAATAATACAGAAAATGAAAAACACAAAAATCGAATTCTATTTTAGGTGCGTCAGATGTCAGATTCAGCTTTCAGCTGTCAGGTTGTCACCTCTTGGCCGCTTTCAAAAGTTTCATGTAATACTTCAAAATATAGGGTGTGTTTTATTTTGATGGAAAGCGGAGAATAGTATATCATGGAGAGTTTAGACTAAAGACGTGCGAGAAAAAATCCTGCTCATTTTTTTTTGCAAGCCACAAATGTAAGTCAAGCGAGCGAGAAAAGTGTGTGTGTATATTGTGCGAGTTAGAAGCTTGAAACACGATGCGGTAGCCGAGTGCGGCAATCTAACGAGCACTTTTCTGCGAGTAATGTACGCTTTTTTTTACACAACCAAAACCGGTTTTTCTGCTAAACCGGTTATGCGCAATGCAAAATTACTTTGGTAATGTGTGTTCGCTGTGACTGCAGTAAATAACAAAAGTATTACTAGTGTGTATAACGGCTACTTTCGAAGCTAGGTTATAGTGTATGAAACAGCCACTTTCGTCTATTGACGTGTGAAAATAGAGAAAAAAATTATCGGATTTTTCGGATATCTCGGAACCCAGATTTCTCCAATATAAAAAAACACTGCCATAGTTTGACTTCAAAACATAAGGTGTAAGCGGGTGGGTAAGTGGATAAATAATTTAACAGTTAAAATTCAGATGTGTTTTTCGTTCTCCTTATTCTTCTTATGGGCGTGTTAACTATCGAAATTCAGATATGGGTTTTTTGAGCTTACTCCTTAAGAATCGAATTTCATATATGTATAGAAAAAATTACACAAAACATTTTATGGGAGTGTTAACAAAACCGTTAACAAAAAATGAAGTCATTAGTTTTTGACCTTTCACACGAACTAAAGAGCTTAAATTTTTAAAGCAGCGCTATCTCGCACTTTTTTTTTGATATTCCACGTGTGACACGTGTCGCTAATCGTGTGTAGCGTGTGTAATGCATGGAATTGTGGAACAGGTATATATCGGCTTCTACTAGTCAGAATTTTATGAGACTTGTCTTAAAACAATTGGTTAGCGCTCGATTTGCGATGAAGTAATTTGTGATGTGTAGCGTCGTATAGCGCGTGGCTTGTAGCGCGTTTAAAAAAAAATCAAGAAAAACATTTTTTTTTTTAAATTTTGTGAGCAGCTATATCTCACACAGTGTGACACGTGTCGCTAATCGTGTGTAGCGTGTGTAATGCATGGAATTGTGGAACAGGTATATATCGGCTTCTACTAGTCAGAATTTTATGAGACTTGTCTTAAAACAATTGGTTAGCGCTCGATTTGCGATGAAGTAATTTGTGATGTGTAGCGTCGTATAGCGCGTGGCTTGTAGCGCGTTTAAAAAAAAATCAAGAAAAACATTTTTTTTTTTAAATTTTGTGAGCAGCTATATCTCACACAGCATTTTCGATTTTTTGCGTGTCGTGCGACATGTGTGGCGTGTGTAATGCATTTAGGAGAAATAAAAAAATGCAAAAGAAATAAGAAAAAAAAATAAATTAAAATAAATTTACTAAAAATTCCGGCCCCGTCCGTAAAGTCGTGTTGTGTTTTTCTTGTGGCAAACAATAAAAATTCATAGTTTTATTGTTTGTCGCCAGGTTGTGCGGACACACATGAAGTTGGTCGCTATCCGTCCATATGGAAATGTATGTATAGTCAAGAGTATAACAATGTTTACTACGTTTATATGAGAGTTTGAGAAACAATGGTATTACAATTTTTAAAAATGGAACACCAAACCTTCACTGTACCCTGCAAATCGAAAGCGCTTGAAACTAGGCCCAGGTTTATATGGTACCGAAACGTAGTTCAAGCTGGCTTCTAGCCCGCATATAAACGTAGTAATTTGTGCTGGTCTGCCTAATGGATTTGGTGTACTATGGTTTGATGGCTCACTTTCTTTGTTGCATTGATAAGGAAATTTTAATTTTCAAACCCGATGCGCAAATACATCTACACATATATAAAACGTTATAACATTCTACATATCCATACATCTTTTCACCTGCATGTGTAATAATAATTATAGTGCTCCGAGCTATCAGCAAAGGATATCCGTTTCTCGATATGGTCGGACGTTCGCGTATGTAAATGTCATTCTACTTTTGTGTTTGAATAAATAATAAAAGGCACGTATATCTGTACTTTTCAGTCAGAAGTCACAATTATGTTATGGGTGGGCAAAACAAAAGGTTTATTATTTTCAATTCACCAAGTCTTGGTTGACATAAAGCAAGAAAATAAGAATGGCACTGAATGACTGCAAATGTGAAATGAGTTGTTTTTCTGTTCTTGAAAAAGACATAGTGATGCTTTTATATGCCTTAAAGAGAATTGCAGTCTCTTACACTCGTTTAACGAGATAACTCTGCAGTTGTTTTACTCTCTTTTATTTACAACTACTGTATTCCATTATACTCAGAAATCAGAATACAATAACTTCTGTCTCATCGTAGCTTCTTTAAACCTTTCATATGAGTAGCTATTTATTTGTTGCATACAAACAAGTATACGAAAATATACCATTCCATTTTTAACCTACTTATAACTACATTAAAAAGCTTGTAATACAGCAATTATAATACGATCCAAATACACAAGAGATTGCGCTGGTAGTCGTTAAGTAAAGTTTAAACCAATTTCAGATTTTCGACCATTAACAAATTTTGAAACGTGTGTATCTAATGTTATCGACAAGTTATCCGGAAAATTTCGGTAATATGAGAAATATTTGCTGTATTGAAGATTCCAAACTTCTTCTTGTATTCCAATATGCAGGCCCAAGTCATACAAAATCGTTTAGAGTAGATGTGAAAAGGAATGCGACTTAAAATTTGTTCAACAATGCTGTATTCCATTTGTACGGACAACTGCTTGCTATATTTCTTTCTCCTCGCAGCATCTATAGACCTTTCCTATGAGTATCTACTACATTGTGGCACAAATTACGAACACATAAATTATTTTCTTATAATTTTAAAAATAGTAAATCTCACGTCTTGATAACAATTGTTTTCAATTTGGGAAATAACGCTTAAGATTAATCAGAATTGCACGTTGCCGTAAAAATCTCTGACTGGTAGAAGTGCGATCAAACATACACGCCGGTAATTTTCTTCCAATACAGGAAAAGCTGAATGATCGGGCTAGTCGCTTCAAAGTAAGGTTGGCGCGAGGCCAATAATCTTTGGATACACTGAGGAATGACGACGACCACGGCAACGAAAACTGTTAAACGATTTAAGATTTTTTCACACGACCATAGACGAAAGTGCCGGTTTCCTACGCTATAACCTACCCTCGAAAGTAGACATTATTTACACTAGTGTGGTAACATAGAAAATAATTGTGTTATTTACTTCAGCCTCAGCGAACATACATTCCCAAAGTAGTTTTGCATTGCGCACGCTTAGCAGAAAAATTGTTTTGGTCGTGTGAAAGTGCATGATGGACACGTCTGCGATTAGAAGACACACAATCAAAATAGTGGAGCGCGAATTTAAAGAAGTGCAATCTCTTAACTATCTCGGGTCACTGTAGCACCGATAACAGAATGGAACCAAAAATCCGTGCAAAATTGCTTAAAGCCAACGAAGTCTACTTTAGTCTGTAAAGGCTCTTCAAATCCAGGAATCTAACCATAACACCCAAACTGCTAGTATAAGACAATGGTCCTACCAGTACTTACATATGGATCCGAGAGCTTAGCAAAAAGCATTCTGACCTCTTAGCTGTGTTCGAGAGAAACTTCTTACGAAGAATTGTTGGCTACGTATGTGAGGAAGGACGATTCCGGAGACTCTATAATGATGAGATCTACGAGCGTTATCGCGATGTCGACATCGTAAAGAGAATTAAGCTTAGTAGGCACCGGTGGGGAGGACACCTAGCTCTCATGAACTGAGAGGATTCTGCTTGGAAAGTCCTTTGCGTTAGGATTTATGGAACATGACAGCGAGGTCGGCCAAGCCTACGCTGGAAGGATGGCGTAGACCACGACGTTCAGAGTTTACGGATGACAAATTGTAAGACATCGGCTCGGTGGAGAGATTTTTTGCTGGAGGCCAGGATCGGACCCTGGTTGTACAGGGTGACTGAGATGATATAAGCAATATGCAAAATGCACAATACCGCACGCACGATTTCCGGTTATCACCATTAACACACGTACTTTCGTGTTCTACAGAACACCGAACATTGCATCCGTTTTTCATTCGTTGTTCCGTTTTGTTATTTTAGCATTCGTTGCTACGTATATGTGCAACTAGGAACATCGAACACCGAAGATAACATCGCGAGTATAAATCCAGCATGAGATCGCGTACTTTCATTCTTTACGTCAAATGGTCGGGATTCAAAAATTCCCGCATTTAAAGGAAATCACAATTTTCCCTTTACAGGAGAAATTCAAACAATTTCTTCGCATAAGAAGTCCGAAACCCCACAACGAACGGGGAAATATTTTTTCGGTATAAACGGAACTTTCTTAAACTTTCACTCTCTTCAACTGTTCGTTCGTTAAATTGCACCGTAAAAGCTTAAATTGTTTTTGGTATTATGAACAATAAAGGCATTGATAAGAATAGCTCAACTTGCTCCGGTAGTTGCTTCTTGCTTGCCCTTAGCGGAAGCTGTAACCAACGCAATTCCGGTTATGACAGGTCAGTTTTATGGTGATTTGTTGATGCAAAAACGTATCGACCTGCTCTGTGGAACCCAGTAAGTGTGTCACTTTGAACTGTACTGCTGTTGCTGTACAATGAGGACATAACAGCAGTACCGATTGGAACACACATTCTCTGTAGAGTAACTCGCTATTATTCCATTTTGTGTGTTCTCAATGGATTTGCTCCAGCTTCCTTTGTGTGATTTTTGCTTTACATTATTTCAACAGAAGCAAAGATATGCATTAAGCATCACGATTGCGATGATGAAATGATGTTTTTTAATATTTTTAAGTAAATATCCATTTGGGGAATTTTAATAATGCCTCTGGCACTGTCAACGAGAGCTTGCAAATGTTTTAGAATTTCAGAATTAAAATATGCGCCAAGGTGATTATTGTACAATTGCATTGCATTCATTAAGAGTCAGAAGAGTAAGAACGTAAATGCATGTCCTGGGAATATGAATAAAACCAAAAAATGAAGGTTTCATATTCTCATTCTCACTAAAAAACAATTTTTTGTTTTGTTATTGAGCTCGAGCTGACCAGAGATGATGGAGATGTTGGCTGGGATTTGCTTTTCAGTTGATTTTGGATTGGAATTGTTAAAAAATTCTTGAGAGTCTCATTGAATTCGTTGGTTTAATAATGTTATATAATATAATATACTAGCTGAAATACCCGGCGACTCCCAGCTCCACCGCCCATCTGAACCCTTGACTGACCACACGGTCTTACCACACCTACAATGTCCCACAGGTCCATCTCTACTGACACTGCCACCCACTTAACTTTAGCCTTTTACTTCCGGGGTGGTAATAAACCCTGTACAATGCTGAAAAGCTGATCCAATTCGGTTCAGTAGCTTTTAAGATAAGCGTCTTCAATTGAAAAAGTAAAGGTACGTTTATAAATACAGTTCTATAGATATTGTTATGAAAAGTAGTTGGTAGCGCAGATAATGGAATACGAATCTTACGATAAATCGCAATCTACAAACTCGTCCAAAAATAGGCCCTGAATGAAAAGAAGTTACAAATTTATAGCATTTTGTACCTAAATGTAATCAAACCTGTTTGGATGGTTTAGACATAATTGAACTTTGGACTTTGAGCTATGGACTTTGGACTGGTATAAAGTGATCTAACGCACTATAGAAAGTTCGAGTTAAAAACAGTGGGAAATACAAGAAACTTCGCGAATTTATTGATTTACTATAAATAGTATGCCATTTCCCCGCAGGATTTCATTCATTGTTTAGAATTCAAGCAGTCAAGTTGAAAAAGTACTGTCAAGTAGGTAGAGGTACCAGCTAAGGAATAGTAGTACAAGTATTATAAGTGTTTTTGTGTGCATTTAAAAGTTGTTCGCGTGCCGGTGGCTGGCTGGCTGGCTGGCTGGTCAGATCTTGTGATCAGTTTTTAACCCACTTCCCAAAGCCGGATTTGATTGAAATTTTGCACACATTTATATTCCCGGTGACAATACTTTCTATTAACTTTCTTTCTATTTGAAAGTGATCGGGCCCCCGTGGGGGCACCCATACAAATTTTACAAAAAAAAATACCCGATTTTCTTCAAATTTTATTTCATATGTATTTCCGATGGAGAAAACCTATATAAAAATTTTGAAGATCCCGCGCTCCAGCGTCGTAAGGCTTCATACAAATTGTTTAAAAAGATTAACCGGATTTTCTTCAAATTTTACATATATGTGTATCTCCGATGGACAACACTTTTTGTAAAAGTTTTGGTGACCCTGGGCCCCGCGGTCATGAGGCCCCATACAAGTTTTTAAAAAAATTAACCCGAGTTTCTTAAAATTTATGGCTGTGGCCCATAGTGTGGGAGAGAATCTATCGACCTCAACTCGACGCTAATCGCAGCAACTGGCCATTAGTCGCGCCAGCCCGAGCAGAATACTGTACAAAGACCTCGAATTATTCGCTTACAAGGTCCAGAAGACTCAGGAGTTGAAAGCAAATTACCATCCGCTTCGATATCAGTTCCCTGCGTGGGCCATAGGCCAGCTTGATAATGACGTCTATTCTGATCGAAAAATCATGTAGGGGGCTATGTAATCGTAGAGAAGACAATGCATCCACAAAGAGCGACAGTTTTGTTTGGATTTTGAAGTGGTGGCCCATTTTTCTTCGAAAACAACATTTCCAGCAGCTGTTACCGTTAATGGCGACCGTTACAGAGCCAGCTGATCAACTTTGTATGGCCTCAAATGGACGCCATGAATGTTGACGAGCTTTTCTTTCAACAACATGGCACCACATCCTATACAAGCCGACTGACAATCGATTTCTTGGGCGTCATTTTTGGCAGCCGTTTTGGAGATGTCAATTGGCATGCGCGGAGGTGCGATTTGTCGCCGATGGACTTTTTTCTATGGGGTACCGTTAAGGATAGATGCTATGAGGATAATCCAGAAACAATTCCAGCTTTAAAACATAACATTGCGACTGTTGTTCGTGAGATAGGCGCGGAAATGATCGAAAAAGTTCTTGAAAACTAGACTCACAGGATGGCGTACTGTAAGGCCACCAGAGAGAGCCACAATAACGAAATTATTTTCATTCTTAAATCGGAGACTCCAACCTTCACAATAAAAGAAAAATTCCAAAAAATATTGATGTATACAGTATACTCTTTTTTTAGCGTTTTTAAAAACAAAATTTTTATGCTTAATCCATAGTAATAATAATAAAATTCATGATTAAAGGAATATGGCTTTAACGGAAAAACAGATGTTTCTGATCACTTTGAGAGTGTATTCAATGAAAAAGAACGTTCTATTTTCTATTTATCAGGAATAAAAATGCCAAAAATGACAGCAAAAATAGAAGTGTTAGAATTTTTTCTAGGTCTGTTCATTTTGTTAATTTGTTTAACCTGTCAGTTGTTAATTTAGCTGTCAATTTTATTTGTCAAAATTAATCCTGCACTGAAAAACTTCTTCATGAGTTAACATTAGATTCATTTTAATTCAAGTTTAGTTGCTTTACTCTGCTTTGACTCAGCACTGAAAAACTAAGAGTATTGTTTTAACACAATTCATCCGTGGTTTTCGTGGTAATCATTTTCTAGTTGTTTGTAAAAAAACAAAGTATTTTTGTTGTGAAAAAATTGTTTTTTAGTTGAAGCATGAATTCGGGTTTTGACAGCTCAAAAAAAAGGGATCTTACTTCTGGGGTGGACTGTATGTTATTCCTTTTAATCTGCTCCTTATTTCTATGTATCGGTTTACTTAAAATAGTACATTATTTGCAGAATTTGTTTTCACTGCAGGTTTAAATTTCTACTCGAAATTAATTTATTCAAAAGAAGATTCGCCAAGAATCTATTTACAAAATCAATTTTTTCACAACAAAAAAAACCCAATACTTATTTTTACAAACCATTGGAAAAAAAATTACCATGAAAACCATGGATGGTGCCCAGGCAAAATTGTGTTTCAATAAGTCTTAATATTTTGCACAATAAACTTTCCGGTAGTATGTAAAGTCAACAGCTGTTAGAACCAAAAACTCCTAGGAAGTCTTTCCTACTGAACGCGTTTAGATTTCAGATAGCTTTTAGTTCTGCATCCAAGCTTCGAATACGTACGTAAATACTGGCACGTCCATTGTCTTATACAATGCTCTGTAACCGTAAGTTATGGCTTTGTTCATCGATTTAAATAATATAAGCAGTCTGTGATAAACTTTATTAGCTTAACTGAGCTGGTTTAAGGCTATTACTGATGGCCGGTAAAATTGACCAGGTAGTTGGCAACATAGTCACAGGATTGCAATAATACAATAATTTGACTTCGTTCGCCCGTCCATCTATCTCTATGTTCGTCTGTCCGTTCAAGTTTAATAAATTTAAGGAAAACTTAAGCAATTTAAAAGTTGAATAATGCTTTAAGTAGATGACTTTCATTATAGCAAGAAAAGATCAGAATATTAAAAACAATAACAACAACAACAACAAAGTCATGGTTTGGTTGGAAATAACGAAAAAATCATTTAATCGTCCTTTGCCTGTGTGCACATTAGAAATAAGTGTATGACTGCTTGCTTTCTTCTCATATCTTCTCATAGCAACAACGTAACGGACATGAGAAGTGCTTACTTCCATTAAACACTCTCATAAAAAGTTGTTTTGTCTCGGCTTGTCTTCCATACGAAAATTACTGAGGCATGCAAAATGGTCGTACAGAGGATAAAAGAGCAAAAATGGCGGGTAGTAAAAGGACGAGCAATAAGTTAGTTGCCTTTGCCTGCCGCGATAATACATTTGATAAATTCTTTAAGGTTTTTATTTTTCTTGAAAAAAAAATTGACGAGTTATGGGATAGTTTTACTCATCCTTTTTTTCTCTGCTGAGTGTATAGTGTGGAACTTTTTAAATTCTCTATATTAACTTCACTTGCCCGTGGCTAACTGGCTGGCTGGCTGGATGGCTGGCTGGCTGACTGGCTGACTGGCTGACTGGCTGGCCAAATCTTGTGATCAATTTTTAACCCACTTCCTACAGCCCGATTTTATTGAAATTTTGCACACATGTATATCTCCCAAGACAACACTTTCTATTAAAATTTGTGGCCCCTCGGGCCGCGGGGTCGGGGGGCTCCAATACAAATATTTTACAAAATTTACCCGATTTTCTTTAAATTTTGTACACATGTGTGTCTTCGATGGAAAACACTTTTTGTAAAAATTTGGAGCGATCGGCCCCTTGGGGACCCCAATATACAATTTTTAAATATCGCTATATCGCATCAGATCACGGCAAAGTCTGAGCTCTGTGCTTTGTGAGCAGCGCTGTTCGCTGCCGATGCGTCATTTTTGCCACAAAACGAGCACGCAGTGTGTGTGTGTGTGTGTGTGTGTGTGTGTGTGTGTGTGTGTGTGTGTGTGTGTGTGTGTGTGTGTGTGTGTGTGTGTGTGTGTGTGTGTGTGTGTGTGTGTGTGTGTGTGTGTGTGTGTGTGTGTGTGTGTGTGTGTGTGTGTGTGTGTGTGTGTGTGTGTGTGTGTGTGTGTGTGTGTGTGTGTGTGTGTGTATCCCCGATTAGAGAATTTACAAGAAAAATTTTAATTTTTATGGGTTGTTTTTATACATCCGATTTTACTTTTTTATAAAATAAAGTATTGCTGCAATGATTTTTGACATTATAAGTACTGTACGGATTTCGTAGGAGCAGCTGAGCTGTTTTGCTGGCTTAAAAACTTAAAGGGGAAACACATTTTTTTTTCTTATACAAAAATCCTGAATTTCGTAGCATGAAATAGATATTAAAAGTTAAACGTCCGGCGCAAAAGTCCATTTCGTTTAATTTTCCCCAAAAATTACTAATGCGATTATGTAAGAAATTTTATCCTAGAAGCTCTCAAGTTTTAAAGCAGAAAGATCCAGAGATTCTTTTATTTAGCCAATACTTTATTTAGGTGCTCCGAGATCGGATTGCATCATAACGAAAGACTGCATCCGCGAATCAGATTCGAGTCTTCACGGCTGCCCTTCGCAACGAAGAGAACAAAGCGATAGGACTCGCCCCAAATGCAGGGAGAACAAGTCCTGTGGTTGAGATGTCAGGCGTAGAAGAGAAATGGACACGCCTTAAAAATTCTGTCATTCGTACTGCTGACTCCATCTTAAGCAGTAGTCATAGAGATCGGAACGACTGTTTCGATGACGAATGTAAGCTAGCGACTGAACGTAAGAATGTTGCGTACCAAGCAATGCAACAATCTCATAGAATAGTTGCTAAATGTCTAGTTAACTGAGGAATTGGAGGCTCCACCAATGATCGAAGATCATACTATGCTGCCGCCACCCAGCATAGACTAAGTTAGCAGAGCGATACATCGACTCAAAAATATTAAAGCCCCTGGATCTAATGGGATCCCAGCGGAACTGATGAAAATAGGAGGCCCCACATTACACCAAGCGATTCATGAAATAATAATCCAAGTATGGGAGGAAGAATCTATGCCAGAAGACTGGCGAAGAACCAACCTGTGCCCCATACAGAAGAAGAGAGATATCACAAACTGCAGCAATTATCGTGGTATAACGTTGTTGAGTACCGCGTATAAGATTTCCTCCTCTATCCTTCAAGACAGTATATCACCATACGCTGAAGTCATTATTGGTCCATACCAGTGTGACTTCATTCGCGGCAAATCAACAACTGATTAGATTTACAGCCTTAGGCAGGTGATGGAAAAAAGGTCTAGCATTTCAAATCTTTATATATATAGTACTTTATAAGCCATGAGTGATTTCAGCATCCCAAATAAACTGACACGAATTTGTAGGTTGACCATGACCAATGTTATAAGCCAAATAAAAATATCCGGATCACTATCAAGCCCATTCAACATCTATAACGGACTCTGACTAGGGGATGGACTGGCCTGCGTCCTCTTCAACCTGGCGTTGGAGAAAGTGATCCGAGACTCTGACGTAACGGCGAGCGGAACAATCCCCTATAAGTCCATTCAGATACTGGATACATAAAAGAGGAAAACAAAGCACATGGTGGTCACGTCTGCGACTAGAAGACTCAACATTGGTCCCGCAATTAAAATAGTGTAGCGCGAATTTGAAGTAGTGCATTCCTTTAACTACCTTAGGTCAACTGTTGCAGTCGATAACAGCATGGACCCAGAAATACGTGCACGGTTGCTTAAATCCAACAACGCCTACTTTAGTCTGTCAAGACTCTTCAAATCCAGGAACTTAACCATAACATACAAGCTGCTGGTATATAAGACAATGGTCATACCAGACTTTCAAATGGATCCGAGACTTGGGTGCTTAGCAAAAAGCATTCTGACCTCTTAGCCGCGTTCGAGAGAAAAGTCTTACGGAGTCTGATGACTAATGATGAGATCTACGAGCGCTACTGCGATGTCGACATCGTGAAAAGTATTAAGCTCGGTAGGCTCCGGTGGGCAGGACACCTAGCTCACATGAGCGAAGAGGATCCTGCTCGGAAAGTACTTTGCGGTAGGATTTATGGAACACGACAGCGAGGCCGGCCAAGCCTACGCTGGAAGGATGGCGTAGACTAGGACGCCCAGAGTTTAGGGATGTCAAACTGGATGACATCGGCTCGAAATCGTGACCGGTGGAGAGACTTTTTGCGGGAGACTAGGACCGGACCCCACTTTTCTTTACTTGTGGTCTAAATGTTTAAAGTTCTTAATGGCTTATCGTCGACTAGTATCAATAGTGGTAGGACTGGGACCATCCTGCTTATAAGTGTTAGGCGACTTTAATTTTTTAACGAAAAAATACAACTTTGTGAGTTTGTATGTACTTTATTTTAAAAGGCATTAACAACATTTTATCAAGTGCAAAATACACTCCTACTTATAGCCAGTATATTCAAGAGTTTCCCACAACGCCTGGACCAAATGCGAAGTCGCATAGATTCTAATTGAATGCTTATGGATAATGTAGTGACGGTAGTAGAACGCGAAAGGCCACCAGAATGCACCGATGGCTGATCTCTCATAATCCGCTCGACTACATTTTCTGTGTGGAATGACAAATTCAAATTTATCGTTTAATAAATGTGAACCTACACAGAGCTACGGGTAGATTCCCAAGCGCAACGTTTACATCAGTATTATGAGGGTGATTTTAGCATCATCACTGTTAATGCTGATGTTAATGTCCGTGAAGGTAATGCATTTAGTTGGCAATGGAGCTCTTTATGCTGCTGCCGTACTGTACTGATCGTAGAAGGAGTTTTTTTTTCTCCATGTGTTCGCTTAATTTAACTTGCTGCTATGGACCGTAAGCCACAGTCATAACCATTACGGTAGGACCACATTTTAACAACGTGTAATGCTGGGGATAATTAATTAATCATTGTCGAGCGAAGACATGTTTTCAGTTTGACTCTTGAGGTTGCATGCATTTAATTTAAAGCCATTATGGCCTCATGAAGTGTCGCCAGCCTTTAGATTTACGCTTGTGCATCTAGTTGGTATGCGATTTTGCCCGAATACCTATTAGAACGTAGATGTAGGCCAAACAGCGGCAAATAAATTTCATTCCTCTTCTTTATCCAGTGACAGGGTAAATTAACGACTTTATTATTCTGGAAGGCAGTGGTTATTTATTGTCAGCAGATGGACATTAGGATGCTATGTGTCCACTATTCATTTGCGCCGTATTTTAAATTTGTGTTTTTGTTACCTTGATCAATATATACATATAAATACGAGTATGTACATAACCAATTATCAATGAGAATTCTTTAGAATTGTGGTTATAGCATTGTTGTAATTGGACAAAACTGAACTCGATTATGTGACGAACTATGCTTCACTGCCCCACCTTCAACGACAATAAATCGATATTTAACCTATTAATCTACTATGGAATGCATTGGAGAGAAACCTGAGTAAGATAGAGATAGTAAGAATTGGAACTCCTGGGCTCCTAGTCTCCCACAAAATCTCTGCTTCCTTTGATTTCGAGCCGAGAAGGAAGTTATCTTAGCTACAGGTAGAAAGGCGTGACTTGTAAGAAAAGCCAGACAAGCAACAAATCTAAGATTTAAAAGACTCTTAGTATTCATCTGTAATACATTAGGATAGTATATGTCTCAACCACTTAAATTATTGATTGATTGGAGCGGGTGATGCACTTCGAGCAGAGTGGATCTATGGCAGTTCCACTGTGTCTAGAGATAGTGTATACCCGATCCTTGCAAATCGAATCCTACATATCAATAGCTTAAAAGCCTTATAATATGGAGTTAATTCATATAATGCCAATCAGCCTCCGAGATCGCTTAAGTACTGTCCCATTGGTTGAGAAAACTGTGTTCTTGGCCTCTCCAGAGGGATCTGTTGTGTATTACTCTACAAATGGGTAGTATACTTGGATATCTCGGTAAATAAAATGACTGGACTGCTGGGTCTTAGAATGCCTAACTGGCTTTGTATCGTTAGTAGCCCAGTAACACAATTTGGTTGATTGTGAGAAAAACTAGGATAACATACTATTCTAGTGGCAAAGAGGTTCGAGGTGGTGCTAGGATCTGCTTTTGTCAATCGTCCAGGCACATACACTGTACGAACTGGAGCCATTGATGCCAGATCTCACCAAGGTTGCATTGATACTACGGGAATTGGATCCTGGATCCGCCCACGGTGCGAGGTTGATCTCCTTTGGAGGCTGGCTATGTTATTCTGTTGCCAACTTTTGTTTGTAGTCCGAGTTTGTTCTGGGTATGAACTACGTAGTGGCTGTGGTTTATTAACCAAATGCGGGTAGGTTGTGAGCGTTGGTGCACCAGTGTATATTATTTATACACTGATGTATCCGCGGCAATTATATGTTCGACTTGGTTGCCGTCAACCCATAAATCGGCAAAAGTGTCTGATAGGCCATGATCTTATTGTTGAGGTAAACTGACACATCTGTCTTGCAGGTGGACGGTAATTGCCGTTTAACCTATCCTAGTCCGAAGAAGACCGTGGAGTAGTGCCGGGCGGGTACACAGGTGAATCCAATAGACAGTTTCTATGTCCTGAACTTTACGCACCAGCTCCTTCCGCTTTCTTTGATCCATCTGTATACCACTTAATAGCTCCCGAATGTATTTGATACTCACTTTCACACCTGGATTCATGGTGCTTCTTGGTGCTAAAACTAAACTTTAACTTTGGAATTTTTTCATTTCTCTTCCTGCGGAGCTTAGCTTTCTGCACATGTCAATATTGCTTAGGTGATTACTGGTATAATTATTATGGTGTATATACATCCAGTTCATTTTTCTGGGGCTTACTCTATACGAATGGCCTGCTACTCATCCCTACACCATGAGTGCTCTTTTTGATTTTAGTAGTTGCTTGTTTATGATGGTTACATAGCAGTTTACTGTAAAATACCAGCTCAAGATATTTGACCTTTTTGCCAGTAGCAATCCCTTCTCCATTAAGAGTGATTTGGTCCATTTGGTGCTTCCTTTTGTTGTTGGGACCTTCTGCTTGTTCAGTTTAACCCGTTTTGGATTACTCGTATATCACATAGCACTTTCGTCTTGCCACGATGAATATATTGTCCGCGACATCATTCCCCGCTTCATCTAGTCGCTGAAGGAGCACTTTATCTACCACAAAGCTCCACAAAAGTGGATATAATCATTCGGCTTGTGGGCATCCTTTGTCATGTTGACCATAACGTCTCCGGTGTTTTTATACGCAGCATATTGCACTTCCATTAAATGGTTGCGTTCTATTCTTCTCTTTTCTCCAGACAACTCCTTTATGCATTATTAGATGGAGTTTTTGAAGGACTCTTCTATTTTTTTTATAAAATCGCATAGTCATGTTGGCAAGGCATTTTCTATTTTATCTCTATACTTAACAAACATTCCAACATCAAGTTTATCCTAAAATCTGTGGGAGAAAATGTCGGCGAAAATTGCATCCAATGCATAATACTCGTAAATCAATGAAAACCCAATAGCCCAAGTCATGTGGTTTTGTCTAATCTTTTGTGGGTCTGTTCGTCTGTTTGTCTTTGCAAATATCAGACGCTAATTAGCAGGGCTTTAAAACTGTGTATAGAAATCACCTCTTTAACAAGAGACATAACAAAAAGTTTGTTGTACGGTAATATTACTAGCTCACTTAAGGAGAATTGCAATGAATATCGTTCTCCTCTTTAATTTGCGCATTGTCCTCGTCAAGTATCTGCTAGACATAATAATGAAAAGCATTTCTATTTGCATAAAAATCTTTAAAATTAAACTTTTCATATACATCCTCTTATTGGGGGGCGTGCCGAGTTTGTCTGTCCCGCTGTCTTGTGTTCACGCTCATTCACTCTTTCATATTTTGATATAATAAAATTCATTAATCGCATGGAACAGCGAGAAGAGAGGGAGAAGTGAATACCGAAAAACTCAAAGAGGACCTGTCTGTCTGTCTGGATCCTGATGTAGAGGTGTAATTGGGATGCTTCCCAGACGGTGTTAGTGGTTACCAAATGAATATATGTAATATCTTATATTACATTCCATCCATATTTATTATGTAGCATCCATAAAGTACTGTTCTGCCAACCATAAAGCACACCAAAGTGCCATAACATTCTAAACGACCTCGTGTGCGACCGGTTGCTATATGGTTGGGTAATATTTTTGCACACAAGCCGTAACGTCAAGGTATATGGCACCATGTTTTCAGTTTTTTTTTTTACTACAAGAGTCGAGAAAAACCACCGAGCACCACCGACCGCGGAGCAAGCAAACATACGAAATTCCTGCATCACACGGACATTTCATTTCGAGATTCCTTTCGTTTTGGTTTGTTTGTCCTTTTTATTTCAAGTATCTCCTATATGAGTTTGCTTGTTTTATATTCAAAAGGCGTCATTACAAAAAAAAAATGTTTAGGTTCTTTGGCTCTCCTATCCAGACATTTTTGTCGTTTTCGTAGTGCCAGGTGTGGTGTGGTGGACGTCTCCTTTTTTACATTCTCTATATTAACTTCGTGTCCGGATGTGTTTGTGTATTTGTTTGTTTGTGTGTTTGTAAAACATTTTTAATCCGCTTTCTAAAATCCGATTTTATTCAAACTTTGTACAGATGTGTATCTTCGATGACAACACTTTAAAATATTTTTTTTTTAAAAATTAGTCCGATCATAACTGTTAAATTGTTAAAGTAGCCGGCCCGGCAAGTTCCTATATACATTTTTTCAAAACTAACCTGATGTTATTCAAATTTTGCTCAAGTTTGTATCTTAACGGGTGCTTTCAAAGATTCTTAAAGAACTGGACCTTAATAAAGCAACTAAACCCGACGGGGTATTCCGCCCTTAAATTTGAAGAAATTTAATGTTACTCTGGCAAAATAGCTTAGCAAATTATTTCATCTTTCAATGAAGACAGGTGATTTCCCTTAATTTGGAAAATCTGCACCGACTAATTACCGCCCTATTCTTTGTTGTCGGTTCTATCAATGGTAATGGAATCTATCGTTAATTTCAAGCTAATAAGTTATCTGGATACGAATGCACTTTTATCCGATGTGTCGTGTGAATTTTGTAAAAATCGCTCTTTAGGTGAACTGATGACGTGCATGAATAATTGTTGAGAAATATAGTTGAATCCAGCATTATATCCTTGGATATTTCAAAGGCTTTTGATAGAGTATGTCATGATAGTCTTCTAAAAAAGTTTCGTGCGCTCAACTTACACACCTCGCTCATTACATGGATTGAGGATTATTTAATGAACTGTAAAATAAAAGTTGTATTGAGTGGTATCTTTTCAGCTTCGCATGGAATAAACGCTGGCGTGCCACAAGGGTCATCCTTGTCGCCTACGCTCTTCTTGAAATATATCAAAAACCTGTTGTCTTCTACAAACTGTGATATCCATTTATTTGCTGATGAAACAACGTTATCAGTCACCAGCTTGTGTAAACGAAAGATTCCCTGGTGGAACGACCAGCTGGCTAAGCTTAAGAAGAAAGATAGAAAACTCTTCAACTCTGCTAAGCGCACGAAGAGTTGGGACGAATATAGGTTCGCCCCTACAGAGTACAACTCTGAATTTCAGACGATCCAAAGCCACATGAGAGAAATGTTGCGAAAACATTGTCGAAATGTCAATAGTTGCACGAATCTATAAAACATTAGTTAAGGGTCAGACAAACTGTGTAGGTTTAATAAAAAAGGCCGATGGCACCAACACGTCGGACCATGAGGATACAATAAGAAACCTACTCCAGGGTCATTTCCCAGGTTCGTCTACTCATGCACCATACACGTACCCAAACGCATCTGACCTAAGAGTCTGTATTACTAATAGGTTAAATAGTTAATCCGGTAAAATCTTAAGTTCGGATAGGGTTAAATAAGCAGTAGGCTTTATTAAGCCTTTCAAAGCTCCCGGCTTTATTTTCAAGAAAGTGGCCATGTGTGCCTTCCTCGACATTGAAAGGCTATGCTTGAAAGTCGAGATATTATTTCCTCCTCGGGAGGAGTGTCTGTGACTGCAGTTAAAGGATGTCATCCCCTTCTATGGTCACTACTCATTGACAATCTTCTTGTCGATCTTCACAGATCAGGCTACATCGCCATTGGTTATGCGGACGATTTGGCGATTTTTAATAGTGGTTAGCACTGCACGACTATTACTATTGTCACGTTTTAGAATGCTGCAGCATAGAAGGACTATCCATAAATTCTTACAAAACCGTTCTAGTCCCTTTCACGAAAAGAAGATTGCTCGATTTGGCACCTATCATAGTCAAAGGCATTACGTTAGATTATTGCAGTGATGTTAAATATCTCGGTGTCATCCTTGATAAACGGCTAAACTAGAATTCTCATGTCAAGTCTGCCATCGAACGCGCCACTCGGGCCTTGTGGGCCAGTATACGCCTCTACGGCAGAACTTGGGGTCTACATCTTAAAATGGTACATTGATAAACACAATGATGGTGAGACCTATTATCAACGGCAACTAAGCTTCAGAAGCTACAAAGAACTGCCTGCTAGGTATAACGGGTGCCATGCACACCTCTTCTACGACTAGAATATTTGACTCAATTCCTAAAACTCAAACTGAGGATCCTGGCAGGATCGCCATTGTTACAGAGAAGGTTCCACTAGGTGCTCTGCTACTAGTGGAACATCCTCTGTAACACGAACTACCAGTAATTATTGGTGGCTCTATTGTGAGATCTGAGTCACTTGAGAAGTTGGGTTTGAAAGTTTCAAGTGAACTTTCTTTAAAGGAAATGAAATTTATGAAATTTCAAATAGAGCGAGCCAATGTTTGCGGTTAATAAGACGTTGTAACTTTTATTTCACCACCTCTGAAGTATATTATTATACACGATTTGTGAAATTTAACTCATAAGTATGGGGTGGGTGGGCTCCAAAATCGCATTTTCATTGTCTTGATAGAAATCAGAGTAGAGTTGTCCATATATTAAACGATGAAATACCAAAAATACCCTCTAAAATATCCTTAAAAACCCCCATAAAGACCCTCAAAATACCCTAAAAAACCTCGAAAAAGATTCTCAAAAGTCCCTAAAAATTCCCTCTAAAATACCCTTAAAAACCACCAAAAGACCCCAAAAGACCCTCAATTTCTAAAGTATTTGCAGTAGCGACGTCCAACCGATTTTATTTGGACTCATAGTTAAAAATATCGTTTGTTTGCCTATTGTAAAATTTATTTAAGAAACTACATATCAGGTAGTTCATGCAAACAACAAATGTTATATAATAAACACTAACCGGATCGCTACGTTATTTCCGTCGCAAATGCAATTCAGTTACCCCCTAGTCGCGCCTAAATAACATGAACTTAAAAAAGCACTTTCTGTAAAATGGATCGAGGGGCTCTCCTAAACAATTTTTTTCAAAATTAACCCGATTTTAATTTTGCATACGTGTTTACCTCCAATTAGAGAATTTACATGAACAATTTTAATTTCAAATTTTAATTATTGGAAAAACCAACAACTCGGAAAGTGGTGGCTTTTTCAGCAAGTTATTAAAAATGACGCAGTATCTCCGCATGATATCGACCGGATGTTGTTTTAACACGATATTGGGAATGTTATCTAGACTTTTTGATGACATGTTTTTTAGTTTTCTAAAAAGGTTCGTGAGTTCAGTCATTGTCGAGAAGTACTTGTTAGTTTATTCGCTTTCATGTCACCTAAGAATTATGCAGATTACGAAATCCTCACTTACTGGCATTAATTGCATTAATGACAACTGAATTTCGGTACACAGATTTTTGATAAAATTTAATTGATTACATTACACCTTTGGCGAAAAGCTAATTAACACCATTCTGGGTTGTGGTTGGCAATAATACGGCATTGCTTGATTAGAGTATAAAAACTCTCCGCTTCTACCATCAGTAAAATACAGTAAAGTGTCACTCTCACCATGTGCAGCAAATTGACAATTAGCGCCGCAATAATTGCACTTTTCTTAATTTCCGTTGCCGTAAGTATTACGCCGCAATCCTAGCAAGTATCTCATAATCCTTTAATCCTTAAACTTGTGTTTTAATTTATATGAATGTAGTCTTACAAGTACGAAGTTATATTTGATAATGAGGAAATTTTCTCTCCCTGTGATGATAATCCAAATAATTATATGACAAACTTTTTTAATCTGGACAAACTTCGCTTTGAATACATCAGCGACGAAGAGATCAGCGTTGACGGACCTTTGATTGTTGTTGCAGAAATTGATCCAACAGATAGATTCGAGGTAAGCAAAAACAAAAGCCATTTCTTTAACTAATTAACCTTGCAACAACATAATACCTACAGTTGGTAATTGAACCTGAAAAAATGATCAATGGACAATGGGCGCCGACAGTATTTACCGTAAGAAGGAAAGACTTCTGTAAGACGCTCTTCAGTCCAACTGAACTTTGGTACCAGTATTCAAGCAAGATCCGGAAAAGTGAGAGAGTATGCCCACCAATGAAAGGGGTAAGCGTTACTCGCATAACATTCTCTACCTTCTGCTCACTAAATATTGTTTACCCCCTTGCAGCATATCTATACGATCAGCAATTGGACGGTTAAAGTAGTGACGGATAATTTGCCCGATCCCTATATGCAAGGAGACTACAAAACCGTGTTGAAAGGAAAAACCATTGGAAAAAATAACGAACTTAAAAGAACTTTTTGTTTGCATATTTTCAGCCGTATGTTTAAGTTGATTTGAAGGACGACTATGTATATATATAAAGAAGAAGAAATAAATCACTTTCTGATAACGGTTAGTTATAAAGGTTTTATTTTATTGGTATACTGATGATTTATTTTACAACTAAATTGACAACTAAATAATAAATTGCACATTCAGATTGCACAATCGTGAAATGGCTGTAAAGAAAGTATTGTCGTAGCGTTTATCAAAACAGCCGTATGGTAAACAACAAAAAACGAACCTATAAAAGTTAACTTCTTCATGTAAATCAGTGGTTCCCAACTTCTTCAACCACATGCGGAAACAGAGAATCAGGTAATTCATTCCACATAACTATAGCGCGGCTAAAGAAGGAATCTCTGAATTGGTAAATACGTGCGAAGATAGGTCTAATGGTAGACCCTTAGGGTCGAGTTGAGGCACGGGTATTACGAATGGGTTCAAGAATGGGCGGGATGCATCTGAATATTTCTTTTGAACACCGCTTGTGGAAAAAGCGATAAAACAGTTACAAGCAGGAAACATTCCTACGTTGTTCAAGTGATTCAATTGTTTTCGCGATATTTCCGTCACCAATAAGTTTTATTGCGAGGTTCTGAAGGTTCGGAAGCGTTAAATTCTACTCTTTTATGTAGTACCCACTTTACTATGCTGTCAAGGTAAGAATATAACGTGCTTAGCATACGTTGTTGTTCAAGTTCCATTTCCAACGAAGAGGGCCGGGCAGAAAGCGTGAAATCATGTGAAAGGCTACGAGTGCTGTCGCCAGCGAAAGAATGAATTGGACTAGAAGTTGCGGATAGGAGATCATAAATGAAAATGAGAAAATGTGTCGAAGACAAAACAGAGGCTTGAGAAATACTGGCGTTTATGTGGTGAACATTGGATTGAAAACCGGCCAATACGACCTAGATTGAACGGTCAGAAAGGTAGCTACTAGTCCAATCGAGCAGGGCCTTATCAATTCCATAGGCATTCATTTTAGGTAAAAGAGCTTGATGCCATAAACTGCCTTGAAAATGTTGAGTGCACCTTTGCTTTCACCAAATTTGTGAATAGACTGGTTCCACTTTTCAGTGAGATAAGCCATCAGGTCACCTGTAGAACGTTGCATACGAAAACCATACTGCTGGTCGCTAAGGATTTCACGTGATCCAAGGTATTGCTTACGATTGATCCGCGTATTCATGAAAGTATGGATGTAAGCGCAACTGGTCGATACGATGAGAGATGTGACGATGTGCCTTATTAAGGAACAGGCTGGACAAAGGCTGTTTTCCAATTCCTTGGGACGACTTCAGAAGAATAAGAGAAATGGAAAAACTTGCGCAGTGGCAATGCCAACGTTGTAGAAAACATTTTCAAAACTATAACGGGAATACCATCAGGTCCAGCAGATTCATGAATGTGGAAATCATTTAATACTTTAGCCACTTGATGAGTACAAAAGTTAATTTCTCCCATAGAGGATTCGACTCTTGCAAGTAATGGCGGCGACAATGCGCTATCTGGTAGCTTGGAGCTAGCTGCGAAATGTGAAGCAAGCAGATTGGCCTTGTCTATAGAGCTGACAATTGGAATGTCATTGTGAATGAGCGTTGGAATTAAAGATGAGGCAGTATTTTCAATTCGTTTCACGAATGACCAAAAATTTGTACTTCCATTGGGACATTGAAGTATTTTTTATCTAAATTTTTGGTCAAAGTCGATTTTGACTCGTCAAAGGTAGGCATTGCAATCATTTCTGACTCTAAATTTGGTTTGGTTTTCCACAGTGGGGTTTTCTTTATATATTCGAAGTGGTTTCTATGCGATCCAGATGTTCAATGCTACTTTTGATGCTGCATCTTCATCACCAATTCCGAGATTCTGGGTTCAAATTTCGTCAAAGCAATTATCATGTCATCTTAAGCGTCAAGTCTATTTCTCTGCTTGTTTTTTATGAGAAGAACTTAAAATCCTTGCTGGCATAAACATGTTGTTTAAAAGAGTACCAAAAACAGTAAAGCAATGTTTTGCAGCCTTCTGTATGTTTGCTCGCTTTTGATCTAGAGTTCCTCCAGTCCACGTGTATCGTATGTATCCTTCAATGTTCGGTCATTTTTCAAATCGATCTTGTAAATCTTGTAATTTGTCTGGTAGCTCATTGATATTAAATCAGGTCACTTTTTTGATCGTTTGTTGCTTCTTTTCCTACTTAATGATTTTTTTTTACTTCAAAGACCAATTTTTTTTGACGAAAGCTTCATACTTAAAAATATTTGCGGACTCATTTTCTTTTCTCGACGGTTACAAATGTAAATTTAGTTCGTTAAGATGGGCAAATATACCAAATAGGTGCGTCAAGCCCAGGAGATTCGTATTACCTTGGAATAACGCAGGAATTGAATTTTCTTTTTGTCCAAAAATGCACTGACCTCACCTCATCATTTCAGTGTATGATAGCACCGTTTTTGAACAGCTATGTGCTGAATGCGCTTCCTTTAACAAAACTGACGACTTTGATGGCTACGGTTACAATTGATTTTAATTTATCTGGCAACGTCTTCGAAGCAAGCGCTTGTCGATTAATGATGCAGTGCGTTGTAGTCACGTTAGGGTTTTTGTTTTTAATCAAGGTAGCAATTCCGGAATCGCGTCCAACCATTACCGGCGCACCATTTGTACATAACCACACAAGCTTAGTCCGGGGGATTTTATGCTTATCGAAGTAGTCGCCAATAATTTTGCATGCATGCGGTACTTTTTCAGAAAACTAAGCAAATAGGAAGAGAGAGTGGGAAAATCTAGACACTGTAGTTATTAATGTTGAAGCCTTCAACATTTGCACTTATATTCTTTGCATCAAAAATTCACAATTTAAATTGTATCGTCACCTCCCCTTTAGAGTCACCATGACAAGCTTACCGCAAAAGCTTCTTATCAAACGCCATAGTTTATTCTGATAGAAACTTGCAAAAGAAGTAGAAACCTAACAGATATGCGTAAAGCTATGATAAGTTTCAGAGCAAACAATAACTTTTTTTTAATTTTCTCCACTTAAAGCCCGTTGTCAACATTGAAAAGACAGCGGATAGCTTACAAAAAAGTTATAGAAATATTTCCTGAAAATAGAAACCATTGTGTGACTGTCTGTATCCATTGTGTACAATTATTAGACTTTTTATTTTTCCAGCAAAGAAAATGCGGAAAATGGTGTCTTCCTGGTGCTTTTGTGTTCATAAAAACGATGTTCGATGTTTTTTTTTCTCAATGCACAAACATTGTCTGCTCCACGTCTGTCTGATAATACGGGTCTACATTAAAAATCTTCATTATTCTTAGCATGTTCAATGGCAATGGTGTGACCTTGTGGTGCTATCTGTGGCCGTTGTGTCCGTCAGCATTACCGGCGGAGCGAATCAATAAAAATGTGAACAAAAAAAAGGGAAATTGAAGAGCAAATCTAGCTGCATTCGGCGATATTTACCTTTTAGTGGAGTTTTTCATTTTATCCTTGCCAAGAACACTTTTTTATTTCAGCAATTTAAAAATTTATAGCCCATCTTACGAAGGTGATTCACATCACATCGTAAAATTGGTAGCAATATTGAACCATTGGAGTAATAAAAACAGTTTCACTTTTTTTTTCTTTAATATAGAACTTATAGATATGTTACGAAGGAATTTATAATTTTATACATACAAGCCCAGTTGACGTTTTATTGCAAGGAGGCTATTACAGAAGACACTTTCTTCTTCTTTTTATAGTGCCATTGTAAAAAGTTGTTTGAGACTTTTGCATCTTTAATTTTGTTATACGACAACCTTAAGGAACATAAATTTTAAGTTTATTTTAAGTTATGTTTATAAATTCAAGGTTTTACGTCGATGATAACAAAAGAAAACTATGCAGCCAAAAAGCTTCACATAAAATTGAATCGCGTTTGGAAATGAAACTGTTTTTAAGACATTGAAAACATTACTAAAGAGCTTTTTGGAATATATAAGGCCAATAGTTCAAAATGTTGACTTGTAGTCAGTACTTATTTTTATTTGGGTCTACAACCGAGATCCGGGTACTAGCCACACTAGTACTAGTACATAAAAAATCTGTTCTGGTTACGCTATCTACCAACTACGTTTCAAATTCTCTTTCAATAACTAGTCTGAACATTGTCCTCTACGCCAGTAGCAACTAACAGCTTGTATGTATATTATGGTTGTTCCTAGAATTGAAGAGTATCTAAACGTGCACATCGTTTTGGTTCCCTACTTCTATACAAAATATTAAGAACTATTAAGAAAATAAGAAAATAAGAGAGCTTAGGTGGAATGAAGGCGGCTGGTGCAAGTAAACTACAAATACTGAGATATCAATGAAGAATTATCAAGAATGTTTAAAAAATCACTTTCGTTAGCCATTTGGAGAAATGATTATGTTTAAAGGGTTTTACTTCAATGGGTTGAGGTACCTGCCATACAAACTGACCTAAGAAAATTACTTTGTTTGCCCTAACTTTATTGGGATAGGGAACAAAAA
This sequence comes from Nephrocerus scutellatus, assembly GCA_947095585.1. Taxonomy (NCBI): domain Eukaryota; kingdom Metazoa; phylum Arthropoda; class Insecta; order Diptera; family Pipunculidae; genus Nephrocerus; species Nephrocerus scutellatus. Next base: position 17,287,554 of record OX352765.1, on the reverse strand, counting down.
GGTAAAATAAACGGAGGTTCAGTAGTTCTCAGCGATTTATGAATGGTGTACCACAAGACTCTGTGTTGAGCCATCTACTATTTTTAATTTTTAGTAATTCATTGGTTTACAGCTTTTGCAGATGGGATTGCTTTTACATACCATTTATTTCAACAAACGTATGCATTATGAATTTAAAAGAAGATCTGAATAAATAAAGACACTGGTTCGCACTTTATATTGATTTTGGTATTGATAAGAGAAAAAAATAAAGCTGTGATCTTGAAGTTATCCCATAATATTATCACTGATTTTTATATTTGAGGCTTGCTTACCTCAAAATTTTCAGGTCATATAAAAATCTTTGAGTTTTTATTGACTCTAACTTGAACTGCAAAGCCCATATACACTCTTTAAAAGCTTATATAATGCTAGTTGGGCGGTTGGTCTGGGGTGGATCATATTTGGATCAATTTTCGAGTCATATAAATATCTTTGAGTTTTTATTGACTGTAACTTGAACTGCAAAGCCCATAAACACTCTTTAAAAGCTTATATAATGCTAGTTGGGCGATTGGTCTGGGGTGGATCATATTTTAACACATTAATACCGCTGTTGATAGCCCAGAAGTATATCGTTCGCATCACGTGAAGCGAAAGCCGTCTCACGCACACGTGGCTCTTTTTTGCTTTTTTCCACCACGTCGGCTCTTTTTAGATTTAAAGACCACAGAGAATTCTTTACACGAAGTGGTAATATTGCTACGAGATACTGAAGCGTTTTCAACTTTCAATATCTCGTCAATTTTCAGCTCATAAAATACAGTAAGGATTTCGTAGGAGACGTTTTACTGGTGATTTGATGGTATATCTCACCAAACAGTGGAATCGGTCTTTGCATTAATTTGGTAAAAGCAAAGCTGTTGCTTGGATATTTCCAAGGCATTTGACAGAGTTTGGCATCAAGCTCTTTTCTCCAGAATGCGTACTTATGGAGTCGATGATAATCTGTTTCATTGGATTAAAAGCTACCTTTTGAACCACTCAATTCAAGTTGTCTTGGACGGTTAAAAGTCTAAAAGACATCACATAAATATTGTCGTTCCCCAGGGCTCTGTTTTGTCCCCGAATCTCTTTCTCATTTTTATTCATGATCTCTTGTCCATTACTTCTAATCCAATTCACTCTTTCGTTGACAGCAGCACTCTCAGCTTCCTATATAAGATTGGGAAGCGTCCCTCTACTTCTCATGTGGAGCTCGAAAAAACTACGTTCTGACCTGGACAGCAAAATAAAATGGGGAGAAAAGAATCGAGTTGAATTTAACGCTTCTAAAAATGTCTCCTGTCGTCTAAGCGAATCCTAAATCCACTGCCATTATCCACGAATGGCACTTGCATCGAGGAAAATGAAAAACTCGCAATTCTCGGTATGTGCGTTAACGACAACATTCGTTGGAATGACCACATAAAACTGTGCGATAAAAAATTTTAAATTCTCTGTATTAACTTCGCGTGCCCGTGGCTGGCGGACTGGCTGGTCAGATCTTGTGATCAGTTTTTAACCCACTTTTCAAAGCCCGTTTTTTTTTGAAATTTTGCACACAGGTATATTTCCGGTGACAATGCTTTCTATTAAAATTTGGCGCACCCAGTACCCGATTTTTTCAAATTTTATACCCATGTGTATCTCCGATGGACAACATTTCTTGTAAAAATCGGGGCCCGGTGTCGACGGGCACCAATTCCCGATTTTCTTCAAATTATTTTCGCATGTGTATTTCCGATGGACAAAACTTTTTGTAAAAATTTGGTACTGATCGGGTTCTGGGGCTCCATAACAATAATTTTATAAAATTTACCCGATTTTATTTAAACTGCACATTGTGTATCCCCGATTAGAGAATTTACCGCCACGCATCGCTATCGATTTTTTTTAAGCGTTTGCAAAGTAAAATGTTGTTTATTCAGTCTATTTCAGAAATCGCTTATGACTGAAGGACCTATCGCTTATGAATGAACGTTGCATACTATTAGGCTAAATGGTTACTATTGGGCTTTTAAGATAACTCAGTGCTTAGACTGATTTACAACTATCCATATGGCGAGATGAGAAGCTCGCTTTACTATCTTTATTATTCAATAACAAGGCAAAGTTAAGTTTTTTAGATGTCGCGGAAATCGCAAAGAAACTACATAGTTATTTACCTATAAGATAGTTAATACAAACAAATGTTATATACACCAACCGTAAGAACAATCGTTACACAAAATCCGGCACAAAATGATTTCAGTTACCCACTAGTCACGCCTAAAGAAGTTTAACTTCAAAAATCTAAATCTAAATCTAAAAAATCTTTAAATTTTGAGCGCAGCTCAGTCTTATGGATAATTATTGAGCGCTCACGTATGACACGTTTGGTTTTACGCATGTGAAATATGTATATAAACGGTCTTACCCGAAAAACGAAGTTTTTTGATATTTGCTTTTTTCTTTTAATATTAAAGCGAAGTTTTGGAACTTTTTAATTTACTGCGTACAGCTTTTGTGTTTATAATTTTTATGCTACGCAACACATTATGTCAAATGAGATATTATATTGACATACATTAGATTACAGTGAATTATCTTGTAAGTGGTAAAGGAGCTCTCTTGAAACAGATGATGTGAATCCTAAACTTTTTAATGAATCTACTTATTTTACCCTGCGAAGTAATTTCCAGCAAAAATGCGTTAAATCATAAAATTTGGCGGCTTTTATTCCCTCTCATAAGCTTGAATAGGTAGGTATATTTCATTTGGATGATAAAAAAAAAGTTGTGTTCCCAGCTTACGTTGCTATCTATTATCTTTACTTGAGGATGCTTAATGCCACATATTCTGGCAGCAAGCGCACCTGTGTCACAAAGTTTTAATTGCATTGCAGATGCCATTATTGTTCTTGAGGTTTCATTGATTTATGTGGATTTCGAGTTTATAAAGTTAGCTACAAAATGAACATTTTTTATACCCCCTTTCGAGACAACATCGTTGCTTCGATAAAGGTTGAATTCATTTGAATGTTTTCAATAACTTTTCCAAAAGTTGATTCAAATAAATGAGAGCATCCATCACACGTCATATTATACTACGTAGTTTTAGAAAAAAAAAACGTGATATTAATTTCTTTCGCATTTTGAATAAAAAAACGATTTAATAACAACGATCCACATTGAATGTGAGAACATGATATTCAAGTCAATTCAAGGATTTGTTTTGCTCCCTTAGAAGTCAGAACTAAATCATAACATATACGTATCGTATTCTTCCACTTGACCTAAACGACGAACAAAGAAAACAAAATGCAGATATTACACAAAACTTTTCTAAATAAAATACAGGGTGTACATACTACTATTTTTTTCTCTCACTAACAAATTTGTGCTTTGTCGTGGAACACCCTATTTGAATTTGTATATTTATGCAAAGAATTTAACGACCTTTCTTTCGTCTTCTATGAATGTAAGGACTTAATGCTCAACAATGACAATATCCCGTAGGCAAGTTCGAGATTTGACTTTACACAAAATGTAAACAAAATGTAGGTCGATGAATAAGTAAGAGGCAAAATGGGTTTCGCATGTGCGTTGAATATTTCAATGTAAAAATAACGTAACATTAAGCATAGCCTTCGGTGTGGGTTGCAGTATTGTTGTTCTCTTATAATGGATTTCCAATTCAAAAAATTTTAATTTCTTCTGCTTGAATGTTTGATATATCGTCACGTTTTCAGCTTGTAGTTTCTGAAATGTAATAAAAGAGCAACAGGAAGGTTACTTAGATGTAAGACAAATGCAATTGGTCAGTAGACCTGATTTCAATCTGATATATATTTTTAGTTGAGTCTTGAAGTAGTGGGACTGACAAATTGTATATTTATACATATTCCTTCAGGTCCCTTTTTGACTACCTTTCATACGACCAACAGAGCTGAAATTTTGTGAGTGTCTATGTGGCGCGCGTGATGGGGGGATTTTTTTTCGATTTATTGCCATAAAGGTCATGAGGTCCTTTTTAACCACCATTCACACGACCTATATGAGTGTCCAAATAGCTCCGCGTGTAATATGTGTCGCTTGTCGCACATGACGCGTGTGATGGGTGGAAGTGTAGTCATTCCGTTTTTTGAGTTCCTTTTTAACCACCTTCCGCACGACCTAGAGGGCTGAACTTTTGTGAACAGCTCAATGTAAGGGGCCAATTTTTATATCCCGCGTGTTCGGCATATCGCGTGTGGCGCGTGTGTATGCGTGATAATTTAGCGGGTATTACCAAATAATACAATGCGTGGCGTGTGGCGTATGTCAATCTATATACACAAATTTTTACCCAAAAAATGAAGACTTTTTTACATTTAATTCTTGCTTATTACTACTTAAATAAACTATATCAAAGGCATGAATCACAGCGCTAGCACGTATGAGTCGTGAGTTAAACTTAATATAATAGAGCAAGAGCGCCGATTTCGTCCAATCTACGCGGTTCCCTTTCTTAGCCAACCCGCCAGCCAGCGAAGCAAACTCAAGGTCTCATCAGCGACCTGACCATATATGTACGTTAAATAAAGACACCGCACTTACGTCTAAGACTAATAGTTTGGGAACTATTAAGGCAAGGCGATATAGATATAGATATTTTTGGTTATGTACCCCCTGGTTTTGAGTTTAAAGACGTTTTTCGTAAAAAACATTTTCACGATCCCACCTATCTCGAATTTTAAAAAACATCCGAGAGTAATAATCGTCAAGGAAAACTTCTCAATTCGCCTTTCAGATACAGCTTTAAATTGTAAGTAGCTTTCATTTTTGTGCAAAAAACGCACAATAAAAATGGTCGCGAAAAGCTAGGCCCTGGACCACAACGGTCTGTTACCGTGCCAATTATTATTATTAACTATCAAAACTGCTGGTGTATAAGACAATAGCTTACCAGTATGTACTTACATATAGATTGGAGATTTTGGTGTTAAGCTAAAATAACCCTAACTTTTAGACGCGTTCGAGAGGAAAGTCTGACTGAGAATAGGCCCGGTATATGATGATTAAGTATTCCGAAGACTCTATAACGATTAGAACTACGTCCATTACGTCGACATCATAAAGAGAAACAAGCCTCGGTAAGCTCGGTTGGTCAGGACATCTAGCTCGCATGAATGGGCCATGGAATTTGTGAGACTTCACAGCAAGGCAGGACAAGCCTATGTTGGAAGTATGGAGTGGACTATGACACAAACAGTTCAGGAATGCCAAACTGGACACTGAACATCGGCTCGACCAGTGTAGAGATGTTTTGCCGGTGGCCACAATCCGACCTCGGTTTGAGACCCAAATATGATAATGATTTACGGGATAGATGCAGTTATTTCCGAGATCAATAAAGTTTTGTAGAAAGTGTTTTGAGATCGTAACAAGCATTCCAAAAATAAGATGATTACAAAACGATAATTTCATTATTAACATATTAATCTAAATAACCACCCATCGCCCAAACCATTCGTAACACTCGTGCCTTAACTTGAGCACACGGGTCAATCGTTGGATCAACAGTTATTATGTGGAAAGAATTGCCGGTTTCTGTGTTTCCTCATCTCGAGGCGTTTAAGACACAAGTTCATAGATATCTCATCTTCCCCTCTTCTTAATTTCCTATCAACAGCAACAACATTTAAAGCTAAATAAAAACAACCAATTACTAACACAACTGCAACTCCTAATACTAAAGCAATCTTCATACAAATCAAGTTAATCGTTTTTCTACGTGTAAGCAACAACATCATGAAAAATCCTATAATCCATCATGATGACTTGAATCAAAATTCATTTCCATCTTTCCAAAGGATCATCTATCCATCCATTCCACGAGCATTGCACGTCTTCAAGCAGAATATTTCATTTTAATTGCATCACGGAAATGTCTCAACCAATGTCACAACACAATGGCATCATGTGAACGCGTACGTGAAAATTTCAAACGGCATATAAAATCATGCTGTGGAAACTTTTTTTGTTTGGCCTCATTCAGATAAATCTTATCTGAGCTTATGTATGTGTGTGGTGTGCCTGGAGTTTGTTGTGTACAGGATGCATCAACAACGTTGTTGTCAAAAGTCGAAACCATTGAATTGAGATGGCAGATGAGTCTTGAGTATTGCTGCCTGGGTATTTATATGTATACGAATGTAAAACAATACCAAATATTCACACTCATACTCAGAGTGTGCCGGTCATATACTCAGCGAGATGGCTGAATAATACAGGACAGGATTTGGCAATGGAAGGATGTGAAACACACGATGTGAAACACAAAGTAAAAAAAAATTTTTTTTAAAAGAAACAATCACTTCTCATGAAAGCTACGCTGACATTGCCTTGTCCAAATGGATGGAGATATTTATGGAAATTTTGTATGGAAATCCGGAAATCCTTCTTTTTCTTCTTCTTCATTATTTGGATGAAAGTGAAAAAAGTTGATCGGGAAAAGGAGCTGATGAGATCATTTGGGGAAACCAATGTTGTCGTTTTGTTTACTTTAGAAAACAAATTTGTTCGAATATGAAAAATGCAGCTCCCTTACAATTAATTTTCCCAGAAGGTTATAGATTTCATAAAGTCCACAGTCGTGAGGTACTGCAACTGATCAGTTTAAAGACAAAATACTTCCGATGGCAATTAGAACTGGGTAATCAAATCTGTAATGGCATAGTATATTACATAACGAGCGATGTACGTTATTTTTCACAGGACTAAAGTCGGTTTTTCTGCTAAACCGGTTGTGCGCAATGCAAATACTCTGGGAATGTGTGTTTGCTGTGACTGCAGAAAATAACAAAAGTATTTTATACGCTAACTCACTAGTGTTAATAACGGCTACTTGCGAGGCTAGGTTATAGTGCATGAAACAGTCACTTTCGTCTATGGGCGTGTGACAACTCTTTAACTTATACTAGGGAACAGCTGTTTACGAAGTCAGTCTGCACGCCTAGCATCTGCGCTAGCTAGCTCATTGAATTGGGGTGAGCCATGAGCCATGGCCATGACCAGAAACAGACAATGGGTTGGCTAAGCCCAAATTGAAATAACATAACCGTATTATAATTTTGAGTACTACAAAAGGTCGTTGCTTTATACACTATGTATATGAAGTATGTTTTTCTTTTTTTCGTTGTATATATTTCGATCTATGAAAACGCTTTTTTTAGCTCGCTTTCGTGTATGTCTGTTAGTCTGTTTGTTCAGGTGAAATTTTGTAATTGATTTTAAACTAGCTTCCCATCAAGCTAGAGACTTGAAACTTTAATCATAGCTCGGTACTGTATCAACATTGACAAATCACAAAAAAAAACTTTAACGCGATTTTGGAATTTTCAATCAGAGCAGACTACTACGAACAATACTAACATGTTTTTCTTTTATTAAATTTTCTACAGTAACTTCGCGTACCCGGTGGCTGGGTGGCTGGCTGGCTGGCTGGCTGGTCAGATCTTGTGATAAATTTTTAACCCACTTCCTTAAGCCCGATTTTATTCAAACTTTGCACACATGTGCATTTCCCATGACAACCCTTTCTAGTTTTTAATTTAATTTTTTTTAAAAACTTACCCGATTTTCTTCAAATTTTAGAAACCTCAGTATCTCCGATTTACAAAACTTTTTGTACAATTTTTGGAGTGATCGGGCCCTGAGGCCCGAGGGGTGTCCATATAATTTTTTTAAATGTTAACCTGATTTTCTTCAAATTTTAAACACATGTGTATTACTGATGGACAAAACTTTTTGTAAATTATTTGGACTGATCGGGCCCCGGGGTCGGGCGGCACTAATACAAATTTTATTGAAAAAATTCCCGATTTTCTTCAAATTTTATAGGCATGTGTATCTCCGATGGATAACACTTTTTGTGAAACTTTGGTAATGATTGAGCTCCGGGGTCGTAGGGCACCCACACAAATTTTGTAAAAAAGTACCCGATTTTCTTCAAATTTTATATGTATGTGTAACTTCCATGAACAATAATTTTTGTAAAAATTTTGGAGTTATCGGTCTCCGGTGTCGGAAGGACCCGTACAAAATTTTAAAAAATTTACCCAATTTTCTTCAAATTTTATACACACAGGTCATACGTTTTTTGTAAAAATAGAATTTTTTTAAAATTAGCCCAATTTTCTTCAAATTTTATGTATGTATCTCCTATGGAAACACTTTTTATAAAAATTTTGGAGGGCTCCCAAATTTTTTTTTTAAAAAGTAGCCCGATTTTATTCAAACTGTGCACTCATGTGTATCTCCGATTAGAGAACTTACGCGAAAAATTTAAATTTTTATGGGTGGTTTTTTAAAAACTTTCATTTAATTCGACTTTACCCTATATTGTCTGTATTGTCGAATAATTTGAGGCCCTTTTTAAACACCTTCCACACATGATAGATAGGTGAAATTTTGTTAGTGTCTAAGTCCGAAATAGTAATTTAATTGTTCCGCATGCGCACGTGATGGGTTGAAAAATTTTTTTCGACTTCTTTGAGATCCTTTTTTAACCACCTTCCACACGACCTAGAGAGCTGAAATTTTGTGAGTGCAAAATAGCATTTTTTATATTAAGCATGTGACGCAAGTCGCGTTATTGCTGAAATTTCGTAAGTGTTTTTTTATATTCCGCTTCTGACGTGTGTCGCGTTTCGGTGACGCGTGTAATGGTTGAAAAGCCGCCATTTTTTCGTTTTTGAGGTCCTTTTTAACCAGCTTTCGCACAACCTAGAGTGATGAAATTTTGTGAGCATCTCAGTGCCAAGGGCCAATTTTGATATCCCGCGTGTGGCGCGTGTGATGCGTGGAAAAAACAAAATACTTTGAAATAGGCCCGACCTCAAAAACAGAAATAAAGATGCAACGTCTGGCAGATTAAGCAATGGTCCCCTGTCAGCAACAGGACAGATAGCTCAAGGCGATAGACAGAGTGATATGAAGTGATGCGTGTTTACACGGGATTGTCTCACATTGAGAAGCGGGTATTTAAACATTGCATTGTGTTGGCACAATGGACCATTGCAGATGACTGCTGTTATTTTATTGTCAGCGATGAAATATAAAGTGAACCATATTTACACGGAGCTTGCCTAGCATTGAAAAGTGGGTATGTGCACATTTTCTTGTGTTTACAAAATGCACCATTACAAATCATAGATAATTCATTATTAACCAGCGTGTAATTTTGATTGAATCAATCAAATATCCAGAAGTAGGAGTGACAAGAATTTTGTGCTTGGCGGAACTACTTATTCAGTGCTAGCGAGGTAAGAAGTCACTAAGGACGCAGAAATATTTTGTCCACTTTTCAACCTTTGAAAAAATGTAAAATAATCAGTCACTGTTGGTTAGAGAAACTCCCTAAATGGCATTATAATGGAAATTCCCAAGTTTTTCATGGAACCTGTCCCGCATTTTTATTCAATGAATTACTCCGTTCATATGTACACTATTCATTGTACATAAAAGGAAGAACTACTATTTGTGAAATTGAATTTATGAAAAAGGTGCAAAAAGAATGACTGATAGCTCCTAACAGGCTTAAGTCTGTTGGTCATTGTTTGGAACCAGAAATTGTGTTTATTGTCCTTTGTCCATAGCATCAGTATTGTAAATGTATTCTATCGCAGATAAGCAGATAAGGACTAACCAACCTCCTCACGTCAATTAAAGTTCATTAAGTTTTATGCTGCTCACGGTGTGTTCTATTGTTATATTTGTTGATCAGCATCACGTAGAGATTCTTTACACAACACTGCACAATGCGATATTCCGGTCATGCCTGGGACTTCAGCAGGAAATCTAACTAAACGTGAGTACATTATTATATAGCCGAATTTCTTTAAACTTCATTGGTGATAATGTCTATAAAGTCATGGTCTAACATCAGTGACTTTTATTGGCATTGCTGCTGTCATTAATATGATAATGATGATATTTCATAATCTACTGTTGGATCCTTGTTATAAATAGAAAAGGAGCAACGCTTTGCCTAATCATGTATTTTTCCGCAGTGTTGTCGTAGTAGAATGATAACATCATCAGCACAAATTCAAAGATCTCTGTACATCTTCCTTGCTTCTGCACGGGTTTCCTTGTATACCTAATTTGTTATTTATCTGTGATCAACATAGTGGGTGGCAGCACAACAAAAGGGGCAGTAAAATGATGAAGACACTAACCCGGTGGTGAGCAGCTGCTATCATTTATCGAATGAGCTAGCTTGGCTGTTGGCGTTCATGAATAAATTAAATTTAGACTACAGAAGATGGATTCTGTAATGGATCCTTTTTGCTGCGCTTTTAAGTGTTTACACTGCGATATTCAAACAACCGTGTTATTTTTCCTTGGTTCCCTCCAGTTCCCTAATGTGTGGGCAAAATATGAAGAACGGTTAAGAAGAGAGTTTATTTATTTTGAATATATGACGTGGCCACTACGTACTTTATTTTGCACTCATTTATGTGAAGTCTCAGATTTCGTGCCGCACGAGTTACATACGCCACATAAACTCTTCAGCCAACACAAGGTCAACGAAACGAAAAAACATCCGGCCTATTGCAGCACACGTAAGTAAAAATATTAATTAAGCTAAATCGTAAAATAAAATTGTCAAAGCAAATCAATCAGTAATAAAGCGAAACGGACTGTCCAACAACACCAGGCTGCTCATGTACAAGCAGTTGATCAGGCCAGTGATAACCTATGGCTATCCCATATGGTTAACCCTCTCACCAACAACGATGAAAAATATCTCCCTATTTGAAAGAAGGCTACTTAGAATATGTGCCGGACTATGGAGGGTGCCAAAAAGCTACAGCAGGTTTGTCTCGACTACAAGGTTTTACGAAGCAGCAGGTCTGCTGCGGCAAGGAAATACGCTACTTTCTTACTTATGTCCTATATCCCGTTGTGGGTCCTAGGGCCTCTACTACGCCTACACGCCATCGCGTGCGTTTCCTGGCAATGAGCTTCAGCTCTCTCCAACTCTTCCCCAATTGCCGTGACTCCTCCTCAACTGTTATGCGCCATGTATTTCTTGGACGACCTGTTCTTCTACGATCCTGAGATAACGGATTCCATTGCATTGCGTAGTTTGATATCGAACTGTCGCCTTTTCGGAGTCTATGACCGATCCACTGCCACTTCCGTCGTTGAATGGTTGTGCCTATTGGTTCCTGACCCTTTCTTTGGTAAAGATGTTCGTTAGAGATACGGTTAGGCGAGAAAACCATTAAGATCGCACCCGTAGGCACCGTAGGCACTTATTTACGAACGTTTGTAATCTTTTTGTGATAGTAGCGGTGACCTTCCAAGTGCTGCACTCATACAACAACACAGATATCCGGTTCCAGTAGATAAAGCTGCGCGAAGTACATCGCTAATCACCAACAAAAAAAGTATCGGCGATAGAATGCAACGTTGTCGTACCCCACTTAGGATCTCGAACTCCTCTGACAGCTTTCCTCTATGCAGCACATGACATTTAGAGCCATCATAGGTTGCCTAAATAACAGCTATTAGTTTATCGGGTATACCTCTCCTACGCAAGGCGATCCAGATAAACCACCACAACTCCTCGGATAAGTAATGATCGAGGAAATTCGTTGACGGTTTGGAAACACATCCATGTACAGAGATGCAAAGAAAGAGAATCGAGCGTGGGCGTTAGGGAATTAGCGAGAGGAAAATATAAAATATATATGCATATGTGTTTTAAATTACTGGAGATCTTACAAATGCGGAAACACAGAGTCGGACAACTCATTTCACAAAATTATTGTGCGGCTAAAGAAGGAATATCTGAATTGGTTGGTAGGTCCGAAGATAGATCTAATTGTAGACCCCTGAGCTTGAATTGAGGCACGGGTATTGCGGATGGGTTGGAGGATTAGCGGAATACATCTGGATATTTCCAACACCAGTTGTGGTAAAAGCGATAACACGGTGACAAGCAAAAAAGTATTCCTACGATGTTCAAGCGATTCAATGGTTTTCGCAATATGTTCGTCACTATCTATGTTCAAAACTATAATGCGCTATCTGGTTGCGTGGAGCGAGCTGCCAAATATGAAGCAAGAACATTGGTCTTGTATATAGAGGTGACGGTTGGAATGCCATTGTGAATGAGCATTGGAATTGAAGATGAGGCAGTATTTTTAATTTGTTTCATGAAGGAACAAAAATTCTTACTTCCTTTGGGACATTGAAGTATTTTTTGTATCAATTTCTGGTCCTAGTCGAATTTGATTATAGTCTAAGGTAAGTATTGTTATCATTCCTGACTCGTCTAAAATGGGTTCAGTTTGGTTTATATAACCGAAAGCTTACCTCCCGGTTCCTCCGCTTCTTTGCAGCTTAAATCAAACGAATAATTTTCCTTCGGTTTGATACATTTTGTCCTGGAAGGTATTGTTTCATACCCTCGTGGATTATGCTTGTGATTGTATCAAAAATGGCACCTACACCACTATTGGCATTAAGTGGTCAGTTGATACTCATAAAGAAATTTTTGAGGCTTTCGGCGGCTTTCTCGTGTAACCATACTTTTCTTTTAGAACGATTTTCTTTAACTTTATGGTTTGACAACGGAAAATTAGCTGATACCACACAATAGTCTGAAGAGTCTACAGGTTTACACTGACGGTAAAGAGGTAAGAAAAAAGTCAGGGGTATTATCGGTATGAATTACAATGCCTGAAGAGGAGGTTTATCCCTCCAATAACTGCACTGTGTTCTAGCTCGCCTGATATTACAATAGAAAGAGCTTACTGCTGATCACATCCCCATTGTGATCACAATAGATAGACCAGACAACTTTTTCAAGTTTCATTCATGGTGACAAAGTCAGTTTCATTGAATGTGTCCGCAATGCTGATTCAACGGTTGTCCTCGGGAGAGCGGAGAACCAAAGGGGGTGGTGGGCACTGTAAGTTCATAAATTGCTTGATTTAATCAGTTCCGCTGGAATTCCATCTGATCAGTAGGCCTTTTTAATGTTAAGCTGATATATAGCCCTGCTGACTTCATCTATGTTTGATAGCGGCAGTACAGGGTGGTCGTCGGTCATTGGTGGAGACTTCAACTTCTCATATGGCCATTTAACAACTCCACCAGTGCTGTTCTGATCAAAATGCGGTTAAACTAACTGTCAATATTAGCATTGATCCAAACATATGCGCAAAGTTGTAAAGTGAGTAAAGCCCTTTACTATGGCAGGAATTGTCTTAACATGACTGTCTCATAAAGCCAATCCCATTCGAAAGATTTGATGTCATTCAGATTTTCATCCCTACGCTCTTTTAAGAAATCTTTGTCTGTTTCGGTGTCTTAAGGTCTTATAAACCATTCCATAAATCGTTGCATCGAAGTTAAAAAAAGTCACAAACAGTCATTTTCAGTACAAAAACCTTAGCATTTCTGCAACAAAAACCAAAAACACAACATCTTCTTCAAGCAAAAATGTTCATTTGACAAGAATTTTCATTTATAGTCTTAAATTTCAGTTCTTTCAACCGCAAATGTTCTATTAAAGTTTTGAATTTAATGCCACAATCACAATTCGCACAAAATGGGGCTGCTGGCTGCTTATCTGAATTTTCAGGAATTTTTCACCTTTTGCTCTGAACGAAAGAAATGCACATCTAATCTCATTTTCTTTTAAAAAAGCGTCCCCAATGTTCTGTATGTATATGTCACATATACATGTACATGTATATATATGGACAAACAGTGATATATATGTTTCTGTGTTTCAGCTATGTTGTCATTTTTCTTGACGTGCCTTTGCCGGATTCTATGACGGAACATAAACATTTTCCCGTTTTAAAAAAAGATGCCACCGAGTAAGCAAAAAGGAAACGCAGCGCACCACCGAATTATCCTGTAGAAAATAATGGGACGACCGTTTGTCTAAAATTAGGATAAAGCGTTGTTTGACATGCCAGCAGCACAAAGAGAATTTACCAATATTGACACTCGCACTCCTGCTAATCTGATATACGTCGAAGGAAGAATAAGCTTTGTGCCTTTTTTTTACTTTTCTTAGCTTTTGCGTTTTCTCAACCATTTGAAAATGGGTCGGTTCACAGGACGGACCCAGACACGCCTGACGTGTTACCCCACATACATGAATTTTAATTAAGCGTTGGATAGTGTTCTTTGACTGAAGGATGGTTAAAGGTGACATACGTGAAGCAGGTTGTGGTGAGCACATGCACACATACGACACGGAAGAGCAGAACTAATAAACTTTTTAACCGGATAATAATCTCTAAATTGTTGGTTGTCAACAACAACACCAATATCCCACGTCCGAAATATTGTTTAACGTTGTCTTTAACTCGCACACATACAGGCGAAAAAGAAACTGGAGCGTTTATAAGAAGCATATTATACCGAGAGGAAGTTCGCAAGCAAAAGGAGAAGTGGTTGTGATCCTATTTAAAAATTATATGTTGTCCGAGATATTTGTTAGATAGTATGAGACCTTAATTTTTTTCTCTAGAAAGAGAATGCTAGCTTACCAGGAAGATTAAGTTTAGAGGTGCTATGAGTAAACGTAGGAGAAAGTAAGAAAATCGTTTAAACTTTCGTTTGTCCTTCCAAAACACTGCATATTTCTGCAATAACCTGTTTCGCCTTTCATCCTCTTCTTGTGATGTAAATCGATGTCAAAATATTCCTTGGAAGCTATCTTTCTGGAAAATGCATTTTAATGGTTAAACTCTTAAACGAAACGAACGAACAAAAAAGAATTGACGTCTCGTATATGTACAATACTTCAACTATCAAGCACGTATTAAAAGTCGTACGGCGGTGTGTTCTATATATCGAGCACACGCCAGATAAAAGATTTTTGTACAACGTGCCATTTATAATCGCTAAACGCGGCTATATATCATCGTTGAAACTTCGAATATCCTTAATGGGAGAAGATCTTTTTGTAGTCGAAAATGCTCCACAGTACGAAGCTCTCACATGCGCCGATGCACTGCACTGGAATGGGCAATGCTAGAAAAAGTTCTGATTATGGAAAAACTATTAACTTCAACAAAGTGTTCAATGAGTTATTATTATTCATGGTTAGTACGTGACTACGAGTGACATCATTTCCTGTAGCATGTAGCGTAATGTCCTTAAACGATTTCATTAAATTGTTCACTACAGCCATAAAATTCTTCGGTTGACACAAGCAAATTGGTGTTTTGTGTTAACAAATCTGTTTTAGGTAAAAGAAATATATTCTTGGGTCCTTCAGATTAATTGACGTAATTCACATTCGAACGCTGAAATATGTGCACACGAGCAAGTGTTCTCCTTTACATTGAGCTAAAGCTTCATTTGTGCCTGAATGGTGCTCGATTATTTATTGGGAGACCTGGTCATACGAGTATGGTAGGTGGCGGATACCAATATATCCGTTTTTCAAACTGTCCTCTAAGAAGTAACCGATAAATAACGGCTTGTTTCGTTTAGCTTATACCTTAAAGAGTGGTAACGTAATTTAGAAGCTTTCTATGGTTAAGCTGTAGTGGTGCTACATATCATTTAGAAAGGTTAGAATGGAATTATAAATTTTGGGTAACTAATGAGTTGACATTTAGGCCATTGAAGAAGTTTTTTAAATTTAGATGCAGCGTCAACAGAAAATATCCTTATAGGGCATATGTAATCAAAAGGACCGAAGAGTAGGAAAATGGTAAATAATGTACCTGCATAAGAGAGTAAAGCGAGCATCTCAGCTCGCCATATGGATAGTTGTAATTCAGTCTAAACCCTGAATTATCTTAAATGCCCAATAGAAGGCATTTGATTCACCAAAATCGTAAAAATGCGGAATTTTTTATCTGTGAGAAAATTTTTTTTTTTCTTATTTTACACGCGTCGCATGTGTCATACGTGTCATAATTCTTTTAAAATTAGTCCCTATAAGTTCTGACTGGTAGAAGCCGATATTTATACGAGTTCCTACTAAAAACTTTCCGCTACTATAGACACATGAGCTAATGAATTCTGCTATGCGAGTGACTATACACACTTGTGTATGTGTATTAAGTTGTAATTCAGTCTATAGATCAATTTATCTAAGAAGCATAATAGTATGCAACGTTAAATGTAGGTCTTTCATTCATAAGCTATAGGTCATTCAGTCATATAAGCGATTTTTAAAATAGATTGAAAAACCACAGTTTACTTTACAAAGGTTTAGGCTTAAATAAATCGATAGCGATGCGTAGATTGGGTTTTTTTTTTCAGTTTTCTCAGGTGTAGTAACCCCTATGAATGAAAAAATTACGCCATAGAAAGCCGAGCGCTAACCAATTGTTTTTTAAACCAGTCCCATCAAATTTTGACTGGTAGAAGCCGAGATATACGACACGACAAACAAACGTACAAACGTACATACGTACACACGCTCGCTGAAAATGTTCATGTACTCTGAATATAAGCTTCGTCCTTCGGGCTCGCAATTAAGAATACAATTCAATCCAGTCCCTGCTTGTATCGATCTGGATGAGAGCTTCCTATACAGCTCTTGGGTTTTTACCAAACGATGTTAATATCGTCTGCGTAAGACAGTATCTGAACGCCAGGTTGAAGAGGACGCAGGCCAGTCCATTCACTTTTCGGAGCCCGTTATAGATGTTGAATGAGCTTGATAGTGATCCGGATATTTTTACTTAGCTTACTTAGCTTATAAAATTGGTCATTGTAAGCCTACTTAGTCAGTATATTTGGTTTACCGAATTCTTTCATGGCTTTATAAGGTTCTTCTCAAGCTATGCCATCATAAGCGGCTTTAAAGTCTATAAAAAGATGATGTAGTGTGATTTGAAACTCTAGACATTTTTCAATCACATGCCTAAGGGTGTAAATCTGATCAGTTGTTGATTTGACTGGGATGAGGCCACACTTGTATGGACCAATGATGACTTTAGCGTATGGGGCTATCCTGTATTGAAGGATAGAGGAGAAAATCTTATACGCGGTACTCAACAACGTTTTACCACGATAATTTCTGCATGCTGTGATATCTCCTTTCTTATGTATGGGGCACAGGATGCCTCTTCTCCAGTCTCCAGTCTTTTTCCTCCCATACTTGCACTATTATTTCATGAATTGTTTGGTTTATTTTAGGGCCTTCTGTGTGAATCAGTTCCGCTGGGATACCGTCTGATCCCCACCGCTGTATGGAGGGGGTTAGCTATCTATTGAGTTCAGTCAAGGAACAAATTTTCTCCTCTTTCAATACTGATTCACAGCTTAGGTGAAGCAGTCTGTTGAACAGTACCATTTCAAAATTGATATGGCTTTCCGACCATATAACCAACGAGTTGTTATCTAGAAAATGGAAGAATATTGCCAAAGTTGTGGCTATCAGCACGGGTCACTGGCCAGTGGGCAACCATACTGCCAATTTAAGTATATCGCACAACAACTTCTGCAGAAGTTGCAAAGATGAAAATGAGAAAGAAACTCTCATACACTTTTTACGCTGCTGTCCAGCCCTAGCCATAGCCTAGTTAAGACGTCGCACTTTAAGCAAACCATTTTTTGACGACTTGAAAGAGCTCTCCGATTAGAGGATCATCGAATTGATATGGTGTCTGAACGCAACAGACTGGATTTAAACCGCGCAAATATCCAGTCCCTCAAGATTTGTGGCATCAAAATGGCGCACCCTAGCGCTAATTCAGGATCTCGCAAGTACAGCGAGGTTTACCACTCGACCTACCTGCCGTAACAATAACATAAGTCTATACATATAAAGAAATGAAAGATGTGAGACAAAGAATTATTTCCACGCTTCAATTTATTTAGGATCGAACATGCAGATGCAAAATTTGCAACACTCAAAGACAAGACCAACATTCGTGATGAATAAAGAACGAGATATATCCCCACCATTATGTGATTGATAACATACAGTGACTCGAAGGCGATGACTGATTGCCAACACATAAACCAAATAAGCTCACATACATAAAATATAATATGGCCACCACGAAAATGTCTTTCTAAAACCGATGAGGGTCATGAAACTTTCATTACTGTGGCAGACCTCAAATCAATCACTTCACATTTTTACAACCAGATGCAAATCTCTTTTCACACATGATACGAGTACTTGGCAAACGGATATTGCCCACAGAGCGCATCCTGATTTATTCTTTTATTAACAAAAAAGTAAAACCTTTTTACAACGTAATCCATTTCGTCAGCCTTTCGAATGGGACAAAAACCCGTTACAGGTGCTATAAATTTACCCCATAAAAACGTCCTACACAAAAAATTTGCAGCTGCCACGCGCCTATTATCTCTAAGGGACTGGTGTGGTATATAAATGTATATATGGTAATGTTACTCGTGTATAACAGAGCCGTGAAAAATGATATCAATTTGAGTTTTGGTAAGAGCTACAAAAGTTTATTGGTAACCTCGAAACATATTCGGGAACACATATTTCTCCCTGGTGTAACGCTAAACGACCACATATTATGGTACAACTATGCGACGTGATGAATCTGATTATGGGATGTGTTGCAGAAATGTGAAGGCTATTTAGGAGGCTCAAAGTGTGATTTTTCTGGAAAAATAGCTTATATGTCAAGCTTTTCTTTGGCCTCATTTGAGTATTTTAGAAATACCCATGAGATGCAATATATAACCATATTACAAGGAGATAGGGATATACTTCGCTCGTCGAACCATAAAAGATGATACGGGATGGATGCTGAAATCGGGCTCGTTATGAACAATTTGTCTGATTTTTGTGTGCTGACTATTCTAGTTACTGTGAGCACTGTGAAACTCAAAGACAAGGTTGCTGTTAAATTAGTTTATAAAATAATAAATTTCAGATATAGTTATGTCGGATTCATCTACTTGTATATACCATTATAAAATGATTATCTTTTGAGTTGAGTTGAGTGCGATGGAAAAGCAATTTGGTTAAGAAGAAATCAATAAGAATGGTACGATAAAGCAAACTCAGTGTCGAAAGGAATACTGTGTTATAGCAACACTATCCCTTTTTTATTTGATATGGTGTAGGCTGTAGCTAATAGCTATGCTAGTGGTATATGTTGAAATTAAATTGGTGGTCAAAAACTAATTAAGATCACTTCCTTACATGGAAGCTCATAAAAACAACTATCCTAACTCAGTGGTTTTTTTGTTGGACGAGCTGAAATTTCGAACTTCTAATTCCAGAAAAGCACATTTTTTCACAAGAAATCTTCTCAATTCGCCTTTCGTAAATGACTTTAAGTTGTAGCTACGTTCCATTTGTGTGCAAAAATATAACACGCACAACACGAATAGTTGTGAGGACGCACGAGACTACAACGATCTGTTGCGTCAAATACTACTGTTTTAAAATTCAAAACTATTGAATCGATGAATTCAACATAGAACATCACATAATCATAAACTGGTTAACCAGGAATTAATGCAACAGATGAAAGACTATGTTCCTTTCAGAATTAAGTCTGTCAAACCGAAGGATGACCAGTGGTATGATTTAAGCTACAAAAAGATTTTTAGGAACAGCAACGGAGGTTGTATAAAGCGAACACCACAGAGAAAAACCGACAAAAATATTAGCGTGCCGGAAATGTAAAAATTTGGCGAGCGAAATTCGTCTAGGATTAAAGATTGAGGTGAAAAATACTACTAATGTCCCAAAAATAGGAAACATTTTTGATAATTCGTAAAAAGAATTTAAAATACTGCCTCGTTGTCAATTGGAACGATCAGTCACAACGACGTTCCGGCTGTCAGCTCTAAGAATAAAACCAATCTACTTGCTTCATTATTTGCAGCTAGCACTAAGCTGTTAGACTGTTCCAACTGTACTTCTGAGTATCGAACACTCTGTGGGACAGATTTGAATTCGTACTTGTGAAGTTGCTAGAGTTTTAAGTGACCTCAGCATACACAAATCCGCTGGGCCTGCTGGTATTCCTCCATTACTATTGAAGAGGTATTCTTTATCGCCGGCATTAACAAGCTATTCTACTCAGCCTATCCTTCTGAACACTTTTCGAGAAGCTGGAAAGCAGCATTTGTCCAGCTTATACTAAAAAAGGCGATTCGTTATGTCTCTCTTCGCACTGGCCCATAGCACTAACGTCCCTTCATTCTAAGGTCGTGAGAACGCTGATTAACCGTCAGTCAGCTTATGAAATTTCTTGAATCACGAATACTACTCAATGACCGTCAATATTGGTTCCGTGGACAACGTGGTATATCTCACCGAAAAGTGGAACCAGTCTTTTCACAAGTTTGGTGAAAGCTAAATTGTAGAACTTAATATTTCAAAAGCATTCGACATTTAACAGAGTTTAGCACAAAGCGTCTGGTCAGGTGCACCCAGGACCACTTTGCATCTGCATGACAGAATACATAACCGTGCGTTAAAACTTAAAGGTGACAAAAATATTGAAAGAATCATTGATTCGCTTAAACATCGCAGTAATTTCTCCTGTTTGTCACTGTCACCGGTATTTCCATCAACGTTGCTCAGGAGAAATAGCAAGTTGCATTACACCGCTCCTTGAATTCAACCGCAATACTCTTCGCACTCTAAATTCTCTTCATTTTACCCTCAAGCCTACCTTCGGACATACAGTTAAGTTCAGTGATTCGTTCCTCAGCCGTACAACAGGTATGTGGAATGCTCTGCCAAGCTCTGTCTTTCCACATCACTATGATCCACAAACACACACAATTCAAAACACAAGCTTATTTCCTTCTCCATCTCCTTTTTTCTCTTCCTTTACGAATTATATAAAAAAATCTCTGTGAACTGGCCAATCCGCTTGACAGCGGATTGTTTCATGAAAATAGCAAATGTTTAAAGCGATGCACAAAAGCCTCTTCCCCTCTACATTGTAATCTCGCACATTTTATTTTATAAATAATTCCTTTAGTAAGACATGGGTGTGCGTCAATTTGGTGAGATATCTCTGTAAGCTTGTTTATCTTCTTTACAGTGAGTCCCTAAATTCAAACTATTACGAAAATTTTCAAATGTTCACAACAGTACACAAAGCTTCTTTCTCTTCTTATGGAAATTTTAACTTTACTATTTTATAGGTCAAACCTTTAGTAAGATTTGAATATAGGTCGGACTGGTGTGACATCTTTGTGAGCTGGTTACGCTTAATTACATGTGAGTCTCTTAATTCAAAATTACAAATTTTATTTTTACCAATAAATTTACAGGCTGTATACATATCACATTCTGTTAATTTTGTTATTTGTTTAAAATTTCACATGCATTATATTGCATTGAGTCAAAACCGTCAGTTATACGAATAATTGCATAATTTAAGGCTTGTATTTTTTGTGTTAGCTTGAGTGAGTAAAATATGTAGTATGTATATTGATTTTATTTTTTTTACCCAGCTTTTCCATTTGAGCCTACTGTGCAAAAACTCTTGAAAATTTTATTTCGTGAAATAGAAGATTGCGTGTTTGTCTAATGAAAGATCTATTTGGAGTTTACTGTTGGTGATTATGAACGAGAAACACAGCAGCTTACAACGAAGTGATGGAATTGCATTGAAGAAAAAAAAAACGAGAACATAGAAGGACAAATCTTTAAATCCCCTGAAATTGAGTGAAATATCAGTGCAGGATATAGACACAACACACAAGCTTCAGACTGGATTGATTCAGAAGGACGACTTATCCTACTCTGCAGTGATGTCTGAATTTCAAATATCGTATGTGACTCCGAATGTGTCTCGCGTACCTTCAATGATTCACGATTCCTCCTTAACTCGACAAGTACAGTGAAAGTACAAATACGCTCCTTTTGATTAGAACGTGGATACTTGCAAATAAAAAAATATCTTTGAATCAATGTACGCTTACACAAATAAATTGGCCCTTGAGTGACAATCTTGTTCATCAAAAACTGTTCGTAAAGTGTGACAGTGATTCCTTAAAAGGAATCCTTTCGTTAACTTTTTTTGCCAAGTATCGAGTCATGTATAAAAATGCGGAAAATCCTGACGGAATTAACGTAATATGTTCACAAAATCAGTAAATTCTTATAACCACTCACCTAATTTGTATACATTTTTGCAACACTAACTCAATTTGTAATTATGCCTTTTGCAGTATATTGAGCTGCAAACTGAATTAGTTAAAAAGTTTTGTCAGTCCTTTCTGTGATAAGAGAAATTGTTATTATCTACCAATGTGCTGCACTAGAAAAACAAAGGGTTTGCTTGTAGCGTTCACACAGTGTAACGAAGTGGGAGAGTGTATATCATGGAAATTCCCAAATCGAGTTAAGTTAATTTATACTTATTGTTTTAGTTAGGTTGTTTGAAAAAAGTTTTTTTCGAAGAAAAATAGAAAAGTTCTCGATAACTTAGAGTTTTTCCATCAGATTGCTCTGAAACTTTTATTCAATTTAAAGTTGTTACGAGTACCATAGGACCAGATGTAATCAATGCTGCTGTTAGTGGAAAAAACTTCCGCGGTTAATTTTGTTCTGTAAATGATGCACATATTCAGGGGACATGGAAATGTTTCAGCGAACGTGTGTACTTTTGTACATTTGTATGTTTGTTCGTTTGTACGTTCTCACAATACCCGGATGGGCAGTGTGTAGTGCGGACATTATTTGTGCACGGATACATGGTGTAATTATTACCCTGTATGCCCAGAGAAGACATCCTTTGAGTGTGCTTATAACAGCTTCTAATATGGCTGGAACATGGGTTTAATCTCCGGCCAGCAGTGTCCACTGGAGGATTAGCGAGAGAACTAGGTCTTTGGTAGTTGAAGCGGCAATGTCCTCGGCCTGAACAGTCGGCTTATGTGCCGTATCTATGAGCAGAACTTCCTCTTCTCAGTGACGATCATAGTACCCGGAACTTGAAGTCTACTTAAAGAGTCTGCATTTCCCATCTCTTTCCATGCAAGGTAGACGAGTTTGAATGTGTAGGCCTTAAGAAAAGTACTCCATCGGATCATTCTTGATGACAGAATCTGTGGAGTCAGAACATCTACTGTAAAACGTCCAAGAAGCGGCTTATAAGGGATTAAAGACCGTTCAACAAGTCATAAAACATTTTAACCCCCACTATAAACCCGAGAGCTTTGCGATCACCTTGGCTATAACGTCGTTCCATTTCCGTCATCGTTCCTGAGTGGTAAGCTATACATAGGTCCATATCTCCAGGAAACATTTTTATGAAGGAGTTTGTGTAGGGTCTCCGCAATAGTCGCCTTACTTTGAATGAAAGAGTGATAGAAATTAATTTACCCTAGGAATGCTTGAAGTTGTCCCATATCCGTTGGCGGTGGGGTGTTTCTAATGGTGTCGATTTTCTGTTGGGCGAAGACCTCTGGAATCAATTCTATACCCGAGAAAATCGACGGATGAACAACCAATTTGACATTTGTCTTGTTTAAGACGAATACCAGCCTTGTCAAATCGTTGGAGTATGTCGATCAACTTCTGACCCCAAGAACACTGGTTTTGTTCCCGGTAGTGACGTACAATAGTAAATCGAAAACTGGTATACCATTGTACTCTACATCAATGTTTAGACAACCCACAATTTCGATCGGATCCTGTTGAAAATCGACCAGTCTCAAACTTGCTAACGCAGGGGTGGGAGTGTCCGAAAGATACGTTGAAATGTTTTCTCAGATGAGATGATCGTGTGCCTAGATCGAGAGTCCACTTCGAAATGACATCGAATGTGATTGATGTTGACGGCAGATGTATTATCAGCAGAAGGATCTAAAATTTGGTGGTGTCTTAAAAAAGACAATGATAAGATGACGCCGAAATTTACTTAGAGCTGGTATATTTAGTAACAGCTTTTGTTCCTTCACGATTACGATCTTTGTTGTTTTTAGGTTTGTTGCCAGCCATCGCACGACAAACCCGCTGCAGGAGTCCCATTATGCCACAAAAGGAACATGTGGTTGTACGGTATCGGCAGGTGGAAGGATCATGGTCCTCCCCACAGCTCAAACACCCTTGTAATTGCGAGCTATTCTTGTAAAATTTGCAGCTTTTTGCAAGACGTCCAAGCTCTGCTACGTAGTTGACGATGCATTCCCCTGGACGTTGTTCACGTTTGAAGGATGTGTACGACGCCGCAATTTCCGATGGGCGAGGGGAAAAATGATTAGATGAAGTATCCATTATCCATTATCTCTTTGATCACTTAATCACTCACTTTTTTTGGTGTTATTAGGCAACTCAACTGTCTCCGCGCCGCATATTGTAAGAAACGTGGCCCGCTTCAAATCCCCATATTTGATTTTATTGGCCACACAAAAAAGTTTAAAGCGGCTTGAATAAGTGCCCCATTTACGTTTGAAAAATCTTCGTTTATTAGATAAATAGTCTCGTCCGCATACATGTGAACTGAACAATGCCTAATTACTTTAGGTGGTTCATTCATATATAATGAGAACAGTGTTGGGCCTAGGATTGATCCTTGCGGTACACCGTTTCGGAGTTTCGCCATTCTCGGTATGTGAGTTAACGACAAGCTTCGTTGGAATGACCACATATTCATTGTCGCCAAAAATGATGCAAAATGTTTAGGTTTTCTAACCAGATGCAAGAAATATTTCATTCCCTCTGGCTAATATCTACGAGGCTTTTACTCGCTATAAACTTGAGTACAAATGTCATCTTTGGTCTGATGCGCCTTAAACTATCTTGCATCAGCAATATAAAACCCTGCGATAAAACTTATCGGTGACGAAAACATTGCGAAATTAATAGATTTGTTTGAACACCGCAGGAATGTTTCCTGCTTGTCACTGTTATATCGCTTCTTCCACCAGCGATGCTCAAGAGAAATAGCCAGTTGCACGCCACCTCTCCTTGAATTCAACGGTAATACTCGTGGCGCTCTAAACGCTCATCAACGGGCTTAAGGGTGAGCCCATCTTCGGACGTACATTTAAGTTCAGAGATTCGTTTTCAGCCGTACAACACGTATATGGAATGCTCTGCCTAGCTCTGTCTTTCCACATCAGTATGATCCACTGACATTTAAGGCAAAAGCTCATAGACATCTCCTATTTTCTGCTCCTTTTCCTTAATGCCCACGCTGTGCAAATCATATAGCCGAACATTATAAGGATGCGAGCTCCTTTTCGCGTGCGCAAATTATAAAAAATACAAAAAGATACACAACGCCACCATATACGCACCGCTAACAAAGATACAACAAGACAGTACCTTAAGAAATTTATTTTAGGTTTCACCAGTATAAATTGTTAAGCAAAAGATGAGAGAATAAAACAAATTAATTCTTTTTATTATAACGACCTAATAAACAAAGAACCCTCGTCACACTGAGAACTACTCCGGCTGGGAAAACCTCGTTACAGTCGATGAAACTTAACCCATTCAAAACCTAATTGCCTTCCCTTAGTTTCACCTTCAGCAAGCAAAAGAATTGCCATCAAGAATATTATGTATTTGAAATGTTTGTCCATCGCTAAATATCTGAAGGCAACATAGTAATATAGCTATTTTTTAAGCTGCTTTAATTAAATCATAAGATTCTATCTTTCCAAACTGACTGTGTTCTTTTGATAGCTGATAGTTGACCTGCAAGCCGTCTTATAAACGTGTATTTTCTAGATTTTTAAATATGCAAACTCTGCAGTACAATTAGCGCAGAAAACAAACAAACACATAATGCTACATACTATACTACTTACACAGTATATAATTAATTTGCAACAAAGCATCATCTTGTTGCAAAGCTCTACATATAAAACCCTTTCTGTCCATCTACAAAGTGGACCTTTTCATTTGGAATTCTCAGCGGAGATTGCTCTAAAACTTTTAAAAGTGCCCTGCAGGTTTTTATGCGTTTGTATTACAATTATTATTATTCAGGTCCTTATTTGACGTCGTCCTCATCGCCGCATAGTTGTCGTCGTATAGTGTTATGTTACATCCTTTTAATGAAGCATTTTTTTGATGTTGTTGCATTCGTTGTTCATTGCTTCGTATTATAAAAGGACCAACTTAATTCAGTTTCCTAGTCGGAACATAATTAAGAACACGATGTGACATTAAGGTGGATTTGTAATTAATTTACGGTATTAGGTAAGGCAACCGAGACTGATGCAGCAGCATGCCATGTCCAACGGGCAAGAATGTAGTGCAAGTGTACTTAGACAAAGTGGGAAAAGCTGTAAGGAGGTTGCGCCCTTCTGCATCAATTTTTTATGATGATGACGATGGCAATTTATTTGGTTGCAGCATAAAGCAAAAGACAAAAACTAGACATTTTTACATGGGGAAAGCTAATATAGCAGCATCACCGAGATAAGGATACAGATTTGGAGCAGCTATACTTGTAGATAGTTGCATTCTTCGTACATTCGATATAAGTGTAACCATCTAATTAATTAAAAGCGTACAGAAGCGGCAATAGGCAGTCTAATTGCCAAACAGTCAATCAGTCAATAAGTTAATCAACCAAGAAGCGTGTTGTGACCACACACAACTCCTTAGACATGTGCTACGCACATTTCATAATATCCTTCCTTTCCCAAACATGTGCTATGCACATTTCCTATTTTTTCTAATGTTACATTATCCATAATGTAACATTACCCATTTTTCCAATAACCCAAATCCATTATCCTAAATCCGACGACCCACCGCGGCGTCTACAATTCCTATTATTCTAAATCCGACGACCCACCGCGGCGTCTTCAATCTATCCTTTTTTTCCCAAATCCTAAATCGGATACCGACGACCCACCGCGGCGTCTACATTTTCTATTGTCAATTGCATTCTCGCATTCGCTTGTTCGTACAACGACTGCGAGAATGGTGATGCGTAAACATGCAGGTCAACAGAACGGTTCAGTTTGACCTGCACTAAAAAATCAAGTCAAAGGCATGGAGGAAGAAATGGAACGATGGATGAGGCAGTCAATTTCAAACATCCGATTAGGCAAGTTGCCTAGCGGTCAGATCATTAAACACTTTATATAAACTAATCCATCTGTGTTTTATTTTTCGATATATTACCACGACCCAACAAGCGCTAGCGCTAGCTAGATAAGTAAAATTTTGCACGTGTTCAAGAGTATAAAGTGTCGCATATGGGAATAAATCTCTATAACCCCCATTTGATGATGAAATTTTCCATTTAAAACCATGATGATGACGCACAAAACAGAACTTAAGACCACTCTGGCCACTCCTTAAACGATTCTTCGCCTCCAACTGAAAGAGTACAAAGCAACGCCTTTCATCGTTTCATAATTATTAAATTTTCATTTGGAACACAAAATCCTTGATAAATTGTAAAGGGTGTGAAAATTTCCTGACGAAATATAAAAGAATGACTCTCTTACGGCAGTAAGTCCCTGACTATTCAATACGGTTCCTTTCGTCACACGAGAGTCCTTCCTTCTATCTGTATATTTTTGAGCAAAGTGGATATTGTTTTGTGAGTTATGATGACATGTTGCACAATTTAGCTTTGCAGGAAAAAACGAAGCGAGTTCCTTCCAAAGTGTAAGCTGCACTTGCTGTTTTCTGTCGAGTGCAAGAGCAGCCATCAGAAGGACTTTTGTCCGGGATCAACAAAAGCCTCTTGTAAAATATGAAGTCACATGGAATGGCAATTTCTCTTGGAGTTGTGAATGTATGCAGATGTTTGGGTGTATGCGTTTATAAGTCTTCATTTGACAATTACATGAGTCCAACATTAGCAGACATCAGAATGCATCTATCTGTCACTAACGCTAGCATTAAAGTCAGGCGAAATATTCGAAAAATGGAAAGATCGCATTGGACTCAACAATCTGTGGGTGTTTGTATATGTGAACGTGGATGTGCGATGTGCGATTTCGAACCATTTCATTTGGTGCGACAAAACAAAGGGTTCGTGGCACATAGACTCTCGAACGGATGAAAACTTTTAATACCACTCCAACTAAGCACTTTTTCGCCCTATCGCAGTCACGATTTTCCCTTGCAACTGCATTCAAGTGAAAGGCAAACAAACGAATAAATAAATGAACCCAGGTTATCAGAAACAATTCAAACGTGAAATGACGATGGAATAATGACAACAAAGTATTGTTTGTCCGCCATGTCTGCTCTCGTTGTCCTGTGCAATGGATGGGTGCGTAGTCTATTCACATTGAAAACAGAACATAAACAGACACACTTGTACAGCGAATGGGCCCAATGGCAATTCCATTCATTTAATGTGTGGCTCACAATGCGAAATCAGATTAAAACGTCAAGTATGCACGTTGTATGCAGTTTGACAGGGGTCGCCACCCCAATTGTCTGATGTTTCTATATAAATGGTGTTTTGTGTGTGTGTGTGTGTGTGTGAGTTTAACGGGAAACCCATTATATCGCAAAATTGCTGTGGCCATTTATGGCGCCATTTGCGTTTTAAAGTTAAGACAGTCATTGAAGTTCGACTCAAAAGAGCTCATTAAATTGAAACGTTGCTTTGCTGGTGTTTAGTGGTATGGAATCTACTATTTTTCTTAGCACTTATTGAAGTTATTATGTCCAGACCTGGTTGTTCAGATTTTTATTATTTTTTTAGTCATTTATTTAATCTAATCGAAAATGTTGTTTTCACAATACCTTTGAAGGTATTAAGCCTTATCATCTATCGCCACTACGAGTTGAAGAAGTGCACTGACCTACTTACTCTGCACTATCTTCCATAACATGGCATGCAAATCGTCGTTTTGCTCATATAAGGTAGCCAGAATCTTTTCTGAGTAGAGCTCTAGACTCTGTAGAAAGGAACCGCGGACAATGTGTGGTTTAGGGAAGGATACCTCTTCCACTCTTGGCTCTGAGCCTCTTAAAATTCGAGCGCATCCACCCAGCAGTAGCACCGTCTGAGCAGATGAAGACTCGCCATCCCGATTTGAGAGACGAGCCGGAAAAATGTGACCACACGCCATCTCAAGTAAGATGTCTACAACCGCCTCTTGAAAGATAACCATTGGCTCAGTTGTGATGGGTTTTATTGTCAAGTCGGTCGGGACAACACCCAACCTGACCGAACTGGCCTCTTGGTAAAAGTGGGAACATTAGGTAAACGTCCTGCGCTGGCCTTCTTGACAGCCGGTGCCGGTTCCGATGCTGTTTGTTCCTTTGACCTGACGCGCTTGGCTTCGCACTAAATGTAAAGGACTGCTTTGACAAAAGCAAGAGCACTATCTCTGTCTTTGCCCGTGCGAAAAGCATGCTTAAGATGCCTTCTTTCCTGCAAGTTCAACTTAGTGAATCCGACTTGTTGTTGATGGATATGTAGTCCATCTAATGGAATAGCATCCGGATTTCAGCGAAATGACACTACATGCATCAACAACTGTGAATGCGTCAGAATAAGAAGTGGATTGCTCCACGTCCTTTATTCCAATACCCTCGCGAGATTCAGAAGGGGCCCTTATAGCAAAACCTTCCGAAATCGCATAAAGACCCAGCTGCTTAACAGAAAGCCGTACAGTTGAGGCCAGACTGAGGTTGGCCGTCGAGCTTCTCGGGATTAAACGGGTTGCTAAACAGCACGACACGAGGTTGATGTGTTTTTTGATGCATCGGTCTCATAATTTTCATTATATTCTCTATTCACTGGAAAACTGGGATAAGAGGTCACACTTGTTAGAGCCTGGTATGCCTGGGACGGCTAATTAAAACCGAAGGTCGCCAGTTATTCGGAGACCGCATAGTAGCGACTAAGCTCTTTCTTAGCCATGCATCGATCGGCGTACGCTGTTACACCTTGGATTTGGAATAGCTTTTAATGGGTATAGGACAAATCCATTGCCTCAAACCCTCCTCCTTTACCCGGGACCAGCATGTTATCATCGTAACAAGGCGGAGTTATGAATTCAAACTTAACAATCATTCAACGGCAACAATCCAAAGTACTCCGGACGATAGTTGGCACCTTGGTACATAAAATTCCAATATGCTTCGTGACCTAAATAGAGAAACTGTCAAAGAAGAGATTAAAAAAATTAGCCAAAACCACATACTCAAAGTATTCTGTCATCCCAAGACTTGTACACAGATTAACATAGCAATCGCCGTCTATGAAGATTCAAATCAACAGACTTACCGCAAAGATTTTAAATTGTAAAGTATTATTAGATATTTAATTGTTATTTATCTTTTGCAAATTACACCTATAAGGCCACTAGAGCATTGGCCAAAAGTCATAGATAAAAATTCCAATCGAATTGTAAATAAATTTACTTAATGTCCCCGGCGCCGTGGCTCAGTGGATAAGAGCATGAACATGGTTGAAATACCAGTAACACCATGGCGTCCCACCTCTCGCGAAATTCTGACAAAAGTCCGAGAGTAATAACTTGTCACGGAAAGCTTCTCAATTCGCCGTTCGAATATTATTATAATGTCCCCGGACAGATATAAATATACACTGGAAATAAAATATTTCTTTTTAGATGACAGTTGCATTTGTCTTACAGAGCAATTTTCAATTCAACTTTTTTAAATATTTTGGATAATTCCCTGCATCATCGAATGAGAATGTACTTAATAGTCGAATCAGATGGACAGGATTCCAATTTGTAAGTTTCATGACTTTTGTGTTATGACGGAGGCCAGATATTACTACAGAAATGCTTGTACCTTTCGACTCCATCATCAGACCAACTCAGTGGTCATTGGGATTACTACTTATGTGCGAAATTATAGTAGAAATTCAACGAATTTAAAATCGAAATTGGATACATGGCATTGTTGCTGTAATTGAAATTCCGCTTTTAATTTTCAAACAGACCAGGATTAAATAACAACATCTGTACCGATAACATGCATCGAACGTAGACAATATATCTCGTTGGCCGGGTTTGCGGATCGCGTCACTCTTCTTTTGTGCATTTTGATTTGCATGGCAATCGTAGCACCGTATCGCGTATTTGTGTGATCTACAAAAGTAGATTTGCATATCCAATCAACCAACGTATCAATAAATAGAACTGAATTGTATTCTCTCCAAACGCTTCTTTCAATCTATATGGAACTAGGAAAGTGAAACTCGTCTCGGCAGGTTATATGCAATAGCACGAAGTGACTGAGGATGGGTTACACTCACATTTGGTTGTGTCTGCATTGTTCCACAGATCTAAACATCCCTTCGAAGTATTCAACAAAGACCGCATCATCATCATCGTCATCATCATCATCACATCATGCGGAGAGCTTCACCAAATACTCGGCAAACACTTGATCGATATTTGAATTATCCAAAAGTGTCTATCTCTGCGGTAAATTCCTTGGTAAAAGGGCGTGCGGTTTCTGCAAACAAAGCCATCATCGACATCGTTATCATCACAGTCAACATGCGGATGGGCACATCCTTCGAAAGTGTACCAAACGAAGGAGCCAATTTTCAATCCTACAACAACATATTTTGCCTCATCAATTATTTAAATTTTTCCGTGTGCGTTTCTCGTGTTCTTCGACGTTGATGTCATCAATGCCATCCTTATCGCCGCTAGTCCCTCCCTGGTTGTTGTAGTACTTTTAGACTTGTAGTTTGCGAAAAGTATTGGCACGCTATTCCGTTATTGATGGTGTTATCTGGGAATTTAGTTACGTCAAAGATCCGCAGTACAACGAAGACGAGGACGGTGGCGGCGGCGATGGCGACAACATCGAACGACCGTCATTAAAGTTGTTTCTAGCTTTTCCGTGGGAGTCGCAGGCTATGTCGATGTTTGGATGGTCTATTTGGTATTGTGAATTTGTAAATTTATGGCGTGGCATGCTTGCAGGAACAACAGTTGATAGTGACATAATAAATGAGAGCTACGAGCTGGATATATTGTCATTTGTTGTGTGTGATTTGGATTTAGCCGCGCTCGGCTACGTCTTCTTTTGATGACAGCGTACTTGTGTGTTTCCGTATTGTTAGTTGTTCCTCATGTGTAAAATGAATCTGTCAAATAGATTAAAAGTTGTAGGTAAGCTGATTAGGGAACACAATAAATAAATAACACACAATCGGAAGGTTAGATGAATCTGGTGACAACGACAACACTGTGTCACTGGGATTAAAAGCAATTTTCCTCAATTTGATGGAACACAATTCACACGTAGTACCCGCTGTCTACTTAGCACGTAACTGGATAAAACTCTTTGGCTCGAGCACGTGAGAAAAATATTTTTCAACGTCTTGCATTGTTGAAGATGTAATACCTTTAAATAGATGGCATGATCGGGTTTTAATCTTTGTACCACATAGTGCTTTGCCATTTATGTTGAAAGTGTTGTGAGTCAGTAACCTCAAGATTATGTTATATTGTGTAGTCCATAAATTACACACATCACACCCTTCCGCCAACAGTCGCCCAATTCTTCATCGGGCTGCCTATTTTGTAAATAACACAACTGAATAAAATTTTCTAAAAGCAATGTACTTCTGTTATCTGTGTGGGAACCATCTGATTCCCTATTTCAGTCATTACTTTAACACAGCCTTTAAAAAATTTTTTAAACAAGCTGTAATACGTGATATACGTGATATAGTGAATATACTTATAATCAAAAACCATGTTACAAACACATAGATACAAAACACTGCACCCATTTCCTTTATTTTGTTCAGCTCTTTTTGAGGTTAAAGTTCTTAAAAAATCACACAAGTAAACAAGCAAGACAAAAACCATTGCTTTAGTGAGGACATTTTTAATTAGGAAAGCAAATTGCATTGTTGCAATTATGCTAGAGGCTCAAGATAACACACAAAGATAATTTATGAATACCTTAAAATGACGCTTGATGGCACATAAAAGTGGGTCAGTCGGTCTTAAGTTTATGGTAAATTTTAAGGTACCTACTCGTATACTAGGAGGAACACTTTCCTGCTACTTATTAAGATTGTGAAACGAATGCAGACAAAGATATTAGTTCGGAATTCTTAGAAAAATATTCGGTTATACATATGCTCCTACAATTATGATGAAGAGGTGTAGTAAATAAGAATATGTATTTGGATCGTTTATTAAGAAGATATCTATCAAAACATAAAAAATTTAAAAAAGAAAAGCTCTTACTATGAGATTACAGTCCCTGAGATCGAATATGATAGTTATTGCCAGCGCAGAACTTTAAAATACAATGAGAGAATTCCATATCCCAGTTAAATTAACACAATTCTGTACATCTACAATGATTAATGTATTAAATTCAGTAAAGTATTCAGGATCAATATTAACACAATTCAACACTCTCAACGAGACTCGTCAAGGGAAACAATTGGCCTGTCTCTTCTTCAGTATGGCGTTAGCGAATGCAATCAAAAGCTATGGAGCTACATCACGAGTACCAATCTTCTACAAGTTAAGTTAGATACTGGCATACGCTGACAATGGTGATATCATTGGAAGAATGCCAATGTACATTTAATGTAAGCGCTTTCATCCTGATCAACCGGATTTATTTATTCTACGATAAGTGACATTAACAGAAACGCCTTAATATATAATAATAATAATAATAATATTCAGCGCGACGGACCATTGCTGTCCAAGGCCTAGCTTGCGTATGTATATTTTTTGGACACAAATAGAAGGGACCTACAATTTAAGTCCGGATTCGAACGGCAAACTAAGAAGCTTTCCGTGACAAGTTTTTACTTTTGGAACGTTTGTCAGCCATTCACGAGAGGTGGGACAACGTAAAAAATACTTTTTGGTGTTACTAGGATTCGAACCACGAACTTTCTGCTTAGTCTTATTTCTTTCTTTCCTTTACTCCGCGGTGGAGCATAGGGCTCCTACAAACGCCCGCCAACGAACTCGATTTGTCGCCTAAGGTTTCAAGAGACGCCACTCGATCCCCTGAGATCTTGCTTCCTCTTCTATTGTCCTTTTCCATGTCTTGCTAGGATGGCCAACTCGACGGCTTCCTTGTGGATTCCAGTCGACCGCTAGTTTCGTAACATCGTCCGGTGGCTTTATCAACATGTGGCCAATCCAGCTCCGTTTTCGTCGTTTGATGGTGATCGCGATTGCTTCCTGCTTTTGTTTTGTTTTTGAGACGTTAATTTTTAAACCCACTTTAGTTTAATTTTCGCTCCATGTTACCTAGCGATTGTGATAGGAGACAGATATCATCAGCATAGTCCAGGTCTTCCAGGCGGTGAAAAAAATTTCATGGCAAACCCGATGGAGTACGGGTTACTATTTTCATCACCCAGTCGATGACAATTGTGAAAAGCAATGGTGAGAGGGTGCAACCTTGGTTGACTCCCGAGTAGATGTTGAAAGGTGAGCCAAGATGACCGTTATGAATGACACGGCTTGTTGAGTCGCGGTACAGCTCCTTCATTATGTTAATGAGTATTCCGGAACACCATAGCTAGACAAAATCTCCCACATCATGTTTCAGCCCGCGCTATCAAAAGCGCGCATAAAATCTACATAAACCATATACAGAGGAGAGCGATACTCAACTGACTGTTCAATGATTATACGCAGGGTGTTAATTTGATCAGTACAAGAACACTTTGGGCAAAATCCTGCTTGTCCATTTCTCAAAATTGGCTCTAACGCATTCCGTAAGCACCTAGCTATTATAGAAGAGATCACTTTGTTTATGGTGTTTAGCAGGGTAATTCCTCTCCAGTTTTCGCAACTGATCAAATCAACTTTCTTGGGGAGTTTGACTTCTTTTTACGACGATGGAATGGATTCAGATTCCCAGATATCTTGATATATCGCATGCAATGTTCGCGTAGTTAACTCGACGTCGACTTGAAGGAGTTCTGCGTAGATGTTGTCATTGCATGCTGCTTTACCTGATTGCAGTGAACGAATTGTTGTCCTTATCGCATCCAACGAAGGAGTAGCGACGCTGATGTTAAGTAGCCTATTAGGGTGCATATGAGGGTTGATAGACGTGCTTGGTGAAGTACAATTCAAAACATTCTCAAAATGTTCTGTCCAGCGGGTTTATTGTTGTTCCTCCATAAGGATCAAAGAGCCGTCTATTGCCTTAACAGGGTAGTTGATGTGGTGTTTCTTGTTGGCGAGCTTACGAGCGAGTTGGTAGACTGTGCTATATTGTCTACTATCAGCGGCTTGCTGTACTTGTGTTGCGATGCCGCTTAGCCAAGCTCGTTTGTCGTTCCTAGCTGAACGGCCAACTTGTCGGTCCAGATGCCTATACTTCCGCGCTAATGCGCTTCGATCGGCACCCGAGGCCGCGTTTAAATCTGCTTTGATGGATTGGCGTTCACGAATGGTGTTCCATGTGCTATCTGATATCCATTCTTTTCTAGTTTTGTCGGGATAACTTAAAATGGTTGAGGCTGCTTCATTGCTAAAGTATACGCATTTACTATTTTCTCCCATTTAGATTCTAGGGTTTGGGGCTGTATCTCAGAGAGTGAGTGTTGTCTGCGAGATACTTCGTGTGGTTGAGTGGACCGCGAGCTTCAATCGCACACTGGCAACCACAAGGTGGTGGTCGCTGTAGACGTCGCCTGTTCTTCGGGTTCTAACGTCCAGCAACGATGATCGCCACTTGCGGCTTATAACGATGTGTTCAATCTGGTTGTTGTACATGTGATCAGGAGAGGTCCAGGTGGCTTTGTGGATGTTTTTGTGGGGAAAAATTGTGCCTTCAATGATTAGGTTGCGATCAGAACAGTGATCAGCAAACCTCTCACTGTTGTCATTCATAGAACCAAGGCCGTGTTTTCCCATGACATGATCCCAATCACTGTTGTCGCTGCCTACCTTTACGTTAAGGTCACGCATTAAAATAACGATGTCACTCTTTCGAAGTTGATTTAATGAATTATTTAGATGCAAGTAAAACGTGTCTTTTTCTTCAGAGGTGGCTTGTTCCGTTGGTGCGTAAACTTGAACAAGCACGACCTTGCAACAATAATTCTATCGGATATTGCTTGCCAGTCATGTAAAGATCTTCTCGCAGCTTTAGA
Source organism: Nephrocerus scutellatus (assembly GCA_947095585.1). Classification (NCBI taxonomy): domain Eukaryota; kingdom Metazoa; phylum Arthropoda; class Insecta; order Diptera; family Pipunculidae; genus Nephrocerus; species Nephrocerus scutellatus. The sequence goes on along the minus strand of OX352765.1, from coordinate 17,251,520 downwards.
AAGTAGATCTCCCATTCGCATGGTGTTCTCCTGCAGGCTTACCCGAAAAAATAATAAACTAGCCGGTAGATGTTCGTTTTTCCCCTACCTACTCCAGGCCATCTCACCTCACTAAGACCAAGAATCTCTAGATGGTATTTACGAAATGCTTTTGTTAATTGTGCAAGCGTTGTTGTCTTGTTGTTCGTGAGATTGTTCCAAGTTCCAAAACATGTCCTTTTCCGTGTACAAGTGTCAAGTGAACCTTTGCACTTGACTTGGCCGAGTTCCCAGGGACGCGACGTGGACGCATAAGATAGGAGTTGTGATGCAAGAGGCTAAGGACATGACTGTCTATAATCGAGTCATCATCACAGTTTGTTACCAGTAGCCATGCGCATTTCCACAGGCGCCCACAAAGAATACATTTAGGCCGTCCTAATTAGCTTTCTTGTAATGCCATTGAATTCTTTTTGGAGGTTTTTCTTTAACTACATATAACTATCATAATTAGCAAAACTAAATAACTCTGACGAAAAAAAGGTTAAAAATAATACATGGATCCTCTATTGAACAATTCGGACCTTCAAGAACTGGTTGACGTTTATTTTGAAGGCCTGCAGATTACACGTGAAACATGTAGTCGACCAGTCGATTCCACATCGATGTCATTCTCGGAAAAGAGGAGGATTTCAAATGTTGATCATTTGTATTTCCAATATGCACATAAATGACTCATCTGAGAATGAACATATTTTTGTTAATGACTGGCTCTCACAAAACGAGTTACAACAATTGATTTTTACCTCAATTTAAAGTCGGATTATTGCTCCAGTGATTCACTTATAATTAAATGATTAATTTTTTAACTTAAGCAGTTTTACATAAATGTTATTCTTAAACAAATGTAAAACTTTTCATGATTAAAAGGTACTAAAAACAACTCAAAATTTATCTATTAAGCATCTAGAATCTCTTCATTCGTCTTTCGGTAATTATTTCAGTAGTATAGTTGGCGCAACAAAGTTGTCGTTGATAATCTCGAGGTTTTGGCATGTGTGTTTATCTGAAAACGCATGCAACTTAATGAAACTTCTACTCGTACTAACATCATAAGCTCTATAAAGTTTTCCGTAAAGTCTCGCCCAAATATTCCGGCACTATTAATACAAATCGATCCATTAAGTCAAACTGTTCATCGTTTGGAAGAGGTTTACCACTAATTACATTCGAATAAATATTTGATATTCGAATTTTGCTAAGAAGATAGAACTTTGAGTTTTCTGCGATATTGCCACGTTTGCCTGAGTCAGCCAGCCCAACCTACCCAATTCGACGTGAGGCATGCATCACACTATGAATATTAAAATCGCTTTGTACTCAAACTCGAACTTTTGTCTTTTCTCATAGCACCCTTTTGGCGTTGGTTTCCTTTGTCTTTATCTTCTGACAGATGTTACATCTTAACGAGCTGCTAACAAAAGAATTTCCCATGTATTCTCTAAGGACAACAAAATTATTTCTTTCATTATCAGCACATTCACGTACTCAGTTGGTGCTCCAGCGGTCGGTGGAAAGGATAAACGTGTCATGGACAAATTATACGCGAAGGAAAGAGTTCAGAATAGCGATGGCGGTGATTAATTACTCCAGCTAACAGGATTGTACTGTGAATAAAAGAAAAGTTCAGGATAACAAAGGTACCGGTACCTGCGTGAGGTTTGTGTTTGAATGGATTCATTGGAATGCAGTGGCATATAAATATGAACGGAATGTGCGTGATTTGCAACTTAATTTTTAATCACAAGAGGTGTTTTTGCTGATTTGTATTGCAGATATTAATTAATTTTACTTACTGTGTGTACACATATAGAACAAAAATTATCTAAAACCACACAAAATCATTTTTTATTCATAGCCTTTGAAGCTTAAAGCAAAAAAAAACCCTTTTTTTTAATTTTACCTGCAGCATGTTTTCCCAAGTATCATAAAATCTATGAGTTTTCAACGTTCTACAGGTGTCTGATGGCTTATCTCACTCAAAAGTGGAATCTATTCATAAATTTGTCGAAAGCAAAGTTTGGGCTTTCGATATTTCCAAGGGTATGGCATCAAAAACTTTTGTCGAAAATTATTGCCTATGAAATTGATACGGCCCTGCTTTATTGGATTACTAACTACCTTTCTGGTCATTTAATTCTGGTCGTATTAGACGGTTTCAAATCCAATGTTCTCCGCATAAACGCTGATGTTCCATAAAGCTCTATTTTGTCCCCGATACTCTTTCTCATTTTCATTAATGATCTCCTATCCACTTCTCTTAATTCAATTTATTCTTTTGCTGTCGATAGCACTTTTAGCTTTTCATATGATTTAACCCCCCTCCTCACTGGAAGATACACTCGATGCCGAACAAGCAGGTTTCCGCACTGGATCCTCCTATGTTAGCCAATCAACACCCTGTGGATCATTATTTAACCTTGCGTTAAATTCCGGTCCCCCCTACACCTGCTGTTGAGATGGCGTTTGACAGTATCAACAGACAGTTTATCTGGCTTTTCTTGTGCAGGAGAGGTATACCCGATAAATTAATAGCTATTATTAACGCAACCTATGACGGCTCTAAGTATCATGTGCTGCATAGAAGAAAGCTGTCAGAGGAATTCGAGATCCTAAGTGGGGTATGACAAGGTTGCATTCTATCGCCGATACTTTTTTTGTTGGTGATTACTGGAAACGGAGGAATTCGTTGGACTCTTACATCTCAACTCAAACATCTGGCCTACGCTGATGACGGTTTGTTTACTCTCACACAGGATTATGGAGCTGCACCAAATGACAACAAATGTGGAGAGGGAGGCAAATGTTGCGGGTTTGAAGATTAATACTGGCAAAACCGAAATCATCAACCTCGGCACTAACTCAGTAACTCAAGTTAACATTGATGGTCAACCGGTAAAGAGAGTAGAGAGTTTTCAATATCTTGGAAGTATTGTCTCGACCGAAGGTGGAACCGAACAGGACATTATCAACAGAATCGGCAAAGCAAAATCAGTGTTTGGAATGATGTCCATGATATGGCGAAGCAATGTGATCAGCTTATCTCTAACGAACATCTCTACCAGAGAACGGGTCAGGAACCAATAGGCACAACCATCCAACAACGGAAGTGGCAGTGGATTGGTCATACACTCCGGAAATGCGACAGTTCTATAGCAAACTACGCAAAACGTATAGAAGAATGGGTCGCCCGAGAAATACATGGCATATATAGGACATAAGTAAGTAAGTAAGTTCATTGCAAGTGAAATTACAATAGAGTTGAATTTAACACTCCAAATCTCAATGATGTCTTCTGTCGTCTAAGCGTAATTTAAACCCTCAACTTTCGTCCATCAAAGAAACTGAGAAATTTTTTTTATACTCGGTATGTGCGTCAACAACAATTTGTTTGTTGTACTGACTATAATAAGAATGCTAAGAATGCTGATAAATGTTTAGGTTTCCTAAAACGGTGCATGATGTACTTCACTCCTTCAGATATGGCTACTATTTACAAGGCATATATGCGCCCTAAACTTGAATACAACTGTATTGTCTGGGCAGGTGCTCCAAAGACCACATTACATCTACTAGACAGAACCGAGCGATAAAACTTATTGGTGACGTAAATATCGCAAGAACAATCGAATCGCTTGAGCATCGTAGGAATGTATCCTGCTTGTCACTGTTTTAACGCTTTTTCATCAAGCGGTGCTCAAAAGAAATATCCAGATGCATCCGGCCCATTCTCCAATACAACCGCAATCAACGTGCTTCAACTCGAGGTCACGGGTCTACCATAAGACCTATTTTCGGACATACCATAGCCGCACAATAATATTATGAAGAATGAATTACCTGACTTTGTGTTTCCGCATTGCAATGATCTGCAGTCATTTAAGTCACATGTGCATAGACAGCTCATCTTTTCCTCTACCTAATTTCCTAAACCTAAGCATTATAAAGGCGCAAACCCCTTGAGCGTGTGTAGATTATAAAAAAAAACATTCACAGTTGCGAAGAAAGTAGGTGAATGCGCTGGACAAGATTGTTCAACCTGTTTGACAAGCTGTTTATTTATTTTTGCTATCAATGAATACGAGTATGTTAAAAAAAAGTATTCCATTCTAAATTTAAAAAGGCAACCTTAACAAGTTCTTAATTTACAAAGGCATAGTAAGGCATTTGATTGAAATCGCATTAACCTGTCAGTTAGAAAGGTTTTGAATGTAAGTTATACAAAAAGGAACTGACTGTACTAACATATCACATAATTTTTTTCTCTTTAAAATTTCTACTGGAAAACAGGATTTTCTTCTTCTGATATTCATTCCTTACTTACAATGTAGAGCCAACTATTCCTAGATCAATGAAAAAGACCAATTCTAAATGTACGCTTGAAAGCTCAACTGATGGACAAAGAGACAATTGTGATTTTATTGCCAGATTCTCGTCCAACATACGGCAGGCAGTTGGGTCAGTTGCGTTTTCGTTCGTTTGATTTAAGCCAAACAACAATAAAAGATTGAACAGTTCCTGCTACGCTGGATGGTACCTTTGATTTGAGAGTTTTAAGTGGAAGTGAAGTGGAATGAAGCTTGTAAACTGAAGAGAAAAAAAACGACAATCTTCAAAGAGCTTGTCAGTCAATTAACTGACGGAGAAATTGATGATGGCATCCACTAAATTGGACAAAGTGTTTACTTTTCAACTTTGTGTTGTAAAACAATTCCGTAAAGTGATGAAGAGCTTTTAATTCCTTATAAAATCTGGAAGATTTTAATTCGATCAATTAAATTGGCGGCCTAGTGCAGACGAGCTGTGCCCAATGTTCAATGCTCACAATCGTAGTACTTCTTTGGAGAGAAATTGTAAATATATGTTAATCCTTTGGATTTTAATCAATTCACGACTCGTTGCGTTCGCGACGTGACTCTGTCGACCAAATGGTTGTTTCATTTCGTATCGCGAAAATAAAAACAAAAGGAAGGAACATATGGCCGTTTCCGTTTTTATGTAACTGGCATTGAATTGTGGGTGTTTGTATTTTAAAAAATTGTAATTATAATTGTAATTGTAGTTGTAATTGTAAATCCAATCTGAGCAATTATGTCGTAATTTTCTGTTAAATCACACACAATCGCACATTAGTATTCATATTGGTGTTTTGCTACTCATCTGTAATTTGTCTGCTTGGAATGAAGAGGTGTCCTGTATCATCACGGATGTGATTTCAATGCAAGTTAATGTGAAGCGATCTACATTGATTTTTAAGTGTCTAGAAAGTAATAAGGAAGAAAAAACTTTAAACGTTTACTTCGTTTCACATCGGATGTAGTTCTTGACGTGGAAACGTCTCATTAAAGGTTGTTTAAGGAGTAGATGTTCAAAAAATAAAATGTTAAGTTGTTTTATTGTGAACGTCTCCCGTCCTTTCGCATTTACGAGAGAGAGAGAGCAATTTTGCTCTTCAAAGCTATGTCCCAATTAAGGGATGCTACCAACCTTTCAACTATCAGCTGACCAACCGCCAAAATGCTACTAAAAGAGGATAGGACGAAGGTAGTTGCGTACGCAGATGACATGGCTGACTGATACACGTATCATTCCAGTACCTTTCCGTGATCAGTAAGCTAAAGTAAGCTCATGAACCACAAGCTGTGGCCTTAAAGTCAACTCTGGGAAAATTGAAATGGTATTGTTCACCACTAAATCAAAAATACCGGCCTTTATCCTTCCAAATCTCAATAGAAAAGTCTCAGCCTTATCCCCAGCGCCAAATATCTCGGAGTAAACTTGGATAGGAATCTTAACTGGAAGGCTCATATAGAGAACAGGGCTAGGAAAGCAATGCGTGGCCCTCTACGCCAGCAGCAAAACCATAGGCAGGAAATGGGGTGTTCAACCAAATATGGCTCTCTGGCTGTAAACAGCTGTTGAACGGCCAATTCTTACCTATAGATCGCTGGTTAGATCGCTGGTCTGGTGAAGTATAACGCCACCAAACTCATCCGGTTACAGTGATCAGCAGCAGTAGCATCACAGGAGCTCTACGGTGTTAACATTATCTTGCACCTATTACCTCCTGCCATATTTATCACACCACACTAAACTCGAAACTCGTACAACTGTGCCAAGAAGAATTGCCATCGATCAGCCAATTTCTAGACAGCACCATAGTATAGGCGCCGGTAATATAGAGGATAATGAGAGAGCGGACAAATTGGCTAAGATGGGTGTCGCTACGGACACCAGCTCTATGGTGAGGGTTAGCTGTCCAATGAGCTCAGTCAAGCAAGAAATTCTCTCCTTTTTTAATACTAAGTTACAGTTCAGGTGGAGCAGCCTGGCGAACTGCACCATATCAAGATTGATATGGCCATCCTACAGCAAAAGGAAAACCACAGATTTTTATTTAGAACCCGGAAGGAAGTCAGAGTTGTGGCTATACTGGCCGCTGGCCTGTGGGCAGTCATGCTGCTAATTTGGTTATACCGGACAACAACTTCTGCAGAAGTTGCAAAGATGAAAATTAGAAAGCAACTCTCATACACTTCCTCTGCATTTGTCCGGCCCTAGCAGGGTCAAGACACCGCATTTTAGGTTAACCATTTTTTCACGATCTGAAAGAGCTCTCAGATTGAACGCTACAGGCTGAATTTAAACCATTTAAATATCCATGCTAGGTCCCTCGAGATTTGTGGCAACAAAATGGCGCACACTGGCGCTAATTGAGGATCTCGCAAGTAAAGCGGGGTCCACCACTCTACCTACCTACCTACCTAAAATGTTAAATGTCCAGTGCTATGTCCCATATTAAGTGAACTAAGCAATTCGCATGAAATTCGTTATGTAGCACTACTATAAGATGCGACTATAAGACTTGTTCCTATGGAAATTCTGGAATGTGTTCATTATGGTCTGAAATTTTGGGAGCTATGCCGTTTGAGCTTTTGAGATAATCGTTCGTGTATCCGTCCCAAAGACAAGAAAATCTTTGTTTTCTTTTATTTTGTCCCGGGCAGACGTTGTCGCGCTCAAATCCCGCGGCCGTGTATCCGACACAGCTTACCCTTTTCTTAATGTTGTTGTTTCAATGCGAAAATTAAAAAAATGTCTTAAACTCAAAAGTTGACAATTATTACAAAGTAATATAATTCCACCTCATATTTATTATTTTAAACAATAACTAAGCTACAATTTTGTAACAGAATAATTTGTAATAAGTTTGCAACCCGCTACCACAGATTAACATTTGTTGGACGTTTAATTTTGAGATACCACAATTTGTAAAAAAAAACACAAAGTTAGTTTCCCGTGTCACCGATGCCACCTTGAGCAATAGTTTACAATTTGCTCCTTCCATGTCTTTTCCGTTGAGTTCCAGATGAAGACGACGAAGTTGATGGTAATGGATCTGAAGATGATTCCAGAGACCAATTTGCTGGCATTGGCGGACGATGCCTGTTGATGAAATTATTCACCACAACACTCACCGCTTCTGGATTATTCAAATGCACATGATGTGTACCGGTGATCTCGTGAAACTCGAAATGTGGATTATTCTTGCTTAGAATAGAGATAACTTCTTTGGATGTCTCATTTATATGCATCGACTCGGAACCTTTAACAACTAGATATGGCAGCGAACTGATACGCTTTGCCATTTCCGCCGACAACGATGTAGAAGCGGCAAACGCCTCATAACACTTTACTCGACCATCGCGCGAGAAGTAATACTTTGCAGGATATTTCTCCGACTTGGCAATGTTTCGATCGAGAATGAATTTGCAATTTTCCACGTCGACAGAGTTGCCTGAGCCAATGTACAGAAGCTCTTTCAGTTGCTCGTATGTGTAGCTGGGCGGTTCTTCAAAGTGTTGAATACTCATTCGTTCGTCTTCGATCAGGTACTTTTCAATGTTTCTATGCAGACGGTCAATCTGAATCTCTGGGTGGTAGTCGAGTGGATTGATAACGTCGAATGCAATCAGCATGTCTACGCGATCCGGATATAATGCAGCAAAGATAAACGATACAATGGAGCTCATTGAATGCGCCATCAGTGATACCTTTTTCCAACTGTACTCTTTCATTATGCGCAAAATGACAAAAACATAGTCGACAGCATGGTAGACAATGCCTTTTGGAAATTTCGACGAAAGTCCATGACCAGGTAAATCGATGCTTAGAACACCAATGTGCGACGGCATCAACGGAATCAATCTCTCGAATGTACCAAGGTTATCTAGCCAGCCGTGGAGTGCGACAATTGGCCGGATTCTCTTATTGCCATACCAACGTCCAACTATAAAGCCCCATGGTACCTGCACGCGGATATCCTCGTACTGTAATGAAAAAGATATGATATGATATTTTTATATTAGTTTCTCTATATACAGTATAAGTATGTCTTTCTGGTCTGGTTGACCATAAATTCGTAGTTGAATATCTTTTATAGCTTTGAAGTTTCAGAGATAAAAAAACAGACAAAATAAATTGCCGGAAGTGACTACCGAGGCACATGCACATCTAAAGTCCCAGAAAATGCAGAAAAAAATCGAGACACTGTTTTTTTAATTTACGGAGAATTCCTTCGAATTAATGTCCCATCTCCAAATCGACACACTAAATTCATTCAAATGGACAAACTTATTTTTTTGTACATTGCTTTCTTTTAAGTTCAATATTTCATAAATATAATAAATGATGAACCTAATTCACAAACATTTTAAAATTAACACTTTGCGCTAAGAGCTAAAATAAATAAGCCAGTGTTTATGTTGCATTAAACGCAAAGGCGTATCGTTGAACTTTTAGGAAAAATTGGGCTGGATTCCGCAAGCATGAGCTTTTACTAAATTTTTTTTTGGATAAGTACCCCAGCTCTTATGGCAGATACTGCGACCTAAAAGATCTGTTGTATCCCCAGTGGGCCAGACGAAGTTTGTATTCCTAACAATTTATCAGTGCTGTGGCCGGTAGCCCAGTTGACACCACAGTAGGTTTCAGGTAATAAGATTGCAGATTCCGAGCCAGCCCTAGCTAGTTCATCTGCAGGTTCGTTGCCTGCAATTCCCTGATGACCAGGGACCCAACCGAGTGTGACTTTGTTGTGTCTGGCAACAAAGATAGCAGTGCATCGTAACAGTTTTTGACTGTTATCGAGTCTATTAAATTGGACGACAGCGCTTTTACTGGATATCCAAAAAATGTATCTTCTCTCTATGCGACGGTGAGTTTCTTTTGGAAAAAAATAGAGTGAAAGAAAGAGTTAAAAAACGGTCCAAGTAAACTGTCACTTCCGGTTGTCAGATTTCCGTCAAAATTAACTGGGACCTCACAATTTATGTAGAACTTAAATATACATTTTTATTCCCATATGTTCAGCCATCGGTGACAAACGGTGATGATGACTGGATTACAGTCATGTCCTTAGCCTCTCGCATCACAACTCCTATCTTATGCGCCCACGTCGCGTCACTGGAAACTCGGCCAAATCAAGTGAACGATTTCGGTACCCAGTTCGATTTGTATTAGCTTGATTAGCTAAATAAGAAGGGGACTTGCCTTGGTCGGCGACGCTTCATGTCGACTTAGGTTGCAGTTGGCCAATCACCACTCGACTGAATTAATTGATTCTTAAATTTAATACAAGCCTCGGATACATATCGAATTTACCAACAATGGCCTTTGATCCACAGAAAGGGACACGTTTTGGAACTTAAAACATTCGCACGCTCGTCAAGACAACTCTCCCGGAATCTGAAGCTAACGATCTTCAGATATAACGTTCTTTCAGTACTCTTGTATGGCTGCGAAACGTGGAAAGCCACAGAGTCAATTACGACGCGCCTCCAAGTCTTCGTCAACAAGTGCTTAAGGCGGACACTAAGATTGGCCACACTTTGAGAAAGCCAGCGGACGATATTGCAAGCAAAACATGGAAAAGGATAACAGAAGAGGCAGCAAGATCACATGGGACAGAGTGGCGTCTCTTGAAACCTCAGGCGATAAATCGAGTTCATTGGCGGGCATTTGTAGAAGCCCTATGCTTCCCCGAGGAGTAAAGGAAAGAAAGAAAGAAGGAAGAAGTTCAGCCGCCTGGGTTGTAGAGTGGACACTGACAGACAGACAGACAAACAGTAATTTTTTTTCGATTTTTCTGACTCAGGAGATACGCTAAAGGGTAAATTTGCAATAATCCCGGGTTCGAAAATTTTCATAATTACTGTACTTCCTTTTACTATGTAAAAGAAAGTAATAATATTTTATAATTAATAATGTTATGCTACGTTTATCTACGAGTAGATCAGGTAATTCCACATTACTGCCCTGATTAGTATTTTTGATGCTATTCACAGATAGTTTCCAAATTTCTTTTGTGTGGACAAATCTTGTGAGGTTAACCTCGTTGATATGCTATGAATATTAGATGTTCAAGCAATATCCCTTGATCGGATTAAAAATTAAATAAGAAATAAATATTGAAATAAAAACAACAAAATTTATCATCTAAATTCACTAATAACCAAAATATGCGCCTAAAAGTATACTGAATTTCACTGCAACACATGGCGTTGCGTGCTTTCGTGGTTAAAAACCAATCACCACCAAATCGTAAAGCAGCGTTGCATACAGCGCAAACAGTCATTATAGTATGGCGTGTTCAGATGCTGCTGTATTGCAGGGTTTTTTTTAAATGTGTATGGAAGCCCCACGACCCCGTGCTCCGATCACTACCAAATTTTAATAGAAAGTGTTGTCATCGAAAATACAAATGTGTACCAAATTTAAAGAAACTCGGGTTTTGGGACGTGGGTTAAAAATTGATTGCAAGATTCCACCATCGACAGAACGAACGAACGACAGCACGACAGAAGAATGCCGACGCGATGTTAGTATAGATAATTTAAAAAAACAACCCATAAAAATTTAAATTTTTCATCTAACCTTTATGATGGGTTGGCCTTAGGACAACGCAACTTGATTTTAGTCTCTTGGTTTCAGTTGCTACAAAAATTGTGTGTCTTCTAAACCTTGAAGTTTAGACTATAATACTAACATTATCAACAAAAAAAATAGCACAACCGATTAAACATAAAATCATTGCAGTTTGTCGATTAAAAAAATAAAAAAAAAAATTTGCAGAAACGATTGCGTTTGCTTCAGTGTACGGTTACTCATTCTGTAACTCACTCTTCTCACTCACTCACTCACACTTACACTCACTTCTCTCGTTAAAATTGTTTCCATTTGACTCGATCTGCATTAATCTTTGCAATTTACTGTTCTCTTGTTTTTATAGCTTTTTTCAGCTCTCTTGCATTCTAGCTCACTCTATCTGTCTGTGCTTTGAACACTTTTCTAGAAAAACTAAATTTTTTGCTTGACATAAGTAGATGGATTAGAAATGTTTTTGTTTGTTTCTAAATTAAAGATTTTAAAGTTCAATCTGCGTTATCAGTAAAATAACTTTCTCGTTGAAATACGCAAAACTTGTTTTGTTATACAAGATAACTGATCACACACGTTACACGCACCTTTACACGGTTACCGCAAGCGGATTGAAATGAAAATGCGACGAGGTGACCGAACAGACTAAGTTGTTGAGCAGGCGGCAAAAACCGATAGCGCCTTCAAGCCATCGCTTTAGTTGATCGCTTCGAACTTGTAGAAGCTTTTTGCATGCAGTCTGAGAGATTAGACTTTAACCTCTTTGGTGATTAGATATTATTGCAATTGTACTCGAAAAGCTTGATGAAGTACTTGTTCTATAAATTGAACACCAAATCCTACAACGCACGATTGAGTTTTTTCTCTCGCAGCTGAAGCTTATTTAATGCTGGCACGTGTGTTAACACTTAGCGAAAATAATCTGTATGTTTTGTTCTTTCGCTTGGTGTCAACAAGAATGACATAACTGGGCCCTATTGCACCAACCACTTATCACTTTTTAAATTCTCTATATTAACTTCACTTGCATGTGGCGGCCGGCCGGCTGGCTGGCTGGTGGGCAGATCTTGTCACTTTTTAACACACTTCCTAAAGTCCGATTTTATTCAAACTTTGCACACATGTGTATTTCCCATGACAATAATTTCTATTAAAATTTAAGAGTGATTGGGCTGCGGGATCGGGGGGCTCCCATACAAAATTTTTTCCATATAGCGGCATCAGATATCATACTATAATGACTGTATTCTGTGTGCGCTGATGAGCTGATAAGATGTAAGCAGCGCTGCTTGCTTTACGATTGTGGTTGTTTTATTGTTGGGTTGCAGTGCTTCGCATTTGTTTTTGATTTTCAGCATTTATAGTGGAATTCAGCGAAGTTCCTTAAATTTATTTCGGCACAAGTGCCATATAAATGATTTCCCAATGAGAGCGCCGCATTTGGTTTTAATTTAAACACATTATTTATTTCAAAAGTGATAATATTTATATTTCGGTATAAAGTACAAATGTTGTCATTGAGTGTTGTATAAAATATCGAACAAATGTGCAATGCGAGCTGCTAGAATACTCTTACTCTTTTGATAACATTTAATAATACGTCGTTGCATTGATATTTCCAATAACACATAAGATCTCCTCCATAAGCACAGGAATTATTTGTGGGTTATTGGCATACACATGCGACTTCAAATAACACCCAAGAAATAAGTCAAAATACACGATCTTGGTGGCCAATTCTGATCTCCATTTTTTGATATTACACGTCATAGAAGTTCCTGTAGCAAATCAGTAGTTTTGCACGCGTCGTGACAGGTTAGGCCAACCTGCTGGAACTACATGTCTAAATCAATAATGACAACATTTATACTTTACAACGAAATATAGTTATTATCTATTTTAAAATAAATAATGAGTTTAAATTAAAAAGCAAATCGGGCGCTCTTATTGGGACATCCTTTATTGAGACAGCTTAAGAATAGAATTTTGAATCATCACTAGTAAGTGATACATAGGTAATTCTGAATTTTCAGGAACTGTCCGTTTCTGTTGACATAATTGCTGGCAATGATGATGATGACCTGGAAAAATTTGGATCTCTCTATTTGCTCATAAGTTCCTCATGAAAATAAAAGTTTTTGGCTCAGCTCCAGGTTAGTACTAAGGGTGTTACCAGCTACTTACTTACCAGGTGTATTCTGGCAAAATTCCACAAGTACGCAATTAGATTTTGTTGCACGTTCACTCAGGAAGGTTCTCGTATATCCGTTCGCGTATTTTCGCCTCCACTAAGGTAATGGAAGCTGCCCTAATGTCTATCTCGTTGGCCTCAAGTTGAAAAGTGTATAAATTGAATAATAAATGCATTAGTTACAGTTTTAGGATGGAAATATTCACATCTAAATTGCTTTTAAAGTGTTTGCGGGTAGGAAATGGAGAATAGACTCCAGTGTGTTCGCCCGGATGGAGAGAATATTTTCGTTAGGATTGGCGCCCGCCAGCAGTTGGACTGACTGGAAACACAACCAATTACACAAATTTTACTATAATATTCAAGAGAAAAATATCTCGTTTTTAACCCATAATTTGGCGTGCATGCATTCAAAGTTTAGTTTAGAATTTAGTTCGCAATAATTATGTAATAGTAATAGATTAGATTTATAACTAAAAGTTAGATATTTTAACGATATGAATATAAAAATTCCATACCTATGTGCAATATCAAATAAAAATGAAGTTACTGAACATCCTTTACATTCAACAAGGGCACTATATAACTGATATTTTTAAATTCTCTGTGTATTACATTCGCGAGCCCTGTTTTCGGTGGCTGGCTGGTGGAATATCGTGATAAATTTTTTAGCCCACTTCCTAAAGCCGGATTTTATTGAAATTTTGATGATGATGATGATGAAAAGGGGTATCTACAAATAGGACTGCGACCCATATGGAATTATTGCGCTCCCCCTAACAAGTGCTATGGAGAAAGTGCATACCGGTCCCTATAGCACCCCCTCCATACCAATGGCTCTTATGAACGTAATGATATGGTGTGGGTTCAGAGAATGCCGTGCAGACTCCGAGATCGCGCGAGTGCTCATGTGTTCTCTCCTCTGTCGGATCGTTGCTCCGTATTCATTGAGAAGATGCCATGGGGTTTCCTCTGCTTCCCAACAAAGCTTGCAGCTGCCATCCTCTTCTAGTTTTTATTTCTTTAGTTGCTCCTGTCTACAATGTTCTCTTAGGAAACCGTAATGATTTTTACATTACTTCTACTAAGTCCCAATATCGAGCGAGACCTCGTTTCCTTTGCTTGTCGTAGGCCTGGGAGATTTTCCCATCTTGCGGAAGCAGCTGCCTTACCTATTCCGCGTAAATCCTCCCGCATTATGCGGTAACCTTACTCCAGAATGGTTCAGGCCTTACAAGCGAAGTTTCTGAACCTTTGTTAGCAAGCCTATCCGCTGCTTCATTGCCTTCTATGCCGGTGTGTTCTAGTACCCAGTACAAGCGTACCTTGTTTACTTCGCCAAGTCTGTTTAGCTTCGCCCTACACTTCGCCGCGACCGTGCCTTCTGCTTTCTTTGACACATCCGTATACGACTTTATGGCTTCCGGATGTATCTGGTATTCAGTTTCAGATCTGAATTCCTTCCTGGTGCCCATTTTGACTTCAAAGTTTTTCTTGAATTTAAGCTTTTGCACCATCTTGTCACAAGGCATGCTGGCTAACGGAACCTGTTTGGTTAGTGATTCCAGTAATGCCCCTGCCCTAACATCCGTGAAGCAGCCCTCCTTGCTCAAACGTCACTTGGTTTTGCTCGGATTTGCTCTCTACCACTATATGTAGTGGGAGAAGCCAAATAATAACCTCAATACCCACCGTGGGGCAGATTCTCATGGGCCTTGTAATTAAAACACAGGCCAGCCTCCGGTTCCTTCTCCACTTCCTCGAACTTCCCTTTTGCCACGATGACTATATCGACCGCGTAGCTCTGGCTATAAGTTCCTGTCTCAGCTAGTCGCTGAAGTAGTTCATCTACAAGGATGCTTCACAAAGGGGCGGACAGTACCCGTCCTTGATGCGTTGTCGAATGCTCCTTTGATATCTGGAAAGCGCATAGCGCGAGCCCTCTATACAATCAATCAGTTCCTAGAGTGCGGTCTCCGTAGATCTGCCCGCCCTGTACGCATGTTGACTGGAGTGTAGCGGTTCTCTTCCCAGTACTTCCGACCTTATATAATTGTCGATAAGCTTTTGATAGTTTTTAGGACGAAATAAGTTAGGCTAATTGGTCTGTAGGACTTAGGGTGGGATATTTTTTCCCCACTTTCGGTATAAATACCACCTTTGCCCTTCTCCAGCTTGTCGGTATATATCCGAAGCAGTCTAGTTCTAAGTATTCTTAAGAGGTGTGGAAGGAGGTTATCTAATCCAGCTTGCATGACTGTAGGGATTACTTCGTCCACGCCGGGCGATTTATAGGGCTGAAAGCTTTTTATTGCATATCGGATTCTTTGTTCAGTACAGATCTCCGAGGCTTTCTTTCAGTCATTCTTACTTGCCCTGAGATGAACTCCACCGTAGCCGGTCACAAGTCCCTGTTGAGAAAGGTGGAGTGATAATCTCGTGGTGGGGTACAGCTGAATCACAAATCTTATCTTATGCTATCCTAATGACAAGTGATGGCGTTCGAGGTTTCGGACAATGTGCTGCCAGTGTCGGTTTTTTCGTTCGTCTGAACGAACTGAGTCTCTTGATGTCAGATCTCACCAAGGTCGCGTTGGTACTAAGGGAGTTGGTCGCATCCACAGATGAGGTTGATCTCTTTGGAGGTTAGCTGAGTCTGGGCGAACTTTTGATTGAGGACCCAGTTTCGTTCTGGGTTTGACCTACGTAGTGGCTGGTAGCTTACTACCCAAATGCGGGTAGAACGCTAGCATGGTAACATCAGTGGAAGGCCTGATGTTACCAAGATATTTGGTACATCAGATGCCAGACCTGATGTTACCGGTACGAGGATGTGTTCATTGTGGAGTTGCACATCTCAACCGGTTGTCGTGAACCAAAGATCGGCAAGGACTTAAGATAGGTCCTGATCTAACCAATGAGTTTATACTGGCACATCTGTCCAAGATGGACGTTGATTGTCGTATGACTAGTCCATATCCGAAGAGGATCGTGGAATTATGCACTCAGTTGGCGGTGTTCACGTTAATCCCAGACGTTTCATTGCCCTGAGATGGTTCATCCCCATCTCAGGCTCGTTCCTGGTTACTGTGCTTCTTGGGAAGTGTGTTCCTCCGAGTTCTTCGATAAGTCTAACGAAGGAAGTCATGGTCTATGCTGCCTAATGAAACTAATCTATCAGAGAATTACTCATCTAGACCGTGAACACTTTTCGTTGTTATGCTTGTTTCGTGTTAGTTCGGTAAAATGTTTAAGAAGCTGGGAATATTACGCACATCAGTAGTTGTTACATAAAACTTTAAAATTCAGTATTGTGTGTGTGTGTGTTTATTCTGCAAAATCTCACATTATTTTTTCGAATTTTATTGCAAATGCAATGTAACGTGGAAAAAATTTCAGAATGAATCTATAATACGAGTATATATCCTATGCGCAGCCACAATGCATCATCATTCCGGCTGACTGCTGAATTGTTTCGTGAATCGTGAACAAATGCGTTGCGCGCTGCACGAGCACGTACAGCAGTCCTGGAAGATATAGTAGTTGTTCTCCGTCAGTGCGGTTCGTTCAAGTCTTTTCCTCATTAATTACTTAGTGTTGCGATGTTGCTGGAATTTTAATTCCTACTTAATTGTACATTTGTGCGGGTATGCGTGTGTATCTTATATGAACAACCACTGCGAAATGAGTAAGATAATCTCTCCGACCGGGTAAAATATGACTCGGTGGAATTCAAAAACTTGCTGAAAAGGCTTTGTTGTTAAGTTGATTTTTTATATGAGTTTGTGAGATGTGGATGTTGTTTTTAAAAAATCGTAATTAATACGAGATGGATTTTAATTAATTTATGCAAATTATTAATGCATACTATTAGCGTGCACTGGAGAGAATAAAAATAAAACCGAGGAAATGTTTTGTTGAACAGTTACGTTCAGTTAATTGTATTAAAGTACTTAAGGAATTGAATTATTTTACATTGAAAACCGACCTTATTCATATTTTAAACAGAAATCTCTAAGAAGAACAAATTCCTTGACACTTTCCACTGGTTAAGTGTTGTCTTAAAACATTGATGACGACATTTTCTCCACAAAGCTCTTTTCTAAAATTTCACCCCATTAGAAATCCTTCGAGTAGGCGGAATTTTCGATACACAATAAGTTTCTGTTTGCCGGATAGGATGACAAAGGATAGACATCTTGTTCGTTGGCATTGTCGGAAGTTGCTGCAAACACAGAAATTGAAAAGGAAAACTACGAAATCGTGCACGATCGGTGAGCTGTTATGTGGGAGAGAGTAGTTGTGCATCGCTTGATTTGGAATCGTCGTCTTCTGGTTACTAAACGAAACAGAATCAACTTCTACATCCGGATATGCTTTTTTGGCACTCATCTTGTAAACTATCTGCTTCTATGCTTCGGTTGACCCAATTGGCAACGTGTCAGAGAACTTCTGCGAGGCATTCCGCAGCACTTTGACAATGACAAATAATAATAATTGTGTAGGTAGCGAGCACAATGTCGAAATATATTATCGGATGTCAGAATTGGCGCCTACAAAACGCTTCCAGTTGGCATAGTTCGATGTTGAAAATTCAAAAACATGTTTGCGTCATACATACGTAATCGTGTAGTGCATACATAAAATAATGTTCTGACGGTGATAATAATGTTTTGTGCATTTTTTTGAATTTCTAGAGTTGAATTCATTTGCGCTTTATCAACCTTAACAATCAAGGAATTGATTTTCCATTTTTATTTATGATGAGCTCACAAGTTTATCAAGTAGATCCTTTTTTCAATTAATTCACAATAATCTAATTAAAAAAAGGGCAGGTAATATTTAGGACTACTGTAATGTTTGTGATAGCATCTCTTTATGGCCATGAAACCAAAATGAAATGAAGGCTGCCATACATACATATGTACAAAACTGAAACTCATAATAACCAAAGCTCACGTTATAAACTTCGAGTAGAACGTTTATAACTTGACCCACTATAGCGTAGTTCCTCAGCTTCCCTATTTTCTTGAGAGAAAAACGAAATGACACCAGTCATTCTGGTAAAGGATGCGGCATAGGAGGATGACTGGGTTTCGGTGGATAACTAAATCCATTAGTGACGGCCATGGGAGGCCCTTTGATAGCGTTTACAGGTCGGGCATAACTTGATCGATGTTACATTACTTTTAGGGAAAACACTGATTGTTCCCGTAGTGTTTTTGCTGCGTGTTTTTCAGACCAGGCTGGAACATTAAACGATCGCATACCAAACTTGTTGAAGTGTTCCTTCAAATAGGACGATATAAAATAAACGCATTAATTCATTATACCTACCTAGACCAGGCTATGTCCACTAGAGTAATTTCATCTGTTCATCGCTGAGTCCCGCTGTGATTAACGTACAATAATATCGATACTTTCATTCAGGGGGTGCGTTATTTCGCTGCCAACGTCATCGTACAACGTAGCTTCGCTTCTGGACTGCCAGGTGGGTTGGTGGACATTTATACATATCAGCATATAGCTGCTTAGTTTCGTCTGCACATAGATTCGCAGCCAACACATTAGTTCTAATAATTTTTCTGTCAAGTAACTTATCAGCGAATGCCAAAGACCAAAGATCGCCAAGCACACAATCCATGCATCTCTTGAACAGCATACCGCTCAGTCAGTGCGCCCCACGATCCACGCATCTCTCGGACAGCATACAACTCAGTTAGTGCACCACACGATCTTCGTATCTCTCGGACAGCATACGCTCAGTCAGTGCACCGCACGATCCACGCATCTCTAGGATAGAACTTAAAATTTGAAGGAAATCTGGTTAATTTTGTTTTTTTTAAATTGGTATGGGGCCTCACGAATCCCGGGGCCCGGGTTATCCAAAATGTTTACAAAAGTGTTGTCCATGGAAGATACACATGTGTATAAAAGTTGAATCGGGTAAATTTAAAAAAAATGTATATGGGCACCCCTCGGCCCTCATGGCCCGTTCACACCAAAATTTTGCAAAAAGATTTGTCCATCGGAATACATGTGTTTATAAAATTTGAAGAAAATCGGGTTATTTTTTTTAAAAAATTTGTATGGGGCCTCACGACCCCGCGGCCCGGGGTCTCCAAAATTTTTACAAAAAGTGTTTTCCATCGGAGATATACATTTATTTAAAATTTGAAGAAAATCGCGGTAATCTTTTTAAAAAATTGTATGGGAACCCCCGATCCCGAGGCCTGTAGGACCCCAAATTTTAATGAAAAGTGTTGTCATTGGAGATATGCATTGTGCAAAGTTTCAATAAGTTCGGAGTTTGAGAAGTGGGTTAAAAAGTGCTCGCATTAATCCACGACAAACAAACAAACAAACAAACACACGGGCACGCGAAGTTAATATAGAGAATTTAAAAAATAGAAGATTTACAGAATACATTTAGGTCCGTCTAATTAAGTGAACCGGACTGTATCATACGACTTGAGTTGCTTGAATTGAACTACGGAATATTAGTGCCATATGTTCTGTTTCAAATACAAAGTAAGAATTTCTGTGTTATCGAGAGAAACAACCTACTGAAAAACAGTAAACAGTAAATTGCTTTAGATTCACTTTCAGTGCCTCCAACTCTTAGCGAATGGGTCTTAAAGACTGTATTGCTGGTAGTAGCAAGGGTTCATGCCTTTCGACAATGGCTCAATGCATCCTTTTGGTGATCAGACAAAGGCTAACTCTCTTTCACTTAATCTTTTTCAAGAGTGTACATACACATGAAACCGTAGAGATTCTGGCAGATCATAGAGACTATGTTGAGGTAATTCTCACACCTCTTTCAGTAATGCTACTTACGCTTACATTGATATGTTCGGAGTAGTCTGTGTTATCATGCTAATTAGCTATTAATGATTTAATTTGAATGTTTTAATGGCCTATGGTGAGATGCAGACTCGTAGCTTAGACAAGAAGAAGAAGAAGAAGAAGAAGCCGTAAGACTATGATTTTCTCAGTAAAAGATCCGTGAAATAAAGTCACAATCAACCAAGAACGAAAAAATGTTACTTCTTAAATCTTGAAGAATAACACAGAACTTGGCGAGTGTGTCATGAAGAAGAATATGACATTATTTCCCTCAGGCGTGGGTGGGGCAACATTTTGAAGTAATAAGTGAAGCGCTTTTTCATGGTCGGTGGATTCATGTTTTCATTACTGGAAAACCAAACAGTGTAAGAAATGATAAAAACTGATAAATTTCGGAAACCAACGTGATGACCAATTAATAGCAACCAGCCATGTTTTTATCACATGTTTCGTGTTTCGATTCGTATATTTCGTGCATGTCTGCTCGAACTCTATTCATTTCATATGGCTCCAATAGCAATTTAACTCAGTGGTATTCGGTATCGGATCAGTAAAATGGAAAATTTATTAACGCACGAATGACGCTGTTGCATATGTCATAAAAATAAAATATTAAATTGTAGATGGGCTGATAGGAATACACTTGAAAACGCCACTAGGAAATAAATAAAAAAACAAAAAATGTATTTGTACAAAATGGCCTGGTCAATTCTGGCAAAATTTAAACAAAAAATAACACATAAAAAGCTATTGGTGATAGTTGTCGACTGTGGGAGAAATGGAGTAAAGATTTCCTTATATCGGTTTGATATTTTCATAATGATTACTTCAGGGAAAGCAGCCTAAAGAAAAACAAGACAAGCGTGAGTATCTACCTAAAAAGTTTGAAAAACCACTTTATATTTTTTAAAGAACGAAGTTCTAGGTGGCCTATCTTTGGAGATCCACTTCAAAAACCAGGTGTCTAAACTCACATCACACCCTTAATGTTTCGTGAGAATAGCAACATGGAAAGCGAACTTTTTATTATGCCGCATTACGATCCTATACAGCTACCATATATTTCACATGTAGAGTAGAGTTAATGTATGATGTAATCAAGCTGTAAAAGCAATGATAAGGGACTATTAGCACAATATTCCTGTTTGTGAGTGCTCGGTGTGAACTATCAACTCCACCCACAACAACACTTCTATCCTAATATTTCCAAGAACCTCACTGTGCCTGGGCATTATATAATCCTTTGAAACATGCGCTAGCAAAATTTCCAAATTGTTTATTAAGTTTTATATTTACTCAAATTATTCCTAGCAATTAAACCTTATTCTAATTGTTATTAAGCTTTTGGGCAAGTCAGCAAACCAAAGCTATTCAAGATATTACATTAAACCCACAAATATATATTGCTTGATGCTTTAGAGAAGGTCACATTCAATGGAGATTGCTTTCAGACCATATTTTTTATCACTTATTTAAAAGGGGGTTGACTTTGAGCTATGTTTCAACAAGACAGTACCACATGCCATACAGCTTTAATTTATCAATTATTAAAGACAATTCACTGAAAAGTCTATTTACAAATTTGGTGAAAGTA
This sequence comes from Nephrocerus scutellatus, assembly GCA_947095585.1. Classification (NCBI taxonomy): domain Eukaryota; kingdom Metazoa; phylum Arthropoda; class Insecta; order Diptera; family Pipunculidae; genus Nephrocerus; species Nephrocerus scutellatus. The sequence continues at coordinate 17,229,909 of OX352765.1, read as the reverse complement.
AAGTTGTTGCACTCGATATTCCCAAGGCATTTTACAGAGTCTGACATCAAGCTCTTTTGTCGAAAATGAATGCTTATGGAATTAATTACACCCTGCTCGATTGGACCTTTCTGACCGTTCAATCCAGGTCGTATTGCACGGATTCAACGGCAATGTTCACCGCACAAACGCCGGTGTTCCTCAATGCTCTGTTTTATCTCCGACACTCTTTCTGATTTTCATTAATGATCTCCTATCCACCACCTCTAATCCAATCCATTCTTTCGCTGACGACAGTAAGCTTAGCTTTCCATATGACTTCACGCTTTATGCACGTCTTTCTTCGTCACAAGTGGAACTTGAACAACAACGTATGTTAAGCACGTTTAATTTTGACCTTGACAGCATAACAAGCTGGGGACTACATAATAGAGTTGAATTTAACGCTTCTAAAACACAATGCTGTCTTTTGTCGTCTAAGCGTAATTTAAACGCTCAACCTTTATCCATCAATGGATCTTGCATCACAGAAACTGAAAAGCTCTCAATTCTCGGTATGTACGTCAACAACAAGCTTCGTTGGAACGACCTCATATTTGCAATCGCCAAAAATGCTGCGAGATGTTTAGGTTTCCGAAAACAGTGCAAGATGTACTCCTTCAGATCTGGCTACTATTTACAAGGCGTATATTCGCCCTAAACTTGATTACAACTGTATTGTCTGGGCAGGTGCCCCCAAGACGCCAAGACCACATTGCATATACTAGACATTTTTCATAGATAAATCTTTTAAGAAGGCTCAATTATAGGCCAATTTAATGAGACATCTCTGTGAGCCTCTTCGTTCATGTGATTTGATGCCTCCAGAAAGATTTTAATTGGGGCTACTCTTAGCTATGTCTATGCCAATATGCTAGAAACTGAAGATGACCTGCGAAAAAGGTTTGAAAAATTGGGTTCAACACATTCACTCATGTAGGCGTTTCCGTGGAGGGCATTTGAAAGAAGTTTTGTTCCATAATTGACAACATCGATGGTACTTTAATCCAAATTTTTTTTTTTTTATATTTCAAACTCAAGTTGATTTATTTAAAAAGCGAATACGGGCGAAAAATAAGCATTATACAGGGTGTCCTCCGGGAAGATATATTATTTTTTTTCCTCCATTTTGGTAAATATTATGATTGACCGTTCATATTTGGCAGTCGTGAAGTAAAGACGTGGCAAATTTATTATGGAAAAATATTCGATAAACCAACATGTTTTAATTGTTAAAACGTTTTATGCTATGGTCTGTATCCGATAGGCGCAAGCGTGGACCACAACTTACTCTAAGATCGACTGAGAACATTGCTGCGGTTCAACAAGGTGTTCAAAACAATTCACCACCCTCAATTCGACACCGTGCTCAGGAACTTAGATTAGACTGCACAAAGATTTGGATTTGTTTCCATTTAAGATTCTATTAACATAAGAGCAATTTACGCTGCTGTATGTTAATAATGAGTCACATTAAGATCCACTGGCAATTGAAACCGAGACCTGATTGAAAACTCTTTGATGCCTGACCGGATATCTCGTGGTGCCACATCGCATACAGCCAGAATTACAATGGACTTACGGCGAGACCCCTTTCCACAACAAGTTATTTCAAGTAATTGTGATGTTGATTGGCCTCCTCGATAATGTTTTTGACTACCTCGGCCTTTTTTGTTGGGTATACCTAAAGACGAAGGCTTATGCAAACAAACCAGAAACCTATGAGCAACTCAAACAAAATATTCGTGATAAAAATAATGAAATACCGGGTGAAATTTGTCAACATTTAGTAAAAAATGTGCTTAAAAGGTCAAGCAAGAGGTTAACTGAGGTGGACATCTATATGATATTGTATTTCATACGTAGTTGCTAACATTACATAAACCATTTATCAACATTAGATCCATTCTATTTCATTTAACCCAAATTTATAATCAAACAAAAGAGTATACCTTCCCGGCGGACACCCTATGTAAAGAATGACACTATCACTATAAAGTAAAGGAAAAGTCCTCTATGATACAAACGTTGTGACGAACCAATTAAATTTCCACTTTGTAAGTAGAGTGCAAAAATAAATAAATTTTTTTTTGCTAATTACCGTGTTGCGAACAAATTGTTTGGTTTATGTGACTTCAATGATAAATACATTTTATTCTGATTAATTGGGTCAATAAAAGTAATTCGCAATGTTATGATTATATGATGTGGAACATATTTCAATTGGTAATTTAATTGGCCTTTTAGTTAAATTACGCAAAACAAATTTTATCGGATTTTTACTGTTGACTGCATATTATTTACTGTAACATTTTAATCGTTCCACAATTACACTGTAAGGCTATTTCCTTAACTTTATGAGTTGCTGACTTAAAACTTCTTGTTATAAGAAAGACGGAATTTGTCCTTGTTTCTCGAAATAAGCTTACTTACTTACACCTTTCTTTCTTCTTCTCTTTTTCTGGTAAAAGACTTCTATTTTGATTGTTTTGTATTTTTGCATAAGTTGTTTTGTTGTTGTTTTTCGAATGTCTCCAAACATATCCGTTATATTTCGTATACGCCCAATTGGTTGAAAGGAATAGTATTTTAATTGTAGAAGCTGCAGAAGTTGTAAGAATGACTGCAACTAATGCTTTGATATGGAACATCACACCATAGTACAACTTTAGCTAAAGTAACCTTCATATTTCCCATTTGACGTTGCCAACAGAATCACCCAACAAAAAGACTTCAGCGAGCACGAATCAAGTGTCATATTATCAATTTAGCATTGGAGCACAAAAAGGGAAACATTTTTTTTTTATAAAATCCACTCTCCCACTTACTTAGTTAGTCACTTACTCAATGTCAACTTACGGGACTTCGTATATTTCCCTTAGGATGTGATGCCATAAATTGTATAAATTGTATAGACAGCAAAAGATAAAATGGAATTGTGGTTCTTCGGTTGACACACACGTTGCACGTTCGCTTGAGGCTGCTTTGCTTGTACATTTTACACACACTCAGGTACACACACACACACACACTCATGAAGACTAGCACTGCGGGCTCAACACATCATGAATCGTACTTAACGGATGCGGGGCGCATAAAATGCGTGATGTACAGCTAGACATGTTTCTTCTTCTTCACGACTGTGGTTTGCTGTCGTCTGTCGAAGTCCTGATATTTTCACAGTAAACTCGTGAGTTAGCTAATTTGTGATTTTATGGGGTTGGAGAATGTGAAAAGTACATATACTTGAGAAAATCAAAAAAAAAAAAAATTTGCTGCCAAAATAAAATCCAAACAGATCGACACTTTATGTCTATCATCACATCAAAGACTGGTGGTTGTGTTGTGGAATTAGGTCTGTCTAAAAAATCATGCAAAGCGTAACATGCAGTTGAAATATTCAAACGTGATTACTGATGAATTTGAAGGAAATCAAAGTTATTAGCCATAATTTCTACTAATGCTCCTTACGAATTTGCTTTAAGCAAATTCTCTCCGCAACTCACGTAGAGGATAACAAATTCTTATACGTATCTAAATAGGTATTATTGTATGCTGTAGAAAAGTTGCTTCTAGATTTGCTTCTGTTGACTGTCAGAGTACAAGTAAGTAATAAAAAACATAAAGGGCCATACTGCAAAAATGAGGCTCTTGGGAAAATCTGTTGTTGTATTGAAATAAATAAATGTACTAACTTCCCAAGTCTCTTTAAATCCAGGAATTTAACCATACAAACGAGGCCCGTTATGGCCTCCCGCAAAAAAATTCACCGGTCCCGATTACAAATAGATATTATTCAGCTTGGCATTCCTAAATTCTGGGCGTCCTGGTCTTTGCTAACGTTCCAGTGTAGGTTTCTTTCTGGCTCACTGTCGTTTCCCTTAAGTACCACTGAAAAGGATTCTTATTGTTCATGTGACCTAGTGGTGCTGCCAACCGGAGCTTACAAAGCTTAATTCTCTTTACAATGCTGCATCTCGGTATTGGTCGTAGATCTTGAAATTGCAGAGTCGTCTTTCTCAAATACTGTGCCAACAATTTTCCGTAATACTAAGCAGCCTAGATGCAGCTTAGATTGTAACGGAAAAACTCAGCGTGACAAGGGTTCAAAGAAAAGGGGTCGTTTCAATAAAATTAATAGTTTGGTGAGTTCGATTTAAACTTCTGAGCGATGCATGAGTTTGAACGATGCTTGGGGCTGAAGGATATGTGAGCCTGAACTTTGTGCGAGCCTTGAACGAACGTAAGCCTGAACGATGCGTGAGCCTGAACGATGCGTGAGCCTGAACAATGCGTGAGTTTGAACGATGCGTGTGTTTGAACGACGTGTGAGCCTTGCACGATGCGTGATACTGAACAATGCGTGATACTGAACGATGCGTGATACTGAACGATGCGTGATACTGAACGATGCGTGAGCCTTTCACGATGCGCGAGCCTGAACTATACGCGAAAAGAAAGGGACGTAGGCGGTGGAATGGGTTAAGAGTGTAGGCAGTGCACTACTGCAATGGCAAACGTCGGGGCCTGAGATTTTGCTGCAGGCATACGATTTTACAATCTGTAGTAACCGAATTGAAAAACGTCAGCAGGAAAGCTTCGGCGAATGTTATGGTTTTCTTTTGATATATCAACGGGTTAACCCAGGAGACTAAGAGGGCGAATAGCTTGTTGTTCGCCCTATTATTTCCTGTGGGCCGAACCTGTACGCGAATCGCCATGTGCTCTGCTGTGATTGGTAAATGCGGTGGTGTGATGTGGTCTGCCATTTTGGTTTTGCTGCTATTGTTTTGTGGGGACAGAATTGAGCCGGCGATTTCGCTCCTCACAAGAGCTCAAATTGCTTTTTGCGAAGCTTTCCAGTTTCAGATCCCTATGTGTGCACTGGTATGACCATTGTCTTATACACCAGCAGCTTGGATGTTATGATCACATTCCTGAATTTGAAGAGTTGTTCAGGCTAAAATAGGTTTTTTTGGCTTTAAGCAACCGCAAGGGTGTCCCAAAATTCATGCAAGAACTAGAACTTGAAGAGGAACCTTTATTCTTTTTAAAATGTAGCTGAACAATGAAAACGCATTGTTCTTTCGTGTAGAGCTCCATTTTTAGTTAACCTGCAATGTCAGCTATTACGTTTTTTTTGTTAGGCGCAAAACTCAAATCTTGCCTGAATTTTGGGACACCCAATAGATGCTAAATAGTCTTAATCTGGTTGTCTTTACTTTGCTTTTAACGTTTGTCATAGCCAACCTAAATAGTATCCGTTTTGTTAGAAACCATATTCTACACAGACACAGTAGTATAGAGCAGCTATATTAGACAAGTACCAAATCACGTCTATTCAGAATCGAGATGATCAGTTGTACATTTTAACTTCATTTCACTACTACTTGCTAAATTAAGATTTTAAATTATTGCTGTAGGTGGTTGCATTTAAATTTAGTGCTCAAGGTATTACCTTTGTATATCCGATGGAGCTCTGTCAGACAAATTATATTGTATTTATATACGATCATGTCATACTGAAAAAGCAAAATTAGAAGAGAACATCTATCTAGCAATTCAAGTTCACCCTTTGGTTGGCACGACGGCTGCCGTTAAATTCAATTTATCCAATATATGCAAAATTCGCTTCGTTTTCGTATTACGGGTATAAATTTAAATTGAAGTGGTATCGTTGAATATTACGCGACTGTAATGCAATTTTCTTCAACATAAAAACTCAAAATTGTGAATGTATTTTTATACCCTCTCCAGCTCACTTAGTTGAAAAGAAAACGGATTAACACCCTGCTCCTTATCGTTCGTTAGTTTCGTCACAAACATTCACTTCATTGCAAGAACGATGATAAAAGGAAGGAACGGGCAAAATGTTCAGCAATATCATCCGCGTATCGTGTCTCATCGGTAAAGGATTTTTTTTATAGAAAGTGTCATCCTTTTGTAGAGCTTTTTTTGCTGTTTTGCTTATTTAACGGTCGTCAGCGCATCGTCAAACATTGCCAAAAGCCCAGCACAAGCGGAAGAGGGAGAAACTTTAACTCGAGGCAACGCGAAGTTGAGAAACACTCGTGACAAAAGATAATTTGCAAGCAAAATTGAATTTTCCCAAGAACTTCCTGAAGCAGCCAAATAATAACGACGTAAAAGTTGAGCCGTTCGCAAAGATATAACCAAGACTGGTTGGCACAGAACGGATGCATGGAAAATGGCTTTCAGTTAAGCGTATCATTGTGGAAGACAATCCTCTTCTCGAGTGTGACCTTAATATGCATTAGCGTACCCGTTTACGCTTTCATGACTGATAATACTGCCAATATTAGGATCAAAGCACATGCCAGAAGGAAATTGACAACATGTTAAAGGGTTCATTGCATTGCTAATGGCCTCAGATATACATTGTGTACACATGCCATATTAGAATTCCATCGGTGCAGTTTAGTGGAAGATCACAATCAGTGGCGCGCATACAATTTTGCCAATTAATTGAGCTATCCTGGTAAAAAGGTTTAGAAATTTTTACCTTCATTATTATCTATTTTATAAACTGCAAATAAATCAAGAGGATACTTTGACAAAAGTCAATACCCATTTCAGAAATGAATGTTTGTCGGCCAAATAGAAATCTCTAAAAAAGGAAAGTTCGAAATTCCATTCCAGTTCGAATGAATTAGGATTTCTTTTTAAATTAAATCGCTAAAGGTGAATGTTGGGAGAATGAAAAACCTTCGAATAACCTGAACAAATACCTCTGCTTGGATAAGTTTTTTTTGTCATTTTTTTCCACAGATTCTTAAAAGTTCTGCAGAAGCTTAGAGCACAGAATGAAGGGTTTTGTGTTGATGTAAGACTGGTAAATATACCTACTAAACTTTTATCCTTCTTTACCAATTTGTACTCAATCTATCGTTAATGCATGTCTGGGCAGTAAAAAGTGACCTTAATGTTGACATTGACGAAGGATTTCGTTTAGCATTGACAAAGCAATACACTTCTTAGTTCATTTAGGTAAGAATTTATGTTATTTTCTATTATTTTAAATTATTCCATTTATTTATCACGCTACATATATTATTAGTCTTTAACTTGGTTTCGATAAGATTTTCAATTAGCTGCGAGCTTGGGAGTGTTAAAGCAATCGCCTAAGTGGATTTATCTAGAAAAATGTCCAAGTACCATTTAAAAACTGAAATGAATAATTTTGAAGGACGTATTTGGTTTCGATAGGATGAGGCCACTGCACATACCGCCAAAGCGACAATGACATTATTCCAATCGAATAAATAGTAGTTTTGGTTGTATATAGTGGCCAGCACGTGGTTTAAATTTTCCTTAAGGGTTTTTTGAAATGTAGAGTTTATGCAAATACGCTGAAAAACAATATCAGAGGTAAAATTTAATCAGTAAAGCTCCGCCAAAAAATTGAAAGTTACCTGTCTGATGTTTTTTAAGGAATAATGTAAACAAAATTTCATAATACGATATCTGCTCCAATCAAGAATGACTTGAATGTTCGACAGAATTGCCGAATTCATTAATTTTTGGGTTTTTATTTGGTGTTTTCCGAAACCTTCTTTCCTAAACGACCCCAGTATTGAGACAAACAAAAGAAAAAAAGAATCATCCAAATCGGTCGAGCCGTCCTCAAGTTTTTGCGAGACTAACACACGGCAATTGATTTTTATATAAAGGGTGTACAAATAAGAAGTTCAGATTTAAAAATTTAATAAAACTAAAAACGGCTTAATATATTTCCAAATAAATTTTTTTGTTTAAAAGCACAATCCTCCTGGTTATATATGGAAAATTATTTTATTCAAATGGGAGGCGCGGCTTGCCTTGACGTACTCCATTCGGTCGGTCCAATTTGGATTGTGTGCGGCTCTATTTCGGCAATGGTTGCTTCAATATTGGCTTTCAAATGCTCAATTGTTTGTGGATTGTCCCCATAACACTTGTCCTTCACGGCACCCTACAAAAATAAATCCAAAGGCGTCAAATCACAGCTCCTTGCCGGCCAATTCACGTCACCATTTTGACTGATAATGCGGCCATCGAATTTTGACGCACTTCCGCTATTGTAACGCCCGATGTGTGCCATGGCGCACCATCTTGCTGGAACCAAAGGTCGTCCAAACCAATATCTTTAAGATATGGCTACAAAAAGATGTTGACATGTGACGGTAGTTCATTCCGTTGACCGTAGGGTCGCGCCGGCTTCATATTCGAAGAAATACGGCCCAATAATGCCGCCACGCAAGCCGCATCAAACAGTAACACGCAATGGATGCATTGGCTTCTCCACATATCCTTGTAGATTTTCCGATCCCTAAATGCGACAATTTTGTTTGTTTACGAACCCACCGAAATGGAAATGCGCCTCGTCCGAAAAGATGATTTTTTGAGCAAAATCCTCATTAATATCGAGTTGGTCGTATGCCCACACAGCGAACCGATATCGAAGTGGATGGTAACTGGGCTCCAATTGCTGGACCAAACGCAGAATTCGTTGCTTGGAAGATCAGCTGATGTTAATTTCCGATGCACGATGACGCATTGATGTTCTCGGCGGTTGGCGCACATTTTCGGCCAGCGCGGCCATATTTTCGGCTGAACGAACACGACGTGCATAGGTACGAATTGGATTGTTGACTAGGTAGCCCATATCACACACTTTATGTACAAACTTCTTGATACCGTTGGGTGTGAGTCCCGTGTTTTTATCAAATTTTGTACGACATTTTTTTGCGATTTCGAACCAATTGTCTTTGTTGTGGAAGTAGATTTCCAACATATTCCACTTTTGTTAAAGTGTTAAGCGACTCATTTCTCGTCAACTAGAATTAATATACTAAGTTTCTGTCAAAGAAAGAATTACATTCCTGTTGCCAGTGATAAAATAACCGATATGTCTGAACCGCTTATTGGGACACACTTTATATAGACACATGCACCAGCAGAAAACATAGCATGAACTATGCTACAAAAAACAACCGGATGAACGACGTTTTCTTTCTGTATTACGTATATACCTATATCTGAACGGTGGATAAAGAATATTTCTTATGACCGTTATTACTCTTAGACGTGTGTCTGGAGAGGTCCTGATCGTGGAAAAGTATATTTTTTGTTTTTTTGCGATTTGAACCAAGAACCCCAAGTTCAATCAATCGCACTAACCACTGAGCCACGGCTTACACATGCAACATTTTGGGAATGCTTTAAATTGAAAAAAAATTTCTCAAAGTATCAAATGATTTCCTAAAATGTATATGAGTATTTTATAAGTTTAATAAGCTTCACATTCATTTTAAAAAAACTTATTTCCATAGCACCCGCTTTGAAGGAGCTTTGCCGATTTTCGAGTCCTCCTTGTTAAGGACTTATGTAAAGACATTCACTTTAAGATTTTAGAACAAAAATGGGGAAAAAGGTTAAGATGTATTTATGCGTAAGTATTATATTTACATTGCTCGTAAAGACAACCAACTCTCCATTGGGATAAAAAGGATTTCATATTTTCCAAACATGCGTTATCGACTGTGAAAATAGCAAACAATAAAAAACTGTAGCACATTGCTTTGTGGCTAAATCTGTCGGTATGTTTATCTATAATCCGTTTTTCATTTAGAGCAATATTCCACATTAACAAGTAAATAAATATTTGATCCTTTTAGTGCCGGCTGTTGAGTTACAAATTCAAATTTTCATAAAAATTTGTTTTGATTTTTCTTTGCTTTTTCAAGTGAAATAAATCCCAAAAGGGAATTGGCAGACATGCAAATCCAATACTGACTGCATAGAGATTTTGCAGATAGTAAGGAATCGTTTTTATTTTTTCAAATTCTATGGAGATAAACCACCAAGTACCAATGGCATATCATATCAAAAATATATCGCATGGATCTGTATTTCGATAATAGGATCTCAATTTGATTTCGTGCATTTCAAATCCCACTTGCAAAAGGCTAAATGCTTAATGAACATAATATGCAATTAAAAAGCCACATTACTGCCTTAAATAGAAGCGGCGAGTTCCTCTGGTGCATCTGGTGCTTATTTTATGGCAATTATGTTTCCATTGTTGAACTTCAATGAGGCAATTTACTGTGTAATTAATATTTGCAAAATGAGCAAAGTTTTGCTCATCTGCATCTGCATTGCATTGCGTATTTGCGAAGAGCAATCGAGAGAAACTAAGCGCCGACGGGAATGTAAATTGCGATCATCAGTTCAGTTTAAATTAAAAGCTATGATATGCAAAAAAAAATTACTTCTCTCTTAGTGAAATGAAACAACTGTCGCAAAAAGGAAAATTGTTTGTTTATTCTGAAAGTGGATTTGCAGTGATATCCCGACAATATGCTCCTTCCTATGTAGTCATATTATTATATCTTAACGAGTAGTGATAATGCATTTTTCTCTTTTAATCGTAACTATCAAATGTCTTTCGTTTTTCAAATTGAAACTTTAGACTTTCTGTTCTTTGCTTATAAGATTGTGGTATGTTGAAAATTTTAAGTTTCGTAACTGATCTAGAAGATTGGTGATTGCTTTTAGAAATAATTTGAAGTTTATTCATCTACAACATTCGAATACTTTAAGTACATTGGGCAGACTTTCATGTATTGACATTCTCTTGTTTTGTATAGTTGTTAGACTAAGGTTGCATACAATATGGAAAGTAAAATTACAGTAGACTCGCGTTAACGTGAACTATTAAAAACCAAGCGTGTTCACGTTTGTAAAGTTGTTCATGTTTATGAAGGTTATGAAGGTTTATTTAAATTTTCCAAGTAAAATAACTCAAATTCATCATATTTGTGTTTCGGTTTTTACATATCTAATTCATATATGTTTTGTTAAGAAAAAATGTACGTTTAAATTAATGAGAAAAATAGGTTTTTCTGAATTGAATTTTTTTGCAAATTTAAGTACGCTGATATCAGTTGGACTTATGTTTTATCTTCCGCCCATTCCAAAGCTTTATTGAAAATGTTGATTGCTTCAGTAGGCTCTAATGTGGTATGTACTCTTTCCAGAATACTGTCCTCGCTTTCAGTTTCATCATTGGCCAAAACCTCGTCCGTTTTGGTTGCGTTTGTAAGATCTTCAGTCCATTAATGGATATCAGCAAATGAAAAACTAACCTGCAAACATACATTTTGAATCAAGTGAGTTACGGGACGGAAGAAAAGGCATGAATAAGTTCTATTGTGCATTCTTGTTGTGAGTTAATTGGTGAACAAATCCTTTCTCTCAAGATAGCTAATGGGATATCCTCTTCACAGTCTTCTTCATTTCCTATAGAGCTTAAAATGTTCGTCCAGCATATTACTACTGTTTACTTTTAAAGACATTGCCAAGCTGAATCTAAATAGCCAACTGCGTCCCTTAACGTCAATTACTTTCGGGCTTCAATAACATCAGTCCTTGTGGCTACAATTAACGCCAAAAGACTGTGACTGTAGAAAAGTTTTAAAAGTCTTATGGCATTTTGTTCCATTGGCTGTATGAGCGGCGGGACGTTTGGTGACATAAACATTGCAGTTATTAACTCGTCGTCTGATCTCAATTCATTTCTGGGAGAATGAGATGGAGCATTCGCTTGACTGTTTACACATTTCATTTTCATAATCAATGTAAAATCCGTCATCACATGAAGCTGGTTGATCAGTTCTCGTTGTAGTAAATTCTGAGTCATTATCTTTCAACAGCAGAACTTTGTTGGGCAAAACTTGCTGTTTTTCGCTTTTGCTTTTAGATTCTTTAATTTTTGAATGAAAAAATTTAGCTTTTTCTTTAACTATCAATCCATTGACAGGATAATTTTGTTGTCGCTGTTTGAGGAACCATTTTTCCATTTTAGGAAGTTCAGAACACTTTAAAGTTTTCCGCATTCCAGGTCCCGAAAATGTGTTGTTATGTTTTTGTTGATAGCGCAAATTGTTGACTTTGCAACATTGTACTGCTTTGCTAAGCTAGTTACGCTTGATCCTCCTTTTAATTTTTCTATTACATCCACATTTTCCTTTAGATACAAGAACTTTGGTACTTTTTGCGACATTTTTCACGAAATTTTTTAGATTGGAACATGCAGCACGCACTAAAAAAATGCCAGGACTCATTTACGGGGGTTTCCCCTTCTATAAAAATAATTCGGATAACCGACAAATGCAGAAAAGAAAACAACGTTTACTATGTTGAATGAATTTTAAATTTGTTTACGTTATAGGACTTTCTCACCGTAGTTCACGCTACAGAGTAGTCAGAGTAAAAAAAGTATGTTTACTTTAGCCGGTGTTCACATAAGGCGGTGTTTTTGTTAACACGAGTCTAGTGTAATATCCAAATAACAAACTAACTAATAGAATAAAATAAAATATTATAATAACATTCTAAAAAAATATAAAAATAAAAAGGAAGAAAATAATATTATATTAATGTAATTATATAAATGTAACGGGAGAAAAAAAGAAAGAAAATTATAAATATTATAGAAAATAAGTATATAATAGTATAAGGAAAAAATAAATAAAAGAAAACATTAAAAAAAAGAAAGATAGGAGCGTAATTTTTTATAATAAATCAGGGCTTTTTTTTTTTTATATAATTTGCGCACGCAAAAAGGGGTTCGCACCCTATGTTCGGCAATATGCTTGCCACAACGTGGGCGTTAAGGGAAAGGAGAAGAGGGAGGGAATGTCTATGAGCTTGTGTCTTGAATGTCTGAGGATCATAATGATGTGGAAAGACAGAGCTTATTTGTGAAATAAGTTTAGGCTGCTGAGTTGAACCTGTGCTGTGTTGTTTTGCTTTTTGTATCAGCGGTGTGTTAATTCCAAAGTTTGACAGCATTATCGGAGAACTGACATTGCGAAGAATGGCATTTGTAAGTCATTAGCAAAATGTTCAGAGTACGTGTAGATTAGCCGCAACGAATTTTTCTATAGAGGTAGGTGGGGTGCTTTTTTGATACTTCTATGTATAACGTGAAAGTCATTCTATATCGTAGAAAATTCTGGACTCAATATCAATAAAAATATGTTCACCTCTTCGAATAATAAAAATTGATCGAGCAACCGAGTTATAAGTGAATTTAAATTTATGGAATAATTCCCTGTCCTTACTGGCTAAAACTGAGCGCCAATCGACAATCAGAGAAAAGAACCATACTTTTTTGAGACGATGTGAGTAATGTGATCTTTCCATGACAGTGTTCTGTTAATGTAGGTGCCCAGTTTATTAACGACCCAAATTTGCTCTATTCTTTTATTATCCATAATTAAGTCAGGAAATGGTGAAGTGTCGATTCACAGCCTTCGTTTTGCTAACATTAAGTAGTAGCTTGTTTTAATAAGACCACAGCAGAATTGATTGGGGTCTTCATTGACCCTTGCCACCGCTAAGCCAATAGGAGAAGAGAAGTAAAACTGCACATCATTTGTATATAAGTGATATCTACAATTATGGTAGTGAGGTCGTAAATGAACACCAAAAACTAAATTGGGCCAGGTACTGATCTCTGTGATATGCCTTGTGAAAGTTTTCGAAAAGTAGACATTTGGGAATTGTGGTAGACCGCCTGTCAGAAAGCTCAAAACAAGTTTATTGGCAGTCAGAGAAAAATTAAAATTATGGTTGAGCATGTTTATCTAAAGCTCCTAATTGAGGTGGTATAATGCCTTAGAAAAGTCGAGAGGAATTATTATAGAAAGTTGATCTTTGATAAGATTCTGTCGAATGTCATCAGTAATTTTAGGCAAGGCTTAAGCTGAAACATTTTCTGAAACCCGATTGAAGCGGAGATAACATGTTGAATTGACGTGCCATTTTATCTCTTTACTCAAGACTACCTCAAAAACTTTCAATAAAAATGGCAAAATAGAAATTTGGAATATAATGGTTTTTTGAAGATACATTTATAATAAATTTAAGTTGCCTCTTATCTAAATCGTTGATTTGTTGCTAAATTATTGTAGTTATCTTCTAATATTTACTCGTATACAGAGAATAGCAACAAGCATTTATTTTATTTCTCTGACAATACGCTGAAAGTGACTTCGGCCTTCTAATATGATATCAAATTGCGTAGATGGCTGTGTGAGTTAATTATCTACTCAAAACCGGGTGTATTATAACAGCAGACATTTTTCCACTTGGACCACTTACTCCACAGAAAACAACATAGTAATGATTTTCGTTTTTAATGGAGACGTGACAAATATCTCAAATATCTTGAGAATAAAAAGAAACACCCATAATTGACACTCAATTAACAAGAATTGTCGAAGTCGACAAAGGAATTTTTCTTGTTCTTCTATTACCACATAAACAAATGTGCAAACATACGCACAACTGTGTGTCCTACTTCTAATAAACATTTACTGAATGTCTTCATCGATTTATTATGGTTGGCTTTGTACTCCTGTCTTTATGGTTGACAATGATGGATAGAATAATGGAAAAGGAAACACTGTGAATAAATGACCAGACAGTATAATACAATTAATTAATTATAGTACAAACTGACAATACTCTATTTTCGACGCTTTTAAAAAAGGATCCTGTTTCCCCGCATTTCAACAAATGCGACTACCAAGCTCATGTGCCTTTTAAAAGTATCTGAAGAAGTTTTAAAAATATATGCTTTTGTGTAGCAAGTTGACAAAGTATATACATTATATCACTAATTTCATAATTATAGAGCAATTCATAGAGTTCTGATACAAAAATCTCAATCACCTAGACCTCAGTTAATACTTAGACCTAACAACAAAAGTCAGAAGTTAGAAAAAACAAAATTTCCAGTCTTAAACAACTGAACCGTATTGCCCCCTTGTTGTGAATTAATTTTTCGAAAAAATTTTGTTGTGAAATACTGATAATCATCCTTGTTTACTTTATATCTAATATACAACACGTTTTTATAGCCTACGCTATGCTTAAGTTAATACTTTCTAGCAGGTGAAAAAAATGGAATAAAAACGGCTTCACTATACTCTCTGCAACCAACCATCAACTGTGCTAAGCTTTAAGAATCCTTCGCTTTATTTAACCAAATAGAAAACTTTTGCTTAAAATGACTCTTGTGGATAGTATAAGCATTCTATCGTTGTTGTTGTCTTTATTCTTGGAGTTTTTGGTTTCACGACGATGACTTTCATTTTTATTAATTAAAAATGTTCTGCGTGTCACGTTTACTAAATCCAATAAAAGTTTTTATTTTCTTCGTCTTGCATTCTAAAGTTAGGAGGTCAATCAAATGCCACCTGTTGCCTTAACTTTTAATAGCTTTTTATTTTTATGTATAGCATGCATGGCGATTTAAAAGTTCTCACAGAACAACCATAACCTTTTCTTGTTAACCATAGTAAATAGTCGCATATGAATAGGTTTATTCTGTGGTAAAGATGATTATTTTTAAAAGACTATAAGTACATGGTGGCCACGTCTGCGAGTAGAAGATCCAACATTGGTCTCTCAATTCAAAGGGTGGAGCGCGAATTTGAAGTAGTGCAGTAGTGCGTAGACCAGCACGCCCAGAGTTTAGGGATTGGTATCCCTGGATGACATCAGCTCGAAATTGGGACCGGTGGAGAGACTTTTTGCGAGAGGCCAGGACCGGACCCCGGTTGTAGAGCCAAATATGATGATGATATTCGTATTTTTCGCTGTCGCTGTGCAATTGCACAAAATATATTTTTTTATGCTTATTCCTTTTCCATTATATCTACGTAAGTGTAATTATGTGTTTATACTCATATTATATTTTATGCACACCGAACGAATACAAAAACCTTAAACTATGCTACCGACTTTTTTTTTTGTGTATTATGTATCCAGATATAAAAGCCTAAGACTATGCTTTAAAAATCACCTGGATAAACAGTCAGAACAAACTTACTGATATTGCAAGAAATTTTATCAACTTATTGTTATCTAAATGTAAATAGACATCTTTTATCACTCTAAACATCTCTTATCGTATCGAATTGTATTAGAATAAAGAAATTACTAAAAAATAAGGCATATATTTAGGCGCTGTAATATTGAATATTGCAAATTACTAGCTGAAATATTCGGCATTACCTAGCCACTACCCATCACACTTACCGCCATCCAACTGACCACCCACCCAGTAATCCCTCCACTGACCTCACGACCACACCCACTTACTCCCTAACCACTGACCCAAAACTTTAACCTAAAAAAAATATTGAACTTCTTCTCGATAATGTTGATTAGTTGTAAATACCCCATACTTGACAGCAGTGAGTTAGTTTGGATTTGTACCAGAGTACTTGCAAGTAAAAACAGCAGTGTTATATGTGAATATAAGATTTATTGTGACTATAAGTAATATTTGTGTGAATAATAAGAAATCAACAGCTGAATTTAAGTTGTAATTTGTGAATAAACGAACTTGCGGTGTGGTTTTATTTGCAAAATCCATTACGAACTCTAGAAAACATAAATTTCGGTAGAATATATAGATAAATAAGTAGAATTAGAAAAAAAGTAGGCTTAACTTATATTGAAAATTGAACTCAAGGTACGAGGTTCGCATGATTTACTCACTGAGCGTGTATTGTATGTGATTTCCCTTATTGACATATCAACTGTATAAAAGAAAAAATAATTGGCCATTTGATATGTCACTTTGTGTTATAAATGCTTTGTTTCATTGTACCACCAGAAATTCCGGGTCGTTCCATTAAAAATCATTCGTAACTTACTCTGATTGAAACATATGGTAAGGTTCATACAAACCGCATAGAGAAATTTAACAAAAGATCAAATTATAACGGGTTTTTCGGGTTTCCTACTATTCCATTGCGGAAATCCAATTTTATGATATTTATTTGCCAGGAAATCCTGTTGTTAGTGGTCAAACCGGGCATTGTTTGCAATAGTGGTGTGGTATGTAATATATATGAGTGTATACATTAAGCCATATAAATCGATAAAACGATGGAACCACATTACTTTTTTTTAATGTTTCAGCTCCAGTGAATTGTCCTTTTTCGGTGGGTTGACGGCAGATAGCATGTATGAGTGTTGTAAAAGTCACACAAGCAATAAATATACGTTTATGCAATAACGTCTTTGTGATGTGCAGATGAAAATCAAACAGCAAACACACGATTTTTTTGTTCAAATTTTCCGATAAAATTTTTAAAAAAACTAAAATAAAAAATAATTTACGATATGCTATATATTGTTCTATAGCAGGGATGGCGAACCTTTTAGAAATTTAGGATGATTTGGGTCAGTTTCTTTTTTTAACAGCTTATGGGTCACAATACAAAATGACAGGGTAAAATATTATTAATCTTTATATAAATATATATATTAATGTTACCAAGTGAAGAAAAAAAATAAATAAAATAATTATGACTTCCATAACGTCTTAAAATTACATAAAAGTTGTATTAAAAATTATATTTAAGATAAAATAATTAGAAGGGTGTGTATAAGTACTTTTAACGTTATTTGATGAGAAGTCTGCTGCTGCTTCTTTTCTGCGAGTGTCTTTATATTAGGTTTATATTTTGTATTCATCAGTTTTAAGCATTTTGGAGTCAATTCGTTGACGAGTTTATTTCCAGTACTGGCTCTTAATATAATTCATATAAGAAAAAATATTTTTCACAGCAATATGAGGATCCAAGCATAGTTAAAAGCGCATCTGCAAGTTTCTTCATTGATTTAAAGCTATAACGGTAAAGATTCCCAAACTTTCAATATTATATTTTCTTTATTTTAAGGAAACAATTATTCGAATTTGCATTACTTTCTTTAATTTTCTCTACAATCTCCAAAACCAAATTATCAAAAAATTCTGCTTTGAAATTCAACCAATTCCATTTCTATAAATCGAATCCTAGCCACATAAATTCAGTTATTTTGTTAAGGTGACATCGCAAGCCACAATGACCTGTTAGAAAGCTCACCAGCTTCCGAATGCTATCCCTATTAAAACTAAGGATTTCCTTGTAGGAAAAGGGCCTGATTAATTGTTTGGGATGCCTAAGCCCCGGGACTCTTTCCCAATGGGCCAGACGAAGTTTGTGTTCCAAACAGTTTATCAGTGTTGTGGCTGCAGCTCAGTTGACACCACAATAGAGTTCAGAACGTTCTGGTCCTATGAACGCAGATTCCAAGCCTGCCCTAGCTATTTTATCTACAGATTCGTTGCCTGCAATTTTCTGCTGACCAGGGACCCAACTGAGTGTGACTTTGTTTTGTATGACAAGAGATTGCAGTCATCGTATCAGTTTTTGACTGATATCGAGTCCATCAAATTGGACGACAGCATTCTAAGTGCTAATATAGCGCCATATAGCGCTATAATATAGCGCCATTCATGCCTTTACTAAGATTTATTCTGGCGCAGATCTCAATTGCATGGAGTTCTGCCAGGAAAGCCGAGGGACTTTTACCGTCGTGTCGAGAATTTGGTGTTGTATCCAAAGACACCGGATCCAACTCCAGTTGCCATCTTTAATCTGTGAACCATACCAGACCTCTAACGTCCAGTGCCGGAACACCATTGCACTAGTTTACCCGGTATAATATTTCTACCTCAAATTTGCTTTCGAAACAGTGCTCTCTAACCATAACGTCGAGGATAGAGCAGAACGTGTCTCTTTAAGGAATTGAGTAAAGAATTTTCAGGTGACCCACATAGTCACCCGGTTTCTACCCGTATTCTAGTTGCACCTTAATAGCAGCCATCTTCCTGATGAAGATTTGCAAGGGTGCAAGCCCTTCAACAGTTTCTAGTGCTCTCGTAGGGCAATTATTCGTACCTTCTGAAGCCGTTGTCCGTTCAAGAACTTTCGGCCACCAAACGATGGCCGCTTAGCTTAGCTTAGCTTAGCCGTTTATCAAGAATGACGCCGAGATATTTAATCTCACTGGAATAATATAATTCGAGCAACTGAGCGTGACATCAAAACTGCAATAAGTATTTTTCACACGCCCATAGACAAAAGTGACTGTTTCATACACTACAACCTAGCTTCGAAAGTAGCCTATATACACTCTAGTTTTCTTTATCATATAAAATACTTTTGTTATTTACTGCAGTCACAGCGAACACACATTCTCAGAGTAGTTTTGCATTGCGCATAATCGATTTAGCAGAAAAACCGGTTTGGTCGTGTGAAAAATAACGTACACGCAGAAAAGTGCGCTCATCTTTCCACTTCCCTTATAGTTTCACTAGAAATAAAATCAATGGAAACCAAACGGCCAGGTGGAATTATTTTTGATTTGGATCACTATAAATACTATGTTGAATAAAATGAGTATGACAAACATTTTAATTAAGCTCCAAACGCCTAATGGCGCAAACTAAAATTGGTGCTGTTTTAATTATATAACGGTTTAGGAACAAAACAAGCGTAAATGTTTCCATCGAAAAATATCTCTGCTTTATGACTATGGCAATTAATTACGAATAAATTACTCCCTAAAACGGGATAAATTGCTTATTATCCACAGAATAATTAGTCTCTAATCGATGTTTCTATACGTAGTCGTGAATTTCATCGGGACGCAGTTTATCAATTATTGACACGAATATCAAACAGAGCACATTATATTCATTCAGATTAATTGTAATGAAAAACGTGGAAATAACTTCACATGCATTATTCGCATTCGTTATTTTTAGTTTTCATTTCGATTTTATATTTAGAGTACTTTAAAATAAATTCCACACAGAAAAATACAGCATCCATTTAATCCTGTTTACTGTTTGCCATTGATTGGTGTTCCAGCATAAGCGTACAAATCGAACGCCAAACACAAATGATCCTTGAAACACATAAACTCCAGCCGGGTCGGCTCATTTAGTTTCAATTATCATCAGATTATTCGCGTAATTTGCGCTCTGCGGAGGATGGATAACCAATGCCCAGACATGACCATAGTATAATATTGACGATAGCATTTATTGTTTTTGTTTTTAACTGTCCTAGGGGCATAGGTGAAATTCTCACGCACATTGTATAACATTACAATGATGAAAAATAATTTAATCACTCCAGATGTCGGTATATTTTCTAAAATGATAAAATTATCTGAATTCCATACACAAGTAAAAATGTGATATATATCAGATAAAGTAGTGTATACCAAACAAAAGTTGTAAACAAGTTGGATAGTTAACCTGATCTTACAGTTTACACGCAATATCCATTACTGATCTTTTAAATATGAGCTTATTTCGGGGCAATAGAATAGGGAATACCTTTTGACAGCATACCGACCCACTTAGACCAGATGGTTCATTGTGATACCACATAGATCGAGATGATTTTTTACCCCAATCCTTGAACCAGTTGGAGCTTCGAATGACTTCTAATGGCAGTACTTGACAAATCGTTTAGGCCATTGTGAAAGAAGGCTTCCAGATCGACCTTACGTTTTAGAGAAAGAGGTGCGCATGTGCAGAAAAGGTGATAAATGGACTCTTCCTCCTCCTCGTCTATGCGGTAACTACAGAAGTCATTGGAAAATACACCAAGCCTTGCTGCATGCGTGTCTGACAGTACCCAATAATGACACCTATTGTGGCACCTATGTGCAATCTATTTAGAAAGATCAAACACTTGGAAAGATTTGGGTCCAGTCTAGGTCTACTTGTTCATTTTGCCCACCTAAGGTAGTTTTCTCAATAACATCCAACTTTCGCATGAGTTTGCATATATCGAATGGTATGTCTAAGAAACCATTTTCAAGTTAAAGGGGCAGTGTAATTTTTGACGGGTTCATCAGCCATACAGTTTCCCAGAATATCTCTATGCCTCGGCACCCTATATATAGATATATATCTTTGAGAGATGATCGACAGTCTAGAGCTACAATAGAGTTCGATCGAGACTGATTCTAGCGATTTTAGAGAAGCTGGCTATCCAAGAGGATGCAGTTATCCTTAGCGGATATTATATTTCTCTTCAGCAAAGGCAAGACTTCTTTTATCACCATGATTTCTGCTTGGGAAACACAGTGATTAGAAAGACGGAAAGAAAGACTAAAATTTAGCCTTTTTGAAATAACACCTCCACCTTCCCCTACATTAGTTTTTGAACTGTCAGTGTAAAAGTGGAGCTATACATCTTCTAAGGAAGTACCTTCTTCCCACAGAATGATCTGGAGGGGATGGTGACTCGGAAGTTATTGCTGAACTATAGTTGCGCAATGGTGAAATTTATGTTTCTAGTAGATTCCTGAATAAACCCTGAACAGAGGAGTGTCCGATTTCATTCTTGGTAGATTGGGAAGTCGGAATTCGCGCCGCGACAACAGCTACTTGTCTGCCGAAGATGTCGAGTTATGTTAGGTTGAACAGAATGTTTAGTGTAGCGGAGGGGGTGGTGCGAAGTGCTCTGCTCATTCATAGGCAAATCGATCGTTGGACCTTGCTGAGCTTATCGCGGTTAACGACTATTTTTAATTGTAATATGTTTTTTTTTTCTCTTTTGTGCACAGAAATTTAAGCTTTCTTTTCGGGTTTCTTGGGCGAAAGTACTTCCTGAATATTCGGTAAAACACCACCTAGAGCAATGGCAACTCCAGAGCTTGTTTAATTCTTCATCATTGCGGATGTCAACGCACCATACCGCACAAGAAGTGTAGGTCTTATTACCGATATATGAGTGTATGAAAAAACCGATTGTGACATTTTTTCTTAAGATTGAGGATCTCCTTGTACCTTGAACTGTATTTAGTATTATATTTATATTAATTCATCATGACAAGGAAGATAGCAAAGCAGCTTTTACTGATAATTGTCAATAGCTTGTCTCTTGTTTTTAGTTCTTGTTACGTGAGACAAAGTGCATCCACCAAGCTTACTCATCATTATATCCGGTGTATCTGCAACGGATTTTAGCTTTGTCCATATAATACTGCATCTGATCAGTTGCTATAATTTTTCCTTAAGTCTACTTATGTTTTATTAAGTAAAAGGATTTCACTGCGTGGTATATCTTGCAATGAAACTTTCTCCGTGCCGTAAGGTGTGATCGATCCCTGAACCTTTCTTTCTTCAGTTAAAATGTCTACGGGATTCTGGCTACCTAATAATGTACTTATCTATTTTTTGAACACAGGTCTATAAAACATTAAAAGTACTAATGTATTTAATAATCCAAAAATAGTCTCCAAGCAAAATTAATTTATTCATAATCCTTATGATTTGTGTCTAAAGATCTCCATACAGAATCAAATAACCTTGATAAAAATTTAAACATTTCAAAGATTCATTTAAATATCTAATTCATGCATTTACGTTTAGATTCCTCCAAAACGACAAAACCTGAAATCCTTTCAAATATCCAAACTTTGTAATTGCAATTGCATTTTCAATTCGCCTTGAAGGGTTTCCTTGTCTTCCGGGATAAAAAAGAAAACTTTTTATCAAAGCAAAACGACACAGATAGTATTATTATTTAAATACTCAGAATGAGTGTCAACTTTTTTAGATGCCAGAGGAGTGTTCGACATTTCTTTGCTGGAGTACACATTGGGTAATGAAAAAACAAAAAAATCTAAGCAAAAAAAAAATGTCCGACAATTTTCCAGCGGCATATCAAAGGATACGACTTTTTGTTTACGTAGAATTAAGCAAATGGAATGAATGTCACAACTTCAACTTAGGCCAGTCGCTGGCGTCAGTGATATTTTCCGATTATTCAGGATTGAGGCGGAAAAATGGTTACAAACACTGATTGAACCAAATGGAAAAGCGAACAAAAAGAAATAGATCCATCCACAAATAATAATCATAATAATAAGGCTAATAAAGTCGCTGGAAACAAGCATTCGTTTTAGAAGAAATAATCAAGGGTAGAAAATGCGAAATTGCTGAGTTCGTTTTTATACTCCTCCCTTAACGACAATGTGCTCTGGGCAAAATGCTCAGAACATTTTTTGTAGCTATTAGGTTTACACACAGAGTTTGGTGTGGTGCTTTTATTTTCATTGGATATTGTTTTTTAGCTGTAATCGTTGAATAGAAGTAACTTGGAGCGCAAGTTAGCAACGGGATATTCTTCCCATTAATTATTATAATTGAAACAGCTGTTTTTCTTATCCACTTATTAATTTTTTTCTTGACACAAATAAGGATAAAGCCCCAGATAATACTTTTCGCATAATTGCACTCAAAATCGCAATTTGTATTCTGATTAGGAGAATTTTTTTAAAATTATTGACTTAAAATCGATATTTCGCAGTCACTGCTTTAAAATGTTCCTTTTGGTACATTCTCTTGCACAATTCGACTTTTGTAACCCAGCACGTTATGATTAGGTTTTTACAATTGAGGATTCCACGTTTCTTTTCCATTCCACGTTAAAACTAGTTGTTATTGAGCAGAGGTTCTAAAAGATTAAGTACCCGTTAAATTCAATTTTCACATTCAGTTCAATTGTATTACAAATTTGACATCTTCTATTTGCTAGCCGACATGGCAATTTGCAAATGATTTGATTGACTTGTTCGAATTGCAGAGCAATACTAGGGTTTCAAGTTGACGGGTTTTCTCGTTCCTCTTGTCGGAGCACTTTGTAAATATCAATTGTGCTATATATATGAAATCTGTTTAAAGCAGCTTTGTGCTTTTTGCAACACTTTTATGTAAATACATATATAGTTATGGTGTGCTAAATGAAAATATCCGAGGAAAACCACACCAGAGCACTCAGGCCGTCGGTCCATTGTACTTGATCCCGATTACCTTAAGATAGCGAAGGAATTGATCTAATTTCAACGATAGAACTTCTTCGATCGTTTCAATATCCCAAAACGTCCACTGTCTGGCGATAAAATAGGAGAACTGCAAAAGAAATGAAATGTAGTCTAAGTCGTGACAAACGGTATTATATTAACAACCTGGCCTCAGAAGCAGAGGAAGCAGAATCAACAAAAAGCTGACAGATGGTCACCGCTCTAGCCAACATCCGGTGAAATGCCTAGATGGTTCCTTACTCGTTTCAGATGAGGATCAGCTCAAAAGATGGACGGTCCTTAACCGTGTAAGTAGAATAGGCACAACCATCCAACGACGGAAGTGGCAGTGGATTGGTCACACACTCCGAAAAGGCCACAGTTCCATAGCAAACTACGCAATGCAATGGAGTCCGTTATCTCAGGATGGTAGAAGAACGGGTCGTCCGAGAAATACATGGCGCAGAACAGTTGAGGAGGAGTCAATTGGGGAAGAGTTGAAGAGAGCTGAAGATCATTTCCAGGAACAGCACGCGATGGCGCGTAGGCGTAGCAGAGGCCCTCGGACCCACAAGGGGATATAGGACATAAGAAGAAGAAAAAGAAATGTAAAGTTGTTTCTTCTTCCTCCAGACAGGACTTAGTTATTTGATCCAATATAAGTCCTAACTTAAACATATGACTTTCAATCGGGTTATGTACTGTATGTAAACTGAACATTCTCCAACAGTTCCTTTCAGATATTCTTACAATGAACTTGATGGGGTTTTTGTTCGGCCTATCCATAAAGGGCTTGGTAGTTCTACATGTATTTATGGAGTTCCAACAGTACTCCTCATCGGCTTTTATACATCCAGAAATGCCAATAGATAAGGCTGCCTGACTCAAACCTTACATTGTTTCTGGATTATTAGGAACATTATATGGATAACTTCTGGTGAGTTCATCAGCAGATTAATTTCTTTTATTTCTGTTTGGACTGGAACCCAGATAAAAGTAACGGAATTCAATTGCAGGTTATGCTCGAAAGACGACTAATCATGCATTAATTTGTTTAAGAAGGCGTATTTTCCATAAGGAAATAAGTTCGTCGGCAAATTTAAGAATCTCTTACTCTAAGGACATACTATCTTTCATTAGGGAGGTAGTTCGTCTCTTATATTAACCTCACCCTATGATAGACAATAGATCTTTTAGGTCGCACTGTCGGCCGTATGGGGTAGAGTATCAATACAAATAAAAATGGAATACCATCTTGAAATAGTATCTTACAATCCAAAGATAGATAAGGTGACCCTTATGCTAGTAAAGTATCACTACATATTGCAAAGTTTCGTTCTTGTACGTTGTTAGTGGTACCCCAGTTGGCAACTATTAAAAAAGCAAATATTTCTGTTTTATTTTCCAAGTGCAAATACCTCTTTAGAATTCTTATCTAAGAAGCATCCTGCTCCAGTTTCCTCATCAGTAAGGGAATAGTAAGGGAATAATAATGGTTTAATTTTCCTAAGGATCTCAGTTAAATTTTCTCAATTTTCCCTGCTAGAATATTGCATTTTATATCCTCTTTTAAATATAAGAAAGGTTAAGTACTGCCTAGAGGCTTTATGAGTGAGGAATTCCGAAACCGTATGGCATATGTTTCCTTCCACACTCTTCATCATGACAGATTTTATTCTTTCAAAGTCGACACCTGAAAAACTAGATCCCAGTTACACCAGTTATTCCTAACCGGACCTTCCTTTGTAATTTTTTTAGTGTCCTCTTAGCTATTTCCAGACAAGTTCACGGCTACCAAAGAACTGCCGCATAGGTAAGAATGGGTCTGATTATCGTTAAGTACTACCAGTGTACCATTTTCTTAGTCAGCCCCCTAATTCATCAAATGCCCTTTTACATTCTTGACTCCAAGTACATCTTCCAATTCAGTCTAGAGCTACTTTTTAGTAGGGGAGGTGTTAGACAACCCGCATAAGCTTGTACTCGTACTTGTATGTCTAATTGACCAACTTTTTCGGGCAAAGAATCGACAACAAAGCACAAAGCAAAGAAGCGGTGTAAGGGCTCCCTTCACCTTAAAGGCATCCTATAGCCACTTCGACTTTTACTTTATCGTCCATATTATCATCTGTCTGAAGAAGCCGGCGGCGGGAAGCATGTAGTGAATCCATCTGGTTAAGGTTGCTTCCACTACACCATGCCTTTCAGCAGAGTTGCACATCGAGTCAAAGGTAGTGTTGTCAAAAGCTCACTCAATATCATTCTTTATCTATGTTTTTTCAGTCAAGAAGGATGCTTCTTTGGAACAATTACTGTCGCTGTAATATTCTCATGCTTGCTTTTGTTATGCACTTAAAATGCTACTCAAGCAGATAGTTCTAGAAGAATTTCTAGATGAATTCATAACAAATAACGCTATCTTAATAATACAATGACGTTATATTATTATTCCTTTAACATATGTGACAATTCAGTTAGAGTCAGTAATTTAACACCGCTCAGCATATAAAACGACAGGAACTCAGAAAACATTTTTTGTTATCTTCTACTTGAAGGCAATCAAGTGAAGCTATTTAAAATTCTAATAGCTACGCATACGACATGCATGTGTCGTTTCTATGAAAATGTTACTTTCGAATGTTTGTGTGCGCTCAGGTCAGGTTTTTAGTTTCTCTTCTGAGACTTCTTGACTCTTTGACTCTGCTTGGTAGTTAAGTAAAATTACATTTGCAGGATGCCTCACTGGCGCACGTACACAACTACATGCATTTCAATATCACTTTGTCCTAAAACAAGTCATAACATTTCGGTGCTTCTATACTCGTTACCCGTAACGTAACTATTTGTATATTCCTGTCGTCACAAGCTCTCGTTGCGTGCGTAGATAATGTAAGTTCACTGAAAGGATGGGTTTTTCTTATGCTGATGGAATTTTTTTTGACGCTTCATAAATAATCTTTTTGCCTCTATGGAATCATGAGAAGCAGCACGGAACAGTATGCGACTGTGCGAAGACCACTTTCCATTCAAGTCATTCTGTCGTCTGCCATTTCCGTGATTTTTCGTCATGAAATTTGTCAAGTGATTTCGAAATTTCATGGTTTCTGATGTTATTACAGTTGTTAAGTGGCATCAGCTTCTGCTTGTTCTTCTTTAATGTGTGTTGGCTTTTTTCTTTCTTCTTCAAAATGACTTCTTTTTCTAGCAATTCCAACGACAAGTTTTGCGCCTTTTTTTTGTTATTTCTGCCTCTCTTTATTTCTTTGACAGTGAGTTCGTTTAAATGTGCCGATGGCTGAAGGAAAAGTGTCACTTTTTTCACACGACGTAGGTAGTTACGAATTTTCAGGTTGAAGGAACAATTTCTTTGTTTTGCGACTACCCTCTTACATACTTTTACATTTACCTTTGCAACCAACTTACAGGACCTTACTTTAGTGTACTATGTGAAGATTATAAAACGTATAGCTATTTTACATTTATTACAAAGCTTACCTACCATGCATCCATGTATCTAAAACTGGATCGATTCAATCAAGGTCGTCTCTTCTCTGTTGATTGTTTAACCTTAATACTATTTACTATTTTGAAACATTGTCTCTTCTAGTCTTTTTCTTACATATAAGTAAACATCGGTTTGCCTATGAATGAGCGGAGCACTCGGCACCACCCTCTTCGCTGCACTATACATATTGTTCAACCTAACACCACTCGACATATTCAGCAGACAAGTTGCTGCTAGTGTGGCAATCTCCCAGTGGATAAGAAATAAATCGGACACTTCTATGTTCCGAATTTATTCAGGGCTTCACCAGGAGGTATAGACTACACCATTCAGCAACTACATTTTAACAACAACTTCAGTTAAAGAGAGACTATATATTAGTCTCTCTTTCCGTCTTCCCAATCACTGCAGTATTTTTCAAACAGAAATCATGGCGATTAAAGAAGTCCTGTCTTGGCTAAAGAGATACGTTATATCCATTAAGGATATACGCATCTTCTCGAATAGTTACGCAGCTTTGAGTTACCTAGAATCAGTCTCTACGAACTCTATTGTAGCCCAAGTTTGCCGATCGTCTCTCAGGGAGATGGCGGAGCAGTTCAACATTCACCTGTACTGGGTGCCGGGGCATATGAACTCGCCAAAAATGGTACTACGCTGCCCCTTCTACCTGAAAATGGTTCCTTAGGCTGATACATGCAAACTCATGTTAAAGCAGGATGCTGCTGATTAAACCAAACTTAGATGGTTGAATGGTATAATTTATGTAGCAACAAAATAGCTCTGGCCAAAGCTAATTCCGAAACGATCCAAGTGTTTGATCTCTCTAAACAGATCGCCCATAAGAGCTACAATAGGTGTCACTTCTTGGCACTGTCTTATAGGCAAGCATGCAGTAAGGCTTGGTGTATTTTCCAATGACCTGCACAAGGACATCTATTGGTCCAACTAGTTCGGTTTCCTGCCAACAGTCACCGCTACCTAACCGTACCTAAGTAAACTTCTTCTCATAATAGTCTATGAAACTCTTAAACCAAGTTGTTGATTCAGATATGATATTCGAATGCTCAGCGAAAAGTACTCTTAGCTGCGTTTGATAAAAAAGCTTTTCGACAAATTATTGTTCGCTGCATTTAAGGATGACTGGTCAAGAGATCTACGAGTAATACAGCGATGCTGAAATAATGCAAAAAAAAACAAAGCTCAGTAAGCACTAGTTAGGATGTCATCCAGTACGATTGAAGGAATAAGAACTTGAGTGGAAAGTAGTTTGCAATAATCTTTATAGGATCCGACAGCTGAGCTCATGAAATAAATACAGATATAGATATTAACTTTAAAGAGACATACATAAATCTTCACTAATTTAAAATGATATCTTTATGAACAATGCAAAAGTTGGGAATTTAAAAATACAAAATTGCATGGAGACAAGGAAAAAATGGAAATGTAGCTTGGGTCATAGAATGATGTTGAATGTTCAATTCACATTTATTACTGATGGAAAAAACTTTCAAGTATTATGATTTGAGTCAATTGGTAAACTTTAAATGACTTACAATTATGTGTGTTTAAAACTTTTTACTTTAAAAGTTTAATTCAATGAGGTTTAACATGTAATCCATCCTCAGTCCACAAAATCAGTATTCAATAAAAGTTGCCTTTGGCGCAGATTTTTATCCTGTTACTGTTGAAAAGTTCTTCTGCGAATTATTTTTTATTTTCCATATCAGTCAATAATGATTTTTACAGGAGCTTGTTGTAATATTGACTCAACTTAATTTTCCCTTTTGTTCGGTGCTGAAAAGTTTTGATAAATTCTTTTTATCATCTATTGACTGACGTCGCACCGACCGACGACAGATGCCCTAGAAAATAGAATCATCAGTTTTTCAAAAATTATCCGTCCATGTCATTGTTTTATCCTTTCCTCTTACAACAATAGTTTTCCTCTATTGTGGTAACTTGAAACGAAGTTTGTTATTACGATGGTTGTTTTTAAAAACTTTACATTTACTATTAATTACGTTGTTACATTTTTTTAAATATCAACTCATGGCATAATTACCTTTTTTGTGGAAACATGAAAATACCACCTGTTCTTAATGAAGCACATTTTTACCAACCAATTGTTGGTCCCCTCTTTCTTCAAAAAGACTGGCCGTATGTCACAAAAAATAATCATGAACACTGTTGCCTTCCGAAACATAAATTGTTACTGGTTTATAAGTATTACCAGAGATTTCACATAGCCACCCAAGTAATAATCAATATTGCAGAGTATTGGACGACAGTAAACTGATGTCTCAAATTCTCGAATCCAACAAATTACCGGTAAATTTTTGTTTTAATAAGTCGATGATTTTTGTTGCTGTATGGGACAAAGCATCATTCCATTTTTTATTTATTTTATAAACCCTAGTACAGTTGGCTGACACTGCGACCTAAAAAGATCTATTGTCTCTTAGGGTGTAACTAATCTAAGAGACTTACTACCTTCCTATTGGAGAAAAGTATGTCTTTAGTGGCAGAATTACGCATATCCGCCGACGAATGCCTTGTGGAAAATATGTCTCCTTAACCAGATCAAACCTGGACAGTCACAGAGAATGTGGCCGGATATTTCGTTCTTCTCCAAGTAGAGCCTACATTCCGTGTTTGAGCCCAGATTGATTTTGTTAGGGTAATATCGCAAGCCACAGTGACCTGTGAGAAAACTCACTAGCTTTCTGATGCTATACTTGTCCAGATCAAGAAGAAGGATATGATTATCCGTTTGGACTGTCTAAGCCCTGGTGTATTATCCCAGTGGGCTAGACGAAGTTTCTTTTTCCATTTGTTTATATTTGCTGTGGTGGTAGCCCAGTATGGTTCCGGTCCTAAAAAGCGCAGTTCATCTGCATGTTTGTTGTCTGTAGCTGCCTGATGACCAGGACTGATTAAGAGTCTACTATGTTGGACGATATCGCTTTCAGTGCTCCTTGACTATCTGAAAAGATATAAATCGTAAGAGCCTATAATACCCTTACATAGGTTTATACTAGCGCAGACTTTAATGGCATGGAGTTCCGCTTGGAAAACAGTGGCACTCTTACCCATTGGTATTGAGACCTTGGTGTTGGGTCCGAATACCCCAGCGCCAAATCCAGAATCCATCTTCGATCCGCTTGTGTACTAGACCAGACCTTTTTTGGTCCAGTGCTGGGGCACCTTTAGACCAGATTGCTCGGTCTAATATTTTTACCTCAAATAAAACCGAAACAGTACTCCCTGGTCATGTTGTCTGGGATAGTGCAAAGCATGTCTCTTTCAGGAATTGAGTCTAGGATTTTCAGGATTTTCAGATGTAGTCAACTTGTTTGTACCCATATTCTAGTTGCAGCTTGATAGCGCATCTAGCGGCCGTCTTCTTAATGAAGATTGGCAGGGGTGAAACCCCTAAAACAGCTTATAATGCAGTTGTAGGGCAGGTGCACCCGTAATAGCTAGACAAGCAATCTTTTGTAGCTTCTAAAGCTTAATTACCGTTGTCCGTTCAAGAACTTTAGCCCACCATATGATGATCGCAAACGTGATAATTGCTCTCGCCATCATGGTATACATCCCATGTATCATTTTGGGATTAAGACCCCAAGTTCTGCCGTAAGGACGTCTACAGGCCCACAGGGAACGTTCAATGGCGGACTTGATGTGAGAATTCCAGTTCCAGTTGATTATCAAGGATGACTCCGAGATATTTGACCTTACTGGAATACTCTAATGTAGTGCCCTTTAAGGTGATAGGTCCCATATCGGAAAGGCACTGGAACGGATTGATGGAAAGACCCTCTCTATTGCACCATTCTAAGATGTGAAGTGAAGTGAAGTAACACCTGGCATGACATTTGTTATGGTCGAGGCTCTTGTGTCAAGCAAAAATCTTGTGTTTCTATTATTGTCTAGTCCTATTCCTACGTGGATGCCGTTTGACGGTCCAACTGTGCAATTCGCTTATGACACTTGTGGAGTTATTGGTTTCCCCCCGATGGGTCGGCTTCCCCTTCGGTGGGTTGCTCGTTTCCCATTGTTAGTATTCTGTTGTCCCTAGCCTGACTGTTTCTAAATGAATTTCTATTATGCCTGTCTTGACTATGGTTTGGTTGCGCCCGGTTGTTTTGCCTGTCATTAAAATTGTTCTGTCTGCACCTGTCGTTGTAGTTATTCCTGTACTGAGCCGAAATATTCGGTGTATGCGGTATAAACCTAGGCCTATTGTTGTTTACTAAACTTTGGTTAGGTCAGAGATGTAATGACTCGACTTTACAGCATGGCCCTTTTCCATTGGTTGGTCGAGAACTCGATACCTCTGTTACTGTGCTCTTGTTATTGAGTCGTAGCCAGTGTTATCGAATTAACCCTCAATGTCAAGGAAAGCACACAAGGCTATTTTCTTGGAGCGAAATTAATATCATTCATTTGAAACAGCTATTGAAACAGTCTCGTTGGGACTAATAGCTTATGATCGGTTCGGTGACGATCATAAAAGTCAAGAAATCGTGGCGGAAAATCGACGAAATATTTTTAATAATTTCGCAGCATAGATTAATACAAGTTTTACATATAACCAGGTCGTAACTTCTAAAAGCGCCCATTAGATAGTTCATGCCTTCTTCACCATTAGCAAATTTTCATAAGAATTTATTACAAATGTATTTTCCTTTTTCGTTCTGAGGAAGAACATTTTGGGAAGGATTGCTCTCCTTTTGGTTCTAATTATAATAAGACGAGCTTCCGCTGTCCTTCTTTCACAAAACTTAATTCAGCCTTTGGCGTTAAAGAAAACGTAAAAAAGTCATTACACGTGTCCTGATTTCTCTTAGCAACATTTTCTTGATCTGTTGCCAAATCAAATTTGTTGCAGAGGAAAAAAAATAATATTACGATAAAATTCTGAAACTATTTTAACGACGCCAACACACGACTTCTGCTCATTTGAAATTGCAATTAATTTTTCCTTCAACAGAACTGACAAAATGCATCTTTCGTTCGTTGCATTGCCCTGAGGAAGGATTTCGCATTCATTGACCTACATACACTTATCGGTGTGTGGCAGTAAGGTAATGAGTTTTTCAATTATTTCGTTTAAGAATTCACTTTAAACAATATATGTCAGATATATCTTTCACTTAATCATTTTGAATACGGCTTGCTTCATCGGCCAAAACCTAAACGAGGCAGAAGGATGAAGGAAAACTCTTTGCCAGGAAACGTGTAGCTTGTTTGTATTTTATATTCGGAACTACGCTGAGATACTTACGTACTTGGCACACACTCATCGAGCAAATGACTTTGCATTTTTCACCTCCCCGCCAATATTTTGAATTAAAAAACAATGAAACTGAAAAAGATACACAAATGTTAGTAGCTAGGGTTCGTCCATTGTTATCGCAAGGAAGACAGTAAAAGAAACAAAATATTCACTGGAGCGAGACACTCGGGCGTCGTTTAATAAACGATCATCCTTCTAATGCGGATTTGCAATTTTTACATTTTGTACAGTGGCAGTGTATTATAGTACAGTGCTTTGGGCTGTTAGAATAGCGGTTCCACAGCGCGAGTGCCAAGTGAAGCGCTTACATTAGAAACTACTCTAGTTTTTGGCAAAATTCCAACAGAGACATAGGAACAGCTTATGTTGGCTTAACGCTCCACCTATACGGTCAATGATGCTTTTCGACAGTCGGTGGCATTTCGAACTTAGTCCGGATATGGGATTTGCATTTGTTGTTTTGAATGCTGGAAAATCCCTTAAACCGAAAACTCACGTTATCACAAAAGAAATTTGCAAACTTCATTGAGCAAATCCCCCTATGAAATTGTCACCATATCACAGTGTACTATGAAAGACATTTATGCAGGGAGTTTTAAAGTTCTATCTAAGATAACAGGTATCAAGGGAGCATTATAAACCCCTTACTTTACTTTTGTGAGATAATGGTGAAAAGATTCGCATTATTTTAAATATTGTGACACATTGTTGATTTAATTACAATAATATTTTTGCTTAATTACTGACAAAATACTGCAAGACTGCACTGAATGCTTTAATTTACACTCAACGGTTCTGAACTCAAAGAGAACTTGACATTTATTCAAAAATTATGCATAATTTATGAGTAAATACATTAAGGTGAAAGTATAATTTGATCGCAAATATTTGCAGCAGAAACAATTAATGAAAGTCACTTGACCGAGCTATGCTGCCAGGTGAATTGGAAAGTTGTTCATTGGTTTGGAAACATTATCAACAATTTTTTGATATAAGTATGCTGAAATGAGAATGGAGAACAGAACTGTATATAAATTGAAATGAAATTCGAAACGAACGTATATTCTTTTTATTAATAAACGTTTTGTTTGTTTGAATTGGTGTTTCTCTCCTTAAAAACAGACTACAATTTCACGAAAAAAATGGAGTTTTAAAAAAAACTTGCAGATGTACAACCGCAACATATAAATCTTATCAAAATGATCTTCATCTACTTCCGTCGCCAATAGCTCACATTTTTAGTATGTCTCATATTTGGAGTCAACACTAAGAATCAAGGATCACCACTAACTAAACAATTAAAACTCAAATGAAAAAAGAAAAACAAATTGCAATTAAATGTTCTCGAACAACTTAGTTTTTGTTGTAAGGATTCAATTTATCCTAAAATGGGATCAAGGCAAAAAATTACGCTGAGATTGATTTTGAGCCAATTCAGGTTTTAAATGAAATTTGCTATTGTGCCATAAGTCATATGAGTTGATGTCAAACCCAAAGTACATTTGTTAGTTTATTAATTCGGAATATTAAGGGCAATTGTGAAAAGCAACGAATCGTGTCGAGTGCCTTGCGGAACTCCACATATAATCAAAACTAAAACAGGTAGTCAGCGGTCAGCCATCTGCAGAATCGCGCGAATAACACATAATGCTTCAGAATTGCAGGTGGCCGTAACTATTTCTGACTGGTGGAAGTGCGATCAAACCGCTGGTAATTTTCCTCCAACAAAGCAAACACTATATGATCGAGCTAGTCCCTTCAAAGTAAGGTTGGCGCGAGGCCATTAACCTCGCCCGTAAAAAAACGTTATTACGGAACCGCAATTCAGCTTTGAATACATTGATGAACGACGATGACAACGGTAATGAAAACGGCTAAGCGATTTAATAATTTTCTCATGGAACGTACGCTTACTATATAGAGCTAGAGCTGAACAGCAGCTAGCCGATACACTGTCCAAATATAATGAGGACATAACAACAATCCAGGAGATGCGGTGGACAGAAAATGATGTCTTACAAAAATCAGAATATATCATATATTACAGCTGTCATGCAAAACATCATCAGCAAAAGAATGAAACCCACTTATCGGCTTTAAAGCAGTAAGTGAACGGCTGTGACCCTCCGCATGCAGGGCAGATTTAAAAACATAAGCCTCATAATCGTTCACGCACCTACAGAGGATTCCCCAGATGATAAAAAAGGGATCCTTAAATTCAGTGGAACGCGAACTCTACTCCTGCCTTCAGTATGATCTTAAAATCGTACTGGGGGATATGAATGCCAAGATATATAGGGGGCCAGTATTCAGGCAGTATATTGGCATCCATAGCTGACACGATAACATTAATGACAATGGACAAAGAATCATAGAGATGGCAGCAAGCAATAATTTGGTCGTTGCGAGTACAAGGTTTGCGCGTAAAAATATAAGCCACCTAGGTATCTCTTGATGGAGCAACTCGCACCCACCGTCACAACCCTAACCTGATGACAGTAGGAACGAACGGAGCTGCCTACATCGACTCGGATCACTACCTTGTTGGTATAGTGCTCCAAACGCGGATTGCATCATCACGAAAGACTGCATCCGCGAATAAGATTCGAATTAACATGGCTGCTACGGTCAAGCGATAGCACTCGCCTTAATACAGGGAGAGTAAGTCCTCGGGCTGAGATGTTGGCGTAGAAGAGAAGTTGACACGCCCTAAAAATACTGTCATAAGTATATAAGCTCGGTGTCGGTGAACGTAAGAATATTGTCTATCGAGTAAAGCAACAATCTCAACGCGGGCACGCGAGGATGAATAAAAAGAGCTCAGAATATATAAAAAACAGTTCACTGGCGAAAGAAGCCAGCCTGGGAAAAGAATCTCGTCCATGAACTAGAACAGAAAGGACCACACCAGGCGAAGAATTTACACCATAAAGTAAGAAAGGAAATAAATCTGATATCTTTTTAGCTGAACTGTACATATTCAAGGAAATAGTAGGCGAGCGCTCTGCTGGAGATATAAACAAATCAGATTGACTGAATTATCTTTTAAGCTTCCATATCACTTTAAAATTATATTTTGTACTCAAAGTAAACAGGTTTTCAACATTTATGCCATCCATAGTTGACTGCATATCAAAAACAATTTTTCAAATTTTTTCCTCACATAAGAGGAAATCTCGAGCATTTCTAACCGACATAGCAAAAAATATTTCAAACCTTTCTCTAACCAGTCCAGTTTAATTTCTTGCTCTACTTATTTTCACTTTAAGGAACATTTCCGGCGAGAGTAGCACTTACTTGCCGAGCCGAGAGTGAGAATATTACTGTAACGTTACTTAACATCGCAGACAGAAATATAATTCACATAAAATGTTCTTTCAAATGCTAATGCGTTTACCTCACTGGTAACTGGTAAAAAACAACAACCAACAGCTCCTTCAACTACAACTGTACTGCTTTTGAAAATTAACTAAAAAGCAAAATGTATTTTACAATGAAAGTTGTGCAGTCGAAACTCAAAAGTTTAAACGAAAAAGAAATGCGCTTAAATACTGCCTGCTGCCTGCCTGTCACTAAAGTGTGTAACACATTCACACAAACGTACAAAATGAGTGTGTACACACAGTGCGGTGCAGAGTTTGTACTTTTTGCCTTTCACTAAACGATCAAAAGAACATTCCACTGTCCGCTTTGGCCATGACTCCATCTCCTTCGTTAAGTTGTTGTCCGTTTCCGTTTTAAAGATAAAAAAACCACCCTCTCATTCAGCATTTTTCTTTGTGTGAAATGCGAATGCGAATTCCTTACCAATGTCCTTGTTTAAAAAAAAAACATATAAAAGAAAACCAAACAACTGACTTGGTATATAGGCTATAGGGTGAGTCAGTCGATTTTGTATTTCTATTAAAAGTTTTATTTTCATTTAAGTTTTGCGAACTTTCAACATTATTTGAAGTAATAATATAAGTTAAATGAAATTGGAAATATGACAAGAAATCACATCATTCAAGAACACATTTGCAAGGTGCCTTTATTTATCTCTTTATTCAAAGAAAAACTAATTAAATTTTCAAAATCACAACGATGTGTGACAAAGACACAATTATTTCTTTTAATTTGGAATGTCTCTGTGCCCCGGAATCCAACACAGGTGAACATTGAACTGCTCCGCCATCTCTACGAGAGATGATCGGCAGTTAAGGGCTAGAATTGAATTTGTAGAGACCGATTACAGGGATTTCAGTGCAGCTTGGCTATCAGAGAATATACGGATATCCTTAGCGGATAAACCGCGTATCTTCAGCAAAGACAAAGCTTCACTGATCGCCATAATTTCAGCCTGGAAAACAGTGAATTGGAAGACGGAAAGAGAGGCTAAGATTTAGCTTTTTTGAGAAAACACCTACGCCGACTCCATAATCAGTTTTTGACCCGTTTGTGTAAAAATGAATGAGAATGGGTTCATCTTTTAAGTAAGCGTCTCGCCTGTTCTACTTCGTAATCATTTGTTGGGTAAAGTTCGAGGGGATGATAAACGATATATGATACAAAATTAAAATCATCATTACTAGGATGTTGAAATTTCCCGCAATTTCACACGTGACATTTACTAAATAATCATTGAAGTGATTGAAGAGTGTAAGTGCTTTTTCTTCATTCCAAAATAGAACAGTTCATTTAGATGTTTCCAAAGTTCTTTGGGTTGGCAGTTTTCATGTTTTGCCTTTTTAATTTTTAAAGCTACAAGAGCAGTAAGTGTTGTATATTTAGTAGCTAAAAATTGATCTCCTATAAACTGGTTTTTTTAACTTCTCGAATCACGTTGTTAAAACTAAAACACAATGGTTTTCATTTTCGCGAGTTTTACGAAGGCTCGAAAATGGTAAATGTAATGTAATGTCAAAGAGATGTCTACCTCTACTGAACACAAGTCATTCGGTATTAAATGTATTTTATATCGAATATGTGGTTTTTTTGCTGTATTTTTGATTAACCACTACTTTATTACACGGCGTTGTCCAGGTAATTATTCATACCAATCTTCTATTAGGCATGGGTAGAAAAAAGAATGATATCTATCTATAAGGTAAAATTGCAGTTTTTATTTTAATATATTTTAAATTATAGCTATAGTATTCAAATTACAAAATAAAATTAAAAAAAAACAAACAATATTAATTTAAAACGAAACTTGGTTGTATAAATGTTTTTAGTTTCACTTTCAAGAGCAAGAATAAATGAATTCTTTGGTCAACCCAACCCAGAGGGAGCTAAATAAAGTTGTCCGTGGGAAAAACATGGCGATCTCAAATCTTTACTCCGCAGTACTTAATAAACTGTCCGACTTATTGGTCGTCCTTCGAAAACGCACGTTTTACTGGAAATTGCAATCTCTTAAATTTAAAAGGTAGATCCGTCGAAATGAGTGGTATTCGTGGGTTAAAAACTGTTTCACACTGTTATATTGCCCAGCATCTCTTTTACGCACAGTCTTGTGACGTTGCAAAGCTTTAACGAGTCGAGACTCCGTAGTAAAATAGTTGGAGATCCCACTGTAAGACGATGTGGTGACAATCCAGACGAATCAAGTGAGTTTAGGAACTCAGTTAAATAATTAACTTCCTCATTAGCTTCTACAACGGTATCGATACACTTATATTCAGTAACTACGCCAATCAACATGACAAGTATTTGATTGTTTATTTTGGGGGTCTCTACATTGTTAGAAGCAAGAATGGCCCCATCTCGCAACCGGTTCGAAATGCAAAATGTAATAGTTTTGAGAAACATCCGGATAAATGGAATTTATAAGTTCTGCGGGAGATTTCAAAAATCGATGTCAACTTAATATTACCATAAAACACGGCTACTAATCTACCTTTTTCAATTTGAAGTAGGGGCGACACTGTTCTTACCACAAAATTCGTCGCCAACGGGTCGCCGAGTGCCATTCTATACACCACTATTCATCTCAGTTAACCCGAAAACTGTGGGATCGATAAAGGTCACCCTCCCCACACCGGGGATACCTCTCACCCATAGGAGTGTCCTACCAACACTATTCTTCTCAGTGGCCCCGAGAGCTTTTGAATATCGGTCATCCCGCTCAGGTATCGACCCCATCCCCCTAAAGCTGTCTTACCATAACCATTAAACTCAGCGACCCCGAAGACTATAAAATCAACACTAATATCGATCACCTGCGGGAATACATAACTCGTCCATAGAAGGGTACTACCAGTACAATTCGTCTCGGCGATACCGTAAACGGTTGGTCCGACACTAATATCGGCCGCCACGACTCCACCCAGCCAAAAAACGTGCTACCCCCCATCACCTATATTTGATTCCAGATAGTAACTAATATGTTTACCAAGTTTGGTTAAAATTGGCCAAGGTGTTCCAGAGTTAGTTAGTATACAAATAAATTCTCTATTTTATATATATAGAAGATTAACTTTGTATCTAATGACAATAAGTCCAAGCTTTTAAATCTGATAATCTGGGCGGAACCATTTTCAATTCAATGATATTGAATTGATGATGTCTATTCATAACTATATTCGAATATCTATAATCTAATGATGACTCTTCAAAACAAAAAGGTACAGATGCGATATTTTATTTATTATTATTTTTACTATTATTATTCAATTTTATTATTATTGAGGTCTTTTTTAAAAAATACATTTATAAAATATATGTTAATCTGTTTATTGGCTATATGCAAGATTATTTTGACGAAACGAAGGCTTCAGTGAAAGAATCTGATGAAAGTAAGTAATATGCGTTTGAGAACCTTAAGCCGTAAGCTTTTGGTGCTTAAAAAACAGCACATATAAACAAAAGAATGTATTTTGCTTGTAATTAATGTTTCCTTAATTTGTTTTTCATATGTCATATATTCTGCAACTGCTAACTAGAAGATGGCCTTAGGAATAGCTTATATTTTTCTAAAAAAAATCTGTTGTCTTGAGTCTACGCTATGCTACAGTGCTTCAGCTTCAAAATCCTTCGCAAATAAAACAATTATTGAAGTTTGTTCAGCCTAAGGCTAATAAACATATGACCAAGATAATTCAGGAGATCTTTTAGGTCGGCTAGTTATTATTTTTTTATTTCATTTTTTACTCTTTATATCCTCTTAGAGGTGACATTGTTTTCTAGAAACATTAAAAATGCTTCTTTGTTTTGAGTATTTTAAAATTTTTAATTTTTTGCTAACATTTTTTGGAAAAAATTACCCGAGTGGCACTAAGCGCCCTAAATAATAACAAACGAAATCTTAACATTAACCACAAACTATTGTCATTACTATAATAAGCAAGAAGCAGTTTTTTTGTTGACGTCAATGGTGTTATTCTTGACAGTTGCATAAAGTTTCTTGTAAGGATTTTAAAAGGATCCATTCAAATTTAAAATGCGTACAAGTTTTTGAAATTTCATTTGTGACATTGCATATTGCATTCACCATTCATTGTTTCCATATAGCGGCAACGATAGAATTGTGTGAGGCACAGTTGTGATACCTTGATATAAATATGATTTTATGATATTAAAATAAATGTTTCGAAATATTTGTCAAAAACAATAAATAATCATTCAGTTATGTTAAATACGAATAGATTTTGTTATGTTAGTTTAGTAGATTGAAAGTTGCATTGAAGTGATAAAAAACTGAAACATACCTCACCCTATATCTAGGTATAAGAAATACGAGATAATATGGAGAAAAAAGAAACAAAAACGGAATACCACATTTTCAAATTCAAACGGTATTTCGATTTTGAATTTATTTATCCTCTTGTGGGGATGGCACTTGTACAAATATTTTTCGTTTAGAAGTTATTTTTTCCCCAGCATTCTAGAAGCATTCACTTCACATGTCCTGGTTAAAAAGTACGAATTTATTCTTATTTCAAGAGTAACACGTGACCTTATTTTGGCAGCTTTTCGTTTTGTTAAAAATGCTGAGTGTTTGTATGCATCTATGTGAATGGATTTTAACTTACCGGTTCGAGTCCTGTACAAACGGAATACCGCATCAAAACTGTAAGCTGTTGAATAAAAATACAATATTTTCCATTTAACTAAAGTTTGACCACAACAACTTGGAACAAGAGCATCAGTGCATCGAAAAGATGTCATTTAAAGGATAAAGGCCAAAACCGCAATTCATTTACATACGACAGGTAATGTGCACAGCTAACTCTTCTTCTACCTTCAATCAATCTGGAAGGCAAACTTAACGTCGCATTTACCAATTTTTTTGTTGCATATTGAATGTGAATTTGCAAAGCGTTTAAATTTGCATTTGCATAGCATGCTACATGCTGACATGCTCCTACACTCACATAATATGCACGTTGCAAAAGGATGCAAATGCAATTTTGGGTCAATGCTGAAACGATAATATTTACAATAACCATTCTCGAGTGCATTGAGATGTGTATATGGGTTCGGGTTGCGCACCAACAGGCACAAACTATCTGAAACTTGACATTCTCAAGATAGCTCAGATGACATATTGCAATAACAATATTGTTGAATTCGTTTAATGATGCGAACTAGAAGACCATCAAATATGTTAATAAGAGAACTTGATTCGTCGTTATTGTATTGCACAGACGGTAAGTGTAAGAAGAGAGTCTGAGAGATAGTGTATAATTAAATCTGCAAAATACTAAGGATTCTAAATATAACCACCATCAGATCGAAAGAAACATAAACAAGAGGTCAGACAAACAGCAATTGGAATGCTAGGAATCTAGGCCACGCTAATTATTCATGGAGTAAATACATATTATATTGTTACGAAAATGGATATACAGATAAGCATTATATTTAATTGTATAAGAATTAAGAAATTACCAAAAACAATTGCATAATATTAAGCTCAGTAATATTGTATATAAATTCTATATAACAGTTATACGTGTGGAACCTGTATACAAAATTGTATTTAAGGAGAGAACACTAGTATGTTTTGGTATATTATATTATAGTTTAGAAACTTATCGAATTTATTAAATTGGTATAAATACAGCAACTCTATCGAAGTAAGTAAGTTTTGTGCCATCGAAGGATCCGGTGGGAGTGCGACGCCATTCGAAACAAGCCTTCTTCGTGGAAACGTGCTGCTTTGGGTAATATCACTCATAAGGTGACTTTAGAAACTATTCTACCCTACCATCGAGCCCTACGTCTTTAAATCAATATTCACCTCAGCGACACTGAAAACTATGTAATCAATAGTAATATCGACGATTTCAGAGATCCCGAAAACTATGGTTTCGATACTAATATTCGCAGCCTCCACACATCCACCAAAAAAATCTACCAATATTTGGTTCCAGATCAAGTATACCAAGCTTGGTTGGAATCGTCTAGGTGTTCCAGAGCTAGTAAGTTTTTTGTTGAAATGGAGTTGCGGAATGGTGTAGTCTATGTTGTGTGGGATCCTGACTAAAATATATTTAAATTCTCTATATG
Organism: Nephrocerus scutellatus; assembly: GCA_947095585.1. Classification (NCBI taxonomy): domain Eukaryota; kingdom Metazoa; phylum Arthropoda; class Insecta; order Diptera; family Pipunculidae; genus Nephrocerus; species Nephrocerus scutellatus. The sequence goes on along the minus strand of OX352765.1, from coordinate 17,187,841 downwards.
AACTTCGCGTCCATATTTATTTGTTTGTGAATGGGTGGCTGATGAAATCTTGTGATCAATTTTTAATCAACTTCCTAAAACCCAATTTTATTCTAACTTTGCACACATCTATATCTACAATGACAACACTTTCTATAAAAGTTTTGAAGTGATTGGGCCACAGGGCCGGCAGGCTGCCATGTAAGTTTCTTAAACAAATATTATTTCGCACTTCAATAAAATTCTTTGCTTTACTTCGCAGGTTTTTATTTTTCTGCTTTCACAGTGGAAATAGTTTAGTTTCGATGACAATGTACGCATTGAGCCACAAGTTGTCACAATATTCGGTCATTTGTTCATTAAAGAATTTACATGAAAATTTTTAATTTTTATAAGTTGGTTTTTTAAAACTTTTATTTAACCTAACTAGCCCTCTTTTTGTCTGTATTTTCGACCACTTTGAGGTCCTTTTGAATAACCTTCCACATGACCTAGAGAGATGAAATTTTGTGAGTGTCTAAGTCGAAAGTAGCATTTTTTATATTCCGAGTATGACGCGAGTCGCGTGTGACGCGTGTGATGGGTTAAACTTTTTATTTTTCGACTTCTTTGAGGTCCTTTTTAACCAACTTCCACACAACCTAGACAGTTAATAATTTTGTTAGTATCTATGTCCAAAATACCTTTTTTTATATTCCACGAATGACGCGTGTCATTTTCGCATGTGGCACGTGTGAAGGTTTGAAATCGGGCCAAATTCTGGTTTTTTTAGTTCTTTTTTAACCAACTTTTCGCACCTAGACGGCTGAAATTTTGTGGGCGGCTCAACGTCACGGGCCAATTTTGATATCCCGCTTTTGACGCGTGTCGTGAGACACATGTGGCGCGTGTGAAACGTGGAAAAAAAGAAAATTCTTGGAAATAGCTCCGACATCAAAAACAGATATTTTGGCGATTATTACCAAATAATAAACGACTCTGTTTCGTGTTTCGATGCATATATAAAAGTCTGTACCCGAAAAACGAAGTTTTTTTACATTTACTTGTTATATATTAAGATAATGTAGCACAATGTTAACCGTTGTATCACTATTACACGTTCTGGGTAAAAATAAACATAAAAAAATACAAAAAACCACCTCCACTTTCAGCTTTGCTCAGCGTATTATGTTGTTGTGTCTTCAATTATTGTGTAGTGTTGTGGTGGTGTGTGGTGGTGGCTAGGTCGACACGAAAAAAAGAACCTTAAAAACTCTAAACAAAACATAAAAAAACATCTCTTTAAAAATACGATGAAAGCGACTTAAAAGGTAACAACCAAAGGCTCTTTACGCTTAATCTCTCTACTGGGTTAATGAAATCTGGCGGGCCAGTTTCCCATTTGTTCGCAACTAAGCTAAAGGAGTCCACCATCATCACTACAACTACAACCGCCATGCTGGCTCTAATGCGCTCGTGCATTCGTGATACAAAGAGCCTTTTGTATAATGATGGTTTTAGTAGTCGCTCGTACAGCGTCGCCATAATCCTTTTGGAAGCCACGCATCGTGTTGCTCTGGTGATGATGATTTGTTCCTGCAATAGAGTTAGCAGGCGTTCCAAATCCGTAAATGTGACTATACCACAAGGCTTAGCGCTGCTTCGTTTTTTTTGTGTTCTTCGACCGTTGAAATTTCTACGTAGATGATGGCAGAGTGGCTGTGGGTGATATATTTTCGATGGTGTTGTGAGATTACTAAGACTTTGCCTTTGGCATAGATTGGGAGACGGGTGCTTTGGGCTTTATGTAGCATTGCGTAAACCCAATGATATAACTGTGTTAACACTTTCCTTTTCGTTCCGCTGTTGTCGTTGTCGGTGGCTGGCAGCGCAGGTTTTGTCATTGAGAAGAATAGACTTTGATGGATGTCACATCGTCGTCATTGTCGCCGTTTTGAATGCAATCTCTAAGGACATGGTTCACATGATGTGTTGTATTTTGCGCTTTGACGAAGAGAGCTTATTTCAGAGGGAAATCCCAGTAGAGCTAATGGTAATCTGAGCGATGCAATTGAATAAAGAGTTTAAGTTACCTAATTTTACAGGGAATTTAAAATGCAACAAGATTTTTGCATAGTATGTCTAAGAAGTTTAAGAAGGGAAAGAGAACCTTGTTTTTATTAACTTTTATTAAATTTGACTTCTGTCTGTTTTCTGTCTGGTTTCGACATGACTCTGAGGATCTTTTCACCAACTCTTAGACTTCCCGTGGATCATTTCTGCGATGAGGTCGTGTCACCTGAGACGCATGTGTTGGTTGGTGCTGTGCAATACTTTTCATTTTGGAATTTCTTTGCGTTGTGCTTAATGGGACAGCTGCTGACAGACTTAACAATCAAAAAAGCAAAGAATCAATATATATTTTTGTTAGTTCAAGCAACGGATGCTGATTATTCCATTGAGTAGAGTGATTTTAATTTATATCAATGCTTTTGAAAATATGGCGCACCGAAGAAGATTTAAAAAGCTAAAGGTCAAAGCATAGGGATAGTAACACTTTTCAACCGTTTAAAGGAGGCAAAGTGAATTCCAACAAATCTTAAACTGAAGTCATGTACTTAAGCACTCTTTTATATAAAATGTAAAACAATAAAAGTAATATAAACGAACATACAAACGACACTACAGACAAAAAACGAACATTATTTAATTACAAAATCACCACACAGAGGTAATTTAATTCAATCAATAATTCAATTTAATGAACCGGACAACCACATGCAATAATTATTGCTGCTGTTAATTATTATCCTGCGTTGAAATTTGTGTGTATTTTTGCGGGTACTACAAAGTAGCGCTATCGATTGAAATACGTTACATGATTGTGAGGGGTGTGTGAATATCCTTCTGATAATAAATAATTATGTGAACCATATAGCCACATTCATATTAAGCTTCCTGAGAGCAATATCGATCCAGAATGGTAAAATTCCAACATAAACAATTTATTAATGCAAAAGTGAAGAGCAAACAAGTGGTAAAGTATGAAAATCTCAACTAATTAATAACAAATTCTAAATATATTTTAGTAAAATATTTGAAAATTTATAACTTCATATTTTCGATTTCGTTTTCACAAGGATATATGAATTTTGGATTTGACCTTTGCACATCCACTCATATGTTGGCACTTTACCAAATTGCACTGCTCTTCCATTTACTTTTGCAAAATTTCCACTAAACTTGGAAAATAGATTACGTCATTTAATTAATGTTACCAGGGGTGTTTTGGCGGCACATAGAATCGAGTTAAAGGAAAAAAGCTGGGCTTTACTTTAAATTTTTTTGATTGATTTAAGAGAGTAATTTCTTCTAGAGCTAGAGTCTAATGTCAGTCCCAAGATTTCTTTTATATATAGTTGTGGTGGGTTGGTGTGATAACCTGAGAAAAACTCAGACCGTCGGTCCATTGTACTCATTCCCAGTGAGTTCACTATTCAAAGCTCTTTGTTACTTGAAAATAGCGAAGGATCTGTTTAACGACCGAAGTTCTTCGATCGATATTATAATAATAATAATAATATTCGGCCGTTGCTGTCCAAGGCCGAGTTTCTCGCGACCATTTGTGTTGAGCATGTATATATTTAGAAACAAATGGAAGGGATCCGAACGGTGAGTTGAGAAGCTTTCCATGACAAGTTATTACCCTTGGAACGTTTGTCAGACTTTCGCGAGAGGTGGTACACCGTGAAATATACTTTTGGTGTTACTGGGATTCGAATACGAACCTCCGGCTCAGTAGCCATGCGCATTTACACTGAGCCACGGCGCCCACCGATCGATATTATATCCCTTCCAAAAACGTTCATTCGTAGCCTTGTAGCACGACAGCTACAAAGGAAATGTGTAGTTATTTTTTCTACCTCCTGGGAAGATTTGAATATTGTATACAATATATGTCCTGTAAGTATACCGACCATGCTCCAATAGTTCCGTCTGGATATTCCCAAAATGAACTAAACGGTGATTTTGCTCGGCCTATCCACTAAGTGCCTGGTAGTTCCACATTTATTAATGGAGTTCCAACGTTGTTCCTGTTTGGCTTCCATAAATCTTCGAATATTTTAGCTTGCCTAACTCAATCCTAACATTGGTTCCGGACCAGTAGAAATATCGGAAGGACCACTTCTTGCAAGTGCATCAGCAAATTCTTTTCATTTTATTCCTGTATAACCCGGAACTCAGATAAGAGTGACGGAATTCCATCTTCTCTGTACTTGTCCAGCCCTCTCCCAGAAACGTAAACTCCATATGGAAGCTTTATTCTACAACGATACTAATGATCTTATCAACACTGATATTATCAGTCTTCTACGCTTCATACGAAGCTCTAAGAGGGAAACTTTCCTAATCCGTGTGGTATCACAATGGACCATAGCTCGTCTAAGTGTGTCGGTTTTACTTACAGTCACCTAAACCTTATCTAACCTAACCTAGATTCGGAGTATCTAATTTATCTAATTAGCTTCGTCAGTTCCATTGATGGAGGGTCATATGGGAGATAAGCAGATGCCACAATGGTTTTTGCTTTTCTCCCACATATCTGATAAGATATTTTAACTGCTACAAGATCTTGACAAGAAAACTGTCGTAGTAAATTGGCTGAGATAATTTTTGGAATTTTGGAAAACAGGCTCAAAGACAATTACTGCCTTCATGATAAAAGACAGTGCCCCAATTAATCATGCCTAAGCCACAGATACGTCCACAATATACCCATGGCTCTTGCACATGGGGATTATTAGAGATTGCTTTTAATAAACAAACAAAAAGAGAAAAAAAACTATGTCCCTTCACCAACATTGCGCCCGAGTAAAATAATAAAAAAACGGCCGTTGCGAACGACCAAAAATATCATATCATATTTGGGTCAAAAAAAATGCCACCTCTCATACATCACTGTCGACATTCGATTGCCGATTATAAATGAACAATTCGAAGCGGTTCCACATTTTTCACCAAATCGGGAAACAAAGAGAATGGTAAAAAACGGGAAATATTTAGCTATAGTTGGGAGTTATCTGCACTTCACTAATTTACAAATACTTTTTTTGATTACATGCTTTGATTCATTAAAAAGGCGTATCAGAGATTAAATGTAAATGTACAAATTGAAAGTAGTACTACGAGTATTAAACAAATGAGTGCTTTAATCCATCAATGGAAATTTCCAGTTTTGAATTTTTTGATATTAAAAAAAAATTAACTTCCCAGCAATTGAGGTATCGAAGGACATAGATTATAAGTTAAGAAAATGATATAGACATCGATTTTATTTTATCGATTCAAGTCTCATTTTTGATAGAAGACGCGTTCTAAAAAAGTTAACATACGAGGAGTTTGAAAAATAGTTTCCGAAATTGGATGCATTTCCAATAAAAATAATAACTTTGCGATGACATTGCAAAGGCGTATAGCCTTTGTCCTTTTCAAAAGAAGACCATGGTCATTTTTCAGGATTAAGCGTCGCAGTTCAATCGAAAGATGCGGTTAGATGGGTGACTGAATCGCTACTTGCAGATTATCTCATCCCTTATGCACACAAGCACAGAATGTGTGTCTGTATGTACTCACATAAAGTGTAAATAACAGAATTTAAAAAACAAAAATCCAACTTTGAAAAATCGTGAACACATTCACAGCAAATCAAATTCAACACAGCCGGAAGCACTCAGACAATAATTTCCTTTCCCTCACACAAAGCCGTCCACTGTATGCCTTGTAGAAAGTGCAAATAACATGAAGGCAACAACAATATCACAATGCAGAAAGCAAAATATGGACCGTTCTCAGCCGGGGACAAACTGAATCCATAAACAAAAAATGCGTATCGCATTGTATTATGTTTGGTTTTCCACTTCATGCCAGAGGAGGACATTGTAATATATCATACTGTGCACCACTACGCTGTGAGTACTGAGCTTTGACGACTACTGGCGAAGCAACAGAACCCGGACAATTTCCACACGGCATTTCCTTTTAACCAGAAACAGCGGTAACTACAAGGTTTCTGCATTCGCTGTCCGTGCATAGCTCGGACATCCTTTTTGTTTTATGATATGAGTTGCTTTACTCACACTAGAAAGCACACACACACTTGTACACTAACATAAAGTTACAAAGGAAAAATTACACAGGCATCTTGTACCAGGCGCCACTATGACTAACCGTCCTGGCAGGATACGAACTCACGATGATGATGATGATGATGGTGGTGGTGGTGGATAATAGTCATTCAGTAGAATTTGAATTTTGCTATTCATTTTTGCCCTGGGCTTGTCGAAAGTAACGGAAGGAAGGAAGGAAGGAAAGAAGGACACAGACCAAACAGAGTTTTTGCGAAAAAATGTGCAATCCAAATTGGCCAGCGCAAAGCGTTTATGGGTGATAAATTGTGAGGCTATTTGTGGGCATTTGTAAACAGAGAGATACGAGTAGAAATTTAAATGGAGATGCCGATACAGATGCAGGCAGTTTTGCAGATGCAGATACAAATGAAGTGATGCGGATACACAAGGATATACAGATGCTAGTACAGATGAACGCCTAATTGTAGTTACAAATACAGATGCACACTTAGATAGAGATACAGGCACAAGGCACGGAATCAGATCATATACAGTAGAGATTTAGATAATTAAAAAAAAGCAGGAAATTTAATTTTTGTAAAAGATGAAATTTTTTTAAAGGAACTTACGTTTTTGTTGGTATTCGCAAATCTGTTTGGCTGTCGATGAGTTGTTGAATGTTGAGCCGCTGACAGCAGCAACAATTATATTACCTTCTGTGAATTGTCTTTCTGTATAGAAAAATACTGCTACTATTAATTTAAAATTATTTCTAGGAAATTTTAAATGTTTATTTTACTAACAAAAAGATTCAACATATTCCCATTATTGTTAATGGGATACAAATTCTTTATTCCAATACAGCAAAATACTTAGTAATGAACCTGGATGCTAAATTACGATAGAAGGAGCATATAAAAAAGAAAAGAGAAGAGCTTAATATTAAGCTGAAAAAGTTCGATTGGCCCATTGTCGATACATAACAAACTACTAATACACAAGCAAACATTAAGACTTGTACGGACATATGACATTCAACTCTGGCTGCTAAAAATAATTCAGCGCTTCCAAAACGAAGTCTTAAGATGCTTAGTAAATGCTCCATGGTTTGTCAGAAACTACAACTTACAACTCGATCTTAAGCTAAGAACTGTAGAAGAAACAATCCGTGAATTATTAACAGCCCATCACTCAAGACTTGGACGACATATTAACCAGAAAGCAGAAAAGCTTTACGATACAACTGGGATTACTCGAAGACTACAGCGAATTAAACCTCACGAGCTAACTGGAAACAACGTTATCAAGAAGATACAAAAGAAATGTAAAATAAACGTGTATTGGTTTAATGTAAAACATATAGTATATAATATGTAAATACCACAAATGTAAACTAATCGTTAATGTGAAGTAGTATAAGAAAATGTTGTCAATTTTATAACACTTCACTCACTTCCACTTCAGCATCCAGGGATGACTATCAGGGTGTTACAGACGAACCTGCATCACGCAAAGGGCGCGTCCACTACCCTCAGACGTAGAATCACCACTGCAGCGCCGGGAGCATTATTCTGCTTGGAAGTATTTTAAAGGAAGTATCTGGGACACCGGACTTTGACGACTTTGAAAAACTAAAAGTGATAGCTCCGGAACTGATAGAGTTGATTCTCTAATTAGGAAGTGGCCGGGAGTGAGTATGGTGCAGTCGTCGGGGTCATCTGATATTGGGCATAAGGGCCTCGAATTGAGACACGCCTTGATTTGACATAATAAAGTAGATAACTCCTCAAACGTGAGTAGCGTGGCTCCGATGATTTGCCGAAGATGTTACTTTACCGATTTCACTCCTGCTTCCCATAAGCCTCCGGAGTGTGGTGACGCAGGAGAGATGAAGTTCCAGGTACTGCCGTCCTCAGCTAGTATTGCTGCAATTTCATGGGTGGCGTTCCTTTTGCTTTGATAATGAAGAAATGTTAATTGGCGATTGGACCCGACAAAATTGGTCCCGTGATCACTATACAAAGCCTGCACCTTGCCTCGTCAAGCGGTGAAACGTTTGAATGCGTCGATGAATGCTTCCGTAGTGAGTTCCGACACCAGCTCCAAGTGCAATGCCTTCGTTGATAGACACACAAACATATATATGATCCTTATGTTGATCTGCCTCCGCGACCCTTGAGCAATTTGACAAAGATTGGGCCGGCGTAGTTCACTCCGCTGTGGAGGAACGGACGAGCAGGAGTGACGCGTAGTGAGGGAAGATCTGCCATGATTTGTTAACTGGTGGTTGAGTGATACCGGAAGCACGGAAGCACGCAATGACGAACATACGAGCGTACCAGATTTCGAGCGTTGATGATCCAGTATCGACTCCGAAGATAAGCCAGCATTAACCGAGTGCCGCCGTGCAAAGTTGTACGATTAGCGTCCAAAATGATAAGCGATGTGAATTGATAGTCTTTCGGAAGGAATATGGGATGTTTCACTGAATACGGTAGGTTCGAGTTTCTGAGCCGACCTCCCAAACGTAGAATTACATCATCGTCAATGAAGGGGTTAAGCGATCGTAGCACGCTATTCGCTACTATGTTCTCATTCTTTTGACGTCTGATGATTTCGTTGACGCAGTGAATGCGTTGCACCAATCGAATCCAGAATTTGAATGAGCACCTCATATACGGCACTGTGATGAATCCTTGGTTGCGTGGAACATTTCTAAGCCGAAGGTCGACATATCGTTGGCAAAGGGCAGCGACCTGAAGTAGTTTGCCATGTGTTAAATAACGGCTCAGCAGTTGACGGAACACATCGAGATGATCTGATGCGATGGTCGTGGTAATGGCGATGAGTGATTTTACTTTGCGTTCCTCCAGATCGGTTGAGTGCTCGTTGATTTGATGAACATGCCAATCGGGGTATTGTAATGATAACCAAATTCGATGATCTCGCAGTAACGGTGGATCGACACCTCGCGATGCGCAGTCGGCAGGATTGTGATGCGATTTCACCAAGTACCAATCAATTGGCTTCAGATATTTGTGAATCTGGGAGACCCGATTCCCAACAAATGTTTTCCAACGGCTGGAAGGGCTGCGAAGCCTTCCAATAACCACTTGCGAATCGGTCCATGCGAATCGCCGAGTGTTGTAAAGGTTGGGAGATTGTGTGATGGTGTGCGTGAGTTTGGCCAGCAGTACATTGCCACAGAGCTCAAATCGTGGTAGGCTAGGGCAGGAAGGATGCCAGATTTAATTGGGGGAGTAGTTGGCGCATCCATTATAGCATCCACCAGCAAAAATAATTACTGGCATTAAAAACAAATAATTTCATGCATCATCAGCATAAATTGCGAATGTTGCTGCTCAATAGTGCTGACGTCTGAGTCGCAGGCATTGCACTAAAGCATATCGTCCGTTATATTGTATCCGCACGAGGCGCTGATTAGGCAGGCTTAGGGCTAGTTTAGTTTTAAGCTAATTATTGTATTCGAATCAGTTGATTTCTGACCATTAAACATTAAAGCACTCAGTCCAACGACTGAACAAAAATAAATAAAAAAATTTTTTTTAATTGATACGTCTGCCATACGAACTGTTGTTTGCTGGAACCCTTGTGCCCTTCTTCTTGTATTGACTGCATGTCCCAGTAGACGCTTGCTGGTAATTTACACCATCGTAGTAGTCTTCTATGCATACATTTCTTGATAGCTGGAATTTCTTCTTGAGTTTTCGACGTGCTTCGTCATCACTAAAATATTAAACATTCCGTTTTGTGTTCCTTATGAAATTGAATTTAAAATGGCGATAAGAGTTGTGGAAGGGTTATATCAAATTTCATATTATTATGTAGATAGAGTTACGAATGGATTCATTTTCCATAGGTACAGGGAAGAAAAAATTCCTTTAAAATTAAGGACAAAAAAATTACAAATTTGCTTTTAGTAAACAACCAAAATTAAACGATTCATTTTCTTAGTTTGTTGTCACATGTAGCAGTTACCTAAATAACTTAATTCATCTGGAGCTCGCAGCTCGTAATTGGTTCATTCTGACAGTTGAAAAAGTTTGAACAAAATAACTTTTCCTGTTTGATGAAAATAGTAAACCAACAAAGTTCAAAAAAGTTCACTTTAAGTGCCGGTGCAACTGAAAAGGAGAACAACAATGACTTCCTGCTTAATGGGATATATTTAAGTTTGCCGAACGTGCGGCGTAGATTCAGTTCGAACCGATTGAGCCAAAAGTGCAATGAACATTTAGGTAAAATGTCATATCAAAGGTTATTGACATTTCTTTTGCATCCGATGACGACGCGACGTCTGGAGATACTCAATTGAAGATGCCCGGAAAACAACTTCAACATACTTAGCACCACAGGGTGATGCAATGAACTCCAACAACCATAGGCAATAATGAAAGTAATATAAAAGGGCAGAGAACTTCACTTTGAAATTGTTTACCGAAAATACGTGCACGTAGTGGAAATGTTGGTAAGCATTCCCATTTTAGCCGGTTAAGCTCGCTGCACGGTTGGACGTGGTAAAAGTTTTCCTGTATGTTAAACGGTGCTTTCCCTTAGTGGGAGTATGCATATGTTCTCGTACATAATATAATTGAATTGCTTCGCACGTGTTCTTGCGATCGAGAAACCGAATTGTGCCATTTAATCTGAGTTACTCACAAAATACGTGAGGGTACACTGAATGTGATGGCAATGTACTGTTCCTGTGGCATAAAAGTTTTTGAATACCTTCCGGTAGCCAATTATTGACTCTCTGAAAGTCCTCCAGATATGTGGCTTCAGTGTGGACTCTATCACAAAGGAATTTTATCCCCTATTAAGTACCAACTTTTCAACTTATTTCAGATTAGGAAAAGTAAAATGAAACATTGTTTTGTCACAAAACTAACAGCACAAAGGAGTCTTGTAAAATACTGCGGGCAATTCCGTAATAGTATCCTTCCCTTTGACAATGTTTATCGCCTGCCGCCCCAGTCATTCCAGTAAGCAGCAGCTTGCTGGGTACTCTTCAATTTAAGGATGAACTTATATCCTGAGCCCTGAAGTGTCATTAATCATGTACAGGTAACAAACACAAAAATTGAGCTTCAATGAAACGTACAAATACAAACTTGGTACAAGGTGGAACAGAATTTTCGTGTCACCTGTTTTCGACACAATTTGCCATGGGTGGCAATTTGGTTGGTTCGGGCTTTTTGCTTTTGTCCTTTTGAGTTTTTTTTTTGCAATGAAACTTTTCGCTCGCCGTATCTGCATTGTATGGTATATGGGTGTGTTGCATAAGCCTGACAATGCACTTGGACTAATGACAGGTTTTTTCTCCAGTAAAGAGAATACATGAAGCAATGACAATAACAATCTACAAAATATTAAAATAAAATCATAAAAAATTTACACAGCATGAATGCACTCTTACTATGAACGCCAAATTGTTTAATATAAATGTATATATCAATTTAATCTAAAATTAAAAAAATTCAACAAATATTACCGAAAAATATAAGAGGAATAAGTTTCAGGAAGCTATTTGTGTGCTCAATTATTGAGAAAAATAGAAGCTTAGTCAACTTGTAAGATAAGAGAGAACCAAGAAAGGACGCTGAGTGATCAGGGTACGACTGCCCCTTCAATGTAGGGTTGGCGCGAGGTTCATAACATCGTCCATAAAGAAAACCTTATAGTGGAACCTCAAATCAACAACGATCCCCGGTGATGACCACAGCAACGAAAACGGATAAACGATTACGGAATTTTCTCATGAAACATATGGCTTGCGCAGTTATTTGACATCATAGGTAGAAATGCAAGGTATCTACAAGAAGAAAGCTTTTACCAGAGCAGATGGGTTAAAATCCGGAGGTCCACAAAAATAAGAACAAAACAAAGTACTTCGTGAACTCCGCCTTATTACGATGGTAACATGCTGGTCCCAAGCTCGGGTAAAGGAGAAGGGTTTGAAGCAATGGATTTGTCCTATACTCAGTAAAAGTTGTTCCTAATCCAAGGTAGAACAGCGTACGCCGATGGATGCATGGTTAAGAAGGTGCTTAGTCGGTAGTATGCAGACTCTGAATACCTGGCGACCTTCGGTTTCAACTGGCCTTCCCATGGCATACCGGGCTCTATCATGGGTGACCTATTTTCCCTTTTGATTCAAGTTTTGATAATTATGAGATCGATTCATCTCAAAGCGCATCAACCTCGGGTTCTGCTGTTGAGCAACCCTTTGTATCTAGAGAAGCCGGTGAAATCTCGATCGCCTTCCCCATCTGGCCTCAACTGTTCGGTCTGTTGCTGAGCAGCCGAAACCTACCCAGAGTTCAGACGACGTAGCCATATGGGCCCCATCTGTAACTCGCGAGGGCGTCAGAACTCAGGACATGGAGTCAGCCACTTCTGATTTTGACGCATCCACAATCGTTGATGCATGTAGCGTCATCTTGGAGAAATCCGGATGCTCTTCTATTAAGAAGGCATTAGATGGGTTACCGATCTAGCAACACCGAGGTGGATTCATTAAATTGAACTCGCCAAAGAGAAGACTACTTAAACATGCATTACGCATGGGCAAGGATAGAGAGAGTTCTTGCTTTTGCCAAAGTCAAACTACAGGGAGGACTAATGAGCTCCATCTGGGTGTTAAAGGTGAATCCATGGAGGACTTATAAGTTCCATCAGTGTGTTACAGGCATCACGCAAACGGCGCGTCCGCTACCATCAGCAAACGGTTCGCCTAGGAAAATATAACCCTTGGTCTCCTCCAAGAGCATTGGGTTATAAGCGGACAGATAAGAGTTCTATGGAGCGGAAGAAGTAAGTTGATCTGTAAAGCCAATGCCATGGGGGCCTGCTTGATCGGCACAAACATCAACTTTTTTCCTATTCCAGCATTCATAACGAAAGAAGAAGAAGACCTGGTGATTGAAGTTCCGACCGAGAAGGGAAACAGAACATCTTGTGTGTTTAGCATATTTCCCTGACGACGATGACATCATTCCACCCGTGGAGGTCCAGACCGGGTGACTATGTGGGTTACCTGAAATTTGTTGACTCAATTCCTGAAAGAGACATGTTCTGCACTATCCCCGACATTATGATCTCCCTGATCACGGTTTCGGAAGGAAATTTGAGGTAGAAATATTGGACCGGGTAAACTAGGGCAATGGTGTTTCGGCACTGGACGCTAGAAGTCTGGTCTGGTTCACAGCTGGATCGAAGATGAAAACTGGAGTTGCTACCCTATTTAGCTCCACCAGTTGTTGTTTCTGATTAGCTTGTTGTTGTTGTTCTAGCAGCTCCAGATCTGTTCCTATAGCTTAGTTGACCAGTCCAGTATTTGAAACACTGGAGTCCTTTCGGAGAACCGATAGTCGTAGAAAGGTGATTAGCTTGTCTGTGTCCTCGCTTTTTTGGGCGGCTGTGTTGTGTTGTCAACTGTGGAGTCCTTGATACTCCTCTATAGACAGTGGCTGAGGTCCCACTCGATATTGTTCTATGGGTACCTCGTTCTGGAGCAGGGCTTGTGCCTCTTTGGACTCAACACCAAAGTCTCGATACAAACGGGAAAAAGTCCCTCGGTGTTCCAGGTGGAATTTCATGCTATTGAGATCTGTGCCGGGATCAATCTTAATAAAGGAATTAAAGGCTATCTTTTCAGATAGCCAGGCAGCACTTAAAGTATGATCGTCCAATTTAATGGACTCGATATCAGTCATAAACTGTAAAGATGCATTGCAATGTCTTGTCAGACACAACAAATTCAAACTCGGTACGGTCTCTGGATCAATAAATTACAGGCAACGTATCTGCAGATAAACTAGCTGGGGCGGGCTCGTTTCTAACAGGACATTGTGGCTTGCGGTGTCACCTTAACAAAATAAGTGTGGGCTCAAAGACAGAATGTAGGCTCTCCTCAGAAGATGAATAGTCATCCGAGGACATTCTCTGTGAATGGCCAGCATTACTTTGGTAAAGGAGACGCATCTTTCACAAGGAAATATGCTAAACAGCGGAGATGAGCAATTCTTCTACTAAGGATATACCATCGTTCATTAGGGAGGTGGTACGTTTCTTAGAGTGAAGACACCCTAAGATACAATAGATCTAGGCTAGGGTAAAAATAAAAAAAAAGTACTTGGTAGCCACTTTTGCGATCAAAAGACCCATTGATCGATTAATTAAGATAGTGGAACGTGAATTCAAAGAACTACTTCAGGTCAATTAAGGGAGTCGATAACATTATGGCAGCAGAAAAATTTGCATGCGCGGTTGGTTAAAGCCAATAAAGCTTGGATCCAAATCAATGGTGTTTAGCAAAAAGTAAAGGCATGAAATTTATAACGGATGGATAATACGTTTAAGGTACCACACTTGTCTTTTCCAGTAGTATGAATATAAAGTAGAAATGGTCTTTGCACAGGAAAGAAGAAAATTAAAAATTTACGTGGGAACATTATCACTCAGAGAGGGCAACTATCACAAAATTACGAACAAAATGTCACAAAAAATTCGCTTTAACTTTAATTATTTTGACACAATAACTAAGCTTCTGTACGGTGTACGGTGTGGGTAAAAAGTCCATCGACAAATGGATATTCAAATTCTTTCGAGTACTGTAGTCGTATCTTCCTACAAACCCATTCCAATTAAACCATTATTTCAGGAAACTACCTCGGGCATAATTGTTTTCTATAAGTTATAGCCGCTGCAGTGGCTACTGATATAGCTGATTCCACGACCTACTGATTGGCCGCAACTCTCGAGCAGTCGAGCAGAAAACGCTTGCTTGCAGCATAAAAGTACAAAACGCCACTTTAGATGCCAAAGGATACAAACCGGCGACGAGGACGACGATGACGGGGCTGATGGCAAACATCGTAGTTACAGCACTGAATAAGTTTTATAATTGTTGTCGTTTTTTTTTTAGAAGGGACAACATAAATAAAAAATACTCGAATACCGTTTGGTCGCCAAAGGTGCTGCGACTTCCCCTCGTCATTACGGTAATAATTATTAAATACCAAACAACACGGCCAATAGCCAGCAGCTATATTAGCGGACTGTTTTCGTTGTGGCTGTGGTTGTGGTAATAAATGCAATTGTACGATCGGGACAGGATAGCTGATGGTTTGGGCTTTAAAAGCTGTGGTAGTGGCGGAAGGATGTGAAGTTGGATGATGGTAATTGCAGTTGTCGTGACTTCGAGGAAGGTCTTGTTATGTTGTATTTGAGTTTTGTTTGAATTGAGGCAGTTCAGTTGTTATTTTAATAAATAATCGTAGCTGGAGTTAGAGTTAAATACATCAAAAGTAATATAAACAATACCTAAGAAATTAGCTAAAATATGGGCTGTTATGAGAATATTAAAGTCGAATTCCTTGAATTTAGTAACACAAAGGTTTACTTAAATTCAACCCAATTTATATTAAATAAGTCACAACCCATTACATTAAGAAACGTGCACAAAGTTTTTTTTTTTTATAATGTACACCCGCTCAATTGATTTGCACCCTTATAATGCATAGCATAGCGTTGACCTTAGGAAATTACGGGTCTCTTAAATGACTGCAGATCATACAAATGCGGAAACACAGAGTTGAACAATTCATTTGACATAATTATTCTGCGGCTAAAGAAGGAACCTCTGAATTGGTTGGTACGTCTAATGGTAGACCCGTGTACTCAAGTTGTGGTACGGATATTGCGAGTGGGCGGGATGAATCTGGTTATTTCCTTTGAACATCGCTTGTGGAAAAAAAGCAATACAACAATGAGAAGCAGGAAATATTCCCACGATGTTCAAGTGATTCGATTGTTTTCGAAGTAGATTCGTCTCGTCACCAATAAGTGTTACCACGCTGTTCAGAATTCTGTCTTGTAGATGCAATGTGGCCTTGGGTGGCACTTGCTTAGCAATCGCAGTTGTATTCAAGTTTACGGCTAATATATGGCTTGTAAATAGTAGCCAGGTCTGAGGGTGTGAAGTACATCTTGCAATGATTCCTAAAAATTTAGCAGCATTTTTAGCGAATATATAGTCATTCCAACGAAGCTTGTTGTTGACGCACATACCGAGTAAGTTTTTCAGTTTCTTTGATAAAGGATCCTTGAATGGAAGGTTGGGGGTTTAAATTGAGCTTAAACGACAGAAAACAGCATTAGGTTTTGGAAGCATTAAATTCTATTCTATAATGTAGTGCCAACCTTATTATACCTTCAAGGTCAGACGTACTTAACGTACGTTGTTGTTCAAGTTCCATTTGTGATGAAGAGGCGCATACGAGGGCGAGAGGAGAGGGCGTAATAGAAAGTATTGTCATCGGAGATATGTATGTGTGCCAAGATTCAATGAAATCGGACTTTGGGAAGTGGGTTAAAAATTGATCGCAGCATTCCACGGCAAACAAACAAACAAACAAACACACGGGCATGCGAAGTTAATATAGAGAATTTAAAAATGAGAAAGGGTGTTGAATACAACACAGAGCATTCGGGAGCAGATCAATCAAGGGTGGCTTATCAATTCCATAGGCATTTATTTTCGACATAAGATGTAACTCTCTGTCAAATGCCTTGGAAATGCCAAATGCAAAAGCTCTGCTTTCACCGAATTTGTGAATTGACTAGTTACACTTTTCGGTGATATATGCCATCAGATCCCTGTAGAATGTTGCTTCGAAAACTGTCGCTAAGGATTTCACGTGATTTAAGATATTCCATAAGGTTACGACTAATCAGCGTTTCTATGACTTTAGAAAGTAGTGATGTTAACGCAATGCCAGGACAATGCCTGTTTTATGATTTCTTGGGAAGGCACCAGAAGAATAAGGGAAATGGAAAAGCCCGCGCAGTGGCAATGCCAACGATGAAGAGCCAAAGTGGGAGTACCATCAGGTCCAGCGGAGTTATAAATGTTAAGATCAATTAATACACTAGCTACTTGACGAGTAAGTAAGTAATTCCCACAGAAGACTGAAAGTATAGGCGGCGACAACGCGCTATATGGTAGCGTGCAGCTAGCTGCAAAAGAACGAGTGAACCGGGCAATTAGTAAATTAATGGCGTACATTACAAACAAAAGCTGAACAAATCGAAGTCCTGAAACCAAAGACAAGGACCTCTTTTGGTCCATGCGTCATGACGACAACACCTGCATAGTGGTCAATACCATAAGAAGACTTGATGACACTCATATTATTTTGTTGATGTTATTTCACAGCGAAGGAATATTTTAAAGCAAAAACAAAAACACAGATCGGTTTTTTTTATTGATCAGAATTCCAGCCGATAAAAACTCTCCTTTTGTGGTTGTAATTAGAAAAGTTCTTCATAACTGCTTTTCTAATCTTTTAATTATTCTGATTGTGTAGAAATAATTTATGATTTTTTTCCCACACATTACAGTACATCGTTTCGCCCCACCTCACACCACTACCACTGTAATAATTGTACAGAAAACATACCTCTGTCATTCCTACTTCTGATCATATGCTTTTGGAATAAATTAAATTACCAATGAAAAAAAAAGATTAGAAAAACATTTTTTATCGTACCCAAATCGGCTGATTTTATGTATTTAACCCATACGGGCTGCTATTTACAAATAAATACATTTGATGTATACAACGTAGCATTTCTTCCTGTTACAACAGCAGCTGAGCTCACCATTTAAAAATTGTTTGAAATAAATGTTCACGATTTCATTTTATTTGCTCACGCGTCTCTCTGATTTTCTGGATTCTAAGTACTGTTAAAAAGTTATTCGTCTTTCGAGATACAACGTGTGCACAGTATTTACTTAAGAAATTATTAGTCTGCTCCATAGTCGAATCGGTGAGTTAAGTTTTTCTATTGACGAAAAGATATACTCTGACTATGACTTATATTAGATTCCAAAAGATTCCAGTGAAATTTTTGAAGGATCACGTAGTAATGCAACGCCTTTAATACAACAACTTGTGTTGAGTACATGTTCCTCTTTTCGAGAGCTTTTTCCATGCAGGTTCCCATTAAGTATAAAAGAATTGGTAAGAGGAAATTGTTGTACCACATAGACAATAGACATGCCAGCTAAGAAAATATTTAATAGCGGTTCACTGTCATGGACGAGGTGCTTTTGAAATTCAAACACGAAGGTCGACTTTTTAATTTTTATTGCAATGGATAAACTTGTTCTTTGTGAAATCACAACCATTGAAGGTGAGTTTTATGTGCTGAGAGAAAAAATGTGTGCTGTTTCATGGGGATTCAATTTATTGAACTTCTTTAAAAAACCACGATTTATACTGGCACGCTTGTTTTACTTATGCATCAGTGCGCTTTTGTCTGTCTTCTTTACGAGCAGCACAAAAATATAGATTCTAAAGAATCTATACCTTACCAGATATAGACCAACAAAACCAGCCATACAAAGCTTTAACTGTACGATGTTTCAATATAAATTCCGATGATAGAAGAACGCATCTTTATTGCAGGGTTGACAAGCGTGCAAGTTTTTGTTTATAAAGCAAAAGATATCTATAGAAATCAAAATGAAAAATTGTGCGGTTGTTAATTATGTAAACTCACATTTACCAACCGATTTTTTTCAATGTATATTACTGGCAGATATTGGAAGGTTATAGGCTATAGTAAATCGCCCTTCCTCCTCTCTAGGGCTGGATATGTGAATTGTCAATACCAGCCAAATTTACAAATCGATTTTTACGAAATTTTCAATGTATTTTGAGAAAGGTTATAGGCTGTAGTACACCCGGAGTCACGGATAGCTTCTTATTAGGCCTTTCAGATACGGTTTTAAATTGTGTGCAATCCATTTGTGTGCAAATAAAGGGTGTTTTTTAAGGAGGTTTGTTTTTCCGATAGATGTCGTTTTATTTTATGATTGTTTGTTGTTGTTTTGACAGCTCAAAGTGGCATTTCTACTCAGTATTGTTTGGCAAATCATTATGAATAGGTTAACTCCAGAACAACGTTTTCAAATCGTGGAAATTTATTTTCAAAATCAGTGTTCAATTAAAAATGTTTATAGAGCACTTCGTGAATTTTATGGTGCACATAATCGTCCGTCAGAGACCACCATAAAGAACGTAATTACCAAATTTCGGTCTACATTCACTCTTTTGGATGCCAAGCCACCGACAAGAATGAGAAGAGTTCGTACAGAAGAAAATATTGCTGTCGTTGAGGCCAGTGTCGAAGAAAACGACAATTTATCGATTCGTCGTCGTGCTCAGCAAATTGGACTTTGTCCATCGACTTTATGGAAAATTTTACGTAAAGATTTGGGTTTGGTGCCATACAAAATTCAATTGGTGCAAGAATTAAAGCCACACGACCATCGTTTGCGCCGTGAATTCAGTGATTGGTCGTTAAATCAATTGAACGAAGATCCATTTTTTTACCGTAAAATTCTCTTCAGTGATGAGGCGCATTTTTTGTTAAATGGATACGTCAACAAACAAAATTGTCGCATTTGGAGCAAAGATAATCCACACGCCGTTCAAGAATTACCAATGCATCCTGATAAATGTACTGTTTGGTGCGGTCTATGGGCTGGTGGGATCATCGGTCCATATTTCTTTAAAAATGAGGAAGGACGACGCGTTACCGTGAATGGAAATCGATACAGAACCATGTTAAATGAGTTTTTGTTGTCAAATCTTGAAGATATGGATATGGATGAAATGTGGTTTCAACAAGATGGTGCCACTTGCCATACAGCACGTGAAACAATCGACTTATTGAAAGAAACTTTCAACGACAACATTATTTCGAGAAATGGTCCGGTGAATTGGCCTCCGCGTTCGTGCGATTTGACGCCACTCGATTACTTTTTGTGGGGATACGTGAAGTCATTGGTTTATGTGGATAAACCTCAATCGATTGACGCTTTGGAAACCAATATTCAACGTGTCATTGCTGACATACGCCCTCAAATGCTTGAAAAAGTGCTGGAAAATTGGACCTCCAGAATGACATTTGTGAAAAATAGTCGTGGTAGCCATATGCCAGAAATTGTGTTTAAATGTTAAATGCCAAAAAATTATCTACCAAATAAAAAAAAATTTTGGTCATTTCATAATTTTATATGTGTTTTATTCAAAAAAAAAATCGGCAACCTCTTAAAAAAACACCCGTTATATAACACGCACAACACGAATGGTCGTGAGAAGCTAGGCCTTGAACCTCGTCGGTCTGTCGTGCCAAATATTATTAATATTTTACAAATGGATTTGACCTACAATTGAAAACCATATCTGAAGGGCGATTTGAGAAGTTTTCTATGAGATTTATTATTCAAACATTCTCGAGAGGTGTTAAAATCCTTTTTACTGTTTTACCGGGATTCAAAATTCGAACCTCCCGCTCAGTAGTCCAACGCACTAAGCACTATAGCCACGTAACACAAAAGCAAAAGACCTAATATGTGATTATTTTTTAACTTAGAACACTTTTACTATAGAAAACGCAATCTTTCAATAACGCACACAGTATTTCTTTTAATAACATAAAAAAATAAATAAAAAACATAAAATAAAATAAATTCCATTTGCAATTATATGGCAGTCATGCCTTGAAATATTCATGAATGCAAGGCCTTCTGAGGCAGAAATAGACGAAACTATTTCGTTTGAATTTAAAGTCGAAATGCACTTAAACGGCTCTGTTTGCCGAGGTCGATAGAGAACTTTACAAAAAATACCTGGAGGTGCTTCCTGACAGCTATATATGACGCCCAGGATTACAACTCAATGTTATTATCACCGAATGAGATTGAAATTTATGTGTAAACAGTAGCTAGGGAAACGACGCAATGAACTGATAATTGAAGGAGTGAAAACCTACGGCAGTGTTCTGCAGTGAAATGTACTGAAATGTTCTTCTATAGAAATGAAAGAAATGAAACGAAAGGATTTCCTCCACTCGACTCTGTTCACTGGGAATTGCCACTGGCGGACTGTATTAGCTGAATCTACTACTCGCGGAAGGTAAACTAGAACGCGCCCCGAACTGATAAACGTTTGTACCGCTATAAACACCGTGGAGGTTTATAGTCGAATTTATGTTCAGTCGGAATTGTAAAATTTTATTAGGTGCTAGGATTTCGGAAGAATCCTTTTGTTCCGTGTACATTTGCGTTTAATTTATAGCGAACCGAGATGGTGTTAGTGGCTTTAGATACAACATGCAATACATGGACATGTAGTGCTTTGGGATGTTTCCATTTAACAGAATGGAATTGAATGAATTTAAAGGGAATACGAATGTGCCATGCTTACGGGCGTGAATGGATGAAAAGATAAAAGGTTAAAAAAGAAAATGTCTGCTAGAGCAGATTTCTTTAGTTTCTATTTTTGTTTTGTTTTGTATCGCAATGTTATAGGTAAGATTTCTGTTAAGATAAAGATTTGTCGTGTTTGATTTTTAGTCAAAATAGCCAAATGCAGTACTGGTCAACAAGTAACGACCGAAAGTGATTTCCTTCTTCTTCAGCAACAACCGGTACATGCGAGAGTCGAATCCTCTATGGGGCAGATTTATTTTAGTACTCGTCAAGTGGCTAGAGTATTAAATGATCTCAACATTCATAAATCTGCTGGGCCCGATGGTATTCCCGCTATAGTTTTGAAGAGGTGTTCTTCAACGTTGGCATTGTCACTGCGCAGGCTTTTCCATTTCTCTTATTCTTTTGGAGTCTTTCCAATGAATTAAATAACAGCCTTTATACAGAATGTTCCTAAAAAAGGCGAACCGCCATCTCTTTCCTCACACCGACCAATGCACTAACATCCATACTTTCTAAGGTCATGAAAACGCTGATCAATCGTAAGCTTGTGCAAAACCTTGAATCACGTGAAATCCTTAGCGAACAGCAGTACAGTTTTTGTGGGCAACGTTATACAGGTGGCCTGGTGGCTTATCTCACTGAAAAAGCGATTCCCAAATTTGGTGAAAGCAAAGTTGTTGCACTCGATATTTCCAAGGCATTTAACAGAACCTGGCATCAAACTCTTTTGTCGAAAATGAATGCCTATGGAAATAATAAGGTACTGGTTGATTGGACTAGTAACTACCTTTCTGGCCGTTCAATCCAGGTCGTATGGACGGTTTCAATTCCAATGTTCACCGCATAAACGCCGGTGTTCCACAAGGCTCTGTTTTCTCTCCGACCCTCTTTCTCATTTTCATTAATGATCTCCTATTCGCTACTTCTAATCCAATCCATTATTTCGCCGACGACAGCACTCTTAGCTTTTCATATGGTTTCACGTTATTTTCACGTCCCTCAATATTGCAAGTGGAACTTGAACGACGAGGTTTGTTAAGCACGTTAAAATCTGACCTTGACAGCATAACAAGGCGGGGACTTCATAATAGAGTTGTATTTAACGCTTCTAAAATCCAATGCTGTCTTCTGTGGCCCAAGTGTAATTAAACCACCAACCTTTATCCATAAATAGATCTTGAATTGAAGAAACTGAACAACTCTTAATTCTAGGTATGTGCGTCAACAACAAGCTTCGTTGGAACGACCACATATTTTCCATCGTCAAGAACACTGCGAAATGTTTATGTTTCCTAAAATGGTGCAAGATGTTCTTCACTCCTTCAGATCTTGCTACTATTTACAAGGCATATAATAATATTCGGCGCGACAGACCATTGCGGTCCAAGGCCTTGCCATTTGTGTTGCGCATTTATATCCGAACGGCGAATTGAGAAGCTTTCCGTGACAAGTTATTACTCTCGGAACGTTTTCACCCATTCGCGAGAAGTGGGACACCGTGAAAAGTACTTTTGGTGTTACTGGGATTTGAACCACGAACCCCCTGCTCAGTACCCATGGTCATTTCCACTGAGCCACGGCGCCCACTACAAGTACAAGTACAAGGCATATATATGCCCTAAACTTGAATAAGACTATATTGTTGGGCAGGTGCCCCCAAGACCATATTACATCTACTAGACAGAATTTAGAACCGCGCGATGAACTTATTGGTGACGTAAATATCGCGAAAACAATCGAATCGCTTGAACATCGTATAAATGTTTACTGCTTGTCGCCCTTTTATCGCTTTTTCCATAAGCGATCTTCAAAATAAATATCCAGATGCATCCCGCCAATTCTTGAACCCATCCGTAATACCCGTGCCTCAACTCGAGCCCACAGGTCTACTATGAGGCTTATCTTCGGACGTACTAACCAATACAAACCAATACAGGGGTTCCTTCTTTAGCCGCACAATAATTATGTGGATGGAATTGCCCGACTCTGTGTTTCCGCATTTTCTCATCTTTTCCTCTACCTAATTTCTTAACGCCCACGCTGTGCTGAGCATTATAGGGGTACAAATCCCTTTAGCGTGTGTAAATTATAAAAAAAAGTCGTATTATTTTAATAATGTGGCAAAAAAAAATTAACGTGACAAGAATTTACTGACTCTTGCCAATAAAAACAAATATATGAGGAAGAGGGTAGTTAAAATTAAGCAACAATCATATAGTCATTGAATATAAGACGAGACGACTTCGGTAATTGGGCTAATAAGCTTGCACTTTAGAACTTTAAAAGAAAAAATCACTATATTATCAATTATTTTGTTGGGTGGCGACATTTGATAATGGAAACCGAAGAAGTATACTCAATGACCAAGATGCATGAACACGTGGATAAATCGGTTAAGTTGGGTGAACACCGCCAGTATGGTGGGCTGCCGGAGCGTATATGGCCATGCAAGTACTACCTGCAAATACCATGAGGAATCTATAAAACACCAAGGATCTTTAACTTGAAAACCTCCGTAACCGGCAAGTAAATAATTTTTGCCGCAATTGATAATCCGAGTGAAGTATTCGCTATTACTGAGGAGTTTAATTTTGTAGCGAGGACAACATGTTCTTATATGTAAGTGCAATATAAAGTGCAATACAAGTGCAATTGTGTGCGATAAGATACTGGGTCAATATTTGTTGCTCCTTTTCTGCTACCTCGTGTCATTCACCAACGAATTTGTTATGTCTTTTATTGCTTGAAAAATGAGTATTTCTAATGTTTTCCTTTTTTTTTGATATCCAAGTGGGAACCTATAGTTGATGATTTATCAGTAGTAGCACGTTGGTTTTAGTTCAGTCTTTAAAATAAAAAAAATAAAAACAAATTACAGCCTACTCTCAAGATAAATAACTTTCCGTCAAAAAATAAATAAAAGCAAAAAATGGAAACACAGAGAAAATGAAACAGAATTCTAATCAAACCACACACCGAATCCCTGCTACCCGATGAACGATTCACGTTTTCGTCAAACTTTGTTTTAGAAAATTTCGGGGTTTCCATTCTTGACTGTTTGCCAAACTGATTTAAGCAAAAACATCGTGTCCGTCGTCGAGTGTGTGTTTGTGTGCGGTTCAACGTAAAACGTGATTGGAATTCACTTTGTAGGATTGATTTGAATATTAAGATTGACAGAGGAGTTGGCAGCTGATGTTCCAGTCAGAAATGGCATTCATTTCCATTCCATGCCATTCGCTTTCCATATGCGTTTCACTTCTGGCAAAGCCTCCTTACTTTTATATAGATGAGTAGCTCATCTTCTTTCTTGTTTACTGGGTAACCCAGGTATGGTCCTTTTTGGGTTGATAAATAAGTAAATCTTATCAAACTAAGTGCTTGAGACTTGAAACCAACAGGATCCATGCACGTTGAATAATTTGGAATGCGATTGACCCTTCTCTGAGGCTTATTATCCGATTGTAAAGATTTATTTCGGACAAAAGTTAAGTTAGATTGAGTATGACCCATTTTGGAGCATATCAGTCATCAGCTAATTTGTGCAGAACAATACCACCGGAACATTAATAACAATAACGAGATCTCCTGCAAATCTCATTTAAATTGCCAAATGGCTAAGTCAGTTTTATGATTAATTTCTTGGCAGTAAATTGTTCACTTTAGTTTATATGAGTGGGCTGACTTATTATGAAAAACGTTTCACTATTCTTTGTTTTGTTAACCTAAAACATATTTTGATTTTGTCTTTGCAACGTAAAAGGTAAGTTATACGTCTATCAGTTCTTCTCAAGCAGCAACAAATCTTAGAGGTCTTTTCATAAGAGACAAATGCTCAAAATGAATGAATTCTATCCCAGTTTTTTTTCTAATCTCCGTCCTTATAACAATAATTGTAGCCACATTGCACCTTACTTAGACTTTTTTGTAAAATTATTGTATCACGTAATTTGACCTTGTCGGGACTCATCGTTTTCCTGCCTACGATGTTAATGGTGGGCGGGAAATGATGAATTCACAGTCATGGTGCAGCTGGGTGGCATAAGCAGCATCATTCAATTGTACGGAAATTTGACTTATCAGCAAACTAATAAATTACCATCTGTCAATTTGTTGTCAGAGTGTTATTTTCCGTTGAAATGTAATTCCCTGCAGAAAAATTTTCATTTTGACGAAATTGAAAATCTTATTAATGTTTTTTGTTTTTACTTTTTCTTATCTGAACATACTACAGGGATGAATATACAATTTATAAAGAAATTCTAAAGGACTTATTCAGGCTTGTAAATGCAACAAATTCAAATAAGAAAAAAAAAAATCCACCCTCAAGTGGTTGTGTAACTTTTTTAAGCACTTTACGTTTTAGTGTTGTATGTATTTCAAATTTGTCTATAAATTGTTTCCTTCTTCCACTTCGACCACAAGCGTTGCCAAGTGGTGCAAAGCGTCTGCTTATCTGATATATGTACGTATGTCTGTATGTCCTGGATTCGAAACGAAGAAAACCAATTGAATACAAATATCGTGAGTTCTTCAAGTGGGAACTTATTGCACTGCTCAATTGAACTTTCTATTAGTAGATGTGGTGGTGAGGAGCAAGATGCTACCTACCTCTTGTATATCTTTGAGTTGTTTGTATTTCGATTTGAAAATCTTCTTTTTCTGCTACAGCACTCACATTTATCGTAAGGGCACTGCAGTTGTTGCTGACTTGAAATAATATTTCGACAAGAGATAACTTATGATAGAAAGTGGATTAATCTGATGGAGTGAACTTGCTACGCGATTGCATGGGACTAATGGATTTTTCGTTAAGTACGTTTGTGGCAATTTTTTTTGTATTTTATTTCTTCACTTAACACTACTTTTTAGGGACACTTGTGAAAAATACGCGTCTCTATTTCGTTACGAGATTTATAAAATGCAGATGATCGTTAACATTATTATCCAATTCAAATCTTAATTATAATCAGTAGAACTAAGTATTCGAACTTATATAGTATATAAATCTCGAGCGTACAATTTTCCCACTTAGTAAGTTAGTAAATTAGTTCTCCCTCATGGAGAGAAGAAGAAGTTTTCATACGGTTTTGATTTTACTTTT
Organism: Nephrocerus scutellatus; assembly: GCA_947095585.1. Lineage (NCBI taxonomy): Eukaryota > Metazoa > Arthropoda > Insecta > Diptera > Pipunculidae > Nephrocerus > Nephrocerus scutellatus. The sequence continues at coordinate 17,161,341 of OX352765.1, read as the reverse complement.
GAGAAGACCTTTCTATCAAGAAAAGTTGGTTGATCTACAACTGTATTTGGGTACTGGCGTAAATCTGTTCTCATGTTGGTAGTAAGGTCTGGCAGTATTTAACTGAGGTATTAAATGGATTGCACTACTTTGAAATATATTAGGCTCGGCGTTCTGTTTAAAGACATTGACGCAATGTAAATATAATTTGTCTGGGTAACCCGAAAATTTGTGACACCCAATTATGTTGGATAAAACATTTTCCTATATCTACGACAGGCTTTACAATTTTGTACTTCTTAGTTAATTTTTCTGTCTCAGGAAAACTTCTGCAAAATACTCTCAACAAGCTAGCTTGCTGTGCCGATTTCTGTGGTTTATTTGTTGGGTAAATCCTAACAAAACTGAGCTTGTCTTATTCACCAGGAAATATAAAGTCCCACATATTCACCCTATTTCTATAAAAAGTATAAGCTTAACCTTCTCTGATAAAGCCAAATATATGGGTCTTATTCTGGACAGGAAGCTAAGCTGTAAACCAGCTGTAAAGTTACGTAAGTGTTGCATGAATTTCTGGAGGATAAAACCAAGAGTAGAAAAGTATTAGTCTAATCTATTTCTCGAAACAAATTTTAAAGACGGCTTTGAAGTCTTTTTGTATGTGCCTCACGAGTACTTCCATATAAGTTTCGTTTCCTGCACATCCTCAACTGTTGATTTCCTGTTAAATTTTTTAGCGAAATGGAAAGAGAACAAAGAGAGGAGCAAGTTAACCCATTATTGCATGAATTTTCTTTATCGAAGTGAGCGCCGTGGCTCTAGTGGCTAATGCGTTCGACTTCTGAGCAGAAGTTTCGAGCTCAAGGTTCGAATTCCAGAAAATATCAAAAGTATTTTTTTACGGTACCATCTCTCATTCATTATTTACTATAAGCTGCCTTGGGCATTTTTTAAGTAAAACTCTGTAATATATAAATATCGTGTAATATTTAATTTTTCCATGGCAAATGTCTCCTTTGTATAATGTACCATATGTACTTCGCCAAGCTGCTCGAGCGTAATTTACTTAAAATGTACGAAAGCTCTGCTTGGTTGATTGAATTTTAATCCATCGACGGTGGCAGCGCCTGCAAGAAGGCATAAAATAGATTCTCAATGGCACAGACTGTAATTATTATCCTTTATTATCTCTTTTTTCAAGTTGTTCATTAATTGACCCGCTGCAAGAATATCTTTCTAAAAATTAACCAACACAAAGCTAGTTTTTTTTTTGAATACCAAATGATCAATATATCTGCGCATTAATGAGACGTGACCAGACAATGGATTTGCGATGAAGTATCTTGACTTCTTTTCCTTGAATATTGATTTTTTTGTTCGTTTTCCAACAAGTAGAGATTTTAATTATTTCATGGAAATAATGATCCACGTCCCAAGAGAGTTAGAAAGATGTCAAATTAATGGTTACTTAAATATTTTTATAGAACACTGTTTGGTGAAGGAATTTGTATATCAAGGACGATTACCACTGCCTACAGAAAAACAAATCATTATCAGTAATAAGCATATTTCTTCTTTTTATGTCCTATATCCCCTTGTGAGTCCTAGAGCCTCTACTACTATACTCTACTACGCGCTATCGCGTGCGGTTCCTGGCAATGAGCTTTAGCTCTCCCAAACTATTCCCCAATTGCCGTGACTCCTCCTCAACCGTTCTGCGCCATGTATTTCTCGGACGACCCGTTCTTCTACCATCCTGAGATAACGAATTCCATTGCATTGCGTAGTTTGCTATGGAACTGTCGCCTTTTCGGTTTGGTTCGGTTCGACCATCGGTCGGGACAATACTGCCAAGATATTGGAAACTCTATACTCTCTCTACCGGATGTCCAGCAATGTTAACTTGATTTACTGAGTTAGTGCCGAGGTTGATGATTTTGGTTTTGGCAGCATTAATCTTCAAACCCGCAACATTTGCCTCCCTTTCCACATTTGTTGTCATATTTGGTGCAGCTCCATAATCCTTTGTGAGAGTAAACAAACGTCGTCAGCGTAGTCCAGATGTTTGAGTTCAGATGTAAGAGTCCAACGAATTCCTCCGTTTCCAGTAGATAAGGCTGCGCGAAGCACATCGCTAATCACCAACAAAAAAAAAAGTATCGGCAATAGAATGCAACCTTGTCGTACCCCACTTTGGATCTCGAATTCCTTTGACAGCTTTCCTCTATGAAGCATATGATATTTAGAGCCATCATAGGTTGCTTTAATAATAGGTATTAGTTTATAATAGCATATTGCAGAAGGATAATTTTTAAACTCAAAAAATGGCAAACTACTTCCACTTAAGTATCATGTTCGAGATCGAAACATGTGCAACCATTGTTCAACCCACTGGTTCCATTCGCTTAATTTGCATAATTTTCTCATTTCTGTCGTAAGCTTATGATGCGGAAAGTCCTTTTATTTTCGCGTTATTCAGTTAGGGGTATTCGCGATATAGTGGGAGGTGGGAGGAAATCACCCAAAACCATAAACACACAATCATACACACACACGCATACACATTGTTTGTGTACGTGATAATGCCATGACCACACAGGACACGCGTAATGAGCAGCTAATGAATTCATTGAATTGAAAAAGAGTGATTATCATATTCATCGTAGGTGACAACTGCTGGTCGGCCGACATCTGACTAACATACATATTTTCATACATAAGTGTCCCCTGCTTAGAGTCAACGTTGTTTGCCAGCTGGCGGAGTTCGGCATGCGTGCTCATTTTAATTAAACCCCAGCTCCAACAAAGAAAAAACCGCATCATAATTATTATTAGCTATTCTGGACTTTTGGGTGGTCAGGACCGGACTTCGATTGTATAATGATGATGATTTTGGATATATCCTAGATCGCATGACAAAATACGCATTCAGTCAAGGATACATCCTTGCGTTTTTTTTATTTTTTTTTTATTGATTCAAAAGTTAATTGATTCCTATTAGATTGCCTTATTCCGCTCTTATTTTGTATTAACGTTTGATATTATATTTTTCATAAAAAGGTCAAATCCTTTCTGTCAACTCAAACACAAAGGAATACACACAAATACCTACGCTAAATGTTTGCACAAAGTTCTAAAGTCACATGCTTCGGAGCAGAGTTTAATGAAGAGATTACCAGAGAAGGAAATTCTATGCCATTGTGGGTAATCAAAAGGCGAAGAATAATCAGACAATCTGTCAATCAAAATGGAATTTACAGAACTTTTAACGTCGAACAGCAATACAATAGAACAAAAGGCGTTAAAAGCCTAGCCTAGCAGCCACAAGTCAATTTGTAGACGGACAAAAAAGCACCCCGTACGCATACACAGACACAGCAGAGACCGCAGCAACTGTCAACATCACGATATCCTTGAACTGAAATTCCTTCAACGAAGTGTTTGCGGTTGAGCTGTGATGTGAGCAGTCAGGAAAATTCGTTTGGTTTATCATTATCTTGCTGCTAAGCTCAACCCTCCATAGTTCTTCATATCAAGGATTTATTGTACACAAACATAATTGCTGTGAATTCCATATGGCGATATTGCGATAATGAGATAATCACACATAATTTTCAGACGAAAAGTTATATTTTCCGTTGTCTTTTAGGAATTATTGAAATTCCTCTAAGTCCCATTTTCAATAATATCTATTCGACTTAGTCGTCTTATATTTATGCTAGGATGGGATAGAATATCGCATAAAATTTAATTTATGTAGGTACTCTGGAACCTAGCAGATAAGAAAATTTGTGATAGTTTAGAAAAGTGGTGTAGTGATAACAATTTTGTTCTGGAGCATCTTTCGCCACAACAATGAGTTATAGTATATTACATTAGAAATAGAGAAATGGACACGCCCTAAGAATACTGTCATTAGTAGTGCTGACTCCATCTTAGGCAGTAGTCGTAGAGATCGGAACGACTGCTTCAATGACGAATGTAACCTAGCGACTGAACGTAAGAATGTTGCCTACCGAGCAATGCAACAATTTCATAGAACACGGGCAGGCGATGAGATGAATATAAAGAGCTTAGAAGATATCAGAAAATAGATCACCGGCGCAAAAAAAGCAGCCTGGGAGGAGAATCTCATCCGTGAACTAGAACAGTACAGAGAGCGAGGACCGCACCAGGCGCGGAAGTTCTACCAAAGAGTCCGCGGTATGACTCAATATACACCGCGTTGTACATACTGCAAAGATAAAGAGGGTAATATAATCGCCGATCTCAAAGGCATCTTAGAGCGATGGGAATGAGTTTCAAAATGGCCAGCTTACTGAGGAATTCGATGATCTACCAATGACCGAAGACCACACTATACTATACTATAGACGAACTTAGCAGAGCGATATATCGGCTCAAAAATAATAAGGCCCCGGGATCTGATAGGATCCCAGTGGAACTGATAAAAATAGGAGGTCCCACAATACACCAAGCAATTCATGAAATAATATTACAAGAATGGGAGAAAGAAGAGATGCCAGAAGACTGGCGAAGAGGCATCCTGTTCCCCATACATAAGAAGGGAGAAAGTATCACAACATGCAGCAATTATCATGGTATAACGTTGTTGGGTACCGCTTATAAGATTTTTTTCTCTATCCTTCAAGACAGGGTAGCTAAAGTCGTCATTGGTCCATACCAGTCTGGCTTCATCACAGGCAAATCATGGTAATTGAAAAATGTCTAGAGTTTAAAAACTCACTACACCATCTTTTTATAGATTTAAAAGCCTCCTATTATAGCATAGACAATGAAGAACTTTATAAAACCATGAGAGAATTCGGCAACCCAAATAAAGGGACACGACTATGACCAATGTTATAAGCCATTAAAAATATCCGGATAACTATCAAGCCCATTCAACATCAACGGGCTCCGACAAGGACCGACCTGTGTCCTCTTCAAACTAGCGTTGGAGAAAGTGATCAGAGACTCTGACATAACGGTGATAGAAACAATCCTCCATTCAGATACTGTCTTACGCAGACGATATTGACATCGTTGGTAGAAACCAAAGCTGCACAGGAAGCTTTCATCCAGATCTTGCGGGCGTCACAAAATCTTGGGCTGCACATAAATGAGAGCAAAACAAAGTACATGGTCTGCTAGTAAAAGATCCAACATTGGTCCCTCAATTAATATTGCAATTCTTCAACCTTCTCGGGTCAACTGTAGCAGCCGATAACAGTATGGAACCAGAAATACGGGCACGGTTACTCATAGCCAACAAAGCCTAGTTTAGTCTGTCACGACTTTTCCAATCCAGGAATCTAATTATAACATCCATGCTGCTGGTGTATAAGAGAATGGTCATACCAGTACTCACATATGGATCCGAGACTTGGGTGCTTAGCAAAAAGCATTCTGACCTCTTAGCCACGTTCGAGAGAAAAGTCTTACGGAGAATTATTGGCCCAGCATGTGAGGATGGACGATTCGGTAGACTCTATAATGATGAGATTTACGAGCATTACCGCGATGTCGACATCGTAAAGAGAATTAAGTTCGGTAGGCTCTTTGAAGGAAATCTGGTGAATTTTTAAAAATTTTATGTGGGCACCCCTCGGGTCTCAGTGCACGATCACTTCAAAAATTTTACAAAAAATTTTTTCTACATCGGAGATACACAGGTGTTTAAAATTTGAATAACATCGGGTAAATTTTGTAAATTATTTGTATGGGAGCCCCCAGACTCGGAGTCCCGAGGGGCACCAAATATTAACAAATAGTGTTGTCATGGGAAATACACATGCGTGCAAAGTTTGAATAAAATCGAGCTTTAGGAAGTGGGTTAAAAATTGATCACAAGATTTGGTGTGCCAGCCAGCCAGCCACGGGCACGCGAAGTTAATGTAGAGAATTTAATAAATAGTGGGTAATTTAAAAGTCGCCTTCGATAATACGCTTTCTGTAAAGTAGTGCGTTTAATGCATATTTATCCTACTAAACTTACTTCCTTCATTTATTTCTATTTTGTAGGAACCAAACAATATCTTGCGGAGTTCTTTGAGAATTAGACAAATCGGAATAAAGTCAACCACATCTTCTCTTTACTTACGGTTACAAGTCTCATACAAAATTGAAAGGTGCTGTACGATGTGGTATAATATTCAGATTGGCCAATTTTCCTAGTATTGTTAATATGGCATTATTTTGGATTTTTTTTTGGATTTGATCTCTCAAAAAAGCTAAATCTTAGCCTCCCTTTCCGTCTTCCTAATCACTGCAGTGTTTTCCAGGTTGAAGTTATGGCGATCAGTGAGCCCTTACCTTACCTTGGTTGAAGAGTAACGTCATAACCGCTTGGGATATCCATATATTCTTCGATAGCCACGCCGGCCTGAAATCCCTGGAATCAGTTTCTACACATTTAGTCCTAACCCTAACTGCCGATATTCTCTTAGGTAGATGGCGCAGCAGTTTAATGTTGGGTGTAGCGGCATAGAGACATTCCGGGAAACTCTATGGCTAACGAGCTCGCCAAACTAGGAACTACACTACCCATCTTACCTAAATATGGTTCTCTATGACTTCTGCAGAAGCTGCGTGGATGAGGGGGAGGAGACCTTTATCCATCTTCTCTGTACTTGTCCAGCCCTCTCCCAGAGACGTAAACTCCATATGGGAGCTTTCTTCTACAACGACACTTATATGATCTTATCAACACTGATATCAGCAGTCTCCTTCGCTTCACACGAAGCTCTTAGTGGTTCAACGAGTAGGTGGAGGGAAACTTTCCTGATCTGTGTGGTATCACAATGGACAATTGCTTGTCTAAGTGTATCTGTTTCACTGACAGCTACCTTAACCGAACCTAATCTAACCTAGGTTATACATAAGCATAGCTCCTAAATATTTGTACTCTCTTACTACTTCGATAAATCCACAATTCATTTCGAGAATATCTCCCGTCGTCACTCCTGAATATGACTATCATTGACTTCCACTTCCTTCCACTGACAAGTTCTACTTCTCCTCAAGTCTATTAATCATCAACTGCATGCAATCTATCGTGTCGTTTGCTTATATTTGACATAATAGTTAAAGATAATTTGCTGAATAAGTGTCAATTGAATCCAGCAAAATATACAACTTTTAAAAAATGGCAAAATTGTGCATTCATTATATTAAATCTAAGCGAATGAAAGTGTTCGACTCCCTAGCCATAATAGCGGTGTTAGAGCATTTAACGTAGAAAAGATATGTCAAAAAGTCAGACAATCCGTGTAAAATGTAAATTTTTGATATAACCCAAAGTTAAAGTTGCGGAATGAATCCAATTTAAGTAACATGAAAGAGCCTTGTTGATACACAGCCAAAAGCAAAAATCGAAGTGATTATCTTTATATGTTGGACAATTTATTGAAATGTTCTCATCATTACGACATCATTAATGCGATACAAAAAACCTTCTACAAGGATATGTATGTACGGATGCTTAAAACATCGCCCACATTGTTATTTCGTTTTCAGTTTGCAGTTGCATGTATCGAGAACGACGTCATTATCAATCCGAATCTTGCAGGTAACTGCAGGAGGTTTAATTGGATTTTTTTTTTATATAAAACATAAAAAGTTATAAATGTTGTTCGTTTGATATCGACTCAGAGAGCAATGCGCTACACAATTTATTTGATGCGATTTCATTCATTGGAGGAGTATTTGCAAAATGGTTTACTTTTTGTTCGTTCGACTTAGGAAAACAAACTAAACCCGGTAGAGCCGATTGGTTTCTGTTGATAAAGTACGAGTATCTATGAATTGTGCAGATTCAGAGCCAAATTCGTTGTCGATCGTCAGCGTCGCTATCGGTGCAACGTGTGAGCTATGTAACCATAGAGCATACTTACCAACGTAAGTCAGGCTTACTCTGTTGGCGGTCGACGACGCTAATCCCTCCCTCAGGAACTAAAAGTATTCGGTTAAAAAAAAAAACATTTCGATTTCAACATCAAATCGATTCGATTTGATTGAAAAAGAATTGTATCCTGATGAGAAATACCTATTTCGCAATGAATCCTTTTTTTCTTCTTAAACTATCTACTATTTTTGCAGTCATCCAAACATTAAATTTACTTTGGATAATTAAATTAACTTACATACAAAATTATCCCTTATATCAGTGCTTTTATGAGGTAAATGCAAACAAGAATTTTACCGATTTTAATGAAATTTTCTCCTTTAGTATTTTGTAACAGCCAAGCAAACTATAGGACAAATTATTTTAAGATGTTTTGAACTATATCGAAGATTGTATTATTTTTGTCTGTTTTAATTTTTGCTCTCGCTAATTTTACATAAATATTCCGAACGAATCCCACTGTGTATCAGGTACAGAATTTTATATAGTTGGGGTTTTGTTTTTTACTTCGCTTCGTATTTCTACTGATATTTATGATTCATTTTAAATATATGTATGTCATTTCCTTGTTTAATTGGCAAACTTAAATTCAATTCTTTCTTTTTAGTTTGCGGGTTACTGATAACGCGCAAATGCCAGATTGTGCGATGTATAAAACTTTTGAACACGTCTGTGAAAGTGTTAAGTAAAATGATAAACTGACATTATATCATTACATGAAACCTATTTACCTCAAACATAGAAATTATAAAAATGTCCTCATTTCTTAACCTTTCACCCTCGTTCGGTGTTCAAAGAGAAAACATTACTCGTCAAAAACGCATCCAGCCTTTGCTTAAACAACTTCGGGATAAAATATAAAAAAAGTTAGAAAAGTTTAAATTGTAAAAACCACAACCACTTCTAAAGCTAATAAAATTATTTATGAGTGTTCTGCTGTTGCTTTTCATACGAGAGTTTATTTTCCCAAAGCTAAATTATATATCCTTAAACTTGAACTAATACAAAGCACAAAGCACAGGAGAGGAAGAGCAAGAGATGAGCAAGAGATGAGTAAAGTTAGTAAAAGTAGGTTAAGAGGATGCTATAGGGGAGGGTAATTCTATGACAAGATAGTTATCTGTCCTTGGTCGTACATCGCAGTGTCAGGAGCATTATAATATTGCACAGTATACATTTTTAAATATGCCGCGCTTTACAGCAATTATGAAAACTTTTACCTCCTTCGAAGGAAATCTAATTTTGTTTCTATTGTGTTTATTTAAATGGAATATGGGTCTTTAGCGTTAACATAACCTTACCTCGCTATATTTATTCAAAATGTTCCAATTGTCTCTTTTATAGTATAAACAAGGCAATGACCTTTCAGCGATTGCATACGATTTCCATGACATCGTGTTTCGAATCGAATATTAAAATCGATTGGCTTTTTTTTGCTACGTCATCGCAGGGAATTGTGAATTCAATTGGATGTGTGGAAGCATCGCACGTCCTCTCGATGATGGATTGTGAACGTGATTAGATTGATTCATTTTTAATTCCCTATATATGGGTGACACCTTTTCCCTTGCGACAAATGAATTGTGATGAATCCTATTGCGGCTTGGAAATTATTCCGCTCGAGCACAGACTTTGTTTGCGGAATTTACTTGTAACGCGAATTAGCATTGCTTAAGTTTAATAATAATAAACGATGCATGTTGATAACATTACACAAAGAGCATCTTCAAATGTCCGCAATATTTGCATTGAAACAAATGTTGTGAGCAATCAAAAAAATGCCTTTGTTTTTAGGCTAGACTGGGAAAAGTTTTTGTTAATGTGCATGCTACTCGTACAAATGAAAAATAAACGAAGAAAAAGCAAACACATTTTCATTTCGTCACCGTGCAGGAATAAGCTTTCTTTCCCCTATTTCACAATAACCCGACAGAGAAAATGAAAAGCCTTTGCTCTGTCTTTGAATTATTTACAAAAAAGCACAAAAAGAAGTCAACTCAACTTTTCAAGAAATACGAAATTAATTAAAATTCTAGCTGGCGTTTCGACGAGAAGTACAGAGCTACACGACCAACAACCAACTTCAGTAACAAGTCAACCTTCAGTACGAATTTCGTAAATGTAAACGAAAAATCGCTTTCTTACAACAAAAGGATAAAAGAAAGTTTCTCGTTTTTGTTTAGTAGACCACGTTTTATTTCTCTTTTAATTTTCTGTGCTGCAGTGCTGGAGAACGAGCGATAATCCGCATTCAGAGGTTCATTATATAATTATTGTTATGATACTCGCCATTGAGTGGAACATAAAAGGAATTGTCCGAGTATTTTTGTTCCGAAACAAGAGGCTTTGTCTTGAAGTGGGTCAATGTCTGAGTCCATTGGCGATGTTGGCATAGTTCTATTTGTTCTTATATAGCCATGAAGTGAATAATTACGATATGCATATTTGTATATAATGTTTTTTTAGATAATTAATGTCACTTTAAAATGTAATTTGTTAGAGTATATATCTTCTTTCTCATCTCAGCCCCAGGACTTACTCTACCAGCATATAGGGCAATTCCCATTGCTTGACCATAGTTGTTTCTGATCTCTTCGTTGTGAAGGACAACCGTGTTGATGTTGATTCGAATCTTAATCGCGGATGCAGTCTTTCGTGATGATGCAATCCGCGCTCGGAGCACCATAACAACAAGATAGTGGTCCGAGTCGACGTTGGCACCTCGGTACGTTGGTATCGTCATCAGGTTCGGGTTGTGGCGGCGGTCTATCAACATGTGGTCTATCTGGTTGCCAGTGGCTCCATTAGGAGATACACAGGTGGCTTTTTGGATATTTTTACGCAAAAACCTCGTACACGCAATTATTTTTTGCTGTCATCTCTATGACTCGTTGTCCCTTGTCATTTGTGTTCTTGTGTAAGCTATGGGTGCCAATGTACTGCCTGAATAATGGCTCCCTACCTATTTTATCATTCATATTCCCCAGAATGATTTTTACATCATACTGAGGGTAGGAATGGAGTTCCCGTTCGATTGATTTAAAAAATTCTTCTTTTTCATCATCTGGGGAATCCTCTGTAGGTGGGTGAGCATTTTTAAATGTGCCCCGCACGTGAAGGTTGCATAGCCATTCTTTAGAGCCGAAAACGGTGGGTTTCATTGTTTTGCTGACTAGAAACCCCACCCCGAGCACATGATGTCTTGCATGACAGCTGTAATGTATGTCATATTCTGATTTTTGTAAGACACAATTCCACGTCTACCGCATCTCCTGGATTGCTGTTATGTCAGCCTTATATTTAGACAGGGTATTGGCCAGCTGATGCTGTGCAGCTCGTGCTCTATACAGTGAGCGTACGTTCCGTGAGAAAATTCTTAAATCGTTTAGCCGTTTTTATTGCCGTGGTAGTCGTCGTTCATCAGTGTATCCGAGGATGATTGTAGGCTCCTTAATAACAATTTTTTATGGGCGAGGTTACTGGCCTCGCGCCAATCCTACTTTGAAGGGACTAGCACGATCATTTAGTCTTTCCTGCTTTGGGGGAAAATTGGTGGTTTGATCGCAGTTCCACCAGTCAGAGATAGTTATGGCCACATTCAATTCTAAACTATTCTCTGTTATTCTCTCTATTTTTCTGATCGCTGACTACCTTTTGAATAAAAGCGTTATTTAATTTTACTTATCTATTTGGAATTTAAATAAAACAAGAACCACCATTTTGGAGAAACTTTTATCAAGGGGCTCCCTGGTTTTTTTTTTCAATTTTTTTAATAAATAGTCCAGAAGTTTAAATAGTAAACGAAAACTAATCCGTCATAGATCAATAAACTATATGCGCATTTGAGCGCGATAGCACTCAATGTCTGTGAGGATAGCGAAGCGTCACGAGTCTGGCGTTATGCCCAACAACTATGGTATATTGCCTAAATTTTACAATTTCCATTTGAATTATTATCGCTCAGTCATTTCGGCGATAAGTCATTTCATTTTGGTTTTGTTGCTATTTCTTCCACTACTTTTGGGCGATGTGTGGTTATTTAGCCGTTATGTAAATCTTCGATTTGGACGTTATCAGCTAACGATCATATGAAACATTAATTTTTTTGTAACTACAAAATATACTACAACTCTTCGTTGTTTTCATGTTTGATACCTTATTACATTAAAGCGGCATTTTACAACCACATAACATCCGACAAGAAAGATTGTGCCAGAATTTAAAAAATGAAAGAAGAATTTATGCAATCACACATAAAACCACTTAGTAACAAATTGAACTGAGAACACCGTATAGAGGTCTAAAGAGGGTGAGGGTTGTTCCACAGCTACTACAGACATTCAAACAGTACTGAAAATATGGCCATAAACCAGTTTTCTATTTCAATTTAAACCTTTTACATTATATAGATTTGTTTTGCAAAAATAAAATAGGCGAAATTAGTTGCAACCGCACGACCAACAAACAACATGCTCGTTAACACCATTTCTAAGCTGCAATAATAATTATTTTATGTACCATATTATGCGGTAAGCCATGCATTCAGCGATTGCGAGGGCCTAGTATACACCACATTTGCGCGTATTTCAAAAGCAAACATACCATTGGTGCAGCAAAATTTTAATCACATCTGAATGCAACTTTGGAACCTGAGTTGGCATAGGAAAAATTGATGAATATTTATGCTTAGTTGGCAGCATCTACTAGCAGGTGGTATGCCATGACGGCGTGCGGTTGCATTTATTAATTTTCAATATTTGTTGATCTGTGCGATTGGAAAATAAATGTTTTATTGAACTCGTAATTTGTTTCCGGCACTAAATAATTTGTTGTTTGCTAAAAGTAATCAATAACTCTTATTAGAATTTAAAGTTCGTCCCAAAGTTAACTATTAACTATTAAATATATAGCAACCGAGATACAAGTTAAACGTTTGTGGAGCGTAGAAGACAGCACAAATTAATGGGATACTGACCAATTTTATAGCCAAAAGCCAACAATTATTGACTTTATTTCTTCTACTAATCATTTTATAATGGGGAAAAAATATATATTTAACCAAGTGCTCCCATCCACATTGTAAGCCGACTTAAAGCTAAAAAGTTGTAGACGGGCTAGTCAAATTTCAGTTAAATAATGAAATGTGAAGCTTTTTGCCTTCTGCCAAACAAAATAAAAGTTTCCGTTCTGCGATTAAATTTGGTTTTAAGTTGAACCGGTAGAAGGGACTTTGTTTTGTTTTCTGTTTTTTATTTAATTTGTACTTCATGGTAACATTTGGTTTATAGGAAGAAAAACAAAAACAAAAACTGAGACAATTGGACAATGGGACAGATTTGAGTTTAAACTACAAGTTGGAATTTTATTAGTTTTCTCGCATTACTCTCCGAACTATTTTGAAATAAAGTTGTGATTTTCATTGCGTCCGTCTGGTTGAGGATAACCATTGCTAGTGGTTGGATAATGGCTAGAGTTTGTGAGTTTTGTGAAAAACAGTAAAACTCTTCAAATTGAACCCGAGAGGTCTATCATCTCGGGTTCAATCCGAAAAGTTTTTTTATATAACTTTGTTCCGTTGTCACATTGTCTGAATATGAGAGGAGCTTTTATTGCATGGGCATGTTATCGAAGTTTATTTTATCTCTGGCACCTATGGACCATAGGAATGCCAATTAGTATTCATAGATATTACCTACTCAAGGATATTTCTTGACTAGTCTCTTTCATTGTAGTGAGGTACTATCCCAGTGCGACTAAAAAAGCTGTCTTTCTCAAGAGCTACTGTGGCAGTAGCTAAATTGACTTTACAGAATAGATCTGGGACTTAAAAGGCGGTGGCTGAGCCAGTCTTCGCTAGTTCATCCGTAATCGCCAGAAATTCCATTGTTTACACTTATTGTGCTTTTCTAGTGAATCCAGCTATTCAAAGCAGCATCTGTTAATATTTGAGTTCACCGAGTCAGATCTAAGAGCTTCCTGTTTGTGCGATAGAACATCTAGAAGCCATTTGCTTTGCAAAGATGTTTAAAGTTGCTACCCTGACGATTACTTTTATGGCAACGTTATTCTTATACAGGCAAATCTTTGACTTTTACTTAACTTAAATTTCTTTTTCCTTTCTAGCACCTATGCATCTAGATGCATATGTTTTGATAGGTCTAAGCAACATTGTATACAAGGATTGTATAATTTTTGAGTCAAGACCTCATTTCTGTAGTTCCACACGGCTCTAGTGGCGCGCTCTTTAAAATACCAGATAAGGGCTAAAAGAGCAAATGCTTCTAGTCCCGGCGACTTCCGATCAGTAAATATCCAATCATGCGTTTCGAAAATTTTTGAAAAACTAAATAACGGGTGTTTTTTTGGGAGGTTTGTTTTTCCGATAGATGTCGTTTTATTTTATGACAGTTGTTTTGACAGCTCAAAGTGGCATTTCTACTCAGTATTGTTTGGCAAATCATTATGAAAAAAAAAAAAAAAAAAAAAAAAAAAAAAAAAAAAATGACATTTGTGAAAAATAGTCGTGGTAGCCGGTGCCAGAAATTGTGTTTAAATATTCAATGCCAAAAAATTATCTACCAAATAAAAAAAAATTTTGGTCATTTCATAATTTTATATGTGTTTTATTCAAAAAAAAAATCGGCAACCTCTTAAAAAAACACCCGTTAGATATAATCGGCAACCTCTTAAAAAAACACCCGTTAGATATAACGTGTTTTTTTAAGAGGTTGCCGATTTTTTTTTTGAATAAAACACATATAAAATTATGAAATGACCAAAATTTTTTTTTATTTGGTAGATAATTTTTTGGCATTGAATATTTAAACACAATTTCTGGCACCGGCTACCACGACTATTTTTCACAAATGTCATTTTTTTTTTTTTTTTTTTTCATAATGATTTGCCAAACAATACTGAGTAGAAATGCCACTTTGAGCTGTCAAAACAACTGTCATAAAATAAAACGACATCTATCGGAAAAACAAACCTCCCAAAAAAACACCCTATACAAGACAGATCACTTCCTATATTGGTGCTAACAACCTATTGTCTCCATTGCAATATGGATTAAAGCGTCAGCATAGTAGTAAAACATTAATGGTAAAAGATATGGATGACATTAGAAACTTGTCTGACGATTATCATATTACCTTTCTTTGGTTGTTAGATTTGATACTATAAATCATGATATATTTTGTAATTAAATTAGACATCTCTTTGGTTTTGGTGATAAATCTGTTAAGCTATTAAAAGACCATCTCTCAAATAGGTATAAGTAGTGTACTCATCGGAAGTTCTTACTCTTCGTACAGCCAGGTTGATTCTGGTGTTCCACAAGGCTCTTTTTTGGGACCAGTTCTCTTCTGTATTTATATTACCGACTTAAGAAATGTTCTTAAAAACTACAACTTTTGCCTCTATGCTGATTACGTGCAAATGTGCCCCATTGGAAGATCTTGTCTTAAGTTTAAATAAAAATTTGGTAGCCATTACTGAAAGGTCTACTTATTTTGGTTTGAATTGAATCCTATATAGTCGCAGATTATTGCAATTTCACATGAAAATTATGATGTTTCCAACTTTATCCCTGTTTAGCTGGCCGACTCCCAGCTAAGTTTCTGTAATGTGTGCTACCAACCTGGGGGAAAAAAACACCACATAAAAAATAAAATCTTTCATGTAAATTCACTAGTAACCAAAAGTGTACTGAATTCCGCTGTAAATGCTGGACATAAAAGCACATGCGAAGCACTGCAACCCAATTACAAACCAACCCCAATCGTAAAGGAAGCAGCTCTGCTCACAGCGCATCAGCTCACACAGTCATTATAGTATGACTAGACTGGACCATTGCGGTCCAGGGCCTAGCCTCTCGCGGCTTTTTTTGTTGTGCAGGTATATTTATCACACAAATGAAATCTATCGATTGTGATAGGAGACAGATATCATCGGCATAGTCTAGGTCTTCTAGGCGGTGAAAAACATTCCATGGCAAACCCGATGGAGTACGGGTTACTATTTTCATCACCCAGTCGATGACAATTGTGAAAAGCAATGGTGAGAGGGTGCAATCTTGCTGGACTTCCGAGTAGATGTTGAAAGGTGAGCCAAGATGACCGTTGTGAGTGACGTGGCATGTTGAGTCGCGGTACAGTTCCTTAATGATGTTAATTTGTTTTTCGGAGCACCATAGGTAGACAAAATCTGCCTACGCTATCAAAAGCGTGTTTAATATCTACAAAAACCATACACAGAGGAGAGCAATACTCAACTGACTGTTCAATGATTATACGAAGGGTGTTAACTGACATATATATGTTATTATTTTTTAAATTGGAAACAATTTTTCCATCTCTTAGGCTGAAAATTAACAAATGGTTTGTAAGATAACATCAAGATGATTTTGATAATCACTAAATTTTTTTGGGGTCGCTCACTATTCTTCAATATCTAGTTCACTGACCAGGTTATTTTTCTAGGCTTCTTATTGTATTTTCTTACTTATATTTTTTTCTTTCTAACTTTAATTTGCGTGATTAATTCTTCATAGATGCGAGTGTATACGTTCCGATAGCTTTGCCTACAGACAGCTATTTTAATGATGGCAATATTAAAGCATGACCATTTCTCTTTATCGTCCGGAAATCTACCTGAGCACTTAATCTAAGAGCGAGTCCTGTTGCGTGATCGGATTGTTTTGTGTTCTCTGCCTTTGAGTTGAAGTCGAAAGGCTCTTCTTAAAATTTATCGTTATCACTAAGATGAGTTTTTTATGTTTTAATTTGTCAAAATTTTCTATTGCCAATCTGATATCAGGCTGAATTTCTCAAGTTTTGTTCGAATACCTATAGATTTTTACAGAACAACTGCGGCGTTAAGTCCTTAAGGTACATGACATAATGACACCGGAACCTAAGTTTAATTACTGCATCGGATATATATATATATATATATATATACAGTACCAGAAGTAATTGTGTGCTTCACCATAATACCACAACCTCCATACAACAACTTGCCGATACGACATTCTGATTACCTTGATTGTATCAATACAAAAGTACAATTTTCGCCTCTCGAAAAATTGATTCCATTGACAACAAGCTGGACATCGACATGGTGGAGATGGTGGGTATGTCTTCATTGCAAGCACATCCCACAGACACCAACGGATGACACGTTGGCTAATGGAAAATTACATCCGAAATAGGTATATCTACATAAATCAGATACGATACCTTGACGAAATAATTTGCACATTGTTGTCTGCATCTGACATTGATGAGAGAATAAATTAACGTTACGTGAACAAAATAATTTTCCCCCGGCAAGAAATTCGAGACTATTTTGTTATTCATGTATGTTGGCTATCGCAAACCGACTCAGAGGCGGCCTTTCTAAATTGACATTGATTAAGTGGGAAAACTATAGGGTCCTTCTATCAGATGTATTTCGACGATGAGTGCTGGCACATAATAATCTGATCGTGTTTATGTGTTTATTTGTATAATAATATGTAATTTGTCAGGATAATTAGAGGGTATTTAACGAAAGATGTTCAGGGATGTGTGTAATTATTTAATCAATGACATTGTCGATGTTATTATTTGTCTACGGTGTCAATTGTATTTCATTTTTTTTTTTTTTTTTTTTTTGTAACATCACCATTCAACGAGTTTCGGACCGGCTTGATTTCAATGTTGACAGGAAATTTTATAAGTAAATTTGTAACAAGATATGCTGGGAACAACACTCGTAACCCATGACATGTAGAAAGCTTAGAGGTCGTTTCTTTGATAGACAGCAGCACTGACAATTGGTTTAACCACAAATGCTTGCAGTAAATGTCAACTAAAGTTAAAATAAGAAACATTAACTTTCTCTACCTTTATTCGCTCTAAGTTTATACCCGAAAAGCCTCATTTATAAGCGAAAGCCGTCCCAAGACATTATCATTAACGTGTTTTCTTAGAGAATATTGACAATTTGCATACAAAGACATCATTAATTTATATGCATATAATGCTTCAACTGCAATACCTATATTTTTACATACTTCACGTATACATCCGTAGTAATGATCAGTCATAGCTCTCATCGCAGATAATCCAGATCGGAGAGAAATTTGAAATATCCTTCGTATTTGCATAACATGTTGGTAGAAGGTGACATGTTTAAATGAACTACATCATGGAAAAGGATTTTGCTTTACTTACATGTAAACAGAGTTATTTTCCTGTGCGTGTGCCGTTATGTATATCCAAACTAAAACAATGAATAATTATTGGGTTAATGCTCGTATGCAAAGTTATCATCGAATAAAGCATATTAGTTTAAGCCTTAAAATGTTGGCCACCTATAAAGTTCCTTTTAAAGCGAATTTGACAATTAAATCATTTAATTTATAAGATATTTGTGGAACCACAAGGGATTTTCATGCACCAATTTGTACCTCAATTGACCTAGATAATACGAAAATTAGCTTATCAAGAAATTAAACAATTTAACGACGAACTGATGTACTGAACGAAATAATAGCACGAACACTCACGTGGCATAGTCCAATGCTATCTGAGTGAATTCCATTAGCCGTTTCGCATTTAGTTAGAAGTTAGAACACGCAAAGGCTATTATTTTACTCTGAGGAAAAAGCAATAGCCTTACAAAGTTTGAGAAATAGACTTGGTAATGGTTTTGCGAGATAGAAAAGCCATGAAAGAAAGAGTTGAGTAATAAAATTTAGGTTTTAAAGGCTAACTTTGTAGATGTATATATATGTGTTGAAGCTTATCTTTCGGCAGGTCTACTTTCTAAATGGAAAATAAATATTTCGAGTAAATTGTAGCAGACGATTTGTCATGGCCATTACCCAATATACAAACTACTGGTGTATTAACAAGTATCGCATTAGTACGAGTACGTATACTTGGGTGCTTAGCAAACAGCACACTACACTCCTAGGCAAAAGAGTAATTGTTGCTGTTTACTTTGCTGACAACAATTAGGTTTTTTCACATTACTGGTACTCTCTGTATCGAATAAGAAAACATAAAAAATTAAATGAAACAATGGCTTTGTCCTTTTAAAAGCATTATGAAAAAATCTCAATTGACTTTTTTTTTCTAATTAGGTTGTCAGAGTAATGTCTTTACTTTCCGAAGGTTATCATTAGTCTAAACGTTAAAGAAATGATTGCCTTCACAAGGATATTCGGAAACATTTTAATCAGCTTGAGAAAAAGGTGGCTAGTAGGAGGACCCAAAATATATTTGTTGGAAAAACCGTAGAAAGTATGTAATTTCTTTTTATGGGTGGCAATTAGGACATTAGTTAGCAGACATTGTTCCTTTTGAAAGTTACAATACAGTTTATGTATACTAGCTGAACCGACAGACGTTGTCCTGTCCAACTTTCATCAAATTTGTTTGTGATCGTTTTGTGAATTTGTGAATTTAAGGTCCTTTGTGAGTCTTTTGATGATCTTTTGAAGGTTTTGAAATTTTTGGGGAGTTTGTTGAGGGTCCATTGTGGGCATTTTGAGGGTCTTTTTGGGGTCTTTTGATGGTCTTTTGAGTGTATTTTGGAAATTATTTTGACGATCTTTTAAAGGTTTTTTGTGGGTCCTTTATGAGTCCTTTGAGGATCTTTTGGGGGCTTTTAAAGATTCTTTTATGAATCTTATGTTGGCCTTTTGGGGATCTTCTGGGAGCCTTTGAGGGTCTTTTGACGGTATTTAGGAGGTCTTTTTATGATTATTTTGGGTTTTTTTGGGGTTGTTTAGGTTTTTAGGTCTTTTGGGAGTCATTTGAGGGTCTTTTGGGGGTCTTTTGATGGTCTTTTGGGGAGTCTTTTGAGGTCTTTATGGGTCTTTTGAGAGTCTTTTGAGGGTCTTTTTGAGGTCTTTTGGGAAGTCTTTTGAGGATCTTTTGAGGGGTTTTGAGGTTATTTGAGTGTCTCTTGAGAATCTTTTGGGATTCTTTAATGAATTTTTTTGAGGGGGTCGTTTATGATTCTTTTGTTGGTATTTTGGTGGCCTTTTGGTGTTTTTTTTGGGGTCTTTTTCACTTCACTTCACTTCAACCGCGCGTAAAAGGTACGCGCACAGTGTTGCCTGGCGCGTAAACAAACAATGCTGATGGTTTTCCGACACTGGAACAGGCGACATACAATTGACCACTCGAGAAGCACGGATTTTCAAGGTTAATGCCGCAAACACTCAATGATTACCCTTGTGATTTGTTTATTGTAATTGCGAATGCAAGCCGCAACCGAAACTACAAAGTTTAAAGTCTAATGGCATGTCGGTCGGTATAATTGGGATGCGTTGACAGATCGCCAAAATAAGACCATGCACCGTAGATCAGCTAACAAATGCCATTTGTGCACGTAGCGCCAACTATTGGAATCTATTGGAAAATAAATAAAAAACCGTCATTTGTTGTCCAGATCAAGAATCAACACAAAAGTGAAAACAAATTTAATTTTAGGCTGGAATGCGTTTTTCCAGATTTTTAAATTTTACCGAAAATATTTGAGTTATTTCCTTAAAAAGATATCCAATTTATTGCTTTCCAAATTTTCCTACATTTTTTTGTAATTTTTCCGCGTTTTCTTTTGCTAAAAATATCTCCGGGAGCATAACGAACAAAACAAAAAAGGAATCAATCAAATGTGTCGTTCCTATCGTCAGTTATTTGCATAAAAAAATTATGATTTTTGTTGGTTGTCCAAATTTTTCAACTTTTCTTTCTTTTTTCCTTTTTTATTCCATTGTCTAACTTTTCCAGGACCATCAGAGACAAAACAAAAAAAGTATTACGCTAATCCATCGTTCCTGTCGTGAGTTATGGTCGCTAGTTCATACAAAAATCCTATGAAAGACGCACTTTAAGTTTTTTTTTTTTCAAATTTTCCAATTTTCTGGGCAACTTTTCTATTTTTTTTTCCGCATAAACCATACTCGGACTATAGGGAATATTATAAAAAAAAAGTGAGCCAAACCGGTACAGCCGTTCTCAAGTGATGCGGTTACCAACGAACAACATTTCATTTATATATATATATAGATATTACGGAAATTGACGTAATAAATACCTCTAGCATACAGTCAAGAGATCATACATGATATCTGACGAGCTTAATGCATTAAGAAACTTTAAGCCTTTTATTACCCTATTAACATTTTATTTCCAACAAAATACATTGCAACAAATATTATACTTTAAATAATATGCATTTTTTCGCCACTAAATATAAATACATCCATCTACGTTAAAAAATTTTTTATCCCTTTTGGATGTTTTTATGAAGCAGACACATACCAGCATACCCACAAACGTTATGTGTATATGAAATATTATTACACTTGAAATGCTCCTTGCAACAGAAGATCTTTTTGCCATTAAATGAAGAAACTTTCTCTTATGATACAGCGTTCGGTGAGAATATCATACTATCCTAGCTCCAGCTCCGAAAACCGTTGTGCACTTTATATTTGTATAATAAATACAACACACCTTGACAAATTTTGCAGAAACTTTTCGAAATTGCTTTTTTATTATAATTTGTATAAAGTTCCAGTGAGAAATGTGGAAAATTATTCACCTGTTTGTCTTTGTTTGTGATAAAAGGTAAAGTTGTTGTGAGGTGTTCCCCCGTCGAGAGGAGGTAAATCAAAATTAATTTCATTTTCAAGGTCGACGATGTAATGAACATTTCTAGGCAGCATTTGGTAGTTTTTTTTAATGGCGTAATATCCCCAAAGGGACACACTTTTAAATGTAACCAAAGGAAGAGAGCAATTCTGACAAAACTCCGACTAGTCCAATGTTATAAGCTGATGAGAAAATTTTTACTACATGTTTCTATATTATTTTGTGTCCTTGTTTATGAAATTAATCTCACTATATGTTTATGTTTATAAAACTTAAAAACAGGTAACATTGACATTTATAGACGACATTAAGGGAAACAAATGCATTCCACTATGACCTATAGTCGGATAATTTCTCTTTTCTTATCAGAATTGATTACAAAAAATTAGGCAATCCACCCTTAACAAAGGTAAAGTTATCTATTGGTTATTATACATAGTTTTTAAGTCAAGTTAATCAAAAATAGGAACATAAATTATATTGACATTGTAATGATTAAGCAATGTTCTAAAATGCTTGTATAATCCAAGCAACACTGGGTATTTCAGCTAGTAATGTATAAACGTTCAATTGATTTGAATTGGTCGTCAGAGAATTAAAGGATTAATGAGAAGAAAGGAGAAGATGTCCATGCATGCATTTTTTTTCTATTGTTTTTTAAAAGGGATTCGTATCCTAATAATGCATAGATATATTTTGATAGATAAAGAAATAAAGTATTGTGGTGGGTGGAGTTGAGTTCACAGTTTACACCCGACCATTAACAAACTAGAATATTATGCTCATAAACCTACATTGATGGGTCTACATTGTGATAACTTGATTCATGCAGCAGTATACGGCAATTGTATATCACATGAACAGCATCGTATCAAGTGTACTTTTAATCAGTGCAGTGAGAAAAATTCGTGTGTATTTTAGACGCGTTTGGCATCGAATACGCTATCCTCCGAGTGAAAGTCAATTACTGCACCACCGATACTGATAATTTGGAAAGCAACCGGAAAGCTGAAAAGACCAATTATGCAAATGCTCCCCGATAAAATCTTGGATGGCATTTGGGCCAGAAATAATTATCAAGCATCGAAGTTTGCAGAAAAGCTAGAGGGAATATTCCAACAAAAGTCAGTCGAAAATATTGAAATACTACCTGATATTATCAAGCAAGTAAGGATTGCAATTCCACTAGGTTTATTTGCTGAAGTTAAGGGAGAAATAAAAACTAATATTACTCTAAAAAAGACTACTGGCTTTGACCTTTTCACTGGACAAACACTGAGAGAACATCCAAGAGAGGCAATAATTAAAATTTCTAATTTAATCAATACATTATTCAGACTGAAATGTGTACCACAATTATTGAAGGTGGCTAAAGTCATTATGATTCCTAAACCAGGCAAACCACTCCATGAGATAACATCATATCGTTGAAACTGGTTGAATAACAGACTGGTTATCCCAGATCATAAATCTTATCCCAGATCATTAGTTTGGATTCAGAAATCAACACTCCACGATTGACCAGGATCATCAAATTACTAAGGTCATTAAACAAACCCTTGAGAAGAAAATAGGCTGTTTAACAATATTTTTGGACGAAGCCAAGGCTTTTCATAAAGTCTGGCATGAAGGGTTGAATTACAAGTTCAAACTGCTGCCTCCAGCTCAGCACTTACAACTACTACATATAATCGAATATATCAGAAAGGTGTTCAGAATCAAGCAACGGAAAGCCTATTCTGAAATAAATAAAATTCAAGCAGGTGTTCCACAAGGCAGTGTACTAAGACCAACCCGTTTCTTCCTGTACACTAGTGACTTACCTACCTTCAATTAAAATATAGTTGCTTCATTCGCTGATGATACTGCAATAATGGCTATTTGCGACACTAATTCCGAATGAACAGACAAATTACAAACAGCTACTGCCGAAGTTCAACGCTGGACTATGAAAAGGCGTATCAAATTTAACGAAACCAGATCTGTGCATATTGATTTTACCATACAACGTATCCAGCACAATCCAGTGTACATCAACAATTAAATTGTTCCATACGTGAACAGAGCTAAATATCATGATATGACACTAGATGCCAAATTCAGGTGGAAGCCGCATGTCAAGAAAAAGTAAGCCAATACAAGCAAAATGAGTGACAGTTTGGTGTGGATTATGGTCCAAAGACATCATATGACCATATTTCTTCGAAAATAAGTAAGGAGCCTCTCTAACAATCAATGGCGACCGCGATATTAACTGACTTTTTATTTCCCACGAATGAGAGGAAGACTTGACCAATATTTTGTTTCAACAGCACACGATACTCAGTACGTTTTCCAACCTATATTCGAAAGTTGCATTATCAGTTGCAGTTGCAGTTGCTGATTATAAAGAGGTATAATATAAATATTTCTTCATAAGTAATCCTATTCTACTACGTCTACTGTTTTTTTCCTTTGGAAATGTAAGTCATCTTGCTTACTTATATTTCCTACTAAAAATATCATATATAAGATCATACGAGTCTTGCTGTGTTTTGCTAATGCATGAACTCTCTTATAGGAGGATGCCGGTAGCATCTGGCGGTAGCGGATTATTTTTTATAATTTCCGTACGCGTAAACAAGCTTGGACCTTTATAATGCTAGGCTTAGCACAGCGTGGCACAAAGGTTCAGGAAGAGTAAGAGAGAAGATTTTTGTGAGTTTATCTTTTGCGGATTGTAATGATGAGGCAAAGCCGAGCTTGGCCAAGAATTCCAGATATGTGTTGACCAGCTAGATAAAATATTTATCCCAGTTTATTATGCTGTCCAGGTCAGTAGTTAAGGAGCTTAGCATATGCAATTGTTTGAGTTCTTCATGTGAGGAGGAAAAACGCTCCTCAAAGTTATATGAGAAGCTATGATTCTGCTGTCCTCGGAGAAAAATTTAATTAGATTTAGATTTAAATGCAGGATATCATTTATAAAAATGAGAAAAAGTGTTGGGGACAAAAGAGAGCCCTGTGGAACACCAGCATTTAAGCGATGATTTTCAGACTTAAAAACGTCCAAAACAACGGTCGAGAAGATAACTTCTATTTCAATGAAGCAGTTTATCATGGACTCCATAAACATGCATTTGGATTAAAAGATCATGATGCCATACTCTGTCATATGCCTGGAAAATATCAAGTGCCACGACTTTGCTTTCAACAAATTGATGAATGCACTGGTTCCCCTGTTCGGTTAGTTATGCCACCAGTAGAATGTTGCTCATGAAATCAGTACTAAAAAATGGGTTCACTAAAGATTTCGGTAGTTTCAAGATATTTTATGAGCTGATATTGATCAGCATTTCCAGAATGGATGTAATTGCATTGCTATGGGCTGGTACGAGGAAGGAGACGACGGCTTGCATTTCCAGCGGATTTGTAAGTTTTAAACTTTTGTTGTTAAAGATAATCAGTTGTTTAAAGATATTCGGTAGATATTGTAACCAGTTGTATTATCCGGATTTTTCCAAGCTGTATGATCCTCAAGTATTTCGTTAATTTATTAAATTTTTTCGGTTAGTGTTTCCTTAATCTTATCTTTTTTCTTGACTGGAGTAGCGATGAATTTGAAATAATTGTTGCTGAATGGATGTTGGATTGTATGTTGGGAGGGTTGGTGTTTAAACATCGATTTCGTCACCTTAAAGTGGACAGAACAATTTCTCATAACTATTTGTATGCATTAATTTCACTGATCGAGAGTTTCGCAATCAAGTGCAGCGCTTGTCTTCTTAGAACGATAAACATAATTAACTTAAGATCGGATCAACGAAGTACGGCCACAGCAATGTAAGCAGCGTGTTGTTCGTTTCAATGAATCGTTTGAGAGTCTCCAAAGACTTGGAGCTTAAACGAACGAGAAAGTTTTACGTCAATACCAGAAGAACGATAAACGTTAAAACTTATTTTGTGTTTTCTGTTGCGGCAACAACAACGTTAATTGCTCTACATAAGTGTATGTTCGCTGACAAGAGTCTAGACAAATTATTTTCAGTTCATTTATTTTTCATAAGTAAGACGAAGAATCTCCCATGTGATGTGAATTAATTAAAATAAAAAATAAAACAAAACTTTTTTAAGACTTCGTCTGACCAGAGGCAATCAAGGGGTTTGTTGTTTTTTTTCCTTCGTAGACACTTTCAAAGAACTTTTTTTAATGTTTTGTTGTTGTTTACTCATTGGTTTATTCGATGTAATTTCTCCATGGAGTAGACTGAATTGGTGGTGGAAAAAATGTTTCTTATATTTACCTACGTATTTGGTAATCTACCTATCAGTCTTCTATAAAAAGAGGCATCATACAAAAGATTTTCATCATCCGAGCTTCCTCTGGTTTAGTCATAGTAATGAACACACAAACATAACATCACATCGCATCGCATCGTTTCTCCTCCTCTCTACGCTGTAACAACTTTAATAATTTTTTTATTAATGTGACATGCGGGCATGTCCGAAAGTTAATCCTTGAAATTATTTAAATTCAATCAACAAAGTTTTTCGTAGAGCTACCCTAGAGTATTATATCACTAAAAATTCGACATTGCGAAGTATTAAAGTGGCATAGATACCTTCCCAAGTGGCTTTTAGGTGGCAAACATAACCGTAGTAGAACATTTAATTTGAACTTTAGGATTTGTTTGTTCAATTCATTTGGAAATAAGGTCGAGGCCGTGCCGCTAAAAGTTACATGGTATTTGTATGCCTTTAGGGAGTTGAAACTCGACATGTACGGCAATCAACGTCAAACAATTAATTCAGTAAAGGTTAATATTATTTGCATATCAAGTTAGATTTGACTTGACCACACAAAAGATGATTCGGAGTAATAAGATATTTTCATTTCCAATAAATTTCATACGAAAAGAATCTCTTTTCGTGGTAGATTGTAAAATTGTGTCTCTTGATAGCTTTGATAAGTGGTTTCATTATTAGAACCGAACCCCGGTTGTAGACCCAAATATTATGATGAACCGCGTATAAGATTTTCTTCTCTTTTGATCAAGACAGAATTTTAGAATACCATGATTAGCAATTTAGCCCTCTAGTAGGCCAATTTTTGATTACATTGAAATTATTATTATTATTATTACAAATATTTATTAACGTAAATAAATTACATAAATAAACTATAACAAATTAGTGCACTAACAACTAAAGGTCTTCGGCAATTAGTTTTTCACCACAGGAAGTTATTCTAAGGATTATCTGAAAATCATAAGCTCAAATTACATTCGATACAAAGGAATCGTGTTACAGATTTACAGCTGGGTAATATGCATATTTTTTACTGCTTATTAAAATGTTCCGACTCTGCTATGTAATTATGATTTCTGTATAATGATTGGTCATCAATCATCACTATATTTGGCTCTACAACCCGTGTACGGTGTTGGACTTCCGTCTGCAATTAAAGCTGTTTTTTATGGGCGATGTAATTAGCCCCACGTTCAGTTTTCCTTTTTTCTTGGTGAGCAAATAACTGGCGGCTATCACGTAGAGGTTTGATCGCTCTTCGACCAGCCACAATAGATAGGGCGTGGACATATATACTACATGTTATTTCCCCTATTCCTCCATGATTGGCGATTAAAGGTTTAAAAGCAACAGATTGTGTAAAATCCTACGATTTTATTATAGACTACATTATGACTACATATTAAAAATATGCTCTCGCCAGTAGTGTTCTGCAGTAGATTATCTGCACGCACGCGCAACTTAAAACAACAAAGTTGCAACCGGAACCCTTACTTTATTACGGTATTTTAATCGATTCTCGTTTTTTGCCGTTTTGTCGCTTAGTCACGTATTCAAATTATCATTAAACTTTAACATAACAATCATGTTATTTTAATTGTTTAAAACAATTCGACATTCCATTTTGTCCGGAGTCACGTAATCCAATCATCATAAAGGCTACAATATAATAATTTAGTAGTAGGAGCTTACACGCGCTCGGAAGCTGTTGCCTTTAAATACACATGATAAGTCAGATACTTTTTTAATTTTCCGCCGAGTAACTTTAAATGCAACACTTCTCCCCTCAACTGCCATCTATTAGTAGACTACTTTTAAATTTTAAACAAGCTGCGTCACTTAGTTTGTGTTTGACAGCCATTGAAAGCAGACAACCTCGTGAATTTTAACGAAAATGGAAAAAAAAAGAATTTAATTTTTTGCGTCGATGATGGTCAGAGACTTAATAAATCCTATGTAGACTCTGCACCAACAATTTCAATAATTAGCAAGTGGTTTACTGAGTTCCGTTGTGGTCGTAACAGCACAAGTGACGTTGAACGTTCAAGTCGCGAAAGAGAAGTCGTCACGCAAGAAATAGTCGAAAACCCCCATGGAATGATATAGGATGATCTGAGAATGAAAGTGCGTGAGAAGGCTGAGGCTGTAGGCATCTTAAGTGAGTGGGTACATTAAAATTTACCTAAATAATTGGATATGAATTGCTCACACTCGACAAACTCGGAAAACTGAAAAAATGCCGTTTTCCATAGGATTTATGTATGAACTCGGGATCCTAACTCACGATTGGAACAGGTTTTTTTTTATATAGCGGTCATTTTGGTTGGGTTAGTAGGATAGCCAGAGTCAGAGGGGCAGCCAGAAAACGCCTCTTATTTTAGCTTTTGGTGGATCTAAACGGTGTCTTGGTGGTGGTGGTCAGCGGGTCCCGGGTAACGCTAGCTAACAACTAGCCTTATATAAATAACTTTATATACAAGTTCGATACGTATAACTGTTATTTACAATTGTCCAGCTCATACCCAAAAAGGCGAGCCGTCGTCTCCTTATTCGTATCGACCCATAGCACTTAAATCCATTCTTTCCAAGGTCATGGAAACGCTGATCAAATTTACGCTCATAAAATATCTTGAAACCTTCGAAATTCTTAGTGACCGGCACTATGGATTTCGTGGGCAACGTTCTACTGGTGATCGGCTGGTATATCTCACCGAACAGTGGAACCGGTCATTGCATCAGTTTGGAGAAAGCAAAGCTGTTGCACTCGATATTTCTAAGGCATTTAACAGAGGTTGGCATCAAGCTCTTTTGTCCAAAATGCGTGCTCGTGGAGTCAATGATAAACTGCTTCACGGGACTAGAAGCAATCTTTTAGACCGCTCCATTTAAGTTGAGTTGGATGGTTTCAAGTCTAAAGTACATAACTTAAATTTTTAAATCTTAACGGCATTCTTCATTGAAATGACCACATATTTATGGTCCCCAAAAATGCTGCGAAGTGTTAAGGTTTATTCGCTTTTATTCGCCCTAAGCTTGAGTACAACTGTCATATCTGGTCTGGTGCGCCTAAAACTACCTTGCATCAGCTAGATAGAATAAAAAACCGTGCGATAAAACTTATCGGTGACAAAAACATTGCGAAATCAGTTGATTCGCTTGAACACCGCGTTTTATCGCTTCTTCTACCATTTTCATTATTTAAAGTCTCATTCTGGCAGTTGAAGTCAAAGCTAAAACCTATTTTTTTGAAGTGAAACTTTAATGCTGACGATAGAGTAAGTCGAGATATTAAGTCACATAGGAGCATAAAGAAAAATTCAACGTGCATTCTCGGGAAGAACCTGGGGCAATTTCAACCAAACGTGTTACACATATGTTTTACAATCTGGGATCAAATATTGGGATGGTTGTTGTGCTTGGTCTGGAAGTTGCTGTGCGCCTGGTAGATGTGTGGCGGTATTGATGTGGTACTTGAAAAACTTGATGGAGGTATTAAGATAGACTTGGTGGATTTGAGGAGGGAATTGATGGGTATTGAAGGTGGTGTTGTGGGTGGTCTTATGGGTGGTATTGTCGGTGGTCTTATGGGTGGTCTTGAGGGTGTTCTGTTGGGGGTGTTAAGTGGTGTTTTAGGGGTTGTGAATGGTTTTAAGGGGGTTTTATGGTGGCTTAAGGGGGCCTTGTGGGTGGTATTTAGGGGTCTTTTTTTATAAAATATTGTTATCAAAATCCTTTTGAATTATCCGATGACAATTTTTACGTCTGCATGACGATCTGATTCGTCTTGTAGACGATTGCTCTTTGTTATGTTCCAACAGATAGCGATTATGATTCGACTTATCTAAGTCAAACAACATAATAGTGTAAGTTTATTTGGAATGCCAAATTCTCTTCATTGCAAAATTTTTCACAATATCATTGCCTGCGATAAAATATTATCGGTTGTTGATTTATGTGGGAATTGTAATTTTTCGATTGTCGACTGCTCCCGGGAATTCAGTTAATTGTTACTAAAAGAGGGCATTATGTAGGTTAGAATAAAAAAAGTTTAGCTCTGCTAAATAATTGGAAATCATACGATTGTAGCGCGTACTAACAACAGGAAACTCCAGATAAGTGGTTCTGTATGATAAATTAATAATGTAAAAGGTGCAAAATTTAAGGTCCATGAGGAAATACACATGAAAATGGAAATCATTAAATTGATCAATAAAATTGTATTTAAAAAAATCATGCCCTGGACGAAATTAGTGCAGGTTAAGTTTTTCTTCAATTCAATACAGTCAATTGAGGAAATTTCCCGCTCACTCGAGAATCAAGTTGCTTTTTTAAACTTAAAACCCAAAATTTAAAAATGTTAAAAAACAGATTTTCCACGTTTCTACGTTTTGACTTCCACGGGCATTATTTGTTAACCTACGCTGTAATTAAGCAAAAAGGCTTATTGTCTTGACATATTGGTCTGAGCTCGAGCCAAAACCCATCAATTTCTAGTTTACAAGGACGCTAACATTTCATCAATATGGCAAATGCTCTATAGCCTATGCGGCTGACCTCTGTGCTGTGCTACACACAGATGACAACAAATCGTTCAATTGCTTGTATCGTTATCGGGTTAATCGATAACCTATTATTTTCATGTCAAGTATGAAATTGTTTTCCAATGAACCATGTGCGGTATGTGCCAATATTGCGTCGACGTTCACAAGACCTGTTACAAGGATTAAATGAACTACAATATTAAGTTGTATTCATTGTTGGGCCATATGCTGGATTAACCTTAGGTAGGTTATAGTTAGACCTTTATTAAGAGTGTGTGTGTTTTTTGCTCTAGAATGCGGCACTGGCATTTGGAATTTACGAGTATAATATCAGAAAAATACTGTGGACTGTGTGCCGTCAAACGGATCCTTGTTAACGACAGAGATTTGTTGTCTGGTTAGTTCTAAGGGAGAAGTATTCAATTGCTTCTGCTTTTACTTGTTCTCTAGCAAATTGATTTTAGAGATATTCCCCTTAAGTCAACTAAATACTAAATACAAGTCAACAATACGAAAAAATATTTTTCAAACTTTATCTATCTGAGATCTGTACATGACAGTCAGATGCATTATTGCATTTGATATCAATGTATGTAACCCTAAACGCTATATCAACTTTCGCATAATTAATGAAGTTTTATTTCTAATGATAACATACACAAAACACTAGGCGCTGATTTGCTTGAAAAAACTGTGTGCCTTAGATTTTCATGATAATATTTTACAGCTCAGACAAGGATTTCATACATCAGACACAGCAATTTGCATGGATGTTACGAGTATGTATATAAATAAAAGAACAATTAATTGCACCGTACAACAACTCATGTCCACACGCCTTGTTGAACTACAATCTACAACCTCCTGACCTGCATATTGCTGATGCCAGTCAATATAATAATCTATGCACACTGGGGGATTAAACTTGTAGGAGTATTAACTAAGTATCTTAGTGACAGAATAATTTGTCTATATGTAAAAATGGGAACATCGATTTAAATGAGTATACACATGGGCATGCATACATAATAATAATGATTTTGCGTAGATGCAGAAGTCTAGGGTATGACTTATAATAATCTCACAAAAAGTTCACATAAATAAATGTGTAAGTAGCAATGTTAAATTTTTGCAAAGAAAAAGAAGTTGAATGATATTGAAAGCAAAGAGATAGACCTTTTGTTCGACTAATGTAGACTTCTTTCTCTAAAATTAGAGATGAAATGATATCTTAACCCATTGTTTATTAGATCTTTTTCTACCAGCTGGATTTGAATGCATCTGGTGGTCTGATGAATTTGTTCATTCATGTAGAAAACAAATTAACAGAATGTTGATCTGGTAATAGAGTTGTATTACTTTGATTTTAAGTTACGAGTATCTGAAGTCTATAGGATTTTTTTTCCCTTTAAACGAGGTTTTCCCAGCCGAGGAAGTCCTCAGTGTGACCAGGGTTCTGTGTGTAAAGGATCGTTACAATAAAGAGTTTTGTTAGTATAACATCTTAGAATTTGATTTGTTTTCTTTATTTTTTTTCAAAATCATTTAATGTTTTCTTCAATTTCATATCAAATTATATATTAAATTCATTCGTAGCTCCTTGATGGGCGTAAGTCCTAGCACCACGTGCGTTGGTGCTTGTTTTCGTCGTGATGCATGTTACCAGTGATGCCTTTGGCACCGCGTGTTATTCGTAGTGCTGTGTTTCTGAAAGCTGGAGATTTATGAGAAAGAATTAGCTGGTTAGTGGTAGTGGCAAGTTAGGTACACTTAAGCCACTACTTTAGCTGAAAAACGAAGATGTATTCATTAGGGTCAAATATATTAACAAAGTACTTAATACAAATACAAAGTACAAAGTACTTAGTAATCTTTGTTCCTAGAATTAGGGATTTATGAGAAAGAATTAACTGGTTATCGGTACTGGCAAAGTACTTTACTTACTTACTTATGTCCTTTATCACCTTGTGGGTTCTAGAGCCTCTACTACGCCTACGATTCATCGGGCGCCGTTTCTGGCAATGAGCTACAGCTCTCTCCAACTCTTCCCAATTGCCGTGACTCCTCCTCAACTAGCGCCATGTATTTCTCGGACGACCCCGTTCTTCTACCATTCTGAGATAACGGATTCCATTGCATTGCGTAGTTTACTATGGAACTGTCGCCTTTTCGTAGTGCCAATCCATCCACTGCCACTTCCGTCGTTGGATGGTTGTGCCTATTGGTTCCTGACCCGTTCTTTGATAAAAATGTTCATTTGAGATACGGTTAGGCCACAAAACCCTTAAGATGTTCCGTAGGCACCTATTTACGAACGTTTGTAATCTTTTTGTGATAGTTGCGGTCACCTTCCACGAGCTGCATCCATACAACAGCACAAATTCAACATTTGAGTGGACCAGTCGCTGCTTGGTGTTTAAGCTGATCGCATTGCTTCGCAATATCATGGACATCATTCCAAACACCGATTTTGCCTTGCCGATTCGGTTGACAATGTCCTGTTCGGTTCCAGCTTCGGTCAAGAAAATACTCCTAAGATATTGGAAACTCTCTACTCTCTCTATCGGCTGTCCAGCAATGTTAACTTGAGTTACTGATTTAGTGCCGAGGTTGATGATTTTTGTTTTGGCAGTATTAGTCTTCAAACCCTGTGGTCTACATAGGAGGATCCAGTGCGGAAACCTGCTTGTATCTTCCAGATGTTCATTAATTCGCTCAAGTACTACTTTGTCTATTACCTTTACAACTGCAGGAAAAACGCAAATGACTCTCCAGTTTTCGCACTCCATAAGACTACCTTTTTCAGGGAGCTTGACAATCATTCCCTTCTTCCACTCGTTGGGAAAACTTTCTACCTCACAAGCTCTCTCTACAAGAGGATATAAAAGCTCTGCTGATCTCGTCGGAGCGGCGCTTGTTGTTGCGCGTTGATCGCGGTAGCGATCTCGTCTTTGAGTTGAGGTGCATATTCGGGAAATTGTTACTTCCGGTTTAGCTGATCCTCATCTGAAACGAGTACGACACCATCTAGGCCGTTTACCGGATGTTGGTTAGAGCGGTGACCACCTGTCAGCTTTTTGGTGATTCAGTAAATGGTTCTGCTATCGCACCTGCTCAACCTGCTCACTGCTTCCTCTGTTTCTGAGGCCAGGTTGGTAATATAGTTACGCTTGTCACGTCATACACTACGCTGCACTTCTCTCATTTTTCTTCGATACATGGACTCTAGCTCGCTGCTGCTGGGATATCTACAATACGAGCTTTAAGTAGCTTACGTTCTTCAATCCGCCTCCAGGTATCTTCGGTAAGCCAAGTGCTGTGCCTTGCCTGGCTTCTACCAACAATACTTTCCGCTCTAGATGTGAAAACCTTTTTCACAGCCTTCCAATGTTCCTGGATGGTTGTCGGCAGTGAGCTGCTGATTGCTTCACCTCCTTGCGATAAATGATCCCATAATTGTTGGCGTACTGAGGGGATCTTTAGCCGGTCAATGTTATACCTAGGCATTCGGATGATATTGCGGATTCTTTGAACTGATGCAGTACGTAACTGGACAGTAGCTACCAAAAGGTGATGATCCCGTACCATACCCATGACAGCTCCTCGTCTTTTTCGGACGTCGGCTGATCGTTATATAGTCGATTTGGTTGGATGATGATTGCTAGTCAGTTGACACCCAGCTGACCTTGTGGCAAGTCTTATGCTCAAACATGGTGCCTCCTATGACAAGGTTGTTGGTGTTGCAGAAATCAACAAATTTTTCACCATTGTCATGTCGTTCGCCGAGGCCGTGCTTCCCAATCGCATGTATGAGTCCTTCATTGTCGTTGCCAACCTTGGCATTCCATGTTGTTCATCCAAAATTAATACTTTGGAGAAGAAAAATATGTGGTTCTATTTGGTTTTTTCGAAGAGTTTTGATTGATAATTTTGAGATAATAATTAACTATGAGATTTCTCTTTTATTATTTAAAGATAGGATTACACCATGAAATTTTCCACTCACCCAATAATAATCCGTCTTTTAGAGATTAACTAAAGCGATGCGAACTTAAAGCTATCAACATCATTCGGACTACTATAAGCCAACGTTCAGGAAAAGGGCGTAAACTCGAACATTATACGACCACTATAAGTTAATCGTGCAGTTCTTCTGCATAAGTTGCATAAAAACACAAGTATACTCCGTCGTCGTCTTTGGGGTTTCCCTTCTGAACCATTATAAAAGCCGAGCCAGAATGGAAAGTCAAGAACACACTAAGGAGTCAATTAACTAAAGCACTACAATTGAAAGGATTTCAATTAGAGACTACCCAGCATGAATACTCGTTGTGTGGAAGCAATTGCGATCACATGGTGCTGCTCTTAAGCTGCAAGGATATCTATCTCTTTAATAGAATAATAGTTTAAATCTTAAAATAAATAAGAAACTTCCTACTCTTATTATTAAATGTTTTTATTTTTAAGAATTTAATAAATATTAATACTAAATTGCATAAACGTAACGTGAAATGTTTTTTAATTAATTCCTTTCATGTTTTCGACTTCCACTTGTCATCTGGAAGAAACAGGATATATTTAGCAAAATGATTTGCATAATAATTAACGTTAAAATAATTTTCCGTACTACTTCACCATTTTTGTTATTGCCGCCACCTGCGTCATCGTTGACGAACTGATTCCCTGGAGTGTTGCTGCTGTGGCTGCAATTACTGAGCGGAATTGAAAGCAAAAGAAAATTCATACTTTCCTTGTGCATTAATTTTCTGCGATATCCTCTTTACTCGCATCATTTTAATAACGTCGAGCTAGAAGCAGTTTGTCGTTCGTTTATCCTGTGAGCTGTGTTTATTCTGCAGTGACGCAGGCTCTGCAGCGAGTCCAACAATTAAATGAAAAGCGGCATTGTAGTTCTACGGTTCTACTGCTTCCGTGATTTCTGTTTTTCCGTGTTGTGTGAGATCTACAACTGTCATATGCAAGTACACGAAATAACGTCATGATGGGAAGTCAGTGTAGCGCTTATGAACTGTAATGAGCATTAAAGTCAATGCAAAATTAATGAATCTATGGAAAGCGAACAGAAAACATAAAACATTAAGCCGCATTGACCTTTTGTAGGGCGCACTAGCTTGTAGCACATTGCTCACAGAACCATCCATGTAGTAATTAGTTGGTTTATTTTTATTTTTTATTGTATATCTGTATATAAAAAAGAATAAAATATATATTATTATTTAATTTATACAATTGTTGAGAAAATGAAAAGGAAAATAATAATAATATTCGGCGCGACAGACCATAGCGGTCAAAGGCCTAGCTTCTCGCGACCATTTGTGTTGCGCATTTATATTTTTGGACACAAATGGAAGGGACGTACAATTTAAGGCCGGCTCCGAACGGCGAATTGAGATGCTTTCCATAGCAAGTTATTACTCTCGAAACGTTTGTCACCCATTCGCGAGAGGTGGGACACCGTGAAAAATACTTTTGGTGTTAGTGGGATTCGAACCACGAACATCCTGCCTAGAAGCCATGCTCTTCACTGAGCCACGGCGCTCACAAGAATTTTGTAGCAGTAGTAGGTTAAATTGTGTATCCGGTAAAACCTTCAGTCCGGATAAGGGTAAATGGGCAGTAGGCTCTTTCAAATCTTTAAAAGCTCCCCGCGGTAATGGAATCTTTCCAGCGCTTCTGTAGAAAATCTCATCCTGCCGGTTATGATTGCTTTATTTAGAGCTAGCTACAACTGGGGGTACATTCCTACTATCTGGAGACAGGTAAATGTGATATTAATACCCAAACCAGGCAAAAGATCTAGTGAGCTGCCTACATAATACAGATCTAAAAGTCAAACAACATTTGTCCGCAAAACATGGTGGCTGGTTAGAATTGTTTACCTCTCTGCACTCAAGTCAGTTTGCGTACAGGAAAGGCACATAAATCACAGATGGTGTCCTTCACTATCTTGTAATTAAGATAGAATGAACTTTTCGTTCCAAGGAAGTTGCCCTGTGTGCCTTCCTCGAAATTGAGGGCGCTTTTAATAACACTGGCTATGACTGTATTGCAAGGACAATCAGTAGCAGATGTATCGAAGACCCAACCAATCATTGAATAAGGGACATGCTTGAAAGTCAAGATATTATTTCCTCCTCGGGAGAAGTGTTTGTGTCTGTGTCTGCGTCTGTGATTGCCATTAATGTATGTCCCCAAGGAGGAGTGGAGAACCTTCTATGGTCACTAGTCATTGACAATCTTCTAGTCGATCTTCATAGATCAGGCTACATCGCCATTGGTTATGCGGATGATTTGGCGATTTTTATTATTAGTGGTAAGCACTATCACTAATTTCATGCAAGTGCTTTACTACACGTTTTAGAATAGTGCAGCAGCGAAGGACCTATACATCATCAAAACCTTTCTAGTGCGTTTCACGAAAAAAAAAATTGGTCGATTTGGGACATACCATCATCAAAGACACGACGTTAGATTATTCCAGTGAGGTTAAATGTCTGAAATTCGATTGGGCTCATTCACAAGCTGGGTGAGATTGTTAAATTGCTCCATTCAGACGGATTTTTGTTTTTTAATTGATGTTATATTACCTTTTTACGTTAGATTTTCTAAAAAAAGCAGGGAGTAAAATATTTATCATCAAATTTAGTTTCTCTGGAGCGCATCTCCAAATTTGCATACGTTCTCATGTCTCGACATACGTAAATTTGACTTATGCGGTGTTTTTTTGAGTGTTTAGTGTATATTCGCTTCCGAAGGCTAAATTGCATGGCGACAGTATAATACTGATACTGGTTTGCTTCCTTAGTAAGCTTGCTATTTATCAAATCATGAATATATTCCCATTGCTCCTTGATGCTTTTGAAATCAATGATTTGCTCTTTTGTGACTTATTTATATTCTGCGGAAATTCTAATTATATTTGCAACTAATAAAGATTTATAATTCAAAAGTTTATTCACTCTGAAAACGTGCAATTTATTCAATTTCCTAGAGGACAATGCAAGACCAAGTTTTTTCGCAAAACATATCATTACTGAATTCAATAGTTGCCTCTTTGCACTATCTCTATTAAGCTTATAATACCATACTCATTATCGTTGTGTTAGTGAATATTTCACCACCATATTTAAAACAGATGTTATCCAATTTACCGCTAAATATGTGATATATGAGATAACGTGGTCAGATGCCTAAAATTACATATAAACGATCTGAATATCACTAAACAAACTTAATTTACTAAAAGAGTTTATTCTACAAGCACACGGGCAATGCATTAACTTTCCTCTCGAATTTCTAATTAATTTGAGGAAAATACTCTTGAATAACTATCTATTCTAATAGCTTTAACAAGTATAAAACTGAGATAATCCTTTGAAGATAAATTTTCTCAATTGTAAGCACAGGTATTACAGATTCGCATCCTTAATGCTATTATGAAATATTGTTCAGCAGGAGGTGTACATGGTCATAACCGAGGTAAAAGCTATAGTCATATTTAAATGACATTATTTCAGTACACAAAGTTTCCATTAGTATCATGTTTAGTATTTATGTGTGTACTCTTATTATGTGTTATCCTGAATCCTTCTTCTTGTCGAGAGTTGAAAATTAATTTACTCCTCAAAGACTTTTACTAAAACCATAATGACAAAATAACGATATGAATTTTGCGCAATTAAAAGAAGTTCAGTACTTCATCCTGTTTGGTAATGTAATCGATTATCGATGGTCATCGAAAGAGTGTGAAATATATTTTTTTTCAATATTTAGGAAATTTTGGTCAATATAATGGAGACTC
Source organism: Nephrocerus scutellatus (assembly GCA_947095585.1). Lineage (NCBI taxonomy): Eukaryota > Metazoa > Arthropoda > Insecta > Diptera > Pipunculidae > Nephrocerus > Nephrocerus scutellatus. Next base: position 17,123,151 of record OX352765.1, on the reverse strand, counting down.
ATATTGTTGTTGATCGTCTTAAGGGAACGTAAACTTATATGAGATGATTTGTTACTGTGTATGTCTTTGTTTCTGTGTGAGTTTTAAATTCCTAACATTGTATACTAATTACAAAGTTATAATATTAAATACAAAGTTAGTTTATTATTAAACATCCATATTTGACTCAGATAGTATTGGTACAGTAGCCGAATTGAAGATGCGGATAATGATGGCACGATGATAAAACGTTGTTTGATAAGTCGTACCAAAAAGCTTCCGAATACACACTGCTCCAATTAGGTAAGGTGAAGTGGCCGTCAGTTAAGACCGACGCACTTTGATCATGAAGGTCCGTTGTGATACCACATGGATCTAAACAATCCCCCGCCTACTCGTTGAACCAGTTGGAGCTTCGTATGAAGCGCAATAGACTATTAATACCAATTTTGTTTAGATTGTTGAGATCGTTGATAGAGAACGATCCCAAATGGAGCTTCCGCCTATTCGAGACGACTGGGCACGTACAAATTAGATGGAGAGTGGTTTCCTCCTTCTCCTCACCCATGCAGCTTCTGCAGAGATCGTTGGAAAAGACTCCGACGGGTGCATATCCGTTCATTTATTGCTTTAAAGCCGATATCGGTGGGTTTCATTATTTTGCTGACTAGAAACCCCACCGCGAGCACATGATGTCTTGTATGACAGCTGTAATGTATGTCATATTCTGATTTTTGTAAGACACCGCATCTCCTGGATTCCTGTTATGTCAGCCTTATATTTAGACATAGTATCGGCCACCTGCTGTGCAGCTCGAGCTCTATACAGTGAGTGTACGTTCTGTGAGAAAATTTTTAAATCGTTTAACCGTTTTCGTTAGTGTGGTCATCGTCCGTCATCAGTGTATCCGAGGCAGATTTTGGGTTCCGTAATAATAATTTTTTACGGGCGAGGTTATTGGCCTCGCGCCAACCTTACTTAGAAGGGACTAGCCCGATCATTCCGCTTTTCCTACATTGGAGGAAAATTACCGGCGGCCACGACGTGGAGGTTTGATCGCAGTTCCACCAGTCAGAGATAGTTACGGCCACATTCTTGAGCGTTCTGTGTTATTCCCCCTATTCTGCTGATGGTCAATCGTTAAAGATCGCATTTGAGAAATTTCAATGAAGGTTTGTTGTTCTAACAGAAGGTCGTTGGTACTGTTATTGTTTTCTATTAGAGGCATATTTATTACCAATGGCTGAGAATCGATCAACAGAAACTTCTTCTTAAGTGAAATTAAAACGTTTATAAATACGACGTATATGCTCCGCTGGAATGTTTTGGTCTGTTCATAATAAAACAGCATGTGAGAATGACAATAAAGTTTGAAAGTAGTTAACAAGTTAGTACGTTAGAAAGCGCTTCAGTCGGCCGGAAGTGAGTGTTAAATCAGAATGGTACGTTCGACACGACACTCTACCACCAATGCAGTAATATTTTGTCAGCAATTCGCATAGCAAACCGCAAAATAATTAAAAACTTTTCAAAACTTTTATTTTATATACAACATCAACAAGCTAATAAACAAAGCACAATAAAAAAAAACAGATCAACTCACATACTTACTTACATTCTGCGTAATTATTTCTGAAACACGTACGCGACATATAACGGAGCGTAAAATTTATTAAGGTCGTCGCGGCACAAAAACACCTGCACAGACACCCACCAAAGTGCCGTGTATCCCCGTCCGCTAACGAGATTTGCGAATGTTAAAGAAAGTAACATAAATGTTAACTAATTTTTCTGTTTAATTGTTATGCATACAATGCATATAAGTATACAGTACAACAACAAAAAATGACTATCACAACAGCGGCAGTGGCTGCAATGCACGTACATGAAATGAGTTTAAACAGAAAACGGGAGAAATCCTTGAGTTTATTTTTTTATACTTGTATCACGCACCACGCATAAATTCTACACTCGGTGGTAATAATTTAAGTACACTGGAACAATTTCAATTTGCATCGAAATGGATTTATGTCAAATGGATATCTTTTTAAAATTACATATCTTATGGCTTGTTTAGTAGAGGGTGAAATTGAGAGGGTTACGAAAGTACGAGCGAAAGTAAGTCACTTTGATTTAATTTTCCACTGACCGCTACGCAGTGCAGATCAACCAAATATCCACTAATAACTTTTCAATTTCTTGGTTGCACTTTGGTGTTTTTTGAGGGTTTTGGGAGGAATTTTGGGGGTCCTTTGAGGGTATTTTTGTGATACTTTGGGGGTCTTTAGATAGGGATCTTTTGGAAGCTTTCTGGGGATCCTATTGAGAGTCTTTTTGTTGCACTTTTTGTGGTATTTTGGGTTTTTTTGGAAGTCTTCTTGGAGTTTTTTTGTGGTATTTTGTGAGGTCTTTTGATGGTCTTTTTTTGGTAGGTCTTTTGGGATTCTTTCTTCTTTCGCTTGTATTTGGATTTCTTTTGGAAATCTTTTGGCGGTGTTTTGAAAAGTCCTTTGGGAGGTTTTTGGAAATCTTTTGAGGTTCTTTTTTACATATTTTTAAAAATATGTCTAATACATATTTCTATATTTTATATTATAGAGCATTCTTATGTATCCAGTCGTGACATTTTGTTGCGCAGTCAACTCAATAATTCTGCTATGTTATATATCGAGTCGTGCGATAACATTCCATCGATCGGATTTGATATCTGCCTCGTCTCGTCCTATTATTCTATTTATATTGTTTTTTTGCGTGCATATTAACCTGGGGAGCAAAGTAGCGGTGCTCCCTGGGTAACGCTAAATTAGTCAGGTGATGTAGTGGACACGAGCAGAGGAAGTCCTGTTTATTGTCATGGACACTACATGTTAAGGCGAGTCATTTGCGCCTAAAAGCCAATATCAAATCAGCGTCTGTTCCCCATATTAGGGACGGCTGAGGCGGGCGTCTGACTTGTAGCAAGCAGCTCGCTATATAAATGTGTGTAAATGTGGAATTGGACCTCAACTACAATTCGCGGCCCTCCAGCGCTATGGAGGTTATGCGCTATGCTAGTAACATACCTAAACAAAATACTCAAGAAACGGAAACAGGCCTTGTATACAACACGGATAGATTACAAACGACATTTGGCTATCGACACAGGACTAAGATCGGAACGTGGAATGTCCGGACCTTGTCAGAACCGTCAAGACTGTCTCAAGTTTGTCGTGATGGATCACTACCAGCTACTGTCGGTGAAGGCGACTTTCATGAACAATCAGGGCATTATCTAATGTTTAGTGGCGATAATGAATCTCAAACCAACGGAGTGGAAATATTTATAACAGCTATAGCTAAAAAGTCCTTGATTGGATTCAAACCAATCTCTGACCGCATAATTTCAGCACGATTCTACTCTAAATCCCGCAATATCACTATTATCCAGTACTATGCTCCCACCAAACCTGGCAAGAAACGATCGCAGGCATTTCATAAATGAAGTTGCAGCGGAAGCGAAAAGTGCTGCTCGATGTAGTAATATGCGTGTGGTCTACAGTGCAATCCGTAGACTTAATGTTGAAAGCGCAAAAACTATACCTTTAATTAAAGACCATAACGGAGCCCTACTATATCGTATATCACCGTTTGTTGACATACTTTTGAGAAGAGAGCAAGCTGGTTTTAGGAGCGACGGAAATGGCAATGGGTAGAGCACACCCTGTGGAAACCGGACAATGACATTACAAAAATGGCCTTTGAATGAAACCCTCAAGGAAGACGAAACCCAGGACGCACAGTGAACACGTGGCGCAGATCAATCCAGAGAGAATCGCGTACAGTAGGCGTATGGCGTGAAGACAAACAGCTGGGCAGCTGGCGAGAGTCAGACGGCGCTGGAAGGAACTGCGAAAACAATCCAGCGGCGAATATGGCTAACGTTTTGAAGATCAGGTTAATGTTTTCCACAAATCATCACGATTTGCATCAAATTTTACATCAAATAAATATTACTCTTACATAAAAAAAGACTTAAAACGCATGTATATATTTTGTGACACGAAGTGTAAGTGCGAAGCACAGGTACAAGTTTGTATCTAAAATGGCGCACACACGTCGTGTGATGACGTTGACGTGTGTTACTATAATTCTGAGAGCGTAAGACTCCCACTCACAACTGGATGGATGGTTCTTTTCTTTCAGTATAAATGTCGATGTATAATATTTATACTTCTTAAATTCACCTGAGGCTTACGAGAACAATGCGAGTACACTGCACCACAACGAAGGCAAATTTAGGTGACGCTAACAACACCATTGTAGCTTTTTCCTTTTCAAAGTTAGCTAATATGGCTAACCCTTTTATTAACTCATGTGTACGTGCGGATAATTATTCCTGTGCGTTTTTTTAAAAAAACTCCTTTTATGCTACTTTACCTTGCATATTGTGGCACATTAGTTTCCTCAGCTCAGACGAGCGGAAATGAACTTTGCTCGGAAACAAGACTTCAAACTGACGGCTACGATAGCATGCAACCAATGTGAAGCGTTTAGTTGAACACAATTCTTGTGACCACTTTAAAACTTTTGATTATACATGAAAAGGGTTGAAGCGAGACCACTGAAGCGGAACTGAAAGTGCCCAACTGAGACATGCCTTGAACTGAAAGTGTAGTACAGATGCCGAACTAACAAATTCTGATATACATGCTGCACTTTGTATTTCCAATTGCTCTATGTCGTCTCGTTCCGTGTGTTACTCTGTTTAGGCAAGTCTATGCCTGCCGGTGGCAGTATGGAATTCTAATTGATGGTTACCATGAAATAAACAGAGTGAGTGCGCCGCAAAAATGGTGATGTATTTTTTTTTTTATAAAAAATTAGCACCTTTTGAACTTCAGAGAAAAGAAGCTTGGCTAGAAGCTAACCAATAAGCAAAGGAAATTAAGTTTTATAACTAGCTGTTCCCGGGCACACCACATAAATGGACGCTTTCTTCTTACCACCGCGGTGTGTGTCCCGACCTGCTAATTTTTACATTGAAAATTTCATAAAAATCGGCCTGTATATGTCGCTGATATTAACATTTTATATTTCCCGCTCAGGAAGGGGTACATAGCATATAATTATACCCCACCTGCTTATAGTGTACATTGAAAAATTCATAAAAATCGTTTGTAAATGTGACCGATATTAATATTTTACATTGCCTTCCCCCAGGAAAGGTGAAGTGGATGTACTAAAGCTTATAACACCTGCGAAGGTGGAGGAACACCTGCCAATAACATACTATACTATATAGACAGACTATAGTAGTCTTTGTTGGCTTTAAGCAACCGTGCGCGTATTTCTGGTTCCATGCTGTTATCGGCTGCTACAGTTGACCCGAGTTAAAGGATTGCACTAGGCCAGTACATCCCCTTGTTGGAGCCCGTTGTATATATTAAATGGCTTTATAGTGATCCGGATATTTTTGCTTGGCTTATAACATTGGTCATTATCAACCTACATAGTCTTGTCAGTTTATTTGGGATGCCGAATTCTCTCATGGCTTTATAAAGTTCTACTCTGTCTATGCTATCAAAGGCGGCTTTAAAGTCTATAAAAGATGATGTAGTGAGTTTGGAAACTCTAGATATTTTTCCATCACTTGCCTAAGGGTGTAAATCTGATCAGTTGTTGATTTGCCTGGGACGAAGCCACACTGGTACGGACCAATGATTATTTAAGCGTATGGGGATATCCTGTCTTGAAAGATAGATGAGACAATCTTTTACGCCGTACTTAACAACGTTATACCACGATGATTGCTGCATGTTTTGATATCTCCCTTCTTATGTATGGGACACAGGATGCCTCTTCGCCAGTTTTCAGGCATCGCTTTTTCGTCCCATATTTGCACTATATTTTCATGAATTGCTTGGTGTATTGTGGAACCTCCTATTTTAATCAATTCCGTTGGGATCCCATCTGATCCCGGGGTCTTATTATTTTTGAGCCGATTTATCGCTATGCTATCTTAGTCTACGCTTGGTGGCGGCAGCATAGTGTGGTCTTCGGTCATTGGTGGAGTCTCTAATTCATTAGTTAGATGGCCATTTGGCAGCTCATATGCCTTTGAGAACGGTGATCAGATTACCCTCTTTGTCTTTGCAGTATGAGCAAAGCGGTTTATATTGCGTCATACCGCGGACTCTTTGGTGAACTGATGCGGTCCTTTCTCTCTGTACTGTTGTAGTTCACGGACGAGCTTCTAACAGCAGACCTTTTATTTACTTGAAACTTCGGATGTGAGTGTGTGATATAAATGTTTAAGACAACTTTTGTGAAATGTTTTTATTTCTTTCAAATAAGCGACGCAGTGTACGAACAATACCTCTGTCTGGATACTAGTGCCTCTACCCTATTATCCTTGAAAACGTCAAAAAAGAAATAGAATAAATGCGGCATTTTATCTCAATTACCGGATCATTTAGAAAATATTAACGAAAAAATAATTAGAAACGGCCACCTGATACCAGTATGGTGACATTGACATGACTATCCTAGCCTGAAAAAGTCTCCGTTCTTCTTCTGTTTCGTGATTAAAATGATATTCGTTCTCTAGTGTCTTACTCGTAAAAATGATGACAAACCACGAGTATCTTACATACGATTATATGCTGCTAACAGTTGACGCCTAATAACTGTCTGCCATTGTCTGATTTTGATGTTGATTTCAGACATTTTGATGGTGAGCGAAAAAACAAAAAAAAAACCTTAAATCAAGTTCGCTTCTTGGGATGGCAATAAATAAGAATTTTAATGAGTTCTTCCTAACACACACACTACAAATGCTTACCGCCTTTTTACACTGCAGGTAGCTGCCACAGGGAGGAGTTGTCGCCTGATAATATGCCATGCAACCCGAAAGTTATAATACGAATGTTAAACAACCCTAAGGACAACAAATTATAAGTAAGACTTTACGCAGTTGAATAATAAAACGGTATTTGTCCTGGGCAAATAAACCCTACAGAGCTTGTCAAGCGTAACTCAACGAAGTGCGCAATAATTTTGTGTTTGCGCCACATTTAGCAGATGTTTATTTTTAATAGTACGAGCATCCCCATACATATCTAATGAAAAACACAAATTTTATTTTAAGAGCCCACAAATTTATGATGACACAGCCTTGCATGAGCACGCTTCGGGAAGGCGTATATTCCGCAGCCATATGTGAGTACACCTACGTGCGAATTCAAGAAAACAAATTTTCCAGATAACTGCGTGCCTGTTGACATGTCCTTTCATTAAAATCGATTTGCGATTATCACTGATGTTGCACACTCGAGTGGTTTTGCTTGCACCTTAGTACTCATATGTGCTCTGCTGTTTGTTCTGCAATTCCAATAAAGTATATAATGAGGATTGGGATTGGGAAGCATTTACACTCGGTTAGCAAAGATATGTCATTGCTGCTAATGGTATTTCTGTGTTCTGCATTCCAGCAACAAAAAATATAATTAATTTAGGAGGCAATTTGCACCTTGCTAACGGTTCGATTAAGGTATCGTATTACAAATGCCGATGCCCTCCTTGCAACTTTGCGTGATAATCACCTTCTTTATAAAGTATGGATGTATTTGCAATATAATTTGAATTTTTTTCTTTGATAATGAATCAAGATGGTTATGTTATATAAGAATACTGTTTAACTGTTCACACTCAGTGCAGTGTGCTGTCTATATCTATCTACGATCAAAAACGGAAGACTTCGAAACATTAATTTAAAAAAAAAACCTAAATACCCTTAAAAAGCTAGAGAAGAGGCTTTGTTCCCGAAATTCCAGACCACAATGACCTTATCCCAGAATTTCCACAGGAACAAGTCTAACTTAGTTACAAGAGTTCAAAAATATAAAACAAAATCCCATCAGAAAATCGAAACAAAATTATTTTTGATAACGTGCTAAATTTCCTCCTCACCACCCATAAAGTAGGTGGGTCAATAAGTCACTGAAAATGTACACAAATTGTGTCGTGACCTTAAATTTATCATTTTTTCGTCAAGAATCATCTTTCAAAAGAAAGCACCAACATTTTCAGGCAGATCTGTCAAATAGCTTTGTTGTGGCAGCCGTTTTATATAGACGCCTACGAGCATTTTCGTTAAAATGGAAAAAAGTGAATTTCGAGTGCTCATTAAACACTATTTGTTGCAAGAAAAAACTATCACGCAAACCAAACAAAAGCTTGACAACTATTACGGTGACTCTTCACCATCGATTAGAACCATTCAGCACTGGTTTACTCAATTTTGGTGCGGTCGTTCAAGTACAAGTGATGCCGAACGTTCTGGTCGCCCAATTGAGGTCACCACACCAGAAATGGTCGACAAAATCCATGGTTTGATAATGGACGATCGACGAGTGAAAGTGCGCGAGCTTGAAAAGGCAACAAGCTTATCACATGGCTCAGTGAATTCGATTTTACATAAATATTTGGAAATGAAAAAGCTTTCCGAAAGATGGGTGCCGCGTTTGCTCACAATCGACAACAAACGCATTTGTTTGACAACTTCAATGGTGAGTTTGGCGATGTTCCAGAAAAATTCCACTGAGTTTTTGCGCCGTTTCGTAACCTTATTCCCCACAACACACCAGAAACCAAGGAACAGTCAAAACAATGGACTTCTCCTGGTGAATCGAAGCCGATTGTTTGTCAGCAAACAAGTTCATGGCGACAGTTTTTTGTGATGCGCGCGGTGTTATTCACATCGAATACCTTGAAAAGGGTAAAATGATCACCGGCGTATACTACACAGAGCTGCTGGATTGATTCCAAGCCGATTTGAAGCAAAAAAGAAAAAGTTATTTTTCACCAGGACAACGCTCCGGCGAACAAGTTCGCAGTCGCAATGGCAAAATTGCATGCTACGAAAACTTCCCTCATCCAACATATTCCCCAAATTTAGCCCCCTGCGACTATTTCTTGTTTCCAAACATGAAGAAATGGCTTGAAGGTAAGAGACTTGGGTCGAATGAAGAGGTCATCGCTGAAACAAACGCTTATTTTGAGGGGCTCGAGAAATCGTATTATTTAGAGGGCATCAAAAAATTGGAGAAACGTTGGATGAAGTCTATCGAGCTAAGAGGAGACTATGTTGAAAAATAAAATGTTTTTTTTGCCGCAAAGAGTGTTCCTTATTTCATTTTTCAGGGACTTATTGACACACCCTCGTATGTTTTGTTCGTTATGGTCCTGGGAAATAAAGAAAATTACAAAAGAAAACAGAAAAATTCGGAGAAACAGCAAAAATCATAATTTTTGTATGCACTCTCGATCATAACTGACGATAGAAATGATATATTTGGTTGATTTCTTTTTTGTTTTGTTCGTTATGCTCCCGGAGAAATTTTGAAAAGAAATATGGTTCTTGAAAGAGCGCCTAGCGGAACCGCTGTGATGAAATCGGTGAAGAAAGTTCATGACAAAGGCATGCCATTAAACAACAGAACTCGTCCCTGAGCTCGGACAGGTCGCACTCCTGTAAATATTGCGGCTGTGGCCCATAGTGTGTGATAGAATCCATCGAAGTAAACTCGACGCCAATCGCAGCAACTGGCCATTAGTCGCACAAGCCTGAGTTTACAAGGGAATAGTGGAATGGGCAGATCTGCGAGTATTTCACAAGACAGATCTGGTAGCTAGGTTAAACAATGAATACTACACAAAGACCTCGGATTATTCGCTCACAAGGTCTAGGTGGCTCAGGAATTGAAAGCAAATGATAATCCGCTACGATATCTGTTCTCTGCGTATGCCGTATACCAGCATGATAATGACGCCAATTTAGGTCGAAAATCAGAATGAGTACATTTCCATTTCCAGACGAAGTAAATTTTGGGTTCGAAACAACCACACGTAATCGTACAGAAGCCAATGCATCAACCAAGAGCGACAGTTTTTTCTTTTTTGCTGGCCCATTTTTGTTTGAAATAGCTGCTGAAACGCCGTTACATTCAATAGTGGCCGTTACAGAGCCAGCTGACCAACTTTTTAAATCCACAAATTGATGCCATGAATGTGGACGACCATTTGTTTTGAGAAGATGGCGCCACACGTCATACAAGCCGACTGACAATCGATCACTTGCGCGCCAAAGTTGGCGCCGAAAAAATAGCAATTTTGTAGATGTCAATTGGCCTGCGCCGAGCTGCGATTTGATGGCGATGTACTTTTTATTATGGGGTAGCGTTATAGATGGGATAATCCAGATACAATTCCAGCTTTAAAACATAACATTGCAACTGTAATTCGCGAGATAGGCACCGAAATGGTCGAAAAAGTTCTTAAAAACTGGACTCACAGGATGGCTTACTGTAAGGCCAGCAGAGGGAGACCAATTTATTTGTAATTCTTAGATCAGAGAGGCCATACTTCCCAAAAATAAAATTTCCAAAAAAATTTAATGTATACTTCTCATTTAACAGCGTTTTTAAAAACAAACTTTTTAATTGCACAACCTATATTTCTCTGTGTTTTATTTTTTCGGAATTTTTTGCTTAGAAATCGTTTAAGGCTTGCTGATGTAATGTATGCACGTTACTGACATTATTGTAGCAAATATCATTGTACTTTGTTCAGCTATTTCATTCAGATCTGGTCTACTTTTCATTTTCCAATATCAACGTCCAATGCCAACGATTGCCTTACTTAAAACACAATGACTCTTTTCTACAAAAAAATTAGTCCATTAGTGTATTAAGATGTAGACTCATTTCCAGCCGAATAATTCACGGTTCCTATGACTAACAATTACATAATCTGTTGCTATCAAGCAAACTAAGGAAAAAGTACACAGGACAAAAACCGTTGGCTTAAATAAAAGTTGTGAAATAGGACAGTTAACTAGAGCAGTACCATAACTACCTAATCATGGTAAAAGTTTTCTTTTAAAGATATTATAAGCTGCACTTACTTTTATTCCTGCTGCAGTTGCATTGTATTGGTTTAACCATAACCTTCAAAGAAATGCCACTGCCATCCGACTTAATTCAGATGTACCAGAAAAAACTAAACTTTTCGTTTCACCAACTCATTCATTGAAGACATCAATGCGACCATTCGTATCGCTCCTTATTACGGTTTGTTATCATTCAATCCTTTAGTTCATGTCTTTGTAGATTATATGCATACCATCAATGGCAAACTCATCCGTGCAGATGTTCATTAAAATGCATGCTATCTGAGTCCGGGAAAAGGAGTACGGGCAGCTTTTGTACAACGCCCTGAATAGGAAGCTTTCGTCGGATGTGGGGTTCCATAGATAGTACGAGTAAGTACGAGTATGGTGAATTTTAGAAAGCTTTGATATCAGCTGTTTGAGGGGTATGAGGGGCGCTTGGTTGTTTCGTTCAGATTCAAATTTTCCTCTCTCTCTCTCTCTCTCACTCTCACACACAATTTTTGAGAGAAACCTCGCTAAGTTTGTAAAGTGGAAAAGCTTCTGTGAATGTGTTCTGAATAGCATTTAATTGACGGTTTGCGAGGAATGACGGAAACGTTGTTTAAATGTTGACAACTTAAAATAGTTTCCTGTGTGAACTCCCGGAAGCCACTGGCATCCAAAGGAAAATGTTATTTCAATTTTGTGGTCATGCCACCATTGAAATTTTAGCAAAACGTCGAAGCATGAAGGATGAGAAGAGAAGAGCATTCAATCATTTGGAATTTTCCGAACGATTAATCAAGCAGCAGCATCGTTGTTGGTTATGGTGATGGCTATGGTGGCGGTTGTTGTTGTGTATTCTATGGAAATTTCTCTGCCTCGAATATTAAATGATAATGCATTCCACTAAAGCTAAGGTCAATGGAGGTAGGGCCTTACGTGCGTACTTTCGATGATGTGTTTCACTTAGTAAAATTAACCAAAACAGACAACTCCTTATTATCGATGAGGCATGAAAAGAAAAGTAGGTAGATTGTTGTGCTTCGTTCGATACCTGTAAAACAATTCAAACTTCCTCCTTGCCTAAATTAAAATTTTAGATTTCCTGAATAAAACTCTTCTCTAAAACATGATCTTGTTTCTCGCATTTAGTAAGTAACTTTTTTTCTATCTTTGGTAGGTTACCCAATACCTTTTGTCGATCCAAAAACATAAAAGTATGCACACTGTGTGATAAAAAGTAATCCCGAACCTATCCGCTTATTACCCTTTTTAGAATATTCGTTTTTCTTGACAACTATTCGTTTTCTGATAGAATCATTTGACATACAATTGACACTGACTCTAGGGATGACGAGCAATGCAAAGCGTTTCAGCCACAGATGCCATTAGAAGACCTTTATGCCATTGACATGGAACTGACATCCAATTGAATTTGATTTCTTATTCAACCGGAACTCCTCGGGGATGTACTCGATCAACTTTTCAAATACTTTTTTGCCCTTGCCACCGAATGGTATTTCTTATGCATGACGCACCAAAAAAGAAGACGGCTCGTATTGCAAAGAAAAAAGTTGTAAGTTTTTCTGCACTTGGCTTGTCCTTGGTACGTTTTCTGCAATTTTATATTTTTTATTCCACCTGAAAGAAATGTATAATTCTAATAAAAAAGTAGTAAAGTGTGTATCCTACTTTTATATTATAATTATACATCTCTTCCAGGTGGAATAGGTTGATCCTTTTCATTGTCTCCCTGATTGGCAATATAACAGCGCAATAAATCCTTGTTTAATTATTTCGAGTTTAATGGAAAAAAATGAATAAAAGCTGTGTTCATTTCATTCATTAGCTGTAAAACTCTAATGTTCAATCATTTGCCGTGCTATATATTTCCACAACTGTATCTTACAAGGCATTCAATTCTATTATTAGCTGCAAATCCCTTGAAAATCTCTTTTTTAAACAAAAAGAAGCTTAAGTATATAAACAGGGGCCGGCGATCTAAATTTAAATCAGAATGCTGTAATTTTGTCATTTATGAATATTCTTGATAAACATTTTTTTAAGTATGTTACAAAAATTTCAGATTTTATGAAAAATACGTTACTGCTCGATAAAGCCACCTTTGGCGCGGATAATAGCATCGAGTCTTTTAACGAATGCATTGCACGCTGCACGTACGTAACCAGTTTGTTTTTTGGTCCATTCTCTGTGAAGAGCAGTCTTGAATGTGTCTTCAGTTTGACAGTTTTGACACCTTCGCCTCCAAAATGGATAATATGGAGATTAGATTCAAGCCTGATGAGTTTGGACGTCATTGCTACTAAGAAAGGAAATTTAGAACGTGACTTTGTAAAAATTGTTATGTCAAACGAGCTTTATGTGAAGGTATTGCTACCAAATTTTTTGAAGGCCCAACGTACACGAGAAAGCCTCAATAATTTCTTTAGAAGCATTAACTGGCCACTTAACGTCAGTAGTGGTGTGGATGCCATTTCTGATACGATCACTAACATAATCCTCGGTGTATGAAACCGAAGGAAAATGCTTGGTATGATTTAAGCTGCAAAGGGGCTACTAGGAACCGGGAGGAATGGTTTCCGCTATGTAAAGAAAACCCCACTAAACTTATACGAGTCAAAAATGATTGCAGTACCAACCTTCATCATTATCATATTTTGCTCTACAACCGGGATCCGGTCCTGGCCTTCCGCAAAAAGTCTCTCCACTGGTCGAGCCGATGTCCATGTCATCCAGTTTGGCATCCCTAATATTTGGGCGTCCTGGCCTTGCTTTCGTTTTTCATAAATCCAACAGCAAAGGAGTTTCCGAGCAGGATCCTCTTCGCCCATGCGAGCTAGATGTCTTGCCCATCGGAACCTACCCAGCTTAATTTTTTTCTTCACGATGTCGACGATGTCATCATTATAGAGTCTTCGGAATCGTCCTTCCACACATACGGGGCCAACAATTCTCCGTAAGACTTTTCTCTCTAACGCAGCTAAAAGGTCAGAATGCTTTTTGCTAAGCCCCCAAGTCTCGGATCCATATGTAATTACTGGTATGACCATTGTCTTATATATCAGCAGCTTGGATGTTATGGTTAAGTTCCTGGATTTTTGAAGAGTCTTGACAAACTGTAGTAGGCTTTGTTAATTTTAAGCAACCGTGCGCGTATTTCTGGTTCCATGCTGTTATCGGCTGCTACAGTTAACCCGAGATAGTTAAAGGATTGCACTAATTAAAATTCGCGCTCCACTATTTTAATGGAGGGACCAATGTTGGATCTTCTACTCGCAGACGTTGCCACCATGTACTTTTTTTTGCTCGAACTTATGTGCAGCCCCAGATTTCGTGCCGCCTGTTTGATCTGGATAAAAGCTTCCTGCACAGTTTCTACCAACGATGTCAATATCGTCTGCAAAAGCCGGTATTTGACTTATAGAGGAATGTTCCTCTCGTCGTTACATCAGAGTATCTGATCACTTTCTTCAACGCCAGTTTGAAGAGGACGCAGGCCAGTCCATCCCGTTGTAAAAGCCCGTTGTAGATGTTGAATGTGCTTTATAGTGATCCGGATATTTTTGCTTGGCTTATAACAATGGTCATGGTCAACCTACATAGTCTTGTCAGTTTATTTGCGATGCCGAATTCTCTAGTGGCTTTATAAAGTTCTACTCTGACTATGCTATAATAAGCGGCTTTAAAGTCTATAAAAAGATGTTGTAGTGAGTTTTGAAGCTCTAGACATTTTTCCATCACCTGCCTAAGGGTGTACATTTGATCAGTTTAGATCAGATTTGCGCCTGAACAATGACTCCCTACCTATTTTAGCATTCATATCCCCCAGAATGATTTTTACATCATACTGAGGGCAGGCATGGAGTTCCCGTTCGACTAATTCAAAGAATTCTTTTTTTTCATCATCTGGGGAATCCTTTGTAGGTTTGTGAACGTTTATGAGGCTGACCGTCCCATGTTGCATTTACTGACTATAATAATATCAGTCCTTTTATTATATTAGTGATGTTATTTGTAAAATCAATAATACTTTTAATTAGAATTAATTAGAATTTTATTAGGATCAGGTTAGGATTAGTTTCTTATGGTTTAGTAATTCATTTTAATAATGTAACTTCTCTCCGTGCACCAAGACCTCTTTAAGTTCCGTCTTGTTCCATCTAGTTCTAGTGGCACACGTTCGTTCCGAACAACTTAGGATTTAGCCGTTCGTAGATAGCCAAGTACTTCTGTTTTAACCGGGTTGTAGTTCAACCACTACTACGAGTTCCACTGGATGATTCCATGTAACACCAGCAAATTATTTATTTAATATTACGTATTGAACCACCAATGCAATATTTAGGAAACCAAGAACCAAAAATAAAACGAAAACCTGAAAGTAAAACCGAAGGAAGAAGTGGATCGTGGTGACTGGCTCAACATGCGATCGTAGCAATCGTGCCCGGCCTCGGAAAAGTCAATCGCTTGAGAATATCGCTGCTGTGACTGGAAGTATCTAAGAAGACCGAAAACATAAACTGGAGGATGAACCGCGCAATTGCGCATCAAAACCCATATTTGTCGCAGTAATTTTCTTAAATCTTAAGCAAATGAAAATGCAATTTGTTAAAAGAAAAGTTATTACAAAAATATAATTAGTACTTTGGAACAGTCGTTCTAGGTATGCATCGGATCATCTCCTTAATATATACAATCATTTTATTAAATTAATCAAATGTTGCTTTCTCAGAAAAATTGTTGAAACTGTACTAGAATTATGGCTTAATATAATTGATGGCTCCTTGGTCGTTTTAGTGTTAATAATTTTAAATAAAATTTGAAAAGAAACCAGATAGCCACTCGCTACAAAAAGATTAGGGTTTTTTTTTTTAAAAGGTACTATTTCTACTTATAAAAGTGCCAAATCCATTTAATCCTCTAGCCCATACCTTTTAAGTTTAACATAAACCAAAAAAGAACAAACAGCGCGAAGAATACTGCCACGCAGTTTTCCTTTAATTTTCTCCATTGGAGTGAAAGTTTACCAAAAGCAATAAATAATATTTAAATTTTAATCCTTAATTTCACTGAAACGAATGCAGGGCATTTTAGGCATTCGTTATGATGATACCTTGGTTTCACTTTTCACTCAATGTCACAAATCTCACTGTGGTCCTTAAGAAAAAAGTCGATTTGAATTAATTCATCTAAATGAAGATGGAAAGCGAACACACAAAAAATAGGAATAAAAACCCAGCATAATCCTCTCGTAATGTTCAATAGCAATTTTCTTACAAGCCACCTTCAAGTGTCATTACCTTGTCCATCAAAGTGCTTTTAAGCCAACGCTACTGACAAAAAAAAACGCTCGTCTTCCACAGCAAAACCACAATGTGGCGTTAGCTGGCCATCGACGCGACTGCCGACTGGCACTGTGTGAACAACAATAAAAATAAAAAAGATACGAAAAAAAAACACAGTAGCCTTGTCGGTTGTGTCCTTGGCCGAAGTTGAATGAAACATTCATGAACGTTAAGATTTTACCGGTTCCACTACCGACGTATAGAATAGAACCGTCAAAGAGCATAATGGAGGAAAATCTTTTTCAGATAAACGAACGAAAGTGAAGATGCGAAGAAAAACAACGGAAAAGAATCTTTTATTACATGCAATGTGTTGCGGGTGAACAATGTGATAATCGCACATTGAACGTTCGAATATTCTATTTCGAGTTGTGTGAGAGTTTTTTCCGCCTATCCATGTGCTTGTTTGTTTCCCTTTGTTTTCGTATATACAACAATCGCAAAACAACACATAAAGTCTCGTGTTGCACGACAATGTAAAGTGTGCTTGAAATTGTCTTCAAATGACGCGACAATCGTAACGATACTAATGCAAGTTTATAACTAAGCTAACGTGCAACTGCTCTACCAGCAAAAACTATGAACACTTGCTTTAAATTCATTCGATTCCATCCTATTGTGATGAAAAAATTCCTACTCATTGTCTTTCCTACAGTTCTGATTGTTAATATACATATAGGGTGGCTCACGTAATGTTGGTAACCTTTTTATGGCCATTGGGTAATGCTACTCGTATAAGATCTCTATTTTATTAAAAAGATATCTTTTGTATGTGGAAACGTAGAACGTAGAATAGCAAAATTAAACAAAATGTCAATATGTGTTAGAAATCTTATTTAAAAATCAAATAACATTGGGATACAAAAAAAGTCACTGCGACCATACAATAATAATAATATTCACCGCTACAGACCGTTGCGGTTCAAAGCCTAGCTTCTCGGTACCATTTGTGTTGTTCATCTGTTTTTTTGCACACAAATGTAAGGACATAGAGTTTAATGCCGTATCCGAACGGCAAAGTGAGCAGCTTACCGTGAAAAGTTATTACTCTCGAAAGTTTGTCAGACATTCGCCCGTGTGACCGTGAAAAATACTTTCGGTGTTTTCTGGGACTCGAACTACGAACCCCCTGCTCAGAAATCCATGCAGTTAACCACTGAGCCACGGGCCCACAACTGTGACTTTACGACCTTAAAAATATTGCTCCTACAACAAGACTATGAGGAAGTGAAAAAATAAAAGTCTTGTGGCAAATTTGTAGGAACTTTTTGACTTGAGGCGTGTGCATTGAACCTAAAAATGCCATTCTAGATGCTGGCATAATTTTATATTCTCAATTAGTTGAACAGAATTGAAGGGTTTTGTAAGGTTCGCATTGTTTTTTGTACACCTCGACAACAGGAGCCATACAGGCAGATGGATCGGTAATAACAAAGAGAATGTTGCAAAAATTTAAGAGCTGACACTGATAAACTATTACCTCGAAATTGGTTCTCCGAATACAGAAAAGTTTTAACCCTTCGCTACTGGTGTTGTCCATTGAGATACACATGTGTTTAAAATTTGAAGAAAATCGGGTTAATTTTTAAAAAACTTCTACCCCTCCCCTCTACCCCTCGGTCCACAGTGCCCGATCACTCTAAAAATTTTACAAAAAGTTTTGTGCATCGTAGATGCAGAAAATTGGGTAAATTTTGTAAATTATTTGTATGGGAGCCCCCCGACCACGAGACCCGAGGGGCACCAAATTTTAATAGAACGTGTCGACATGGGAAACAAATGTGTGTGCGAAGTTTGAATAAAATCGGGCTTTAGGAAGTTGGTTAAAAATTGATCACAACATTTGGTGTGCCAGTCCGCCAGTCCGCCAGCCAGCCAGCCTGCCACGGGCACGCGAAGTTAATATAGAGAATTTAAAAATGAAACTTTGTCTGCATGTTGGTATGTCTGTATGCCTGTTCACGTTTAACTCGAAGAGCGTTCATCCGATATAGCTGAAACGGGGATGTGGTGGGCACGGTTGGGGTGAATGTTTGTGGCACACTAGGGTGGTGATGGTGTTGAGGAGGTTGACGTGGTGGGTGGCTAGGTAGTGTTTTATGAGATTGACTCGAAGACCGTTTTTTTGATTATTACGAGTGCTGACATGTGGGGGTATCTCAAGGTGGCCCTTGAAGGGTCTTGTTGATTGTGGGGGGGGGGGGGGTTATAGTGGTAGTGGCAGCGTATGAAGCATGGCTCGTTTCGTGTGTAGCGCGTGTAATGGGTTGCAATCGCGCCATTTTCACTTTTTTCGGAGTTCTTTTCAACCACCTTCCGCACGACGTCGACGGCTGCAATTTTCTAAGCAGCTCAATGTCAAGGGCCGAAGCACAAAGCGTGTGAAGCGTGGAAAAAAGGAAATAGCCATGACCCCAAAACGGATATTTTAGCGATTATTAACAAATAATAAAGGATTGTGTGGCGTGTTTCTATATATACATAAAAGTTTGTATCCGAAAAATGAAGTTTTTTTAAATTCACTTGTTAACGACTATTATTAAAATAACAACTTTAGGATGTTAACAGATGTACATTCACCGTAGCGTCGTCACGACGATCACTGTAGATCAAATTTTATGATTGTTACGGTAAATGCTACAATGGTCTGTAAAGTAGATGACACAGATATGCACCTTCAACTCTCACCACAGTTAATAGAAATAGTTAATCTATTATCTTCTCTGTTCTCACTTACTGAAAGTCAATCAGAAGATTGAAATCAACAAAAAGGACACAATAATCCGCTTTTCTATTGCACTTGATGTTCTACTTTAGAAAGGTAAAATATTGTAAATGTAATGTCATTCACAAAAGAATTCTATTGAGATACTTCAGCTGTGATAAATCCCACATAAATCGATTTCTAGTGTAGAAGCTTATTGTCTACGAGTGGCATTTCTTTTGAATTATCTTAAGCAGCAATCGATCTTACAATCAAAGGAACATCGAGTATGTTAGCAAAATACTGTACTCAAGCTAAGGGTATGTTTTCCTTTTAAAGATGGCATTTTATTGTTCCCATTGAATTGAATTGATTGAATTATTCCTACTGAAATTGATCAAAATTGTACTGAACTACTCCGACTTATCCTGGATTACCACTAACATTCCTTAAAGCAACTTTTGAGTAACAAAACTAAAATAAAACATGAACTATTTCTAACACCACCAATGTTACAAAGCGCCACCCTAAGTGTGACAGGAGAAATTATGTTACATTGCAAAAGAGTTGATGTTTTAGAAACAACAAAAGCGACCATGTCCTTGTCTCTAATTCTATTGTAATAGTTTACTGATAGAAAAAACTCATAGTATACAGTTACCCTAAGTGCATATAAACTCTTAGTTTCGCTTCCATTGATGTAGAATCATAAACTTAACGCAACGTAAAAAAACAAACAACCAAAATGAGTTCGAATGAGTAGAGAACAAGCACAGGACAGGGATAGTATAAGGAGAGCATCCTTCAAGATGAGCTGAGATGAATGTAAATTCTGTGAAATATAAGACATTGTTGATGAGTGCATAATAAATCTGGGTGATTCATCATCAAGAGTATCGTTAAATCCTTATATTATTATACTTTAACTTGAGAGCGCAAGATTTTTGATTTGATTTTATGCAGCTACTAAATGGCTCATAAATTAGAGACAATGTGGGCTTCGTAAAATAGCCAAAGAAGACAGCTGTCGTCCTTGATTTTAGAGATTTTTTTCAAATGAAACAAAATGATATAATATTTTCAGTGCTTCCTTTCGGCTGTCCGTCAAAAAAATCAGTTCAAAAGATTGATTCAAAAACATAACAGAGACTTTTAGAGGACTTCTTTTAAGAGACGCTATTTTTAATGCCGCTTACACTAATACGCCTCCATATTTCAGCTCATTGTGTCAAAAAGTTCCACTAATGATGATTTATTTTTTTATTAAATTAATTTATTGTAGATTTAAGCACAATTTTGTGGGGTAAAAAAAACGCATACTCCTTAATCTTTATTTCTACGTTGAAAATTAGAGTTTTAAAACTCAATTACATTTTATAACTAATATTACATCTCTTTCTTGAATTGCAATTTAGCTATCCCTGTAGCCTAAAATACGAGAAAATATTGTACAACACTCAATGAAACATCCTTCCCTCCAATGAATTTGAAAGCAAAACAAACAAAGGGGAGCAAAAATCCAAGGCAAATTATCTTCCGCGCAAGGCGAATCTCATAGAATTTATGACTTGCAGCGAAACTGAATTCATTATGCGCAAGGAACTGAGAGATTGCTTGCTTCTCTGAATGCATAATAACAATGTTTTATAATAGTAATAAACAATATGAGAACAACCATTTATTTTTATCATAGTTGAGTTTTGTATTCCTTCTTCCCTAAGCTGAATGTATAGAACAAATTAATCGACATAGAAAAACCACCAGAGTCGCCCACTATATTATATACGAGTACTCGGACTAAAAGGAGAATTTTTTGAATTTTTCAAAATTAATGGGCGTGAAAACATCACCCTTCGAGTAGAACCTACATTCTGTCTCTGGGCCCACACCAATTTTGTAAAGATGATATCGCCAGCCAATATTAGCTTTGAGGTTTGTGTTCCAAACAATTTACCAGTGCAGTTTCAGGTTCTATAAACGCAGATTCTGAGCAAGCCATCTAGCCAGTCCATCTGCAGATTCATTGCCTGCAATTCCCTGATGAACCCAACTGAGTTTGACTTTGTTTGACATCAAATTGGACGACAGTGCTCTAAGTGCTGCCTGTCTATCTGAAAAGATATATATTTTAGCGCCTTTAATCTCTTTATTTAAGTAATTCCCGGTGCAGATCTCAATGCATGGAGTACTACCTGGAAAACCGAGGGACTTTTTCCCATTGGTGTTAGTTCAAAAGACACCAGCTTTAACTCCAGTTTCCAACTTTGATCCATCTGTAACCCAGACCAGACCTCTAGCGTCCAGTAACGGAACACCATTACACCAGTTTACCGGCTCAAATATTTCTACCTCAAATTTCCTTCCGAAACAGTGCTCCCTAACCATAATGTCGGGGACAGTGCAGAGCATGTCTCTTTCAGGAATTGAGTCAAGAATTTTCAGGTGTCCCACATAGTCACCCGGTTTGTACCCGTATTCTAGTATACAACAGCTTCTAGTGCTGTTGTGGGGCTGATGCGCATAGCACTCACTATACATAGACAGGCAGCTCTCGCTCTTTGTAGCTTTTGAAGCTTAGTTGCCGTTGTCCGTTCAAGAACATTCGCGTCGATGAACGCGTACATGATAATAGTTATTACCATCATTGTGGTACATCCAATGTACAATTTTAGAAAAGAAACGAAAAGAAGACTGGTCGATTTTGGACCTATCATCATCAATGGCACCACATTCGATTATTCCAGTGAGGTCATCCTTGATAAACGGTTTTTTTTTTTTTTTTTTTTATTTATATTTAAACTATTGATGATGATAGGTCCAAAATCGACCAGTCTTCTTTTCGTGAGAGGCACTAGAATGGTTTCTCTGCTGCACCATTCTAACACGTGTGGTAAAGGACTAGTGATAGTCATGCAGTGCTTACAACTAATAAAAAACACCAAATCGTCCGCGTAAGCAATGGCGATGTAGCCTGATCTGTGAAGATCGACTAGAAGATTGTCAATGACTAACGACCATAGAAGGGAAGAAGCACTCCCTGGGCACATCCCTTAACTGCAGTCACAGACACATTCACTCCTCCCGAGGAGGAAATAACATCTTGATTATTGATTATTGAAAGCACCCTCAATATCGAGGAAGGCACACAGGGCCACTTCTTTGAAACGAAAAGTTCCTTCTATCATCTTTACAATTTAGTGAAAGGCACTGTCTTGCCTTACCTGTACGCAAACTGTCTTGAGTGCAGAGTGGTAGAGAATCGGGCTCTAATATAAACATCAATAAGTTTTGAGGAAAAATGATGCTAGTCCAATAGGTCTGTATAATTTAGGCAACTCGCTAGGCCTATTACCTGGTTTGGGATAAATATCACATTTACCTATCTCCAGATAGTAGGTATATACCCCCAGTTGTAGCTGTATCTAAATAAAGCAATCATACCCGGTAGAATGAGATGGACTTCCCTCTGTAGAGGGATGGAAAGATCCCATCACTGCCGGGAGCTTTAAAAGGTTTAAAAGAGCCTACTGCCCATTTAGCTTTATCCGAACTGAAGATGTTACCGGAGAAACTATTTACCCTACTTTCAATACAGACTCTTTGGTTAAATGCGTTCGGGTATGTGTGTGGTGCACGAGTAGACGAACCTAGGAAATGAACCTGGAGTAGGGCCATCGATCTTTTTAAATAAACCTACACAGTTTGTCTGTTCCTTTGCTAATGCTTAATGGACTTGTGTAGCTACTAGCATTTCGACAATTTTCTTAGCATTTCCTCCATGTGACACGTTTGGATCGTCTTAATTCAGAGTTGTAGTCTGTAAGGGTGAACCTATATTTGTCCCAACTCTTCGTCTGTTTAGCAGAGTTACAGAGTTGTCTGACTTTCTTGCTAAGCTTAGCCAGCTGGTCGTTCCCCCAGAGAACCTTTCGTCTACATGGCATAGACCTTATACTTGACATAGCCCCAAAGAAAAAAGTCCAGCGTACGATTAAATAAACTCAGGAAGTTTGAGTTTTACAGGCAATTTTTATATCAAATTACCACAGTGAGACTACGTAGTTGTGTGAGCATTTTGTAATCTGTACTCTGTCGCCTATAGCTATTCGAGCTGCAGCAGATCTTCTTTCTTCTTATTCTTAGTGGAACTGGTAGAAAAGCTTTTAAATGATTATCACACATAAAATAACATGTTCTTCACTGGTAAATATCATGACATTGTGAGGACGTAATTCCCCCCCTTACCTGGGCTCTACTGGTAACGAACAAACTTAAACTTCTTTTTTCACTATTATTTATGTCAATTCACAAGGATCATTTTAAAACAACAGTTTCTTCTGTTTCTAGTTTATCTGTAGTTTTTTTAAGGACGATATATCAATCTTATAAATGTACAGTCCATTGAATGTTTTACTAGATATTTAATTTTATTTATAATCTTAAAGTTGATATAGTTCGTTTGAGTTAAATAAACATTTTATGCTTAGAATTTATCAGAGTTCTGATCTAACCAGAAACTTAATGTAAAGAAAAATTTGCAATAATCATAATACATATTACGATAACATAAACAATACGATGATGAGACGAAAGTCAGTTGTTTTCACATCAAATCCCTAAAGAGATACATCCTTAAAAGTATTATATTCAAGCATATACCTATTAAGTTTAAAGTGAATCACACAAACAGATGCTTATTTCCTGCATACTTCCTGACTGGTTGTTCATTATTGACATATGTATCCACTCAACTTCCATGCACAACTTACCAGCGAAACCTCTTATTGCTAAAGTTACTCGTATAACGTTTAAGTTTTTATCATTGAAGTCCTACTAAATTATGGTTATACAGTGAAACAGTTAAAGGCATTGCCATGATCAGGGTGTGCATTCTGCTTGGCCTTGTTACCACTGTCATGGCTAAGAGCACGAAAGATGTGTGCGATATGAACTGTGTGCAGTCTTGCGATGTCATCTTCTCCACATATTTAAACGGAAGGAAGGTTACATTGCAAGTCAAGTTCTTCATCGTAGCGTATACAATGGTGGTAAAAAAAACAGTGAATATCATTCAAAGAACATCTCTTTTTAATTGCATTTCAACATTTCTGGATCGAGAAAAATATATTTCTTCTAGCTTTACGACATCAGGAGTTGAATTTAAAACTTAGCTTGGTTGAGAGTCAATTTGGTGAAGACTTAGGCAGAATGTGTAAGAATTCATTCGTTAAAAATCGGCTCATCCTTTTTATTCATATTTTGGAAACATTTAGACAGAAACTATTAAGATTTTGACCTGCAGCACAACCTGTAACTCAATTTAGACATTGCCATACCCATTTTTGTACGACCCTAAAATATTCCTAGCCTGTATGTGCTATTTTCTTGACAACCACTGTAAAGATGTGCAAAGAGAAAATTTAGTTTCCTGCTAACCGTAAGAAAACCCCCACTTATCTTCTAATGGTTTTCTTTCTCTTCGTAGAAAATCAACGATGTCTAAAGGGCAAGGATATCCCTCAGCTATCTTGGCACATACACATATGCAATTGTACATACCACCCTAATGCAACACAAATTCTACAATTTACTTCAAGTGGTTAACGAATTATATTGTACGGTGTACTGAAACTTTAATAATCCTTGAGTTGTCGTCCTTTTTCGCTTTATTTAATTAAAAGTTTTATGTTTATGTAATAGAACTAACGATGATATAATTACATTTTTTAAACTTCAAATATTTAAAGCAACTGTTTACGAGGGATGTTTACTTAACTCTTAAAAGAATTCTGGGAAATGGGCATTATTGTGCAAAGGAGCACATAAAGAAGAGGTATCTAGAATGATTTCCTTCGACGTTGGAAAACATATGGACGGTGAAAATGTACGGGTACCACTTTTTACTCGTTTGAAGAAGACCTACAAACTGGAAGGAATTGGAACTGTAGTTTAAGGTTAACTTCAGCTTAAAGCAAGTATCACGTAATGCATTTAGTATAGCAGTCACAATTTAAAGAAGAATTGAAAGACTTTTCGTTAGCTTAGAAACATTTCAAGGTATTAGTGTTGTGAAAGATAACGCAGCAACTGCATACATGCATGGATAGGATGATATTCGTAGCAGACAGGCGACATATGGCATGGACTATAGCCATTACACTTTTAGTAGACAAGACGTAATTTTTCTGTGAGATATTTGTGGAATATAATATTTGTTTGGTGTTGTGATTGTTCACTCCACCGCTTAAATTCTAAAAATGCAACCAGCACCGTAAATTCTGAATTATAATCATCTTCTTTCTTCTGCCAAATGGGATTTCAATGTAATCTCTGTAAATGTTGGAGTAGAAAATTGTTGAACGACGACAACGCTCAATGCTAACCGCCAGTTCCAACTTGAAATCAATGTGGGCTTTCAACTGTATCTCATGCAGAACAGGTGTGCAGCTATTTATGCACATCTTATCGCTGTGATATCCTGCAATTTTTTCCAATTCGATTCATTTCGTTTCTCATGGAATTGAATCTTGTAAATCGAATTTAAATTCGAGAAATCGGAATAATGTCATGAGAATCCCAGGAAGGCAAACTTTATTTGCATTATTTGAATTCAAGTCGCAGCAAGCTGGATGATTCTCTTTTATTCTTCTTTTATGGATGGTATCACATATTTCTGCTGAAAAGGTCGAATAAATTGCTCAAAATATATTTTTGGGAGGCATTTATTTAAAACAATCAAAAATATGCGGGTTCTTGTTTTCTTTAAATACCAAAGAGATGTGCAAAATTTCAGAACGCTACTTTAAAAAAAATTCTAGAAAATTCAGAAAAGCATGCGATTTGTAAAAATAATTCGTATAGTGTTGACTTGACTTGACTCAGGTGGTTGACTATTAAGTGCCTTAGGCCATCAGCACTTCAGATTTGACATTCCCGACAAACTGGCACATGCTTCTTTTAGATATGTTCCAAAGTCTACGGACTTAAATCTGTATCGGGGACTTGTCCTCTCTAAATTGGATATGCTTTTCACACCTATAATGTCCACACTGTACCTAGATGAAGAAGCGTACCAATTAAATGATGTTTTACTTACTTCCAATCAGACAGGGACACAGCTGTTCCCTAAAACCAGCTTGTGTAAACGAAACTTTCCCTTGTAGAACGACCAGAGGAAATGCTGCGAAAATATTATCGAAATGCGCGAATCAATAAAGGAATAGGTTAGGATCAGACAAACTGTGTAGGTTTATTAAAAAAGGCCGATGGCACCTATACGTCGGACCATAAGAATACAATCAGAACCCAACTCCAGGTTCATTTCTTATGTTCGTCTTCTTGTGCACCATACACATACCGAACGCATCTGTATTACTAGTAGGGTAAATAGAGGTAATGGACAGTAGTCTCTTCCTTTCTTCCTTTCAAAGATCCCGGCGGTGATGGGATCCTGCCAGCGCTTCTACAGAAGGTAATCGATCACATCCTGCATCCTACTTTATTTAGAGCCAGCTACAACTGGGGGTACATCCTACCTGGAGACAGGTTATTGTGATATTTATTCCCTGCCTAAATCATACAGCTACCTAAATCATACAGTCCTATTAGTCTAACATCATTTGTCCTTATAATCATGGAGAGACATTGATTTGTATTACTAAAAAGCATTGCCTACAATTAGACTCAGTAAAAAATACAAATTTCATTTTACGGTTTATTCGTGTGGAACTGGTAATCCAAATTGTTCTGGTATTTTCTAGGTGGTTCTCCAAGAATAGAACTTTCTCGAAATTATTGATAAGGTACATGAGTAAATACAGCAGTTTTATCGCAGTAATTTGGAATAACAGTGTTTGAAGTGAATAATAAGTAATCACCAGTGTAAATTTGTCAGGTTTTCATATTTTTTAATTAAAGTTATAATTGTCTTATGCATTTTTTCATTTATTGGAATATATTGTGATAATATTCATGAAAACGTACTTATAATGGACAATAGGTATTCGGACGATATGCTCCTACTGAAGTAATATTCGTTTAGAAAAATATCACTTTTCGAAACATATTGCTTAAGCTATTTAGTTAAAACATTTCCATTGAAAATTAAATTTACGTTACATAAAGAATACCTGGAGCACGAGATAATCAAACATTCAACATGCACTTACCGAACATTAAAAAAAATAAATGTAAAAAATAACGTATGGAGTATAAATCTACCCCTTTCGGGCCATTAATTGAGTTATTCGCAGGAATACATTTTGCCTATACACAAGGACCACTGCTTCCATTTCATAGCGTCGATCATCGTCCATCGTCCTCGCGATACCAACAGCCACTCGTCGTCGGTATCCTTTCTGAGGTAAAGTTGTGACTATAAATTGAATAAAATACTCGGCTCTTTTAGAATTGGTAGGAGAAACATGCGGCAAACTATAGCCACCAGAATGCCTGTCCCTGTGCATGCTTGTCTCGCCGACTGAATACACCCAAAACATAAAACTCTGAATGCTGCCAGCAATGGAAAAACCAACAGGAATATACTGTGTCTGAGGTGAGGGATAATAGGGAGAGAACAATGCATGGTAAAATTGATTAATGTTGGACATTTATCACCGAAAAATGTCAAGGACATGCCGAGTCACAGCCAGACTTGTACTCGTATAAGTGTGTTTCCGAGCGGACAATTGAATTTTCCGCATTGTCATGTCACTCCATTAAGATGGAGTTGTCAAAGGGATGTGAACATTCGGTACAGCTCACTCATATATGAAAATCCAACAAAACTAACACGAGCAACAATTTGGCTACGAATATAGGCGGCATTGAGGAAGCAATTGATGTCGTACATTTCTATTGGACAGAGAACAACAAACGGGTTTACAGGAAAAGTTACGTCAGAGACCTGTCAGCCTTTTCTCTAATGAACATTATTCAATTATTTGATGCTAGCTTTTCCCGGGAGCTCCGCCAATCCCACACATGAATACCGGTCTTGTCTTCACTGCCACGGGAGGGGTGTACTATTGCCTAAACCTAAACAACGCGCCACCTCGATCTATACGCACTATGTCGTTTACCGAGATTTTATTAAGACGCATATTCTGTGAAAGTTTCAGGATAATCGGCCGTCTAGTTTTTGAGTATTTGAGTTTTTGTTTCGATTACAAACCAACAGACATTCAGTTTTATATTTATATATTTATTTATTTTATGTATATATATATATATATCGTCATTATTATTATCGTCATATTTGATCTACAACCGGAGTCCGGCTATGGCCTCCCGCTATATATATATATATTGATTATAGTACGTACAAAGCAACGCAGCACATAGCACACAGTCATTATTACGCCAGTATAGGCGTGATGTTCATACAAAAGATAACACAGAAAGCAGCGCAGCGAACAATGCAGCACACAACACATAGTCATTATGATGCGCGACCGTTTTTTCGTTGGCTTTATTTACAAAATTGGTCGACACGAAATGCCCTTTTATTCAAAGGGGCTAATATATAGTCTATATTCACGCTAAAAGTCTATTCTAAATATTTGTGAAAGCCTTTTCGTGGTTGTAGGTGTCGCTGGAGTCGAGATATTCTTGTGAATGTCATTCTGCATATATATCTAACCTCATCACGCCTTAACCACTAGACTTATCGAAGTCATATTCACACATCACTGGATTGACAGAAATGACCGTCTGAAGTTGGTAACACTTCGTGTCAGTCACCCGTATTCTGGCAGTAGATTGGCAACCATAGGTTATGCGAGAACACTAATGACAATGGCAGCAAGCAAAATTTTGGTCGTTCCGAGTTCAAGGTTTGCGCGTCAAAATATCCAAAAGCTACCAGGGTATCTACTGATGGAGCCAATCGCTACCAGATAGACCGCCGCCACAACCCGAATCTGATGATGGTACAAACGTACCGAGGTGCCAACGTCGACTGGGACAACTATCTTGTTGGTATGGTGCTCCGAGCACGAATTGCATCATCACGAAAGACTGCAACCGCGAATCAGATTCGAGTCAACAATGCTGCCCTTCGCAACGAAGAGACCAGAAACAAATACGGTCAAGCAATGAGACTCGCCCTAAATGCGGGGAGGGTAAGTCCTGGGGCTGAGATTTCGGGACTCGCCCTTAATGCAGGGAGAGTAAGTCCTTGGGCTGAGATTTCGGGCGTAGAAGAGAAATGGCCTTAATAATACTGTCATGAGTACTACTGTATCCATCTTAGGCAGCATTCGTAGAAATCGGAAAGACTGGTTTGATTATGAATGTAACCTAGCGACTGAACGTAAGAATGTTGCGTACCGAGCAACTAAACAACCCCATAGAACGCTGTACGTTGGCAAGGATGGTAACGAATGTACACAGACCTCGGCAGCGGATGACCAGTGACGAAAGCGAATATGTAAATGACGTCGGCTGCGAAATGCAAAGAAAACGTTGTATGTAGATTAATTGTTCTAGAACTTACCGAGGAGTGATCCAGACAGCGCAATGACAACTAAAAAAAGCGACTAAGAGGGCGACTTCCTACGTGCCCGCCCTGTTATACTATTTTGCTTTGCAAAATTTTTAAGTTACGTGCTGCGATGTGATTGGTCAGTCCCGGTGGCGTGGGGTTATTTTAGCTGTCTTTGATTTTCGATTTTCGTACCTAATTGTTGGCCGCACTGCGTTGATACAGGGTGCACTCGAATTTGGAAAAAAAAGTATAAAAGAAAAAGAATTTTGTTCCTCACAGTACGTTCCGGTGGTCAGGACACCTAACTCGTATAAGCGAAAAGGATCCTACTCAGAAAGTCCTTTGCGGTAAGATTTATGGAACACGACAGCAAGACCGGCCAAACCTCCGCTGGAAGCTTGGCGTAGACCAGGACGCCAAAAGTTTAGGGATGCAAAACTGGATGACATGGGCTCAAAATCGGGACCGGTGGAGAGAAATTTTGCTGTAAGCCAGGACCGGACCTCGGTTGTAGAGCCAAATAGGATGATGATGATGATCTACTTAAATATTTCTTCAACATTATCTTTCAATATTGTCATCATAGTCATTATCGTCATGTCATCATAGTCACATTAATCGATCTTTCCCTTAATGTGTGTGATTATCATCATCATCCTCTTTTTTGATTCTGAATCCAGGGTCCGATCCTGGCCATTTGTAAAAACCTCTCCACCGGTATCGATTTTTGGCTGATTTTTGTTATAATTGTATACTTATATACATATAAATTTTTATTTTATCATAAAGTACAACGAATTGTACAAAATTCCCCAATACGTTATGTATTATGTTTATCTTTAAAATAAATTTCCTTTTAAATCGGTACTGAGAATAATGCTTACCCAGTTATTACTGAAGGAGTCCCACAGAAGAACTGCAGAAATATAAATCTCAAGCAAAGACGGTCGATAATTTTTATCCCTCCCAAGAAAAGAACGACTGTCTGTTTGCCCATCATTCAAGAGCTTTAAGTTACACAAGCAAAACATTTTATGCTTTATGAATATTAAAACGCCTTTATTATTACGAAAAGGGTACACAGATTATTATGATGAACAGTGTACACAGTTGGAGTGCAAAATAGTTTCTTTCCTGCAAATGAAACACGAACGAAAGATAAGTTGTGTCACTCTATTGCAACTGCACTCCGCGATCTATACGCTGTCTTATGCTTGGGCAGAAAAAATGTCTATTGCCAAGTCACATCGCCTGATTGAAGAAGACGGAAAAACTCTCACGCATTAGGAAGGAGCTATTCCATTTTATTTGCGTATTGCAAATACTTTAACTAACATTGCAGATTTAAGCGAGTGTTGGTCAAATAAAATCGCTAAATTGGATGATATGATGCTGATGTTTTATTCGTAAGACCGAAGCCGATTTAAAGATTTTTTGTATGATTTATGCTAAGATACTAAAAATGTGCATATAAATTAAGGTCGTAAGATTGAGCAAGTTTTGTGAAAATACGAGCATCTATGACAGCAGGCGATTTTAGAAAGGACTATATTACTGAAGTTTATCGTCCACATAAGACTCTTTCTCGATTTGCGCTTTAACCAAACGACTGCTTTCATATCGCTATACGCTCATTCTCAGTGCTGAACAGTCATATTTTATTTCTCACTTCTTGTCTGGATAAATGCTGTTTAAAATATTTATGCAGCCATTAATGGCATTTGTGTGGATCTCCAAAAAGTGTATAAAAGCTTTCCCAACGATGCCTATATAATGATTATATTGGCTGTAAAATGTTGTCCGCCATAAATTTGTAAACTGAAATCTTCTTAAAAAATTTAGGTTGTATTGGTGTATGAGAATGGCACTCAACAACAACTTGGAGGGTTTTAAGGAATTTACGGAATGGTTCACATCTCTTATAATGATTCGAGATTTGTAACGTTTCATCTATAAAAACTCCAAAGTGATTTCTTCTATATAATTATCATGACGGATGATACTCAATCATGTATAATGTTTAAAAAAAAAAATTAATTCATTGTTTGTCATGTGAAATCGAGCAATTTACAAGCTCACGGAGGCAATTAATGAATCTCTCGTCCGAGTCAATTCGCTCTGACCACCTGACGTTCACTGATGATTTCATTTCAAAATACCGCACAAAATTGCAACTGAAATCGTAAATTGTGATATCGAACTTTCTGATGAAACGTGAGCTGGATGAACTACAACAACAAACGTTAACTATACTACGTGTGTTTTTTGGCGCCCGTAGCGAGATTGCTTTCGGTTTTTGTTTGCCTCCCCATTATGGCAGAAAGCTGATACGTTGAATGCAGATTGTACTTTTACAACACAGAGCGAGCGTAGTGCGCTGGCCACAATTATTGCATTTTGTATGCAATCGTACTTGGGAGATATCAACAATTTCACGTGCAGACTCTAGTCGATCAGAATGACTCTAGGCTGTTTGATTTCAGTATTCAAATAAAAAAAATTTAGCTTCCAGCGACTATCAATTATTGCGATTGTGTGCCAATAGAAATGAAGAGCGTTTTGGAACGCAGCATTCAATTTATTTTCCTATCGATTTTTACCTCAGGATAAGAACTTTAACAATTGAGAGGCCAGCTTCTTTGAGTGAGTGTTAGAGTAGATTGTTTGCGCATTCGGGCTTAGGACAAAGTTTTTTTTTTTTTTTGTAAGAAATAGGAAACTTCGGGAAACTACTTTTTATCTTAGTAAGAATTTTGAAACTTTGTTAGATTGAAACACGTGAAACACTTCCCTCTGTGACATGTCATATTTCCAATATAAATTTGAACAAAAATACTAACAATACGAGCTTTAAACACCATTGCAATAAATCAGAATTTGATTTATCTAAAAAAATGAACGTATCTAACACAGCTATTTCACCTCCAATTCTTCCTCATTTTACTGCGGATGGTGGACAAACATATATCGTATGTCCTTGCTATAAATTCAGAATACACATTGTACTGTCACTTTAGTCATTTTTCTGTTTTATTTTCGGTGCAAGCATTGGGATTTTCTAGGACTTGTAACATAAAATGTTTGCATTACATTGTATACAGTTGCCGCCGATGGATACGTACATGAATCAATAGGCTGAGAGGATATTTGCGTTTAATATTAAGGCTATTGTTTGTTTTTTGGAATATAAATGATAAAAGTACAAATATTTTATAAAAAAGGCCGCTCTCGTTCATTTAAATTTTATAAATTTTAAGCGAAACAGTACTGAACACAAAATCCATAATTCTTCCATCGATGTGTGTGGTTTTATCCTGCGGCGAACATAAGCCAGATTTGCAAACCAAAAGTAACTCGCAAAGAGAATCCATCCTTTCAGAATTTGCAAGTTTGTTAATTCGCAAACACACCAACAATTCTAGTCTAATGAGTATTTATAATTTGACGGATTATGATACCGTATTTTACATTGTAAAGCTAAACCCTTTCAAAACATAAATCAGTCTCAACATGTGTACTCTGCAAGTGGGAGTCTATGGATTCAGATATGTAATCTACCGATCGATTTCTTCGGCAAGCAAAGAGCGGCCAACACGGCTGTCTGCAGTACATTAGTAGAAATTTCCGGGCAACCAACAATAAACAAGTCGTTAGAGAATG
This sequence comes from Nephrocerus scutellatus, assembly GCA_947095585.1. Classification (NCBI taxonomy): domain Eukaryota; kingdom Metazoa; phylum Arthropoda; class Insecta; order Diptera; family Pipunculidae; genus Nephrocerus; species Nephrocerus scutellatus. The sequence goes on along the minus strand of OX352765.1, from coordinate 17,090,044 downwards.
AACTAGCAGCCACAGTCTACAGAACTACAAGTCTCTCTAGAGAATTTTGAAGAAGTGGTTCTATACCAAAAACGAAGCTGTGCCACTTTCACTGACAAAACTCCAAGCTAGAGTATGGTAAACTATGGTAAACTAAATGTAAACACTTTCATCTTCCAGACTACCGCAACGTGTATCATCCGTTGCGAAGGGGTATTAACTTGATTGAAATATAGAGCAATATTCTAAATTGGCAATCAGGTCACTGGAATCAGTTGCTCTGACATCGTGGGGAACAGTAGGGTAGACGAACTTGCTAGGCACGGTACGACTCTACTCGTGATAGCGGAAAGGCGAGTGTTAAGAGGCCTATTAGGACACAGTTAAGTTCAGGGATTCGTTCTTCAGCCGCACAACACGTGTGTGGCCATGCTCTGACTTTCCACATCACTATGATCCACAGACATTCAAGACACAAGCTCATAGATATCTCCTCTCTTCTTCTACTTTTCCTTAACGCCCACGCTGTGCCAAGCATATAGCCGAACATAATAAGGGTGCGAACCTCTTTTCGCGTGCGCAAATTATAAAAAAAAATGTAGGGTTGAGATACACTCTTACATGCAGCATAGCAAGAAAAAAATGGCCTTAGCTATTAAAGACGAAAATTAAAGAAGGCTAGAGGACACGAAGTTTTTGGGGAACATGCGTGACAACTGGGTCTGAAATTCAATTACTAATGTAAGAGTCGAGGTGAAGGACAATTTAGTTCATTTTCTCTGCTCTTTGCTCGCTGGGTCCTGCTCCCTGCTCTCTGCTTTCTTTTACAACAATTATTAACCAAGTAAGCACTTATTGGCATAATTCGAACTAGGTACTAAATTTTAATATATTCGCCCTGTAGTAAAAACTGGGTCTTCAACCAAAAGTTGTGAAATTTGTTCAAAGTATCAGTTAAAATCCAGTTAAAAAGATAGGAGGAACTGTTCGTTCCAAAGAAATAACTCTGTGTGCTTTCCTTGACATTGAGGGTACTTTCGATAACACTGGCTACTCAATAGCAAGAGCAATTAGTAGCAGAGGTATCGAGGACTCGACCAACCAATGGATAAGAGCCGTGCTTGTAAGTCGAGCTATCATTTCCTCCACAGAGTGAGTGTCTGTGTCGGTGACTGCAGCTAAGGGCTGTCCGCAAAGAGGTGTCCTTTCTGACCTTCGTGGTCACTCGTCGTAGACAACCTACTAGGCGATCTACATAGATCAGGCTACATCACCATTGGCTATGCTGACGAATTGGCGATTTTAATTAGCAGTAATCACAGCGTCACGTTCACGTCTTAGAATGGTACAACGGAGAAGGGCTTTCCATTAATCCTTGCAAAACCATTTTAGTACCTTTCTGGAAACGAAGACCGTCCGAGTTGGGACCTATAATCATAAAAGGCACTACATTAGTGTATTTCAGTGAGGTTAGATATCTCGGAATTATCCTTGATAAACGTCGTAACTGGAATTCTCAAATGAAGTTCACCATCTAACGTGCCACTAGGGCCCTGTGGGCCAGTAGATGACTTTACGGCAGAACTTGGGATTTTAATCCTAAAATGATACATTGGATGTACACTATGATGGTGAGATCTAATCACGTACGCGGCCATCGCTTGGTGTTCGAAAGTTCTTGAACAATCAACGGACTACGGTAATTAAGCTTCAGAAGCTACAAATAAAAAATAACGGGTGTCATGTGCACCTGCTCTACGACTGGATTAGAAGCTGTTTTAGGGCTTCCACCCTTGCCTATCTTCATCAGGAAGAAGAACGCTAGATGCGTTATTAAGCTGCAACTAGAATACGGTTTCAAACCAGGTGGCTATATGGGACACCTGAAAATTCTTGACTCAATTCCCGAAAGAGATAGGTTTTGCACTATCCCCGACACCATGGCCATAGAGTACTGTTTCGGCAAGTTATTTGTTATTAGCCTTAGTAAGGGAAGCAGGTATATATATATAGTATAAGTAATTGTACAAAAACCAATAACAATAAGTTAATTCTGTAATGCGAGTAATGACTCACACTTACTGGGAATTCCAAGTACATGTGAACAGTTTTAGTTAATATGCCAAGCATAAAAGTGGATGCTTCGCAATTTATTCACTAACCGTCAATGTACAAAGCTAACATATACGACATTTACAAATTTTTCATGCTAATACATACGTATTTATAATGATTACTCAATAATCTAGTAAATCGAACCATAATCCGATGCAAGTCAACCACTCCGTTATAGTTTTTCCAGCTCACTTGCACAGCACACGTTCTCATAGGAGGATCACTTCAAAAGCTAAACTCTAATAATTATGCATGATGCTCCGCATTAGCATTGGCTTCATAAATTCTGAACTAAACTGCATCCTTGAACTCAGCAGCCGGAACAGCGCGAAAAACCGAACGCAAATGCGGTGTTAATTAAATGTTAATGAAAAATTCAATGGCTCGCTTCGTCGTTCCCATTGTGGTCGCGGAAGTGTTATCTCACCGTTCCTCTTCAAAAGACACCACAAGGGTGATGTGCATTTACTTTGATCCTCTTGAGGTTTTTAGTTTTTAAGTGCGGACAAATATACAATAATTTGTACGTGTGCTATACATATGCTTGCTCTGCTATTGCTCCGATGCCCTGCACTGCTTTTGACCTGATCCGTATGAGTGGCGTGGCTCTTGGCTAAAAAAGTCAAAGGCAGCCCTCTATGCCAAAGCGATGATGAGGATGCTTCGGGATATTTACACCATCATCCGTAGGTATAGTGCAATGGAATTTTTTTTTGTTGTTATTCATTTCATTGACAAGTTGTAGTGGGTTTGACGTTAATAGGAGCAAACACGAAAGGGAAAATGGTGAGAATCGCGATTGAGCAGAATAAACGCTTCTTGGTGCTCATGTAAAAATTTCTCGCATTTCGTCATTTATAGTTGAGTTGCTGTATTAGTAATTGAGATATGAAAGATTTGTTTTCACCTTGAATTCGTTAAACGTATGCCCTTAATTAGGAACCGAAATGGCAATTGAATTTGTATATTTTTAAAGGCTTTTATTAAATTTTGTGTAATTAGCGCACGCTTTAAGGAATTTGCACCTTACATTGCGTCTAAGTGGTCAGAATGCTTTTTGCTAAGCACCCAAGTCTCGGATCAATATGTAAGTACTGGTATGAACATTGTCTTTTATACTAGCAGCTTGGATGTTATAGTTAAGTTCCTGGATTTGAAGAGCCTTGACAGAGGAGAAGAGCCACTCTATGTTAAAGAGAATGCAGGCCAGTCCATTCCCTTGTCGGAGCTCCTTAGAGATGTTGAATGGGCTTGATAGTGACCCGGATATTTTTACTTGGCTTATAATGTAGGATTTTTTGGCTTCAAGCAACCGTGCGCATATTTCCGGTTCCATTCTGTTATCGGGTTCTACAGTTGACCCAAAATAGTAAGAGTATTGCATTACTACAAATTCGCGATCCACTATTTTAATTGATGTTGGATCTTTTGTTCGCAGACGTGGCCAGCATGTTCTTTGTTTTGCTCTCATTTATGTGCAGCCCCAGATTTCGTGCAACCCGCTCGATCTGGATAAAAGCTTCCTGTATAGCACTTGGGTTTCTACTAACGATGTCAATATAGTCTGAGTGGAATTACAGCGGATTGTACCTTTCGCCTTCACGTTAGAGTCTAAGATCCCTATCCACAACGCCAGGATAAAGAGGACGCAGGCCAGTATATCCCCTTTTTGATGCCCGTTATAGATGTTGAATGGGCTTAATAGTGATCCGGATATTTTAACTTGGCTTATAACATTGGTCATGGTCAACCCACACAGACGTGCCAGTTTATTTGGGATGGGAGTTTTAAAACTCTAGACATTTTTCCATCCCCTGCCTAAGGGTGTAAAAATGATTAGTTGTTGATTTGCCTGGGATGAAGCCACACTGGTATGGACCAATGATGACTTAAGCATATGGGGCTATCCTGTCTTGAAGAATAGCGGAGAAAATCTCTTACGCAATTCTCAAAAACGTGATTGCTGCATGTTGTGTTATCTCCTTTCATCGCTTCTTCCTCCCATACTTGCACTATTATTTCATGAATTGATTGGTGTATTGTGGGGCCTCTTATTTTAATCAGTTCCGCTGGGATCCCGTATGATCCCGGGGCCTTATTATTTTTGAGCCGATTTATCGCTCTGTTAACTTCATATACTCTTGGTGGCGGTAGCATAGTATGATCTTCGGTCATTGGTGGAGCCTCCAATTCCACAGATAGCTGGCCATTTAGCAACTCATGAAAGTGCTCTTTCCATCGCTCTAAGATGCCTTTATGATCGGCGATCATCCTTGTAGTATGTTCAACGGGGTGTATATTGCGTCATACCGCGGACTCTTTGGTAGAACTTCCGCGCCTGCTGCGGTCCTTGCTCTCTGTACTGTTCCAGTTCACGGATGAGATTCATCTCCCAGGCTGCTTTCTTTCGCCGGTGAACTGTTTTTTCATATCTTCTGTGGTTTGGGTTGTGGCGGCGGTCTATCAACACGTGCTCTATCTAGTTGCGAGTGGCTCCTTTAGGAGATACTCAGTTGGCTTTGTGGATATTTTTACGCGCAAACCTTGTACTCGCAACAGCCAGATTATTGCTTGCTGCCATCTCTATGACTCGTTGTCCATTGTCATTAGTGTTCTCGTGTAAGTTTTGGGTGCCAATGTACTGCCTGAATACTGGGTCTATTTTAGCATTGATATCCCCCAGAATGATTTTTACATCATACTGAGGGCAGGCATGGAGTTCCCGTTCGACTAATTCAAAGAATTCTTCTTTTTCATCATCTGGGGATTCCTCTGTAGATGCGTGAACGTTTATAAGGCTTATGTTTTTTAAATTTGCCCCGCACGCGAAGGGTGCATAGCCGTTTATTTATTGCTTTAAAGCCGATAACAGTGGGTTTCATTCTTTTGCTGACTAGAAACCCCACCCCGAGCACATGATGTCTTTCATGACAGCTGTTATAAATGTCATATTCTGATTTTTGTAAGTCCTACCATTACCAGTTTTATAAGTGACTGCGTGCAAAGAAAAAAGTAGATAAAGTTGGATACCTAAGTTGATTCCAAAATATGTATACTGTATAAGTAATCCTACAACACACACGAATTCCACGCATATATACAAAGAGACACGTGCATGCCAACTTAGGTTACATAATAAAAAATGTTATATCAGCACGTAATCTTTAAATTTACTTCCATTTTGTCAAACATCTACGACCTACGTGTGTTGATTTAAAATTTTCCGAAACTTATTTAATTTAAATTTAATTAGATTACACATGTTACTGTTTCCCAGTAGATGGTACCGAAAGTAACAAAGAAAAGGTAACTTCCTACACGTCTCAGCTATTTTTTTTTACTTTTAAGTAAAACTAAGGTTTCGGCATTAAGGAAAAGTTTCTTCGTGCATCTTATATTACATTCCGAAACTAGAGTGAGCAGCTATTACAAGAGAATTTTATCGTTTCCACAACGTTCGTTAATGTGTACGTTGCTCAAAGGTAAGTAAACAATTTTCTGCTAATATAGGCTAAGTCGCTGGCGCATTGTAGCATGCGATACCATAAGAGGAACATATGTCATAGCGTAATTCTGTACAAATAGTAGTGCTTTCGCAAGGTTTGGGAAGCACTTGTCACATCTCGATCGGTGTACAGTATTCTTTTTCAATGATCCATTCTGAACAACATCCGCCGCATAGGACGTAGTTTGTGTTTTACTGCATTCTCACATGAAAGTATGTTCCTGGATTGCTTATTCTGACCACCCGGCGGGAATGCCAGCCTCAATCGATATATGTAACGCGATTTAGTTCCGATCAACCGGCTTTTTATCGTAAATGAGGCACTCTAAGTCATACGGGGTTAATCGTCGAATAACATTCGTTGTGAGTGCTGGAAACTTATTTCAGCTAACAGTGTTTCTCCCTCACAGGCTGCACCCGCTAGTATGCTATCCTAAGTAAAAATACTTGTACTCGGACAAAATAAATGGCAGCCAAAAATATGTTTTATGGTGTGGAAAACTGTAGTTTACCTCTTGAAATTATATATGTTGTGACACAAGGGATGTAATCTGCCTTTTGATTGTAAATCGTAGTTCATGTTGTGGACAACGATATGCTTTCTCTCAGTAGTTCGAATATGTCAATTTGCGGACGACAAAGTGTTCGTAGTTAAGTGAATAACATTGGGGTAGTGCAAGAAGCAGAGTTTACAGGCAATTGTAGAGTTAAGTACTGCAGTGACCACTGTAACGAAGAAGTTAATTTTACGCAAGCAAATTAACTTCGCCAAAAATCATATGAATAACATTTTTTCTTCAACTATTTCCTCCGTCCGAATATCAGTCGTTGAATATACCCTTAACGATTAGCAGTAAGGTTTTTTAGGGTATTGCTAAGACTTAATACGTATTAGCCACTGTCCATACCACGAAAAAGCAGGAAAGAAAACCTGCATGTACAATGATGGTACCAATATATGATTAGTTTCACTAAGCACCCAGAAGATTCCCAGTTGCCTTTTGAAAATATTTTTGGATTACCCACTAGAATTTTAGACTAAGGAGAGACATTTTTTACTAAGAAAGTCAGACTCTCGGTATAACCAGCTCTGCTAATGAGCCGACTTTTGGTGTATTCTAACCGGACACAAAGAATACATTACGTCCTCCACTTCCGTTTAGCTACAATATACTGGTGCTATATAAGCGAGCCTTCACACTTGCAGGTGAAACTCACTCAATTTTCTTTTGTCTACAGTGCGCTGGTAGTTTATAAGCGGATCTTTACAGCAGTAGCAGAAACTCACTCTTTTCGTTATTAGCAGTGTGCTGCAGGCTTAATTTAAGTATCGGTATTTTAAATAAGTAACTAAATAGCTTAGAAATAAACTAAAATAAAGAAAACTCATTATAATTTTAGTTTTTAACCACTCCGACCGTTCAACGAACTCTGGATTCGATGAGCGTAACCCGAGTAAACACGGTTCGGAGTGTATTTTGACAATATCTTGTATACAACGTGTGCTGCAAGCGTTTGTTTTGGATATTAATAGACAAATCTGCGATTGCAATGTTGTAAAAAGAAATTTTTGTACTTTTCTCTGAATACCACTTTAAGAACTATAAGGTCTACTTTTTATATTTATAATTATTTGACGAGTCGTATAAGTTGACTTTATCTTTATAGCCACACCACTCCAGCATTAGCTACTAGCTGATTAGGCTTCTAGTTCTGGTATGGACCTATTAGGGTGAAGTGCAACAAATCCAGCTTTAGTTTTCGAAAAAATTGAGTGCACCCTTATAATGCTAATGCAATATTTCATTTTTTCCTAACTCATAACCAAGTAGTTACCGCTAACATAGAGACAGACAAAATGTGTAATTAAGTACAACCATCATGAATTAAAAACATTGGAGAAACTAAAATTGAATTTTACATTCAAATTGAATAGCTCTTCAATCTCACATGCAGTTACAAACCAGCAAACGATATCATTATTTGGAATGGACATGAAAAAGAATTCTAAGAAACCTAGTTAAGTGCTGTGTGTCCTCTTACAAAAATTTCTCAGTAGATAGACGGATGAAAGTTGCTGTGAAAACAAAATGCAAAACAAAAAGAACATCTACTCCCTATGGGGCTTCAACCACTAGTCAAATAGTGCAAAGACCAACTGAAACTCCCACAGGAATCATGAAATTAATTTCTGGTTTATTCGACATCTGCGGGGAGAGCTTTTCATTAGCAATTACGGATTGAACGTGAAAGCACATGTCGGATGTAAGGTACACGTTATACTTGTAAAGTATAGAACAGCACACAAGTATAATTCAGTTGAACAACGATATTCATTTTGGGTGAACTAAATAAATTAATTGACCGAAATATTTGTGTGCTCCACAAATCTGTTCCCGTTCTATGTTATGCCGACATACCTGAAATTCTAAAATAGGATATCATCTTTTGTATAGAAAATGGTCAGCATGTCAGAAAATCTTATGCTTAGTGAAAATACAAGCATACATATTTTATGTTTTTAAAATTCATGAAAACATAAATTGTTAACTACAGTGAAAAGATTTATTTTCTTTTGGGTTGACTGCAAAAAAGGTGCCCCACTTGAATAAAATTAAAAAATTGTCGAGGGTATTTTTGTAATATATATATAATATTTTGGTGGAAGTACTGTCCCAAGCCTGCTACAAATTTTAAGGAATAACCTGACACTAAACCAAAATATAAAATAAAAAATTGTAATTGCTAATTTCTTATTAGTTTCTCTAAGACTTCAAAATAAAATAAAGAAAACAGTTTGGAAAACGAAAAAAAAAAGTTTAAGAAAAGTAAAAAATAAATAAAGAAGTTTTAAAGTCGTTCTTGGTATAAAAAACTGGCATGGGACGACGGGATTCCAGTTAGTTTCTGATCATGTTAGGGGCCCACAGACAATAGAACGTGATTCCATCACTCATCCATTTATACATCTTTCCATAGCTTTCGAGTGAGAAAGCATCAAACGAAACTCAGACGAAATTGGAGTTTCGATTTGGTCCAGATTACTGATGACTTTAGTCACTTGTTATTCTGACATTTTTTGCAATTCTTCCTCTGGAAGATAGCGCGCTAGCTTGATTTATTTTGTTTTTTAACAATATATAAGTTTTTATATAAAACTACCCGGGAAAATACACGTTTTGTGCAAAGGTTGCAATATAACTTGGATTTCTGAAGAGGTCTTTGGTGAAATAAAAGTTCTTAGAAACTTATTTGTTGTTGCTAGCCATAGTGAGCGGAAAATTTTACCCGCATTTCGTTTTTCCTAGTTTTCATATCATCACAGCAGTCCTTGTTGATTCCTCGATATATTTCTATCAAGTATAGCTTGCCCCTAGCATGTCACGAGTTGAACTTATAGTTATCTTACAAGTTGCATTCAATTGCAGAAAACTGTACCACAGCAAGATATTCGCAGTTAATAAGAGACTTTTCCTTCGAAAAATTGTAAGGACCACGTCAAGGTGCTCGAAAAAGCAACTTACTGGCTTGTAGCTTACATACTAAACACATTTGATAAATCGGATAACACCCGATCTATTTGGTGTTAACTGCAGTTCCATCAATCAATTTTAGCCAGCAAATATATCACACAAGCACAAGATATTTTTTTAGTCTCATCTGACTTCAAAGCTGGGGCCTTGTGAGCCAGATTTCTTAACCCTTTGAGGGACGAATTAATCCCCACGATCGAAAAAATGGAGCATTAAGGTGCGATATCAAATCGAAGATCGAAAGCTACTTCAGGTCGCCAAAAAAGGAGTTACTCTATTTGCGAAGTCGGAAGCCCGCCAGAGCCGGACATTTTCAAAGATAATGTATAAGAGTTTCTCTCTCATTAACATCCAAGCTAATCCTGCAAAAGGTATTATGAGCGATTCCCAGTTTGGCTTCTTGGCTGTACACTTGCTGATGGCAACCACTTTAAAAATATCTTTCCGCGATCTGGAGATCAGCTCGGAGTTTGCTTTTATTATAGAAAGGCCACAACGTTCGTGTGTAATTGGTCAAGTCATTCCAACTTAACTGTGCTTTGGTGGCAAGGAAGTTGAGAACACGTTCCCACATGGAACTCAACATATATCAGTGTAGTTGAGACAGCACTTTTACCAATTTTTTTAAAGTAATATTTTGTATGTATTATCAATAGATATCAGAGCATCCATCAAAAGCTCATACTCAAAAAACGAAATTTGATAAAAAAAAATATATTTTTCATACAAAAGCGATCCACCTTATTGTTACCGAATAAGCCGGCAACATTCTTGTACCACTTTGTGCATAATAAATAGTAAAGCTCGTAGTGTTTTTATATCTTATATCCTATCCAAATTCAATGCAGGTGAAAATTATTATTGCCGTGTCAAAATTTAATTGAAAACTTCCACCTCCTTTGACATTTTGGTAACAAAACATTTATTATCTTATGTAATAGGTACGTCAAGAGTCAAAGGCATACCGTACGCGAAAGGAAGATGGGGATAATTATATAATAATGTTATAATGAGTGCTTTTAGCAGCCCAATTATGGCTGACAACATACGCGATATCAACGAGTTTCCAATAATAGTGCGACGAAGCGTTTAATTTAATTAGAACATCATTGTCACCACACTTCGGAAGCTATTGCTAATTTCTAACAAGGACACTATTATGCAAAGATTTAAAAGCCAATGCAAATGTGCCAGAGGCAAATCATGCAAAATTGATTGTTTGCGATCAGAATGTATTATTAAAGCGACAATCAAATAGGAACTTGTCTTCGGCCAAGATATAACAGCTAATTACTAATTAAGCTACTGAGTTAAATCAAAAGTAAATATATATTCAGTGGGCGTAATTGGATGGCGTTGCATTTATTATGTAACGCGAATGACAAATTTCAATTAAAAGGTGCTGGCTTCGAATTAATGGCCTGAGGTGAAGATGTGTGTACAATCGAAGGAGCTAGTTTATGCCGTCTGCAAGGAACCAAGTTTGTAGTCTTGAAACAGCTAGACAGGAAAGGTAAAATAGAAAGTTACAACTTCTTTTAGTTTCCAGTTTTTTTTTACGAATCGTTAAAGCATCTAATATTCCATACAAGCAGATAAATCATGAGATTTCAGTTCACTTTCTCTCGCTATAACTTCCTTACCTAATATATAATAAGAAGTTTTTCTTTATTGTTTCTAAGTTTGTTTCCACTTGACTTGATTCCAAACATAAAATAATCAATGGCAGCTGGGCACTTTTTCACAAAATATATCACGTCTGAATGGCCTGTTGCTGTTACCCCACCGGATCCCATGCAAGAAGTTAAATCGAATTTTTCCCTTAAGAGACATTTTCATGGTAAGGGTTGTTCAATGCAATTATTATGAAATGCACAAACGATTGAAAACTTTAAAATCCATCTTCCATCCTGCCAAATAGTTTTTTCACCATTCCTTTTCACATGTCGTGATATAGAGGCGCACATGGATGGAATATCAAAACTTTTCATACGGAAACACATACAGTTCCCATTGCGTATTAAACTTTATGTTTTGAAAATCCTTACAATTTCGTGCCGATTTTGCTTTGGGATTAGAAAAAATTAGTACATGAACACTCTTCAACATGGTCCCTACAGAAGAGCGGTATTAGCTTTAGTGCACGTTTGCTTGTATGCAGTGCAGAGCGTAGGGAATATTGCAAAGCAAAGCAAAAGTAAAATAAAGCCAAGTAGGTAGGTAGGTAGATTTTCAAGTTTCAACATTTCTAAAAAACAAGAATAAAAGTTATTTGAATAGGGCAAAAGGATGAGAAAACAACTCAACTCAATAGAAGGGAAAAGTGCAAAATCCCTGACGAGGAAAAATATCTCTTCGATGAACACTACACAACTATTAAATGGTAAACAATCTTTGACTTTGCACTATGTGTCCTTGTGTGTATTATGGGTGCATGATTGCATGCGTACATTGCGTGCAGTTTTGTACATAAAAGAGTGGAGAGCTGGATTTTACCCATTTCTTGATGGTATCTGGTGTGGTAGTATCTAACATAGGCGAGTTCGTATGCGAGCGTAACAAGCGCATCTAACTTTTCAAACCTTGATTAAATATAAGAACATTGAAGAGTTATCTACGAGTGCGGGAGTTTCGTTTGGCTTTCAAAACTGATGAAGGGCAAACTTACATCAAAACTGTAACAAAAAAATTAACTTACTGCTCAAAATGTTGTTACTAATTGGATGTCAGTTAATGAAAATTCGTGGGCTCAGATCGAATCCCTCGACTACGTGCGTCCATTTCATAGACGATAAACCTGCTATTCTGGCACTAAACGGAACCCAGGTTAATGCTTATTCCGACGTTTCGGATTTCAGTTGGCCTGGTTACAACTTGGTGCCAGTATTTTTCCCCCACCGCGGTCTCGCCATTTATGTCCGCAGTGATGTAGCTTAGCAAACCCAAGCACAGTTCAACCATTGTTCCAACGCAGAATTTGATTTCATTTGGCTCAAAGTCAAAGTGCGTAAGCATATCATTTACTACTGCTTCATATACAGAAGCCCTAATTTAGACAGTGCGTCAACTTGTAGTGAGTTAGATGCACTGTCCGACTCTATAACTAGAATTTTATCACTTGATCCACTTTCTGAAATCGTCATTGATTGAAACTTAGAAAAAAAATACTTCAATGTCCCAAAGGAAGTAAAAATTTTTGGTCATTCGTGAAACGAATTAAAAATACTGCCTCGTCTTCAATTCCAATGCTCATTCACAATGATGACGTTCCAACTGTCAGTTTTATAGATAAGGCCAATCTGCTTGCTTCACATTTCGCAGCTAGCTCTATGCTACCAGATAGCGCGTTGGAGCCGCTTGTACTCGTAAGAGATGAATCCTCTATGGGACAGATTTACTTTCGTACTCGTCAAGTGGCTAGGGTATTAAATGGTATTCCCGCTATAGTTTTGAAGAGGTGTTCTTCAACTTTGGCATTGCCACTGTGCAGGCTTTTCCATTTCTCTTATTCTTCTGGAGTCGTCTCATGGAATTGGACAACCGACCCATTGCGCTAACATCCATACTTCCCAAGGTAATGGAAACGCTGATCAATCGTAAGCTTATGCCATACTTTGAATCACGTGAAATCCTTAGTGACCTGCAGTACGGTTTTCGTAGGCAACGTTCTTCAGGTGACTTCATGGCTTATCTCACTGAAAAGTGGATCCAGTCTATTAACAAAATTGGTGCAAGCAAAATTGGTGCACTTGATATTTCCAAGGCATTTGACAGATGCTGGCATCAAACTCTTTTGTCGAAAATGAATGCCTATGGAATTGATAAGACTCTGCTTAATTGGAGTAAAAACTACGTTTCTGCCCGTTCAATACAGGCCGTGTTGGACGGTTTCAAATCCAATGTTCACCTGATAAATGCCGGTGTTCCTCAAGGCTCTGTTTTGTTTCCGACACTCTTTCTCATTTTTATTAATGATCTCCTATCCGCTACTTCTAATCCGATTCAAATTTTCGCTGATGACAGCACTATTAGCTTTTCATATGAGTTTGCGCACGCCCCTCTTCATCACAACTGGAACGTGAACAACAGCGTATGTTAAGCACGTTAAATTCACACCTTGATAGCGTAACACGATGAGGACCACACAATAGAGTGGAATTTAACGTTTCCAAAATTCTATGCTGTCTTCTGTCGTCTAAGCGTAATTTAATAATAATATTCGGCGCGACAGACCATTGCGGTCCAAGGCCTAACTTCTCGCGACCATTTGTGCTGCGCATGTTAATTTTTGGACACAAATGGAAGGGACCTACAATTTAAGGCCGGATCGGAACGGCGAATTGAGAAGCTTTCCGTGACAAGGTATTATTCTCGGAACGTTTATTACCCATTCGCGAGAGGTGGGACACCGTGAACAATACTTTTTTTTTTGAGTTGCTGGGATTCGAACCTGAACCTCCTGCTCAGCAGCCATGTGCACTTCCACTGAGCCACGGCGCCCAGCGTAATTTAAACGCCCAACATTTATCCATGAATGGATCCTGCATCAAAGAAACTGAAAAGCACGCAATACTCGGTATGTGCGTCAACAACAAACTTCGTTGGAATGACCACATATTCGTCATCGCTAAGAATGCTGCGAAATGTTTAGGTTTCCTGAAACGGTGCAAGATGTACTTCACTCCCCCGGACCTGGCTACTATTTACAAAGCATATATTCGCCGTAAACTTGAATACAACTGTATTGTCTAGGCAGGTAAATAACTATCAGAAAATATGATTTCTTGATTCTGATTCTTAAGAAACAAGGCGTCTTTTGTACAAAATGCTCCTGTTTACAACTGAAGCAATAACAACAAATGAGCTGAAGGAGTGAGACTTATCTTATCTGCTTATCAGCAATCAGGAATCAGCATAAACAAAAATTACATTTTGCTCTGGAAAAACTCAACAAAGAAAATTTGGGAAATTACCTCCGAAGTAGCAGACTCGCAAAAAAGGGATAACATTGTAGGCAAATCCTTGAAGAGGCAAACGATGTTACGACAAATGTAGGCGTTGCGCAATGTTCTTTGATTAACATTTAAGAAGAGTGGGATAATTAATTTATCTGCCGACTCAAGCACCTGCAATGGCATAATACCGACGAATGTCAAACAAATTTTTTTACCTTCTAAGCACCTCTTCCGCCACATTTGAGTGATGTGGCAAAACAATCAACATCGTGGTTCATAGAGAGGCTGCGTCTACAAGTAAACACATCCCAACAAAGGGTGTAGGTTATATACCTACTTGTAGGCAGATTTTGTGCACGCTCCCTTAATTCATGAAGGGTTTTTGGAATGCCTCGCAAACGCTCGACGAAGTCAAGCATAACATGCTAATCACGCTTGATGGATATGAAAGGAAATATTACAAAATATTTCTTTTTATTAACAATGTATTCTATCTTCGAATTTTTTTAAGGTTGAACTTGAAAGCACTCAGCCTAGCTAACGTTGTAATATTTAATATAAAAGGTATATTAAAAAATGACATAGACGGCTACTCTGGTGATTAATATTGCTTTAAAAGTGCTCATCAATAAGTTTACAGTTGAAGATAGTAAAGTGTCAACATAGAGAAGTCGTTTGGGTTGTTTCTATGCCGAACAAAATTGCAATCAAATTTTAGTACTCATACGTCGATGTTCCAGCATATTAGTAGCTTGATTGCTTGCATTGCAGAAAGTATCCGTGGAATGAGTTTTTTTCTGTAAAACAAAAACCAATTACGAGCACTAGAATTCGTGAAGCGATCACTACTTTAAAGCTTCCTGTTCAGCTATTGGGCTTCTACCAACGATTTCAATATCACCTGCGTAAGACAGTATCTGAATGGATTTATATAGGATTGTTCCTCTCGCCGTTACTTCCAGGTTGAAGAGGACGCAGGCCAATTGCCTTGGCGTAGCGCGTTATAGATGTTGAATGGGCTTGATAGTGATCCGGATATTTTTACTTGGCTTATAACATTGGTCATCGTCAACCTACATAGTCGTGTCAGTTTATTTGCGATACCGAATTCTCCCATGGCTTTATAAAGTTCTACTCTGGCTATGCTATCATAGGTGGCTTTAAAATCTATAACAAAAAATGGTGTAGTGAGTTTTGAAACTGTAGACATTTTTCCATAAGGGTGTAAATCTGATCAATTTTTGAATTGCCTGGGATGAAGCCACACTGGTAAGGACCAGTGATTACTTTACTTTGTTTTTTTATTAGCTGATATGTTCATTCTTATTTTAGTGCTTATTTTTGGACGAGCATGTACATTGCGATTTATCTTGGGATTCGTTTTCGTTTAATAGATAATTAACTACTTTTCGTAACAATATATTCTTCTTACTTTCCTTTACTTGGCGGGGGAGCATACGGATTCTAAAAACGCCCGCCAATGAACTCGATTTGTCGCCTGAGGTTTCAAGAAACGCCACTCTGTCCCCTGGGATCTTGCTTCCTCTTCTATTGTCCTTTTCCATGTCTAGCTAGGACGACCAACTCGGCGGCTTCCTTGTGGATTCCAGTCGAGCGCTAGTTTCGTAATATCGTCCGCTGGCTTTCTCAAAGTGTGGCCGATCCAGATCCATTTTCGTCGTCTGATGGTGATCGCGATTGCTTCCTGCTGCGTTCCTCTCCACAAGTCTTGATTGTGAATCATTGAAAATGGTGCACAGCTTTCCGAACAATGAAAATATCTTTTCTTACTCGTATATATAAAAATCAATAAATATGAAGTCTATAATTTAGCCAATTAAATTAAAAAATGAAATGCTGTTCATTGGTAACCGCATCACTTGGATCGGCTGAACCGATTTTGCTCACTTTTATTTTAAAATGTTCGTCATAGTCCTGTTAAGGTTTATGCAGAAAGAAAAATTGAAAAAGTGGCCCGTAAGTAAGTAAGTAAACTGACAGACTTAACTGTCTTTTTACAGAAAATCTTGTATTCATCCAGCAATATTTATTTAAAATATAGATTGAAATGTCTGCAGCTCTATTTGGCTGTCACTTTCCTCTTCCTACTTACAAGAAGGTGTAATATCTGCATAACTCTCACGTTTGCATGACTTAAGAAATCATTGAAAGGAATGTCCCACGTCGCCATCATTATCACAAAATGACGTTGTCTAATAATCGATTCGATTATACGACATTTCAACTTGAATTATTCATTAATATCGCCGTAGTACCATTTGGTGAAATGACTTTATTATAAGATGAGATATTGAGGTAGTTTTTGCCTATAAAAACGAGTTTATCCAAGGACATCTTTTGTCAAGCATAAAATTACTTGTCAAGGCATTCGTTTATGTGAAAAGACTGGCAAAAATAGGAGAATTACATCACTCGTATGTGTGTTTGAATGCTTACTAATGTCTGTTGTGGTATCTAGAATGACAAGAATCTAATAAAAACCACATTGCCACGGATCGGCAGCAGCAGTGAAAGTTTTGACTTATTGCGACAAATTGACAAACATGAGAATATGTGTATATGTGAACCTTCAGATAACGCCTTTCTTTAGTAGCTAAGCTGTAAGCTGACCAATATGATTTTCATGAGGTGTTAATAATCATATGGGTGGTGGAAGCGTTTGGAGAATTCCAAGATAAAAACTGCGAAAAAGGTCATACAAACTAACCCATGTTATACCCTGAAAAATAAAGCAATTTAGCAAGATGCGCCGTAATAAATTCAATTCTGATTGTTGAACAAATAACAAATCAATTCCAATTTGAATCAATATTTGATGAAATCTCTATTGTGATTTCAAGGTGGAGATGTTTTTTGAGAGAGAAAACTTCCTAATACGAAAAGCGATAATAATATATGGCGGAACAGACCGTGGGTATAGTGCGTATCTTCTCGTGTTTAACCCGTTATGTGCCTGTTACATTTTTGCACACAAATGGAAAGAATCTACAATTTAAAGCCACATCCGAAAGGCGAATTAAAAAAATTATTATTTCTGAATGTGAAGCTATTTAGCTTTCGTATGATTTTTCCTTTAATAATTGGACTTTTTTATATTCATCATTATATTTCGCTCTATAACCGGCGTTGCTTTATTTATTAGTCTTCTTTTATCGTTTTCTGTGGGGTTTTTTGCGTAGCTTCCTCATCATGATGTATGTATATAGCATAAATACAACTTATCATGATTAACATTTTGAATATGATAACAGAGACATTAACCACAGTGGCAGCAACTCTTTCAGATATTCTCAAGATCCTGAATACAAATGGAGAAATATTTTCGTTGTGGCGATTGATAATCAATCAATTAATACAAGGTAGGTAGGTAGAGTGATGGTCCACGCTGTACTTGCGAGGTCCTCAATTAGCGTTAGTGTGCGCCATTTTGATGCCACAAAACTCGAGGGATCTAGCATGTATAAGGACAGGGTTGCGTTCAGGTATTAGATCAAGTCGATGACCCTGTAAACTGAGAGCTCTTTCAGGTCGTAGAAAAATGGTTTACCTAAAATGCGGTGTCTTGACCCTGCTAGAGCCGAACAACTGCAGAGGAAGTGTATGAGAGTTTCTTTCTCGTTTTCATGTTTGCAACTTCCGCAGAAGTTGTTGTTGGTATACCCAACTTAGCAGCATGACACAGCGCACACATGCCAGTGGCCAGTGCTGATAGCCACAAGTCTGGGAATATTCTTCCGTGTTCTGGATAACAGCTCGGTGGTTTTCTTTTTCTTCTGTTGATTCTTTTTGCGCAGTTCGACAGACTGCTCCACCTGAGCTGTGACTTAGTACTAAGAAAGGAGAGAGTTTGTTCCTTGACTGAGCTCATTGGATCGCTAACCTTCTCCATAGAGCCAGTGTCCAAAGCGACACCCATCTTAGCCAATTCGTTCGTCCTCTTATTACCCTCTATATTACTATGCCCGGGCACCCATACTATGGTGATGTCCAGCAGTTGAATGATCGAGGCCAATTCTTTTTGGCACTGTTGAACTAGTTTCGAGTTTATTATGGTCGCATAAATCGCCCTTATGGCAGATTGGCTATCAACACAAACAACCAACCCTTCCGATTTGTGCGTTTATGCGTCTTATTGCTATACAGGCCTCCCTAATTGCTAGAATCTCTGCCTGAAAGATGCTAGCCGAATCGGGTAACTTTAATGTCCTTGACAGATTTAGATCATCTGAGAAGGTACCTGCACCGATTCCGTCCTTCATCTTAGATCCGTCCATGAATATTGTTGTGTCATATTGCCTCGCTGCTGTCCCATCCTTCCAGTTTTCTCTGGAAGGAAACTCAACGCTAAACGAGGAGTTGAAGCTAAATTCAGTAATGCAGTAATCATTAGATGATGGTATCATTCCTTCAGGTACTGTCTGCAGTATATTGCACTGTCCGTATGGTCTAGTAGCAAACCACCCAGACTCTCTGAGTTGTACTGCACTGCACGTCGCAACATACTAGATAAATATGTCAGGAGGTAATAGGTACAAGATGGTGTTAATGGCCTCGGTCGGGCAAGACCGTAGAGTTCCTGTAATGCCTACTGCTGCTGATCGCTGAACCCTGCTGAGTTTGGTGGCGTTATAATTCTTCTTTTTCGCTGGCCACCAAACCAGCGATCCATAGGTGAGAATTGGCCGTACAACAGCTGTGTACAGCCAAAGAGCCATCATTGATTTAAGACCCGATTTCCTTCCGATGGTTTTACTTCTGGCAAGATCACTCCGAGATATTTGGCGCTGGGGGTGTGGATGAGACTTTTTCCTGACTTGGTCAGAGCTTCCTTGATGGCCTCAATGTGAACATTGTTGAAAGCCCCTTCTATATCTAAAAAGGTGGCTAAAGTAAACTGCTTGTAGTTAATGGTGTGCTCAATCGTTCGCTCTGCCTGTTGTGATCTCGATGCTTGTGTGACTTCAAATCGTTGCCTGATATGATTATCTGGAATTCGCTTCAGAGCAAGAACGATGATAGACGTAGAGGCCTGAAATCCTTTGCTGATTCATGGCCTCTTCTATCTGAAAATCACCCGAACTCCTCTCCAGCTGCGGGGGACATAACTGAGTAGGAGACAGCTTCTAGCAATCTTCATTAGCCAGATCAACATTTTGATCATAATAATAGAGACATTTTAACCACCGTGACAGCAACTCTTTCATATTCTCAAAATCCTGAATACAAATGGAGAAATATTTTCATTGTGGCGATTGATAATCAATCAATTAATACAAACTACTACAAATTATATACTGTAATTGCTTGCACGCCTTCATTATTTCATTATTGCAGAAAATAATTGAAGGTTTAAGTATTAGTTCCACCATCACTCATTTTCTATCAAAGAAAAAATTTTCTTTTTTAAAGAAATACCTCATTTTGGTTATTTGACCAGAATTAAATTAAATTTGGTAAACCGTTTAAGCTTCATTCACTCCAATTACACTAATGTGAATTAAGAAGCAAATAGGTAGTTCTCCCATATACAATTATACACTTAAGGTAAATTGAAAGCATTATACCGTTTCATTTAATTCCTTTTTTATTTTCTAGTGCAATTGTGTTATAGTCGTAATTCTAATTTCTTCATTTATGTTCGATAACTTGGAGCAATAAAAAGCTCATTCAATTAACGATGCAGTTAATTAGTATTCAGTTACTCAAATCTGTTTTTAATAGACTGATTAAATATTCCATTGGCTAGTATCATGCAAACTGCCAATTAATAGGGGGCTGAGACTGGTGGCAAAAAGGGACGAGACGCCAGTTAAATTCAAAACACTATAAAGTGCTATCGTGATGGAGCAATTTGAGTTTTTTTTTTGTATTTTGTATTTGTATTTCTACAATAGAAGGCTAAAAAACAAACCTAGTAAACTGGAAACTGCAGAAAACTTCGTAACTACAAAGGCAGAGGGTAACTTCAATAAAATAGAATGTTGTAATCTTATTGTACAAAATTATGGTTCTTCATTAAGTTAAAAAAACATCATTAACCGAAAAGCTAAGCTTAGTTAGAACATTTCGTTCCTCCTATAACATTTTTAATTTTGGAGTTACGAGGTTTTCTTATTTAGCCGACTATATGGCAATTCGTTTAGTAAATTTATTAATTATTAGTTCATTTAAAATACATATAAAAAATTGGAGGAACTTTAAAAAAGTTACAACATACATAAGAGCAGATGACCTACGATACGCGTGTCGCTTCTGCGCGTATGATGGGTTGAAATATTGGTTTTTTTCGACTCATTTGAAATCCTTTTTTACCACCTTCCATACGATTAAGAGAGCTGACATTTTGTGAGTATCTAAGTTCAAAAAAGGATTTTTTATACTCCGCGTGAGACGCGTGTCGCATGTTGCGTATGGCGCGTGTGATTGGTTGAAATTTTAGTTTTTTCAACTCATTTGAGATCCTTTTTAACCACCTTCCACACGTTAAGAGAGCTGACATTTTATGAGTATCTAAGTCCAAGATAGCAACTTTTAACTTTTTAACTTCTTTACGCACGACCTAGAGTGCTGAAATTTTGTGAGCGGCTCAATGTCAGAAGCAAATTTTCATAACCCACGCTTGACGAGTGTCGCGAGTCACGTATGGCGCGTGTGAAGCGGGGAAAAAATAAAATACATTGAAATAGGCCCCCCGAACAACAAAAACATATATTTCATGTATATATTCGATGTATGCATAAAAGTAAGTACCCGAAATTTTCTTGTTTATATGCCAATATAGCAATGCAGTATGCATATATAGGTACTTTTTTGACGTTAGTTTTAAACATCGACAAAGTACCGAGATTCTATTTTTTATGATTGCTGGTTGAGTTTGCTCAAATACCAATTTAACTAATTTGTTGTATAAGCGAGGAGAGCACATATTCGAGAAGTCAAATGTATGAGAACATGGATCTACTTGTATCCATCATTCAAATAATTTTGGTCGTATAATTTTGAGGATTTATTTGAACGAAACAAATTCATTCAGAGCACGAAAACCAATTGGTTTTTTTCTGCGATGAAGAATATATTCGAAACCCAAAGAAAACCCACAAATAAGTTAAGGAGTCAGATGATGAAAATATTATAGATTATGTAGAGGAATAGTATCCAGATTAGTATGAAGAAACTGCAGGAGGTAAAGCACCTATACGACATTGAATATCAATGATAGCACAGTGAGCTCCTTTCACTCGAACTATAAATCCGACCACTTACATGTTGATGTTCTATATTTCTAGTCTCAACACAAAATGCAGAACAATTTTTAAATTTACCTAATTGCTACTCATATACGGGAATTAACACATTGCTTAACTGCATTTAATTGGATGGGTTTTAATTAATTAAGTAAGCCCTTTTAAGTTTGCGTAATAAATAATCGTGTTGAAGTCGAAATTAAAAAAATGCTATCAATGTATTTAATTGAACACTAGGAGTAGTAAATCACGAACAACAACTATAGCATAACCTACGGGTATAATTATTTATTTAATTTTTCAGCGAAAAAGTCCTTGCAGAAGGCAGGAAATTTATTAAAGCGTTATATGTATGCAAATCAAATGATTTTATATGATTTACTTAAGTGAGTAAACACGAAATGATTTGCCATATGTTCAAGGATGCAATTTTTAGCGAACCATAAGCTCTGAACGAATATTTATTTGCTTTATTATGCGTATTATGTGTATACAATACATTTGTCAGGCAACAGTGCACTCCTCAAATACGTGTTTGTAAATTACACGTGGAATGGATGCACTATTACCTCTTCACTCCAGTGCATAATCTGTTTCAAACGGGCCTTGCCTAGAAGGACCTGCGCATGAGGGGTACCCCAGAATAACGTATAGCTATTATCAAAGCTAAATACGTAGGAAGTAAATATAACGTCCTACACAACGGTAAGGTGTCCGAGGTTTTTGAAGTTCCAGGTGGAGTACGTCAGGGCTGCATACTATTACCGCTGTTATTCCTGGTAGTCATCAGCGATGTACTCCGTGCAGCACTGACAGTAGGGAACAATGGAATTTGATGGAGTATGACAACTTAGCTAAAACACCTGGACTACGCTGACGATTTTTGCCTGCTCTCACATCGAACAATGAACCTCCATATGATGGCCCAAAATCTAGAAACCGAAGCAAGCAAAGTGTGGCTCAAAATAAACACTGTCAAAACAAAAGCCCTGAACACTTCTAACACACGCTCTTAACTCAACATTGCTGGACAGGTAGTCGAAAAAGTTGACAACTTTCTAGGAAGTGTGGTCTTGGCTGAACGCGGTGCACCGAACTGGATGTGTGAAGCAAAACCAAGGGCTGCGTTCGGAATGCTATCGAAAGTCTGGAGAAGCAATGTTCTTAGCTTAATAACTAAGCTTCGATTCGAACGTCGAATCAGTACTGTTGTATGCGTGCAGTACTTGGAAGGTGGATATCACTACCACGCACAAGCTGCAATCTTTCGTAAAGAAATGCCGGCATATAGTCTTGAGGATCTTCTGTCCCAATCGTATATCCAACGACAAACTTCATCGGAGAACGGGCCAAGAACCTATAGACGCGAAGGAGAAAGTGGCAGTGTATTGGACACACACTACGGTGCGATGACAACTCCATTGTGAAATATACCATGCAGTAGAACCCTCTGACCCAGGCAGGTAGAACAGCGGGACCCCCTAGGAAGACGTGGCGCAGAACAGTCGAGGAAGAAGCAGGGTCCTTGGGAATGACTTGGAGGCAGCTCAAACTCGTTGCAGAACACAGAACTATGCCACTCGAGGGGTGAAAGTATTTAAGAAGAAGAAAAGCCTGCAAGGTCGAAAGTACGTCTCTTCGCATTAAAACGCTACCTACACCGCAGTGGTTGGACATACGATTTTTTTTCAAAAAACTAACCAACGAATCATCCCTTTAATTATTTGCCACCTTAACGGATACACCCTGCATTGTATTTCGTCAAATGCGAAACTCTGACTAACTGTACTTTGAGCAAATTTTTTTTTTGTCTTCTTGAAAGAGTTTTCAGAGCACAGCAGCATCGAACTTATATTAAATTTGGACGTTGCAGGCTTTAAAAACCATTCAAGTATCGATTGATAGTTTTTTTGACGTCTGTCGTATCAAAATGGCGCCCTCTAGTGCTAATTGACAACCTCGCAAGTTCAGCGCGTACCGGCACTTTAACTACAAGTACCACGTCTACGAATAGAAGATCCATTACCTATCGCAGGTTTATTTGATCAGCCGCAAATAGCCTTTCCGAGAGAAAAAATATATAAAAGCCATTACAGTCAAAAATTATGATGAGACGAATTTTAGATTGTATGGGTCCCATGGGTCTGTGGCACGAACAAAACAATGAAAATATTTGCTGACTCGAAAATATTAATCAGACGTTTCTTTAGACTTTGAATGTAATTTCAAATCGATTTCCAACGAAGCGGGTTGAAGGTGATGTTTAACGAACTGAAAGCGGCTAACGAGTACGCTCAAGGACAAATAATCGGATGAAAATTTCGTTATTCCTATAAATTCAGAAAACTCAAGTACAAAGTCCAAACAGGAGAACAAGGATAAGTCATAGGAAAATAATACGAATAGCAGAGAATATAAATCCAAAGTCTAGGTTAGAAAGCGTAAACATACAACCTTATCTATGTGAATTCCATTTTGATATCCTTTGCTAAAAATACTACATAAAGAATCAAACAGGTCAGCTGAATGCAAATGAGTTGAATTCCTTAATGTCTTTAATCTGGCAAGCAGTCTATTTCATAGGAAAATAATACTTAAACATCCTTCACTATGCCTTCCTACCGTCCTTCATATTTGTCTGTCGTCAATGGAAAACATTTCTTGATATATACTTTTTGGATGTAACCCTGAAAAAAAATATAAACGGAAATCATGTGCCTCTTTAGCGTATTACGATATTTCATATAACTTTAGCTATAAAGAGTCCTTTGCTTTGTTTTTATTATCGAAAAAAATTAAAACACTTACAAGGCATGTAAACGAAAGTTTATGAGGATAAATGGCGCGAATTTGTTTGTTGTTAATTAATTTAATGAACAACGCCGCACTGACAGAAAAAATATTCAATTCGAATTATAAGAATCTGTCATATGTCCTTGTGCCTGCATTTTCTGAGAAAGGTTTTGGTTCAGATTACAGCGGGGCCATAAAAATTGTTTCAGTGCCTGAGTAAAATCGGAACACCTACTTGGAATATTGCTGGCACAAATTCATTTTATCGATGATGAGCACTTTAAATTACTTTAGTCATTTTTCTTATCTGCATGGAATGCTAACGATATGACTTCTTATCTATATTCACCATGATAGCCGCCACAAATCGAGTTAAAAAGCTTTTTAAAAAAAATCCTTACCTTCGTTCTTGTTCAAATTGGGATTCCAAAGCAAAAAATAATGCAAACTGATGAGGAATGTTAATGTGATGACGAAGAAGATGATCCCAAACCAGGAATCCAGTGATGATTAAACTTTTTTATATTTGCATTTATTATCGAATGTCCTTGCAGGTGACAGAACATGAATTCAAAAACTCTGCCAAAGATCGAATTTTCATTCCAGTTATTTTACTTGAAATTGGTAAGACCTTAAGGTTGTTTAATAACCACGTATAGGGATTCAGGGAGGATTAAGTATTATCCTGATTTATAACGTTTTACGCATTATCTTTCATGTTGAATAAAATGGGATAACTTACCTAGCACCTCTTTTTAAAGCACGTTGAAAACATGCACAGTACAGCATCTCCCCTGGTTGCTTGTAGTATCTCGTTTCTTTGATTTTGTTTCCAGTAGTCTTTGATAAGGCTTTTAACTCCGCCTGGCAGTACAACTGTCAGCCAGTTCCAATCCCGAATAATGGAGAAGGGTGTGAGGCAACGGAGATTTTTCCTATCATCAGTAAAATAACCAGAATGACTGCAAGCCTCACAGAGGGATACCGCAACCACCAAGAAGATCGGAGGTTACAGCCGCAAGTGTGAAGACTGCAGGAAGTTCGACTGTCACCCACATAAGTTAGCTGATGTTTCTCAGTAAGGTCATGTCTGTGCTGTGGGACCAGTCAACATAGTCGGGCGGAGAGAAGGTAACTCTCTGGAGTAAATGTGGAATGAAAGTAAGAGTGAATGTTAATGTTAATGTAATAGAATGAATGAAACAGATCCCCTAGTCCAAGGTGGAACAGCATATGCCGAAGGATGAATGGCTAGTTGGAAACTAGTTCCTAATATGCGAACTTGGGGGGCACAGACAGGGCCCCACTCTTAATTAAATGCCTTACTGCGCTAATCAAGAGATCTGGCATTAAATGCCTTACTGCGCTACTCAAGAGCTCTGGCGTGGCGGACCTACCCTTCTCGTGGAACTAGTGGCATTCAAAATGAACGGAAAAAAAATTATTTAAGGGCAGAAGCAGCACAAAGAGTTTAAAAAACCGCAGAGGACTTAGATTCTCTTAGTGAGAAGCCAGGGCTAGCAGAGAACCAAGGCTCTCAAAAAAAATCGAAGGGGTCATAAAGGGCATAAAAACTCTGAAGGTAGGAGACAAGTCCCCAACAAAAACATTAAACAAAATTAAACAGCTAAGTGGTGCAGGCTGCAAAAGGCACGCATACTTCCTAAAAAAAGGGTTAAGTTAAGTAAGACGCAGAATCCAAGCTAAAAAACACATAGAAAGAACTAACAAAAAACAAAAAGCAACAAGGAGAGTGAGATCGGAGAACACAACGTTCCCGACCAAACAAACTTCAAAAAAAAAATGCTCAAAACATGCGGAAGAGTCACAAAAGAAACCTAGAGAACCTTATAAAGATTAAATAGAGAATGAGACGTAACGAAAAAGATAAAGAAGACTATTTTAAAATTTAGTAATTTATTTTAATATGTATCTGAACAAGCCCGCTGCCTTTAGTTTGGCTGCGACTTGTCAGAGTTTTTCGTCTGGATTCAATATTCATCTAGCTTCAAATTCGTGTTAGTTTGTTTCCAGTCTCAACTCGAATTCCACTTTTTCCTACACAGCACCCTCTTTTATACCCAAGCCTCTGGGTTTGGTAAAGTAAATACAACAGGCGCCGCAGTACATAATAACGTCAATTCTTTGGTAACTTAAATACACGGCTGATCAATAACTTGGTAGATGTTCCACTAGGTTTTAAGTGACATGGGTATGTCATATAACACATGTAACCTCGTGATATCGCTTATGTTTTAAAGGCACATACGACGTAAAGGCACATTGCACAGCTAGTGGCTAAAAATGCCCGTAAGTGGTTTTAGTTCCCATACAATGACAATGTACCGCTTTTTAAGTGCTCGTGCATGACGAGTATTAACACACAGGTGAACAACTAAGATAGCAGTGAAGGCTTGTATCATTAAGATTGCGTTATTTATAGTTATATATTGGCTTACAATATTGAAATGTTAAGGCCAAGTCATAAATTAAATCGTTATAGCGATGACAATGTGACTAAGGTGATAATAGAGTGAGACTTGATAAGGGCGTTTATGTTGAACACAACACCATATCTTTGTAATTGCCAGTGAGTGATCAATTGGGAAATCAAAAATTCGCTTGCTTTTCATCTGAACATTCCTTATTCTGACCGTTTATTGTTATCAATTTGGTTTGTTTGGAATTATCTATCAAAAAAACAATAATATACACTTTCCACCATAACCGCTTGTTCAAGAGTTTCGCAGGACAATACCATCCAAAATACAAAGACTCCATTCTGAGGGAAAATTGCAAATGCCAACTATTTTTCACTTTATATGAATGCCACATATGTTTTCGCGGCTATTCGAATATAAATTTTTCTCACTCAAGGGAATATATAATTTTTTTTTTACATCGTACTTCACTTCCACAAAGCAATGAATGAATGTAAATTTTAACCGAGTTTTTTCTGTCTGTTGACCGTTTTTATTTTGGTTGTTCCATTTTGCTCTGACTTTCTCTTTTTTCTTACACACACACACACACACACACGTACACAAATGAATATTTTTTTGCTTGTAATAAAAATATTCGTATAACTGAAAGCGAGAAAGGGCAAACAATTAAGATAAATCCATAAAACACACTGACCCATTTCCAAGTACATACAGAGGCCATAGCCGAGCGGTCTTTGCCATTTACCAGGTCATTTTTATGGCCCACAACGCTACAGAGTTTCCCAGTTGTCCTACTTTGTCGGAAAATCTTTAAATTTAAATACGGAACACGATATTTGCGTAAACGTTGGTCAGTTATGGTAGAGTGCATTGTAACTGAAAATTAAATTAAAAATGAGTACTACATCTTTCCTGCACACACAGCTGCGCTGGAAAATCCTTCTCTCAAAATTTATATTTTTTTTTGTGTAATTTTCTCGAAAATGCAATTGCACGACATTTCCTTTATCACTGCTACTCTACTCTACTCAACTGCTGAACTGCTTTACAGATTAATTTTCTGCTCAAAATAATCTCTACGAGCCTGATGGTGCAGCCCTCGAAATAGGTCATTATTATCAAACGGTATAAGAATAAAGTCATTATGTCCTTATGAATGGATAAAGCCTGTGCAACTTAAGCTAGGCATTTAATTTGTCCCATCAAATGTAAAGCGGAAGAACAACAAACGGCTCCATGGCCTATTCAATAGGACATCACTTGAATTTCCATTAATATAGTTATCTGGAGCTAACGGGAAAACTGTTTGGAAGATTAATTCATGCGAAAAAATAAAAGTTCAGTAGTTTCAATTGAAAGTTTAAACGAAGTAAAGTTAAACACGCTTCACTTGTTACCAGAAGAACTTATGTTCATCCAGAATGTTAACCAAAAGTCACTAATTAGATTTATTGAAATGATCATAGTTTAGAATTCTCAATCACTCACTCCTTTTTATTCTTTGACTGTAATAAGAAAACAATGTTGTGGCTATACCGCCTGAGATTCAAACTCCAATAGGTTATGAGCAATTCTGCATGTTCGTTAATTAATGATAAACTCAATCACACTGAGCTTCTTGATGAATTCAAATGTGTTACAGGATGGGGGATATATACAGAGCAGCACATCTATAGCTTTTTTTTATTCACTGATCAGCAATAAAACGGAAACGGATAACATGTTCTGTTTGTTAGTTAATTGTATGTTCAGTTCGTTTTATGATTGCATATGTTCGTTTCCCATAATTGCGACAAACTACAAAATGTACTCCTAGCCACGTCTGGAACGGTGCTTCTACGCACCTAAACAGCTCTCACACGATGAAGCCAACCATAATTTGAAATTTTCCTAATTTAACTTTTTTATTGACTCCAATGTACGTGCCGGGCATTATGACGTGATGAGCGACCTGATGTCGGCTGGAGTGGAAACTGGTGGAGGGTGGGTTTAATTGGATTTTAAGGTAAATGGAAGTTCCGAGCATTTTTTCTTGCTTCTTAAATTATTCAGTTGGATATATGAGTAATTCTCGTTAGACTAAAGACTATTCTCTTAATGTCTATACTCTGCGAAAGAAGTGGTTGTCCACTTAAATTTAGATCCTTGCATATAATAATCGGTAATAAAGTTCAGAAAAGCAATAAAGCAATAAAGTCTAAACGTCAATTTAGAACATGCAAACTAAGGCTTGGACTTTATGTGAAGTAAAGTTGCATGTGACAAAGTTTAGCCTTATAATTTGATTTCGCTAGGATATGAGTGAAGAGAAGAATATACCTTTGTATTCGTTTAATTACACTGATCAACGACGACGACAACGAAATGAAAACGGCTAAACGATTTAAGAATTCTCTAGCAAAATACAACGCTGACATAACAACAATCCAAGAGATGTGGTGGACGGAGAAAAGTGTCTTACAAAAATCAGAATATGACATATATTACAGTTGTCATGCAAGACATCATGACTGTGCTCGGGGTGGTATTTCATGTCAGCAAAAGAATGAATCGTCTTTTAAGTAGTAAGTGAATGGCTATGCACCCTTCTCGTGTGGGGGAAATTTAAGAACATAAGCTTAATAAACTTTCACGCACCTACAGAGGATTCCCAAGCTGATGAAAAAGAAAAATGCTTGAATCAGTCGAACGGGAACTCCATGCCTGTCCTCAGTAAGATTTAAAAATCATTCTGGGGAATATGCCAGCGAAAAAAGGTATGGAGCCAGTATTCGGGCAGTACATTGGCACCCATAGTTTATATGAGAACACTAATGAACTAATGATAATAGACAACGAGTCATAGAGATGACAGTAAGCAATAATTCGGTCGTTGCGAGTACAAGATTTGCGCGTAAAAATATCCACAAAGTCAACTGATGAAGTCACTCATAACCAGGTAGCCCACGTGTTGATATACCGCCTCCACTACCCTAACTTGATGGTACGAACGTTCCCAGCATCGACTCGGACCAATATCTTGTTGGTATGGTGCGCGGATTGCATCATCACGAAAGCCTGCATCCGCTAATCAGATTTGAGTCAACACGGCTGCTCTTCGCAATTAGAGACCAGAAACAACTACGGTCAAGCGATAAAACTCACCTTAAATGCAGGGAAAGTAAGTTCTGTGGCTGAGATGCTGAGCATGGAAAAGATGTGAACGGTTATTTATTATCATTATATTTGGCTCTACAAACGGTGTCCTTCCTGGCCTCCCGCAAAAATCTCTCCACCGGTCCCGATTTCGAGCCGATGTCATCCAGTTTGGCATCCCTAAAACCTGGCCATCCTGGTCTACGCCATCCTTCCAGCTTAAGCATTGCCGGCCTCGCTGTCGTGTTCCATAAATCCTACCGCAAAGAACTTAGCGAGCAGGATCATCTTCACTCATGCGAGCTAGGTGTCCTGCCCACCGGAGCCTAACGAGCTTAGTTCTATTCACATCGCGGTAACTCTCGTTGATCTCATCATTATAGAGTCTCCGGAATCATCCTTCCTCACATATGGGGCCAACAATTCTCCCTAAGACTTTCCTATCGAACGTGGCTAAGAGGTCAGAATGCTTTTTGCTAAGCTCCCAAGTCCCGGATCCATATGTAACTACTGGTATTACCATTGTCTTATATACCAGCAGCATGGATATTATGGTTAAATTCCTGGATTTTAAAAGTCTTGACAGACTATAGTAGGTTTTCTTGGCTTCGAGCAACCGTGCTCCATGCTGTCGGTTGCTACAGTTGACCCGAGATAGTTAAACGATTGCATTACTTCAAAATCGCGCTCCATTATTTGAATTGAGGGACCAATGTTGGATCTTCTACTTGCAGACGTGGCCAACA
Organism: Nephrocerus scutellatus; assembly: GCA_947095585.1. Taxonomy (NCBI): domain Eukaryota; kingdom Metazoa; phylum Arthropoda; class Insecta; order Diptera; family Pipunculidae; genus Nephrocerus; species Nephrocerus scutellatus. The sequence goes on along the minus strand of OX352765.1, from coordinate 17,059,574 downwards.
TGTATTTTGTTTTGCTCCAATTTATGTGATGTGCAGCCCCAGATTTCGTGCTGTCTGCTCGATCTGGATGAAAGCTTCCTGTACATTCCTGTAGTATTCTGCTCAGGCTGGTCCGACTTATGGCCAGTTGCTGCGATTGGCGTCGAGTTGAGGTCAATGGATTCTGTGGCATACTATGGACCACAGCCACAATATTTAGTGCGATATGTCCGAGCTCAAAGACCACTTCTGTTATCCAATACTAAGCATTTCTCACGAACTTTCTTCACCAACACAATGGTTCCGCTTTGCGTTCTTGCACGACCCATATCTATTTTCAAAATTCTCACGGTTTCGGCTACACAACACTGACATAGAAAATAAGTTTTCAATATTTCGAAACGCTCCTCAAGCGAAATTATGATTTTTTAGTGCCGCGGACTATCAGACTCAAGAGCTGTCACATTTACAATTTATATTATGAAGAGATCTACGAGTGTTACCGCGAAGAGGATTAAGCTCGGTAGGCTTTGGTATGGGCACGACACTAAGTTCGCATGAGTGTTCTCGGAGAGTCCTATGCGGTAGGATGTATGAGACACGAAAGGTAGGCAGTTCAAGCGTACGCTGAATGGATGGCGTATATCATTATATATATTATATTATATAGTATATATTATTTAATGTAATTTGTCTTGCAATTAAAATATTTCTCAAGTTCTATTTAAATGTCTTACTCCAAATATGGTTTGTGGCTCTGTTAATATAAGATTGAACCACTTAATTGGTATGCTGATGATATTTCATCACAGTTTTAGAAACACTTTGTGCATCACGAACATTTCCAATTACATAGTATATAGAGATAGTCAGTATTCGCAAATAGGTCTATTTGGGTTTTGCATTATGCTCATTTGTTAATAAATTAGCTCCGATGTATAAAATTAGTTTGCGGCTTTTTTAAACAAACATTCACCACTTTGCAACTTTGAACACAAACTACTATCTATTTTGTTTCGACAGCAGATGCACTTATGATAACTTTGCCAAAAAACTGAAAAACAACGTCAAAAACAGTAAACACTACAAACAAAAGCACAGAACTAATTAATTGTGGTAAAGTGTTATTTAACAATTAGCGATAATTCCGTCATTTGTGCCATGAATTTCGCAACAAAAAGTGTGGAACTATTTAACCGGTAATTATCAATTTGCAGACCGCATACCGGCATACAGCATGTGATAGTTTCATTATATAAACGTGATAGTTAAATAACGCTGTGGCTTTATTTCTATATTGAAAACCACATACGGACATATTATATAGATTTGGTGAGTTGGTAATTTGTTGTTTCAAGAAAGTTGCAAACTATTCGAAAATGGTTTATTTCCCAGCGGCGGTAAAATTTTAAACGCAGGCCCGCAGCTGCTGTCTTTTTGTTTTTTTTTTTCATTTGTGTTATAACGATGTGATAGAAAATTCGTGATATTTAATTAACTACTTTAGCGAGATCAAAATTGTCGATGAAATTTGTGTAATAGGCAATCGCTTACTGCATTGAGATTGATCGAGAAACTACTGATGGCTCAAAACTTGGTTTAACACTTGGACACACACACACAATGAAAATGGTGAAAGATTTGTTGATTTCTGCAACACCAACCACCTTGTCATAGGAGGCACCACGTTTGAGCACAAGAGCTGCCACAAGGTCATCCAACCAAAACCACCATGTGGCGATCAGCCGACGTTTTAGGAGCTGTCTTTTAGACGTCCGAAATAGGCGAGGAGACGACATGGGTAAGGGACGGAATCATCACCTTAGGGTAGCTACTGTTCAGTTACGTACTGCATCAGTTCAAAGAATCAGCAATATCATCCGAATGCCTAGGTATAACATCGACCGGCTAAAGATTCCCTCAGTACTCCAAAAAATGAAAATGAAATGAAAAATGTTTTCACATCTGGAACGGAAAGTATTGTTGGTAGAATCCAGGCAAGGCACAGCACGTGGCTTACCGAGGATACCTGAAAGGCGATTGAAGAACGTAAGTTATTTAAAGCTCGTATTGTATATTTACAGCAGCAGCTAGGATCGGGCTAGAGTCCCAGTATCGAAGAAAAATGAGAGAAAAGTGCAGCGTAGTGTAAGACGTGACAAACGTAATTATATTAGCAGCCTGGCCTCAGAATCAGAGGAAGTAGCGAGCAGGTGCGATAGCAGAACCGTTTACAGAATCACAAAAGAGCTGACAGGTGGTCACCGCTCTAGCCAACATCCGGTGAAAGACCTAGAAGGTGCCGTACTCATTTCAGAGGAGGATCAGCTCAAGCGATGGAAGGAGCTTTTCTCTACGGTCCTTAACCGTATTCCCCAACGATATGTACCCGAATCAAACGAAGCTTCCGGAAGTAACACTTTCCCGAATTCACACCTTAGCTCCCTGTAAAGATGAGATCGCTACCGCGATCAACGCACTAAAGAACAACAAATCAGTAGGACTAGATGGTATACACGCAAAAATACACTCGATACCGAACAAGCTGGTTTCCGCACTAGATCATCCTGTGTCGACCACATCAACACCCTGTTGACAATGTCAACAGAGAGTTTATCTTGCTCGTCTTGCGCAAGAGAGGTATAACCGATATACTAATAGCTAAAAAAAACCTATAATGGCTCTAAGTGTCATATACTGCAGAGAGGAAAGCTGTCAGAGGAATTCGAGATACTAAGTGGGGTACGACAAGGTTGCATTCTATCGCCGATACTTTTTTTTCGTTGGTGATCAGCGATGTGCTCCGCGCAGCTTTATCTACTGGAAACGTAGGCATTCGTTGGACTCCTACATCTCAACTCAAACATCTGGACTACGCTGAAGACGTTTGTTTAATTTTACACATGGTTATGGAGTTAACATTGCTGAACAACCGGTAGAGAGAGCAGAGAGTTTCCAATATATTGGGAGTATTGCCTCGACCGAAGGTGGAACCGAACAGGACATTGTCAACCGAATTGGCAAAGCAAAATCAGTGTTTGGAATGATGTCCATCATATGGCGAAGCAATGCGATCAGCTTAAACACCAAGCTGCGCCTGTTCCGCTCAAATGTTGAATCTGTGCTGTTGTATGGGTGCAGCACTTGGAAGGTGACCGCAACTATCACAGAAAGATTACAAACGTTCGTTAATAGGTGCCTACGGACCATCTTGAGGGTTTTCTGTCCTAACCGTATCTCTAACGACCTTCTATAGCAGATAACGGGTTAGGAACTAATAGACACAACTATCCAACGACGGAAGTGGCAGTGGATTGGTCATACACTCCGAACAGGCGACAGTTCCATAGCAAACTTCGCAGTGCAATGGAATCCGTTATCTCAGGATGGTAGAAAAACGGGTCGTCCTAGAAATACAAGGTGCAGAACAATTGAGAAGTAGTCACGGCTTTTGGAGAGAGCTAAAGCGCATTGCCAGGAAATGCACGCGATGGCGCGTAGGCGTAATAGAGACCCTAGGACGCACAAGGGGATATAGGACATAAATCAAATCAAACTCAGTCGCTTACTGCAATAACTTGATTTCTAATTGCTAACTCACTCATGTAACTAACAGAGATCGCTCCTAATCTTAATTTTATGATCCTTATAATTAAAATAAATTCGCTGATATAAATCCCCGAACCTATTTTCTACTCAAAAATACTGACAGTTCATTATTGTTCCTATCACTCCGCCGTCCATCAAGGAAAGCAATATATTGCCGAATAAACCTTTACTGTCCATTTCATTTCCCTTTATCCCTTTTCTTACATTCCTTTCAAAAACAAGCGAACAAACACGCGATCCCTCCCCCCCCCCCCCAAAAAAAAATACCCACTCTAGCATTAGATAAACCCACCACCATCCCCTAATCATGTGGCAATCGTGCAATACACTTTACTTAAGCGTTCGCAATTTGTATCACTTAACAAACGAGTGTGTCATTTGTTTAACAGTTTCACTAGCAGTTTCGTTCTCGTAATAACATTTCATGAGGATATCCTTTTGGCAAATTGTGTCAATTAATTATCTGCTTGTGGAGTGTGTGTGTGTGTATTAGCTTTTTTCTGCATACAACTTTATAACATAACGAATACCGTTGAACTTCATACGTGCAAATTGTTACTATATTATTATGCAACTTGAACATTAATGGAGACAATACGACACCGAGTGACGTGCTTGCTTAATGTAGAATAATTGTATAACATAAATACAAGAGGATGGCATGGCTGCAATAAACAAAATGGAAATTTCTAATAAGCAAATTGCATTTTGTTGTTTCATTTCAATTGAAACACCCCAGGCTCAATTAGAAAGTGGATGAGGACACCGATGATATATAAAATAATCCAGTGATCGTTTGATGAATTAAAAGCCATGAATATTTTTTTTGTATTTAGTTCGTATGCAGTCTTCTATGCATGCTTGGTTTAAATTAAAAAATTGAGGAAACATCAAACACTACTCGGTGTGTTAGAGTTTGTTAGTGCCTTCTATCTCGATATCGATACTAGAAGAGGGTATTAATTGTGCAATGAATCTTAATAGAGTGACTTTGTGAATTATTTATACAAAAACCGTTTATTATTCCTGTTTTTTACGCGCTCAAGTTCAATGGGGGCACACTTGAGACTACTATACTTCTATCCTTAAATATGGAAATTAACGTTACCATGGCCTTGGTAACAATTACTCGTATAAATAGAAAAATAATGTAACCGCAGTAAATACTCTTCAAACTGATGACGGAAACTCCGAGTCATTTGTAGTCATAGCCAGCGGTAGTCAAGCGAGGAAAAGAAATTCCGATAGTCATATTTCACCAAAATAAAAATAAGTCCAAGACCGTTCATTTGATGGATGGATAGGGTGGTATTTGCGGGGTCTTGGGTGGTCTGAGTGTGTTGCGGGGAGATTCTCGGGTTTTTGGGTGGTGATCTTTTGGGGTGTTGTCTGCGAGAGTCTTAGAGGTCTCGGAAGAGGGCCTTAGAGGGTCTTTGCGAGTGGCATTGGAGGTCTGGTGGACTAAGAGAGGAGGGTCCTGGGTTGATGGTCTGGGTCTTGTATGATGGTTGGGGGGAAGGGCTTTTTTTGATTGCTTTGTTTCGAAAGATAAGGAGAGATAATGGTGGTTGATAAGGGGATAGGACTGGTGGACTAAGAGAGGTCTGCAAGGAAGGTCCTGGGTTAATGGTCTGGGTGTTGATCGATAGTTGGGGGGAGGTTTCTTTTGGTTGCTTTGTTTCAATAAATAAAGACAGATAATGGTGGTTGATAAGGCGATTAATGTTAAGTGGTGTGGTGTTAATTGGGCGGCGATACGGGGGTAGTGATTATATTGATTATGGGACATTCCTGTATCTGGACGCACTGGGCCTCTTTGCGAACTCGTGCAACGTACCCGTTATATACCATCTTGCAAGAAGGGCAACAGACAAAAGAATCCGGCATGTCTCATTGCTTAATGGAGATGAAAATAATATCTGGAGATACTGTCGTAGCGTATACGAAAGAGGCAGGGTAGACAGAAAGCGATTTGAAAAAAAATCGTACGCCTTCTCTCTAGCGAGTTCAATTTAATGAATCCACCTGGGTGTTGCTGGATCAGTAGCCCATCTAATGCCTTGCCAATAGAAGAGCATCCGGATTTCTCCAATATGACTCTACATGCATCAACGATTGTGGATGCGTCAGAATCAGAAGTGGCTGATTCCACGTCCTCAGTTCTGACGCCCTCGCGAATTACAGATGGAGTCCATATGGCTACGCCGTCTGAACTCTGGTAGGATTCGGATGCTCAAGAGCAGACCAAGTAGTTGAGGCCAACATGGGTTAGGCCATCGAGAGCTCAACAGCTTCTCTAGATACAGCGAGCTGCTCAACAGCAGGAACAGAGGTTGATGCGCTTTTAGATGCATCTATCTCATAGTTATCAAAACTTGAATCAATAACGATCCATGAGTTTCCTGGAAAGGAGGTCATCCATGATAGAGCCCGGTATGCCATTTGAAGGCCAGTTGAAGCCGAGATCGCAAGGTATTCAGAGTCCGCATACTATCGACCAAGCACCATATTAGCCATGCATCCATCGGCGTATGCTGTTCCACTTTAGATTAGGAATAGCTTTTACTGAGGATAGGGAAAATCCGTTACCTCAAACCCTCCTCCTTTACCCGGGCTAGGGACCGGCATGTTACCATAGTAACAAGGCGGAGTAAATTTCCCGCATAGTAATTTGTAAACACGTACATAATAAATCCTTTAATACAAATATAATATAATTAACCTATACACCTCTCTTTACCATTCAAAAGCACCTCTGTTTCTCCTTCTCCTCTAAATTGGTCACATTCAACAAACGCGCTGACTCTGGTGTCCCGCACTCGTCGAAAAATTCGACAACCTTGACTTTTTGGTTTATTTTTTCGAGAAAGAAATCAAAAAGAAATTGAAGCTACCGATTGTTTGCTCGATATTTGACTTAGAGACAAGCAAATACGATAAATTCAATGACAACAACAAAACCATTCAAAACAAACCGCACGTGGAGATACATCGGATACCTACAGTGGAATGGAAATTTCACTTCAATCTAGACAAATGCTATGTATATTCTCAGTTTGTGGCTAACGAACGAAACGGATGGTAAGTTCAAAGCATACATACATGCTGACTATGTGTATATGTTCCAATAAGAGAAGCTCAGAGAAACTAGGACAAATGCTTGGCTTTGATTTTGACTAGGTGCTTCTCGTGAATGTGGATGCCACACGCCAATATGCAAATACAAACGTAAATCTAATGATGCGTGCTTTTTCAAAAAAATGTTTCCGTGTATTTATTATGATTTCAAAAGTTCCTTACGACTTACAAAGCCACTAAAATTTTATTGAAAAGTTAGAATATCTACCACACTTTCTTCCGACAGTGTACATGCGCCCAGTTGTTGGTGCGAGTTCCGCCAAACAATTGTTTTGCTTTCCTCCCTTACAAGCACACAATAACAGCTATTTCCTAGAATATGACTTGACTTGATATGACATTGAAAATTGTATCAGGTTAATTTTCTGTGCACTGCGTAGCTATAAAGGAACGCAACTTTAGGACAATTTAATGTGCAATTAATTATTGAATGTTGGAAATTTCCTACATTTGAATCTTGAAAAAAAAAACAAACGCTGACAAAGGTGTAATCACAAATCCAATCGTTTACCCTTTAAATCAAACAGGATTTTTCTTTGAAATGACTCCTTAATTCCAAGACAAGGCAATGATTTAATTGCAAATTAAGTCCTTTACCTTAAATAAATCGTAAAATGATTTTTCTTTGAAGTGAATAAACGATCGCCTAAATAGAATTTATAAGAAACTTTCATCGTATTCATTACTTACTTACTTATGTCCTATATCCCCTTGCTGGTCCTAGAGCCTCTACTAAGCCTACGCGTCATCGCGTGCAGTTCCTGGCAATGAGCTTCAGCTCGCTCCAACTCTTCCCCAATTGCATGTTCTGCTCCATGTATTTCTCGGACGACTCGTTCTTCTACCATCCTGGGATAACGGGTTCCATTGCATTGCGTAGTTTGCTATGGAACTGTCGCCTTTTCGGAGTGTATGACCAATCCACTGCCACTTCTGTCGTTGGATGGTTGTGCCTATTGGTTCCTGACCCGTTCTCTTGTAAAGATGTTTGTTAGAGATACAGTTAGGCCAGAAAAAAACAAAAAATTATCGGCGATAAATGCAACCATGTCGTACCCCACTTAGCATCTTGAATTCCTATGACAGCTTTCCTCTATGGAGCACATGACATTTAGAGCCATCATAGGTTGCTTTAATAATAGCTATTAGGTGATCGGGTATACTTTGCCTGCGCAAGGCGAGCCAGATAAACTGTCTGCTGACACTGTAAAACGCCTTCTCAAAATCGACGAACGATGAAGCTCTGCGTTTAGTGCGTTGATCGCGGTAGCGATCTCATCTTTACTGGGAGTTGAGGTGCGAATTCGGGAAACTGTTACTTCCGACAGCTCCGTTTGATTTCGGTGCGATTTGTTGGCGATTACTGCCTAAGATGGAGTCAACAGTACTAATGACAGTATTTTTAAGGCGTGTCCATTTCTCTTCTGCGGCTGTCATCTTAGCCACAGGACTTGCTCTCCCTACATTTAGGGCAAATCCTATCGCTTACCGTAGTTGTTTCTGCCCGAAAATTTCTGCTCTTTTCTTTGCGAAGTGCAGCCGTGTTGACTCGAATCTGATTCGCGGATGCAGTATTTTGTGATACTGCAATCCGCGCTCGGAGCAATATACCAACAAGATAGTGGTCCGAGTCGACGTTGGCATCTCGGTACGTTCGTACCGTCATCAGGTTCGGGTTGCAAGTGGCACCATCAGGAGATACCCAGGTGGCTTTGTTGATATTTCTACGCGCAAACCTTGAACTCGCAACGACCAAGTTATTGCTTGCTGCCATCTTTATGACTCGTTGTCCACTGTCATTAGTATTCTCGTGTAAGCGATGGGTGCCAATCTACTGCCTGAATACTGGCTCCCTACCTATTTTGGCATTCATATCCCCCAGAATGATTTTTAGTGAGGACATGCATGGAGTTCCCGTTCGACTGATTCAAAGAATTCTTCTTTTTCATCATCTGGGGAATCCTCTGAACGTCTATGTGGCTTATGTTTTTAAAGCTGCCCCACACGCGAAGAGTGCATAGCCGTTCATTTATTGCTTTAAAGCCAATAACGGTAGGTTTCATTCTTTTGCTGGCTAGAAACCCCACCCCGAGCACATGATGTCTTGCATGACAGCTGTAATACACTAGGCTGATTTGGGGTTCTGTAATATGGTTTTTTACGGGCGAGGTTATTGGCTTTACGCCAGCCTTACTTTGAACAGATTAGACCGATCATTTCGCTTTTTCTGTATTGGAGGAAAATTACCACCACGTGTAGGTTTAATCGCACTTCCACCAGTCAGAGATAGTTGCGGCCGCATGTATTTCTAAAGTATTCTGTGTTATTAGCCCTACTCTGCTGATGGCTGACCGCCACCCTTAGATTTCCTTAGATTTGTTAAGTAAAATTTAGACCACATAAAGGATTTCAAAAAAAAATTCTTATACTCATTACACGCAATGCAAAGGAACAACTAAAATAATTAACCCGCTTTTCTTCGGCTAACTTATTTTGTGCTCACACATGCGTACACATTATTTCATGCAACTCGTGCAGTGATTCCCACTCACGTTGCCTTTCCACGTAGTTAATACTTATTGTATCGAACGCTTGCTTGCCTGTGTGTATAATAACCTGGACGTATCCATCCAACGTACTTAATTTGGCTAAATGTTTTATGTAATGTCATGTGATCGGTACAGATGGAAAAACTAAACCAATTTCGTATTTATCCTTCTGACTGAAGACAACCCAATTTATTTCACAAAATCTAAAGCTAAACATTAAATATATAAGCCAACGCTAATTCAAGGATGTGTATTAGGCAAATAGCCGATAATTGCTGTAAATATTACTACAAATGCAAGTTTCGTTCGAGTTTGAACTTTCATTTGAATGCGGGACAGCTAATTTCGCTGTTATTTGCACTTTATATGTTCCTTTTTGAGATATCCATGTACATTTCATGCATTCATGCTAATCTTTATGTCCATAATGAAAATTTTGGAACGTAAACTACTAACTCCTGGCCGAACAAGCTCTTTACTATTATATGCCTAAATGTGGTCGTCATATGGGCCGCCGTAGCTATTGCTGTTTGCAGCGAGATAATGTATTATGCTTTCACAGTGTGTTTATTGTCCTGGCGGACAATATCCAGCGTACAAAGATAAGCGATGAGTAATTTTGCAATTTATGGATCAGTTGTATTATGATTTTCGCATAGTAGTAATTTTCCATTATGCATTGAACATAATTTAGATCGAAATCAGCTCTACATTGAAGCAACGAAAATTTATATAAAATTTAAAAAACACCTAACTGGAGGTTATTTTTGCAAATGCATATTTAAATCTATAATTTTTGCAAAGTGCTCTTCTAGCAGCAACAAAAAATTCCATGGATTTTTTAGGAGTAAACCTCAAATGTTATTCTGGTGTTGATGTGGATGCTTGAAGGATAACACTACCACTGGTGTTCGAGTTTTTTTTTAAAACAAAACCAAATATATAGTTATGCGACGAGATAAACTCGATTAATAGTTTTTTTTTGTGTAAAAATATCGCTCTGCATATATAGTGGCAAATAATTTTCGTTTCCATTTTTTTCTTCTAATTTTCACTAAGCGAGCAGCAAAAAATGTCCATTCACGATGTGCTTTTTTGATTCAGAATAAATTTCAGCTTTAGTTCTACTAACGCAAAAAAAAGTAAATATTTAAATTCTATGCAAATAACCGATGACTGTGACGAAAACGGTGAAAGAATTTTTTTAGATTTTATTTTTGAGTTTTATATAAAATGTAAATTCTCTGGATTGACGATGTTAAACAATGCTCGTTGAATGACAGGTGACAGCGTTAGTTGCTTATATTGCTGGTACAATATTTCCACTTTAAGCCTTTAAGTCGATGCTTTCTCATCAAAACCAAACTCTGCATCCTAGTGAAGAATTGTTCTTCTGTCATGTCATGTCATATCCTATAAAAACCTCGGTCAGTTGAAAAATTAATATTTTGTTAGCCTGTTTTATCGTAAATAATACCCAAGAAAAGTTTAAAAATCTTTGCACTTTTTGCGGTGAACGCTGTCAGAAAAGTTAGTCCAATTTTTTTTCCAAAATTTATCAAGTTTTGAACTTTTCTAATAAACTTTTTTTAATCAAAATGTACGAACCAAAGAATGAGTGAAATTTTTCCTTAAATGACGCGACACCCATTTCTAATTAAATTGTGGTAACTGCTTGCTCATTTAATTAAGGTGATCCACTTTCACAGTGCCATTGTTTAAAGCAGCTTCTCCATCGTAATCAATAATTGGTAATTAAGATCCACTTAATATGTTCGCCGCAACAAGCAAAGTTTATTTATTTTCTTTATCGATTCTCTCGCATCAAGATATTTACTCGATGAAGAAAACATTTTTCCTTACACCTTACACCGGTGGATTCCATTGGTTTTTTATGCTATACATTATTTATGCTCGTGTATCTCTACTCCTCTGAGTAAACAGCGTAGCAATTAGGTGAAAATTTAAAGGAAGTGTAAATTGTAGCATTTGTTGATGCTTTTCTGAAATTATTGAATAAATAAAGAAAAGAAAATTTGATATTCTTTATGGATTAATTAATTGGATGCTTTTCACTTTTTTTGATTAGAGTAATAACTTTCTTTTATATTGGCCATAAGGGTATTGCGATTATCCTTGTTCGTTTGTGCCAATTAACTTTTTAATGTATGATGTGATATCTAGGTAAATACCACAAAATAAATGATAGGCGCAGCTATCGGGTAGCAACTTTAAGGATAGATTTTCTGGAGAAACCTTTGCGGTAAGATTTGCTGAACTCATACAAGATAATGAAGTTATAAAGAAAAGGAAAAAAGCCTTCGGTAGCAAATTGGGCCTTTAACCCCATATCACCATCCCCTCCAGATCACTATGGGAAGACAAACTGACGGGTCAAAAACTGATGATGGTGTAGGCGGATGTATTTTCTAAAAAAAGCTAAATATAAGTCTCTCTTTCTGTCTTCGTACTCACTGTAGTATTTCTCAAGCAGAAGTTCTGTCTTGGCTGAAGAGAAACATCATATCTAATAAGGATATCCGCATCCTTTCGGTTAGTCAAGCAGCTTTGACATCACTATCTTCAGTCTCTACGAACTCTATAGTAGCGCTAGACTACCGATTGTGTCTCAGGGAGATGGCGGAGCAGTTCAACGTTCACCTGTATTAAGTACCGGGGCATAGGGACATTCTGGGGAATTAAAGGGCCGATGAACACGCCAAAAATAGAACTACGCTACCCCTTCTACCTGTAAATGGCTCCGTAGGCATACTGATTGCTATATGCAAGCTCATATTAAAGCAGGATGCTACTGACAAAACCAACCTTGCATAGACAAATGATATAACTTGTGGCCAAAGCTGGATCCGAAACGCTCCAAGTGTTTGATCTCTCTTAACAGAGTGCACATAAGCTCTACGGTAGGTGTAATTACTGGGTACTGTCTTATAGGAAACCATGCAACAAGAATTGGTTTATTTTGTAATGACTCCTGCAGAAGCTACATGGACATACACAGCTCTTTCTCTAAAGCGTAAGCTCCATTTGGGATCGTTCTTTTACAACGACCTAAACGATTTGTCAAGTACTGACATCAAAATCTTTTACTCTTCATTCGAAGGTCTAACTGGTTCATAGATATGTCTTGGATTAACGTGAACGCCGCCAACTAAGGGCACAATTCCACGGTTCTCTTCGGACGCGGTCCATCAAAGACTGATGTGTCAGTATCAACTCAATGGTTAGAGCAGGACCTACCAATATCCTGGCCGATCTTTGGTTTCGACAACCAGTTGAGATATGCAACTCCACAGAGAACGTATCATCGCACCGATAACATTAGGTCGGGCTCTGATGTACCAAAGATTTTGGTAACACCAGGCCTTCCTCTGATGTTACCATGCTAGCGCTCTCCCGCATTTGGGTAGTAAACCACCACCCACTACGTAGGGTTATCAACAAAAGTTGATGGCCCAGACTCAGCTAACCTCCAAGGAGATCAACCTTATCTGTGGGCGGAACCAACTGGTACCCGTAGTACCAACGTGACCTTGGAGAGATCTGCCATCAAGGGACTCAGTTCGTTCAGTATAAGCGCCTGGGCGTAGGTACGCCACAGCGTATCGTCCGGAACTTCGAACCCAATCCTTTGTCACCATACCATGATATCCTAGGCCGCACAGGATAGAAACTTTCCCAGGCACGTACGGTCCTGCAGTTTTACGGAAAGGCTGCTACACACGAAGACAGTGCCCGTTCTAGACATTCTAGGTACTAGCAGCGGTGGCCCTTTTATCTTCCGAGTTTAGCCAAGTATCAAACCTATCGAAAAGTAAGATACAGCGGTCCCCTCGGGGGATATAACTGGTTCAGTGAGTAGGGCGAGAAAACCTCTCGATCCATGTTGCATCGCAATGGACCATCTGTTTGTCTAAGTTGGTCGGCTTCCTGCCGACAGGCACTCCAACCTAACCTAACTATACTAACATATTGTCCAAGTTTGATGTCAATCGGTCCAGCGGCTCTCGATTTTTAGACGCTCGTGCCCGGAACGAACATTTTTATATACTAAGGCTAGCTGAAATACCTGGCGTTGCCCGCTGGCATCACCACACGCTCCACTCCTCACTGTCGGCACCACACTTACCCTACCCAACTGACCACCAAGACCGTCCGAAACCCCCTAAGACCCACTCCAAGACCAAAATTTCACCTCTCTACGTTGTTGTCTAAATTCTAAAAGCGTCAGATGCGCAACACGCGTAAGATACTTTACACGCCACGTATCTACTAATAAAAGTTCCATGAGGCTAAGAAGCCCGTAACATTTCTGCTCCATAGGACGCAATAGTTGGTTATAAAGAACCTCAAATAAGTTGAAAATTAAACTTTCACACGCGTGGCACGTGACACATATTACATATGCCTTAAAAGGGTAAAATCCCTTGAACTGTTCAAAAAATTCAAGTTCTCTTAGTCGAGTTAAAGATGGTTAGAAAGGAACTCAAAAAAGTACACTTTACCAAGCATAACACGCGCCACACCCATACGCGGGATCACATAAATGCCTTAAACACTAAGCTGCTCGTAAAATTTCAGCTCTCTAGGTCATCTGAACGGTTGTTGAAAAGTACCTCAACGAACCAAACAGCGATCAAGTCAAGTTAAGTAAATTTTTTTAAAAAGCATAAGTTCTCTTTTCTACCATATCCGATTCATTTCGCAGCAAAGGTTTTAACTTAAATTTAAAGATATTCTCTTCTTTTTTATGCCTCTTTAGCTTCCCAATGTCATCATTAATGCTGGAAAATAACTTAATTTTCGTTTGCAGAGACTGAACGAAATATTCGTCTGCTGTTTCCCGCTGATAAATCTGAGAACAAAATGCAAATGACATAGTCATGTCATATCGCACCATTTCGAGATTTTTTTGTTGCTGTGTTGTGTTGATGATGTATTCATTTATATCTGAAAACTCACGACATGATACAAACCTCGAACTGTCGAGATGAAAAAACGTTCCTGGTAGACGTAGAAACGTAGAATAATTCCTGGAAACTGATTTAATCTTCGGGGAGTTTCGTAATGGTGAAAGCGAACGCTTGTTATGCGGATTGTAGTGTTGATGTCTTTTACATTTTAAATGTTGGTTAGTTAGCGCTTCTTATTCTCGAAATGGTGCTTTCGACCTTGTTCGCGCTTTCACACAATATCTTTTTTTTCTCTGTCCACCGAGTATTTAATTTTTAATTTCGTAAATAATAAATTATACAACGCAGCCTTATCTAACTTCAAATCGCATTTGTAATATTCTTTTAATATTCAGGTCCCATTCAAGTTTGATTGTAATTAATTGTAACAACCATCTATGGCCGTTTGGGAAAACTTCATGCAATTGTGTACGTAAATTTGTAGTTAAGCGAAGAGAATTTCTGTTCTGCAGTTGATTCATAGCCTTGTGGTCGTCGATTTGTTGTGCAATTACCTAGCGCCACACAATATTTCCGCTTGATGTGAGTACAATTAAATTTTACTCATATACGAGTATATGCTTGGTTTAGATACCTATTTGTTCTAATCTGCACTGTTTTGTATTTCTTTGTTGTATATGTATGGTACAAATGGTAACTACCTTATCCGGTACCATTACAATGCTGCGAAATGGAAGAAAATTAATTGTGCATGAAATGTAAAAATAATTAAAACGAAAAATGTTGTCGATTGCGTATTACTTTTATCCACACGAAAGAAGAAGTCACGAAAGAAAGTGAATGAACAATTAACTGCAGGAACAGTTTGTGCGTGTGATGGAAACGTTAAAAATCCATCCGATTGCCATTGCTTCTCTCTAAAATTATAATTCTGAATGACTTTTAAATTTCCGAGAGAACTACGCGTTGTACATTAAGGTGTTGAGGTGTAACATTATATTTCTATATATGTTTAACCAAATATAGTCGATTTCCCAATTTAAGACTGTGATTTGTTATCATCTATGAGTCTAAATTAATCAAACGGAGCGGCCGGAAGTAACAATTTCCCGATTGCACACCTCAACTCTCAGTAAAGATGAGATCGCTACCGCGACAACGTACTAAAGAACAACAAGTCGGTAGGACTAGCTGGTATACCCGCAGAGATTCTGCGTGCCGATCCAATGACATCAGCAGAGCTTTTATATCCTCTTGTAGAAAGGGTGGAGGGTAGAAACTTCCCCGGCGAGTGGAAGAAGGGAATGATCATCTTATGGAGTGCGAAAACTGGAGAGATATTTGCGTTCTTCCGGCAGTTGCAAAGGTAATAGCAAAATTAGTAATTGCGTGAATTAAGGACCGTCTGAAAAATACACTCGATGCCGAACAAGCAGGTTTCCGCACTGTATCACTGTATCCTGCTCTGTCGACCACATCAACACCCTGCAGATCATTATTGAACAGTACGTTGAATCCGGTCACCACTACACCTGCTGTTCATCGATTTTGGGAAGGCGTTTGACAGTGTCAACAAACAGTTTATCTTTGAATACTGGAAACGGAGGAATTCGTTGGACTCTTACATCGCAACTCAAACATCTGGACTACGCTGACCACGTTTGTTTAATCTCACTCAGGATCATGGAGCTGCACCAAATGACAACAAATGTGGAAAGGGAGGCAAATGTTACGAGTTTGAAGATTAATATTGCCAAACCCAAAATATCATCAACCTCTGCACTAACTTAGTAACTCAAGTTAACATTGCTAGACAGCTGATAGAGAGAGTAGAGAGTTTCCAATATCTTGGGCGTATTGTTTCGATCGAAGGTGGAACCTAACAGGGCATTTACAACCGAATCGGCAAAGCAAAATCAGTGTTTGGAATGATGTCCATGATATCTCAGGATGGTAGAAGAAAGGATCTTCCGAGAAGTACAAGGCACAGATCAGTTGATGAGGAGTCACGGCAATTGGGGAAGAGTTGGAGAGAGCTAAAGCTCATTGCCAGGAACTGCACGCGATGGCGCGTAGGTGTAGTAGAGGTCCTATGAGCCACAAAGGGATATAGGACATAAGTAAGTAAGTAAGTATTGTTTTCTGAGCAAGGGTTTCGTAGTTCGAATCCCAGCAGGCAGTGGTAAAATGGTAAAAAACAAAGATTGCGTCATTTTTGATGGGCTCTAAAATTATGAAATAACTCGCAAAATTATTGAAATGAAATACAAGTAGTTATTCATTTGTAGTTTTTCATTATTTTTATTATTATTTTATTTCTTGATTTGGGTATTATCTGGAAGTTATTTCATTTTTCTTAGGACTTTTTTCGTTGTGACTAAAACCATAGAGCTTCATGCGAAGGGAGTTCACTTTTAGTGCTCAATGATGGGAATAATATTGCATAAATAGTAAGAGTTATATATTTACTGGACTTTACTTTCCGCCCTGTTAGCACGATAAACAATTTCCTAGTGTTCGAAAGATAAAACTCGCGTTGTTAAAAGAAGAGTGTAAGTGCTAAGGTGGAAGCCCGAATTAGTACCCTACAGTAGCAAATATGGAGAAGAAGCTACAATAAGTACCCTACAATGTAGTACCCTCATGCTTAGATCCATCAGCACTTACAATGAAATTCCAACGATTACACTAAATACCAGTAGCAAATATCGAGAAGAAGCCAGAATTAGTATCCTACAATGTAGTACCCTCTTACTTAAATCAATCAGCACCTACAATGAAATTCCAACGATTACACTTCTATTTACAAGGCTAATGTGCTTGCTTCACATTCTGTAGCTACCTCTTACGCGTTACGCTACCAAATTACGGGTTGCTCTTGCCTGTACTTACATGAAGTGAGTTCTTGCGAAGGTAACGTTTTTCTAGTGATTTGATGGCATATCTCACAGAAAAGTGCAAACAGTCTATTTACAAATTTTGTGAAACCAAAATTGCTGCACACGATATTTCCAATCCATTTGCCAGAGTTTTATATCAAAGTTTTTATTCAAATACGTTAGCCTGATAAATCGACTTGGAATAGCTTTTTGACCATTCAATACAGTTCATATGGACGATATTTAAATCGAGGTGGCAAATTCATAAAACTTTGGTGTCCCTCAACGCTCTGTTTTTACTCTGACCCTCATTCTGATCTCCTGTTCGCTAATTATAATCCTTTTCAATCTTTTCCTGAAGACAGAGGACTCCTTTTGAAATTCTTCGTCGGAAGAAAAGTATATATGAATGATTCAACAAGATGTGTACGAATCAATAAGTGCAAAAAAGCATTCTTTCACAACCATCCAATCCAATCTCCAATCTCCAATAGAGCTTGAAATATTTAACCAATAAAGAAGGCTAACGCTAAAGATTTTAGATGGACATTTTTTGGGAACTCAAAAATAGCATTTTGCTTGAGTTTAAATAAACAACCATCAACATAAAACTCTTCTCTTTTGGCCCCAAAACTAAGATCCGATCCTGGCGTCGGGCCAAAAATCTTCCAGATGCATCTAGTTAGGCCACCCTAACTAGACGCATCTTTATATCTTGGTCTACGTCTGAGTCGTCCTTCCAGTGAACTACTCCACTCCAATGTTTCTTAAACCAACTCAACTCTTTTAAAAGAGCAATCTGTGTGTGCCATGTGCTCACGTACTTCAACCACAAAGCTATTATTCCGCCTAAATCCTATACCATTGTCCCAAATATCTCGACATTATGTTCAAGCCAATATTACTTAAAAGCTGATAGGGCAAATTGCCACTTGGTACAGCATGACAATAATTTGTCCCAACATCACAGCTATTTATGCAGTGCAAAATAAACAGTTGCCACTACAGTAGCAAACAAAAACACATGGGCTCTCACATTTTTGCACTAGGAAGCATCGTGCATCCCACACTATCATTGTGGCACGTACTTGGATGAATCGTGTGCTCTAGTTTACTTGAATTCTTTCCAATATGATACTCGAACAGAACGTGACACATGTATGAATATTTGATAAACCGCACTATGGGTTCGTTGTAAGCTGGAAAAATGAACGATACATAACAAAAGTAGTCTTCGCTTCAAGAAGTCCGTGGGAGCAAAGTTATGTTTTTATCATTTCATATCAGCCTATTTTTTTTTCTCATAATTTTGCACCTACATACTCGATCATAAATACAATTTATTTATTAGCGGGCAGACAAATAACAACGGTATCTTTTGACTCTACTTACATATTTACAATATTTATATGATATTCTTGTTTCACATGTAGGACAAACTAATGGTGTTAACACATTTTCACATTTGATTTTGTCAGCTGTCGTGTATGGGGTTTGCATGTGTCCATAAAACTAAACCAGAAGACAACATAATTGTTAAATATTTCGACACTTTATGTAGAGAGAAAAAATGTTTGGATGACATTGTTGTGAAATATAATGTGACACAGAAATTTTGAAAATGTCAACAGAAATGTGCTGCTGCTGATGATGATGATGACTAGTTGAAAAATTCATCATATTCGAGCAGAAATTGACAAATATGTGGGAACCGTCCTACAAGTTTTCCACACATGCATGATGCCAAATCAAATTTCTAATGTGGATGAGGTTTAATTGTCTCCACGAGCCTTCTTTTGTATATCCTTCAATATAGGTATATATTTTTACTTAGAAAATATCAAGAGCATCTATGTACGTTATAATAATAGAGGTGCAGTATAACATAACAACTATTAAACTTACTTTCGTTACAAAGAAGCATCTTATTTATATCACAAAAACATAAAAGCCTTCTAAACTTTTCAAATTTAGGAACAAAACCGTATCATCATAGCTACTCATGTATAATAACTTGGTCGGAAAATAAAGCTCGATAATCTCTAGAGGGCACTGAGTAGAAACCTACTCGGAAAGTCTGTGTAGTAACAATTATATACATTATTATTTAATCTAAAAGCTTAATAATAGGCTTTTATTTATTTAAAATAATAATTAAGATTTATGTCAATATTTCGGTTTTGCTGACCATGTTCGAGGTCATGTAACTTTTATGACTATTTAGAAATCGTCATCTTTGACGTAATTAAAAATTAAAATACTATGAAACGTTCGTTACAGTCAATTAGTAATTGGTGCATGCATGACATGCAAGGTGCGTTACTTCACGTCCTAGAAAGGTGCAACAGAGAATGGCAAAACCGTTCTAGTTCCTTTCACGAAACGAATACTATCCGAGTTGGATTTTATAATCATAAAAGGTACTACATTAGAGTATTCTTGATAAAGGACTCAACTGAAATTCTCATATCAAGTCCGCAATTGAACGTGCCACTAGGACGGCCCTGTGGGCCAGTAGACACCCCTACGCCAGAACTAGGGGTCCTAATCCAAAAATGATACATTGGATGTACACTATGATTGTGAGACCAATTATCACGTACGCGGCCATCATATGTTGGCCAAAAGTTCTTGAACGGACAACGGTAATTAAGCTTCAGAAGCTACAAAGATTTTTCCGGTATAGAAATAACGGGTGCCATCCGCATCTGCCCTACGGCTGCATTAGAAGCTGTTGAAGGGCTTTCACCCCTGCCTTCATTCAATAGGAAGACGGCATATGATGCGCTATGAAGCTACAAATAGAATATGGGTACAAACCAGGTGACTACGTGGGACCACTGAAAATTCTTGACTCAATTCCCGAAAGAGACATGTTTTGGATATCCCAGCCAGGGTCCAGAGAGTATTCTGTTTTTATTCAGTCAGGTGAGGCAACCATAACAGGTTGCCTCCTAGCCCGCCGTTCAAACGCGTATTTGGCAAACGTCTTCATGCACTCAATATGGTCACGGCGGCTTAATACAGATTCGAAGACGTATCTGTTATAAAGCGCATAGGATATGCAACCAGTCCTCTCTAGGGAAACCGCAGATGCAACTCTGATGCAAGAATGCATCCAAGCTACCATGCCCAGTTGGAAGGAAACCCATTTTTAGGCTAAATATGCAAGGACAGGAACGGCGTGAAGCCGTTTTTTTTTGCAGCTATGAGCTTTGCTTGATTTGTCGCCTGATTGGTGGTAAATGGCGCTAAGTGATATCTATCGTTGTTTGCTTGTTAGCCAGCTGATTCATTGACAGTTGAATAATTAGCGCAGCTTAGGATTTCTTCTATTATAAAATTACATTCATGTTTTCCACATTTTAAGCCATGTTTTAAGCTCCATGTAAAAACTTTGTTTTGCACAAGAAGACGGCCATCTCTCATGCGAAAATCAATATTTGGGTTCCTCGTCTTGATTGATTTCTTGACTTCAAGAAGTTTAAATCTCTTTTGACGGCCACCAATGGCTAATCCCTATAAATTGAGACTCCTCGGAGCTCTTGATGCACGAAGGTTTTTTATTGCTGGTATTTTATCTTCCAATCGCACCAAAAAGTAACTGCTTCCCGATTTATTCGATCTGATCGCAACAATGTTGCTTTCAGCGAGCATGGGAATTTCGATGTGGGTGCGACAGATTGTTTGAATTTGGGCTTTTGGCTTCACACCGCTCTGGTTTGCTATGTGGAATATTAAATTCCGTTCTATGCTTCGCATTTGACTCGCCTCCATCCGTTCCTCAAATAAACCGCATCTGCCTTCTAAAGCAGCTACTTTATCAATTAGCACTTGGTTGTGGTGGTTTCTCAGCACTTTAATTTCTTCGTGTAGTTTGGTCATATCCGATAGTTTGACTACTTCTTTTAAAGTCTCTTTAATGTTCTTGAGATTTACATCAGGAATCTCCTGTACAGCACTACGAATCATCTCCTTATTCATGACGTTGCCCGCACTTTTTTTACTTGGGTTAGATTTCGCTGGGGAGGTTTCTTTTAATTTCCTCTTTTCGGTGTTTTATTGCTTAGGCGGTTAGGTGCTCGTTTCCTATGTATTTTATATGTTGTTTTTTTTTTATTTATAATAATTGGAATTACGGCATTCAATTGGAACTTTAAAGGCTGGCTGTCTGTATTAAATTTGTTGCGTAGAGCTTTTTCATTGTCGACACTGTTGCTGTTAAAATCAAACTCCCAAGAATTTAAGAGTAAACACTTCAATAGCACAAGAATACCACAAATAAGGGCATTTCATCGATTATTATATTTACTCGAAGTGTATCCGAAGACTGTATATGAGTACTAGAGAACGTAAACTGACTTCCTTCTCTCATAAATGCTAATACACGACCAGCTCTATGGTCATTTTTACAGCAGTCCAATAATACTTATTGCCCGAATAATGCGAAAAAGTCATGAAACATTTGATTCAACGTATTCACTCACGCAGGAGTTCCCGTAGAGAACAATGTAGATTTTTATAACTAATGGCATAGTAATAGTACTTTAAATCGAAATATTAATTTTAGTAACATCTTCAACACAATCTGTTTTATTTTAAAAACAAAACATATTCGTTCGGCTATTTTTAACCACATTACACGCTTCCTGTAACTAAATTACATTATATTGAAACAATGTTGAACAATTCTAATCACACTTTTGCGGTGTGATCAGTAATAATTGATCATATTTAATTACTTTTTTAATTATCTAACTTTTGTTATGATTGTAAAATAATAATAAAGTTCGGCTGCACGCACGCACACGTACACACATAAGTAAAAAACACGAAACTGAAAAGCATTAACATATTACATTTGTTACTGCAAAACAAATATTACTTGAATTGTCCAAAGGGTACAAATAGCCCCCGCAAGTCACACGTTCGAACAATTTGTGAAGCTGCGGTCGAAATTACAAAACAACAGTTCGCATGTCTCTGTCATAAATTTAGAAAATTCGAACAGTTATTATTATTACCATCGTTATTATTATTATTTTTGTTTATACCAACGAGTGTGAATTTTGTGCGCGTATCTGTGCAATCGACGTGTTCGGCGCATACAATTGGCTTTGTAAATTTCACAGCCAATTATAGAGATAGTGGCGACCCAGTCCAAAATAAATAACAATCAATGAATGGCCAAAAATAACGAGCAAACTGTTTTCATAGATTTTAAATAGAAATAATTGCTAAAATTTATGTCTTCCATTTGTTGTTAAAATAACACCGTTCGACCAACATGCTGATTGCACCGAAGAAGGACAGTGGGAAGGTATACGAGAAGTATAATTAGGGGTAGATAAATATGATTTTTTTTGTTCTGTGAATTGGATGGCATTACTTTGCTATTTTGACACTTTAACAACTGATTTTGTATTATTAGTCTTCCACTAATTTGGAAAAATGTACTCAACTGCACTTGTTTTTGTTTATATGTAGATACATCTTCCTTTGAAATTTAAATATTGTGTTTCTTTTATCTTCTGCAAACAAAAACTTAATTGCACTAAATAATAATAATAATAATATCCTGCGCGACAGACCGTTGCGGTCCAAAGCCTAGCTTCTTACGACCATTTGTGTTGCACATATTTTAATTTTGCACTCAAATGGAAGGGTCCTACAATTTAATGTCGTATCCCAACGGCGAATTGAGAAGCTTTTCGTGACAAGTTATTACACTCGGCCGTTTGTCAGACATTCGCGAGAGGTGGGACCGTGAAAAATAATTATGGTGTTTCCTTGGATTCGAAATACGAACCCCCTACTCAGAAATTCATCCACTTAACCCCTCATTATCTTAGCCACATACCAATTCCTACAATTTCTAAATAACGATCAAATTTTTTTAATAATTTGCGCACGCGCCCTTGTTACGCTTAGCAAAGCGTGGGCGTTAAGGTTTAGGAAGAGGAAAGAAGGAGATGTCTGTGAGCTTGTGTCTTGAATGCCTGTAGATTATGGTAATGCGGGAACACAGAGCTTGGGAAAGCATTCCACCTTCGTGTTGTACGACTAAAGAAAGAGTCTCTAAGCTTAACAGTACGTCCATAGATAAGCTTGAGGGTAAACTGATAAGCATTTATAGGAACTTCTCTTGAGCACGGCTAGTGGTAGTAATAGTAAAACAGTGGCAAGCCGGAAACGTTCCTGCGGTATTCAAGCGAATCTATTTTCCTAGCAATGTTTTTCGTAACTGATCAGTTTTATCGCTCGGTTCTGAATTCTATCTAGTAGATGCAAGGTAGATTAAGGAGAACCTGACCGGATATGAAATTGGAAAATGTTAACTGAATTGAAGATAGCGAATGCTGCATAGGCACATTTTCTATTCAACAAATGATGTAACAGATTTATATACCCGTTGCGGTAATTGGAAAAACAGTGTGCTAAAGTCAAAGTTCCAATAAATGCTGGTTACATTCTGTACACAAATACATAAACCACCTTATCCTTACCGTAATGCCAAATTAATTGATAACCGACCATAACGCAATCCCTTTTATGTGGCTCATAATAATTTCCCAGGTGTCCGTGGTCAGGGTGAGAATTAGCTAGCTTATTTGAACTTCATCTGGTATTGTGTACCACCACATTTAACCTTGGAAAAGGCGAAAACGATTTTGCATAGGGATTTTCAACCTACAGTTGTCCACATAAATTTTGCAGAAGAATAAAATAGCGCTGCTCTGCACGGTGTTAACTGATGACTGGTGAATTTTAGTCAGGAGAAAGAGCTTTTATGATTTCCACCCCTCATTTTGGGGTAATTTTCTATTCGTCTGATTGGAGGGATGAAACTTAACGAAAACGCTTGTTTTTTCATTCTATTTGAAATTTCTCAATCATCATTAAACATCCAATTTCCTCCAATTTCACCTCATAACTTAAATTTAAAAAATAAATTTTTATTGATACAGTTGGTATAGTTACTCCTTTATACATCCATAAAACTTATAAAATAGATTATAAATTTTTTGTTTAAACTGGGAAAGTAATTCCAAGCAAATAGACCGGATTGTGATATTTTCATTCAATTTCATACAAAAGATTACAATTTCAAATTTGATATGTGATTACAGTTGGTCAGTTCTATTCTGTTCCCTTCAGCTTATTTGACTGGGATCGATATTTAAATTACTTCTGCCATTAGACGTGCATGGGTTTAAGATCTTCTAAGCAATGCACTCCTATAAAATCTAGTGATCAGGGGTCCTATTCTCGAATTCCACATCTACCGCGCGGACAACTGTCAAAATTCCCTACAAAGGGAACTGATATTTTCCACATGCGTTTCCACATTCAAGCAAATACCGTATTCTCGAATCATTCGGAAATTAATGTTTACCACTGAACATGAAAAAATGTAGTAGAAAATTATCCTATGTAGGGAACTCGACAATACGCAGCTGTCCCGCACGGTGGATGTTGATGTGGAATTCAAGAATAGGGCCCCAGGCCTGCAATTACAAGCGACTTGGTTGGTCCGAGTAAAACCAGACGGCTGCGATAAGTAGAATAACTAATATTTGATACGCTAAGCTAATGTTTGATTAAGCTAAGCTTATCCAAAGTATAATAAAAACGTTTTTAAGAATAAGGATTCAAGCAGAAAATGTTCACCAAGATATGTTTATAGTTGGTAAAGGTTTTAATTGTTCGTCGGAGTTCAAGTATTTTACAATCACCGTGCACCACACTGTTATGTAAAAAAAATAGTTTCAGGAACACATAATAAGTCAAAGTAAAAGTTAATTTTGAAAATTTGAAAGCTTAAAAGGAGTCCACTTTACAATGACATTGTGATTGTTGATAGCGTTGCCAAACTGTTTTTTTTACTCAAAGTAGCATTTGCATGTAAAACGGTCGGTCGTTCACGTCTAGCTGCTGTTTCAGAACTGACGAAAACCAATTCAAAAGAAGAAAATTCATTGAGAATTAAAAGGTAAGATGTTGGTGTATTCTATGTACTATCACAGTAATAGTTCTGACAGAACCATGAATATAGTTGCCCTGGGATCTGCAAATCAATTAAGGAAAAGTTCAGGTTATTGACAAGGACTTAAAAGATAATATCGATTTGCTGGATGCATCATGATTCTAATTGCAAACTATTAAACAGAAACGAAATAAGTTACATGTTGTGAAGAGATTGTGCTCCTCTTATACTCCAAGTTTTTTGATCAGCCAAATTTAACTACGTTACCTTCATATCTATCTTTAAACATTCAATATAATCACATGCCTGCATACAGATAATGTAAATAGACATATCAGAATTACTGAACAGGAAAGATAGACGATATATATAATTACTTCTGTGCAATTGGGATTTTGCTTGTAATATTCCTTGACGTATCCAATATTAACGCATGTATGTTCGAAGACAAATCACAAACGTCCCGTACTTTGCCATACACAAATATTATTTTGTCATTCTGTAAACTAATAATTAATTTCTACATAACAAATTATCGATTTGATTATTGTTGTTGACGTCAAAAATACCATCATGTCACCGCAAGTTATGAGGCATATTCACGTCATATCTATGTATATTTGAGGAAAGTCATATACTAATCAAACCTAATGTGTCCATATTTAATATTTGATCAAAATGAATTGACACAAAGATACTTTTTATCTTCTTGATTGGTTTGAAGGAGACTCTCTCCTTTATTCAAGGAGTAAGCAAATTTTATTTTTGCATTGGAAGTAATATTAATATTTTGGGTAATGCTATTTACTTGGAAATTGCATGATCTACCGATTCGGACAGACACAGCCTTTCATTTCAATATTTAATTGGAAGCATCCACTCTATGGCAGTATACAACAGTATTTTGATTAGTTTCAAAATATCAAAGCACAGGTAGACCAAAATATCATTAAGTTTGTTATTTATGTATGTAAATTTGAAACCTTAAAACTATCTAGCCAATTCGACTGCATGGGTCATATACATATTACATATACAGGATGTATCAGTTAAGGTGGCAAATACTTGAAGAGGTGGTTCCTTGGTTTGGATTGCGGGGGGGAAAATGTTCACCCCCAGCGGTGTGCGTAACGTTTTGACGGGAAGGAACTTACTGTTGACGTGTTAATTCTGGGGAATGGTGTCTTACAAAAATCAGAATATGACATATATTACAGCTGTCATGCAAGACATCATGTGCTAGGGGTGGGGTTTCTAGTCAGCAAAAGAATGAAACCCACCGTTATCGGCTTTAAAGCAGTAAATAAACGGCTATGCACCCTTCGCGTGAGGGGCAGATTTAAAAATCTAAGCTTCATAAACGTTCGCGCACCTACAGAGGATTCCCCAGAAAATGTAAAAGATCAGTCAAACAGGAACTCCATGCCTGTCCTCAGAATGACGTAAAAATTATTCTGGGGGATATGAATGACAAAATAGGTAGGGAGCCAGTATTCTGGCAGTACATTGGCACCCATAGCTTACACGAGAACTATAATGACAATGGAAAAC
Source organism: Nephrocerus scutellatus (assembly GCA_947095585.1). Lineage (NCBI taxonomy): Eukaryota > Metazoa > Arthropoda > Insecta > Diptera > Pipunculidae > Nephrocerus > Nephrocerus scutellatus. The sequence goes on along the minus strand of OX352765.1, from coordinate 17,032,951 downwards.
GAGTCATAGAGATCGCAGCAAGCAATAATTTCGTCATTGCGAGTACAAGGTTTGCACGTAAAAATATCCACAAAGCCACCTGTGTATCTCCAGATAAAGCCACTCGCAACCAGATAGACTACGTGTTGATAGACCACCGCCACAACCCGAACCTGATGACGGTACGAGCTTACCGAGGTGTCAACGTCCGACTCGGACCACTATCTTCTGCTCCGAGCGTGGATTGCATTATCAAGAAAGACAGCATCCGCTAATCAGATTCGAATCAACACGGCTGCCCTTTACAACGAAGTGATCAGAACCAACTAAGGTCAAGCGATAGCACTCGCCCTAAATTCAGGAGTCCTGGTTCGATGACGAATGTAAGCTAGCGACTCAACGTAGAAATGTTGCGTACCGAGCAATGCAACAATCTCATAGAACGCGGACACGCGAAGATGAATATAAAGAGCTCAGAAGATATGAAAAAACAGTTCACCAGCGAAGAAAGCACCCTCGGAGAAGAATCTCGTCCGTGAACTAGAACAGTGCAGAGAGCTAGGAACGCACCAGGCGCGGAAGTTCTAACAACGAGTCCGCGGTATGACGCAATATACACCACGTTGCACAAACTGCAAAGACAAAAGCCCCCGGAACATTTGGAATCCCAGCAGAGCTGTTTATTTTAATCAGCCTCACAATACACCAAACAATTCACGAAATGTTAGTGCAAGTATGGGAGGAAGTAGTGATGCTAGAAGACTGGCGAAGAGGCATACTGTGCCCCATACATTAGAAAGGAGATATCACAAAGTGCAGCAATTATCGTGGTATAACGTTGTTGAGTACCACGTACTAGATTTTCTCCTCTATCTTTCAAGACAAGAGAGCCCCATACGCTAAAGTCTTCCCTGTTCCATACCAGTGTGGCTTCATCCAAGGAAAATCAACAACTGATCAAATTTACACCCTTAGGGAAGTAATGGAAAAATGTCTATAGTTTCAAAACTCACTACACACACTTTTTATAGACTTTAAAGCATTGTCAGAGTTTAATTTTATAAAGCCGCGATAGAATTCGACATCCAAAATAAACTGACACGACTATGTAGGTTACCCATAAAAATGTTATAAGTAAAAATATCCGGATTACTATCATGCCCATTCAACATCTATAATGGGCTCCAACAAGGGAATGGACTGGACTGGTCCTCTTTACCCTGGAGTTGGGAAAAGTGATTCGATAAACGGACGTAACGGCGAAAGGAGTAGTCCTCTACAATTCGATTCAGATACTGCCTTACGCAGAAGATATTGACATCGTTGGTAGAAACTCAAGCGCTGTACATGAAGCTTTTATACAGATCGAGCGGGCGGAATAAAATGAGAGTAAAGAAAAGTACATCGTGGTGACGTCTGCGAGCAGAAGATCGAACATTGGTTCCCCAATTCAAATAGTGGAGCGCTAATTTGAAGTAGTGCAACCCTTTAACTATCTCTGGTCAACTGTAGTAGCCGATAACATCATGGAACCAGAAATACGCGCACGGTTTCTTAAAGCCAACAAAGCCTACTATAGTATGTCAAGAGTCTTCAAATCCAGGAAGTTAACCATAACATCCAAGCGGCTGGTATATAAGACAATGGTCATACCAGTACTTACATTTGGATCTGAGACTTGAGTGCTTAGCAAAAAGCATTTTGACCTTTTAGTCGCGTTCGAGAGAAAAGTCTTACGGAGAATTGTTGGCCCCGTATGTGAGGAAGTGGAAGTGGTGGGCACCGTGGCTCAGTGGAGATAAGAGCATGGACTTCTGAGCAGGGGGTTCGTTGTTCGAATCCCAGTAAGACCAAAAGTATTTTTCACGGTGTCCCACCTGTCGCGAAAGTTTCAGAAACGTCCGAAAGTAATCACTTTTCACGGAAAGCTTCTCAATTCGCCGTTCGGATCCGGCATTAAATTGTAGGTCCCTCCATTTGTGTGCAAAAATATACATGCTATACATGTTACATCTTTGACCAAAATTTGTTCAAAATATCGCGCTGTATTAATCCCCGATCCTTAAGAACTTCAACTATTCTCTTACTAGACTTTAAAGGCTGCTGATCTACACATTTTTCTACAAATCAAATTATCAATTTACACTAAAAGCTCATTGGAAAATTAAAAATGCAAAAAAAAAACAATTCCTTTTCTTTATGATTCGTTTTAGAAGATAACCAGAAAAATAAACGGTGGTATTTTAAATTTATTCATTCGTCTTTTACTTAGCATCATGAAGAGATCGTTACCAAAAATTAATGCACATCATACACACAATATGCAAATAATGAGTCGAAGATATACCAAACATTTTATACCCATTCTGTGTTGCTGATATATGTATATACATAACAATAATTGTCCTGCTGATGACAGCTTTGTGATATTTGCTAAATTCTTCAGTAGGAGTGATTTATGGTGACACATAAAGAATAAAAAATTAATTCGTTATGAAAAATTCAACCAAAATGTCACTAAAATTTCACTTTGTAGCATACTAATTTGTATTGGCCTAGTTTGCACACAGCAATTTGCTGTGACTCTATCTTCCAGTAATGCTAACATAGCGGTATGGCGAGAGCATCTCCAATGTTAGCCTCCGAATTTATCATTGACATTGACCGAGAAACCCTAACGAGTGATTCCTAACTGATGCCAGAAAAATCTTCATGGTCACCACTTCATCATTCTGCCAGAATTTGTTCACAAATTTAATTAATATGAAAGTTTTAGTCCTCAACAAGACAGACAGACAGTACCAACAAACAACAAGAGCAGAATTGGGGACTGAATGAAATGCTACACACACATACACATACACATTATGATTATTTCGGTTATGTGTCATTTGATGATGTTGTTTTTGTTTTTTTGAATAACTACGACTACAATAATGACTATGAAGATAGTTTCATATTAACGGTTGAGAGAGCTTAATTCTATGGTATACGGTATGATATGTGTTTGTGAGTATGTGTGTGGAGGTCGTTTACGTACTGCAGTGCAGAGTAACAAGTTTGTTTTTATATCATTTGTTTTAATTTAACAAAATGAGATTTTGCTTGAGTTTATTTATGTATGTAGATTGTGTGGGGATGTGTTTTAGAAAATTTAGCTTAGCTTATTCCAACGTCACGTGACTTTCACAATCGACTATTCGACTGCCCGCTCCCGCAGTAGTCACGGGGCCAACAGAACTTTAGAAAACAATTTGAAAAGTTAAACACACAGCATAAGCAATTTCGTCGTCGTCGTCGTCATAGTCGGTGGCGATAAAGTGGACGTAAAACTTAAATATTATAAAACTTTGCCTTCTACTGGGCTTGTGCGACAAACAAGTGTCTAACTAACTAACTACGGCCACCCAGCTACTTCAACCCGGTGCAAAGTGTAAAGTCCTTAAGTCATGTCACGTCCCTGTATTGTATTCTCTACTTAATCTTATTTAGTTGGTTGTTTTTGTTTAAAAAGTGCCGCATTTAACTCAGGTGGTGGTGGAGGTGGTTTTCGGGTCGGGCAAAAGTACGCCCTGGGAATGAAGTTGAAGAGCTCACACAGTGCTGTCACATCATGCCTTAGATACATGCAGTGCAGTCATTTTACTCTTTTCTCTTCTGTGGTTTTGTAAAGAATGAAAATATGTGATGGAATCTAAGCGAGAATTTTATCTGCAAGAAAAGTGCATATTAATCGCATTTAATATTAGGAGATCCGCAGAAAATGAAACAACTTTTAAGCAAACAAAGCCCCTGCAGCGATTACGGCGACATGACTTATTTTCCCCCTATACATAAAAATCAAAGGCATAAACTAGAATCTTTTTCAAACTTTACCTAAATTCTTAAACAAAAGCATTAAATTAACAAAATGTGCTGAATTTAAGAGTTTTATGCCGAGTTGGAAGTTTATTGGCGGTACATATCTCCAAGGGATGTAGTACATAATGAATAGGAAACAAAATATAACATCTTTTAGCATTTTAAGCCACATGAAGCAACTCTCCCTGTAATTATATAAAACACGTATTAGAAGACCTCATCTAGCAGCCAAATCTGATGTCGGTACAAAATTTCCTATAAATCTGCATGGAATTATAATATTGCATAGAATTTTTGAATGCATAACAGAGACAGAATTTGACCCAGCATCGCTTTAGAATCAACATTTTTCAATAAACTCGCCTAATGTTTACGATACACACTTTATAAGGAATTGCTTTTTTTATAATTTGCGGACGCGAAAAGGGGTTCGCACCCTTATTATGTTCGGATATATGCTTGGAACAGCGTGGGCGTTAAGGAAAAGGAGAAGAAAAGAGGAGATGTCTATGAGCTTGTGTTTTGAATGCCTGTGGATCATAGTGATGTGGAAAGACAGAGCTTGGCAGAGCATTCGACATACGTGAATAACGAATCCCTGAACTTAACTGTACATCAGAAGATGGGCTTAAGGCTAAACCGATGAGCATTTATAGCGCCACGAGTATTGCGGTTGAATTCAAGGAGAGGTGGCATGCAACTGGCCATTTCTCTTGAGCACCGCTGGTGGAAGAAGTGATAAAAGAGTGACAAGCAGAAGACGTTCCTGCGGTCTTCAAGCGAATCTATTGATTTTGCAATGTTTTCGTCATCGGTAAGTTTTGTATTCTATCTAGTTGATGCAATGTGGTTTTAGGCGCACTAGACCAAATATGTCAATTGTTTGTCAGACATTCGCTAGAGGTGGGACCTTGAAAAATACTTCTTGTGTTATTGGGATTGGAACCACGAACATCCTGCTCAGAAGTCCATGCACTTATCCACTGAGCCACGGCGACCATCCCATTGTTGGCTTAATTCGTTTGTTACTAAGCAAAATTGCCATACGTGGAGAGAGGCCAATCCACAAGAGACCCTACATCCAGAAAAATGCACCATTTGAGCGCTGGTGGCATCATCGGGCCTTATTTCTTCAAAAATGTGTATGGAGTCAATGGAGGTCATTACAGCACCATGATCAATGATTTCTTGTTTGAAAATATGAATGACATTTATCCGGATAAGATGTAGTTCCAAAAGGATGGGACTTTTTGCGGTACTGTGATGGCAACCATCGACTTATTGAAATCAAAATTTGGCGATAATTTGATTTCGATAAAAGGACCTGTCAATTGACCTCCAAGGTCGTGCGATTTGACACCTCTTGATTAATTTTTGTGATTGAGACCTAAAGTCTATGGCTTATGCTGATATTTAGTAAAGAAGGAGCAGCAAAATAGCATTATACTCGTTATACTGAAACAAATGGACAGGCATTTTTTTTGGCACTGTCCTTTGTAAAATCTTTTGCTGTACGTAACGAACGAATGAGTTGCACCACATTTTAAGAACAATGCAAAGTGAGTCCCATTGCAGATGCACTCTAATGAATTAAATATACAAATTTTAATTCTAATTTCCTTTTGAAAGTTAAATTTGATAATAATTTGTGTTATTGTCATTTCGCAAAGTCGTGACCACTTGAAATGGCAAAAGTAAAATTAAAACAAAGTTATGTGTAGATGTAAAGACCTCGTTACAGTTTTTATATGGCGTGCACTGAAATAATAATATAATAATAATCTTTGAACTGACAAAGTGTTTAAAAATTTGTTCAGATATTTCAGTTGTGTCGACATTCTTAATACACATGTGCAAAAGATTTCATTTGCATCTACGTGGCCTATATTTAAAGCACAATAGAAACCTTTGAACGTTTTTAACGAAAATTTCTTCTTTGGCAGTTATATATCCTAGTGATATTGATCAACAATTTTGGAGCCAAAATATTTTTTTACTAAAAAATAATACCCGTTAATTTCAAACCATATTGGCCATGGCAATGGCCATAGTCTTCATAGACGAAGATTTAATTAACTTATTATCTTACGATTTATTAAGAGAATTTATTTTGAAAAAATTCTGTAATAGAGATGGCAGCAAGCATCGTTGCGAGTACAATGCTTAAGCGTAAAAATATCCAGAAAGCCACCTGAGTAACTCCTGAAGGAGTCACTCGCAACCAGATATACCATGTGTAGATAGACCGCCACCACAACCCGAACCTGATGACGGTACGAACGTACCGAGGTGCCAACGTCGACTCGAACCACTATTTTGTTGGTATGGTGCTGCGAACGCGGATTGCTTCATCACGAAAGACTGCATCCGGAAACAGATTCGAGTCAACACTGCTGCCTTTCGCAACGAAGAGACCAGAAACAACTACCGTCAAGCGATAGGACTCGCGCTAAATGCAGGGAGAGTAAGTCCTGGGGCTGAGATGTCGCGCGTAGAAGAGAATTGAAGAAGCCTTTAGAATACTATCATTAGTACAACTGACTCCATCTTAGGCAGTAGATCGGAACGACTAGTCCGATGACGAATGTAAGCGAGTGACTGAACGTAAGAATGTTGCGTACCGAGCGATGCAACTATCTCAAAGAACGCAAGCACGCGAAGAACATTATAAAGAGCTCACAAGATATGAAAAAACAGCTCACCGGCGAAAGAAAGCAACCTGGGAGACGAATCTCGTCCGTGAACTAGAACAGTACAGAGAGTGAGAACCGCACCAGGCGCAGAAGTTCTACCAAAGAGTGAGGCAATATACACCGCATTGCACATACTGCAAAGACAAAGAGGGTAATCTGATCGCCGATCTCAAGGGCATCTCTGAGCGATGGGAAGAGCACTTTCAGGAGTTGCTAAATGACCAGCTAACTGAGGAATTGGAGGCACCACCAATGATCGATGACTACACTATGCTGCCGCCAGCAGGCATACACGAAGTTAGCAGATAATAAGGCCCCGGGATCAGATGCGATTTCAGCAGAACTGAGTAAAGTAGAAGACTCCTCATTACATCAAGCAATTAATGAAAAAATATTGCAAGTATTGGAGGAAGAAGCGATGCCAGAAAACTGGCGAAGAGGCATCCTGTGCCCTGTACATCAGAAAATTCAGGAATTATCGTGGAATAACGTTTTTGATTAACGCGTATAAGATTTTCTCCTCTATCCTTCAAGACAGGATAACTCTATACGTCAAAATCATCATTGGTCGATACCAGTGTGGATTCATCCCTGGCAAATTAACAACTGATCAGATGTACTACCTTATGTGATGAAAAAACGTCTAGAGTTTCAAAACTCACTACACCATCTTTTAATAGACTTTAAAGCCGCCTATGATACCATAGCCAGAGTAGAACATTAAAAAAGTCATGAAAGAATTCGGCATCCCAAATAAACTGACAGGACTATGTAGGTTGACCATGACCAATGTTATAAGCCAAATAAAAATATCTGGATCACTGTGAAGCCCATTTAACATCTATAACTGGCTCCGAAAAGGGGATGGACTGGCCTGCGTCATCTTCAACGTGGCGTTGTTGAAAGTGTTCCCAAACTATGATATAACGGCGAGAGAAACAATCCTCTGTAAGTCCATTCAGATACTGGCTTACGCAGACGATATTGACATCATTGGTAGAAACTCAAGAGCTGTAGGAAGATTTCATCTAGATCGAGCAACCGGCGCGAAATCTGGGGCTGCACATAAATGAGAGCAAAACAAAGTACATGGTGGCCACGTATGCGATTAGAAGATCCAACATTATTCTCTCAATTCAAAGAGTGGAGCTCGAATTTGAAGTAGTGAAGTCCTTTAACTATCTCGGGTCAACTGTAGCAGCCGATAACAGCATGGAACCAGACATACGCGCACGGTTGCTTAAATCCTACTCTAGTCTATCAAGACTCTTCAAATCCAGGAACTTAACCATAACATCCAAGCGGCTGGTATATAAGACAATGGTCATACCAGTACTTACATATGGATCCGAGACTTGGGTGCTTAGCAAAAAGCATTCTGACCTCTTAGCCGCGTTCGAGAGAAAAGTCTTACGGAGAATTGTTGGCCCCTTTTGTGAGGAAGGACGATTCCGGTGACTCTATAATGATGAGATCTACGAGCATTTCCGTGAAGAGAATTAAGCTCGATAAGCTGCGGTGGGCAGGACACCTAGCTCGCATGAGCGAAGAGTATCCTACCTTTGCGGTAGGATTTATGGAATACGACAGCGAGGCCGGCCAAGCCTACGCTGAAAGGATGGCGTAGACCGGGACGCCCAGATTTAAGGAATGAAAAACTGGATGACATCGGCTTAAAATCGGGACCGGTGAAGAGACTTTTTGTGTGAGGCCTGGACCGGGCCACGGTTGTAGAGCCAAATATATTGATGATGATAACTAGTTTAACTAGTCTAGTTATTTCTTTTTCAATAATATATATATAACTTTATTGTAAAATAAATTGAAAAGTTGTAATGGATGGTATATTAACTTAGTCTCAATACCATATTATCATGTATTTTTCAATAAAGAACTTAAAAATAATACTCTATATTTAAAAATATTAACTTTATATTTAAAAGCGATAAATCCACCACAACTTAGGATAAATTGAACGAAAACAATAGCAACAAAGTTGCACAAAAAATGTTTTTATTTTTTTTCTTTTTAGTTTGGTAAATTAAATTAAATGCAAGCGTTTGAAGTAAAATTCAGTTAACTTTTGGTTATTTCAGCCAGGCTATAAAATTAACCATAATTTTCCGTTCTTTCATTTTGAATTCTGCATCCTACCAACAAGAGTGGAAAATATTTCATTTAGGAAACTTGACAACGCCACTCATTCAAGTGTTGTCAGTAGATTTCCTCGCATATTCCAAAGCTTCGATTTTATGATTCTCTGATTATCCACGAAGGTATATGAATAAAAATTGCATGTTCAGTTTCCACAAATATATTTTTCTTTATCAACTCCTATAAGCCATTTCCATGACATCGCTTGAAAGCCAATGATTAACTGAAGAAAGATTTCCATTAATATGGCTGAGTGATTCCTTAATTATATTACGTACTCACGTATAATGATACGTAAAATCTGTAGTCAGTCAAAAGAATACCGTATCACTTCGCTGAGTGGAGTAATTACAAAAAAAATCTGCTCGTTTTTTTCCTTTTTCGATCGAGTTTTGGAATTTATTCCTGTTTGTGAGTGGATTTAAAAGTGGAGAGACTGCATTGCATCGCTTGTGTGAGTGTTCAAGAAAAAAGGAAAAGATAGTGTTAATATTTTTTATTATATTTATCCTTATTTATTTATTTTCAAATTTACTTGTAATTCAGCATAACATATTTATTGAACATATTTATGCACTTTGTAAATGATTTAACGAAGATTTTAACATTTTGCTCAAGTCTGATGTATGGCGATGATTTTAAATTTTTCGCTAGAAAAAGTAATTTTAATGATTCTGAACTCTTTCAGTTCGATTTGAATAAGTTGGTGTCATAAAGATGATATCACCTTAAATAAATGTGCTAATACTACTTTTCATACAATAAAATTTTCTATTTTGGGCCAGGACCGGACCCCGGTTAGAGAGCCAAATATGATGATGATGATACTCTCAATAATTTTATTCTTTTAAGAATTTTAAGTGTTCTTCTTTTGAACAGAATATAAATTATGTTTGTACCAGAGCGTAGCGTAACTCTCTTCTTTTAAAAGATCCTAGAATATAAATAGGAGAAAACAGTAAATGCCTATAGGAAGCAGCCTCAACCATTTTAGGTTATCCCGACAAAACTAGAAAATAATGGATATCAAAAAGCATATGCAACAACATTAGTGAACCCCAATCCATCAAAGCAGAGTTAAACGCGGCCTAGGGTGCCGAGCGAAGTGCACTAGCGCCGAAGTATAGGGATCTGGACCGTCAAGTTGGCCCTTTAGCTAGAAACGACAAACGAGCATGGCTAAGCGACATCGCAACACAAGCACAACAAACCGCTGATAGTAGACAATAGAGCACAGACTACCAACTCGCTCGTAAGCTCGCCAACAAGAAAACCTCACATCAACTACCCTGTTAAGGCAATAGATGGCTCTTTGTATGGAGGAGGAACAATTAACCCGCTGGACAGAACATTTTAAGAATGTTTTGAATTGTACTTCGCCAGGCTACTAACATCAGAGCCGCTACTCCTTCGTTGAATTAGAAATTATCAGTTCTTACTTTAAAACAAACAAATCGGTCTCATTAATTAACCCTCCGATCTACAGTGTGTTCTATTTTTACGAGCAACTCGCTCAATTTGAACACACTGTATCATCTCGCTCTATTCATAAAGTTGTTTACCGCTTATAGAGGAAAATGACAGACTATCGGCTAACCTTTTTTAGTCTTACTGTAAACAGTAAATAAAATAACTCTAAAATAAGGCGGTAGATTTTCAGGAAATCAAATCAAATCAAATCAAAAATTTTTTCTTTACAATTCGTTTTCAATGCAAGGAACTTCTTGAGGAGGCCATGATATTCAGATGGATGGGACTGATCTAGATATCAAGGACGTCCAGTACGTCAAGACAAACTCTAGCTCGTTCGAAAGGTGGTTAAAAAAGACTGACAAAATCTACGCAGAAATCCTTCAAGCCGACGTCCAGTTAACTACGCGAACATTGCATGCGATATATCAAGGTATCTGGGAATCTGAAACCATAGCATCGTAAAAGAAGGCTTAATAGTCAAGCACCCCAAGAAAGGTGATTTGAGCAATTGCGAAAACTGGAGAGGAACAAGTTGATCTCCTCTATAATAGCTAGGCGCTTACGGAAGGCGTTTGAGTCAATTTTGAATAATGAACGAGCAGGATTTCGCCCAAACCGTTCTTGTACTGATCAAATTAACACCCTGCGTATAATCATTGAACAGTCAGTTTAGTATCGCTATCCTCTGTATGTGGTTTTTGTAGATTTTTAACGCGCTTTTGATAGCGTGGGACGAAACATTATGTGGCAGATTTTGTCTAACTATGGTGTTCACGAAAAACTCATCAACATCATCAACGAGCTGTACCGCGACTCAACCTTTCAACATCTACTCTCTCCAACTCGTTTCCAGTTGTCGTGCCTCTTCCTCAACGTTCTGCGCCATGTATTTCTCTGAACTGAAAAACGGAATAACGTAAAGAATATTTAAAAATAGTGTTACAAACGTTACAAATTTAAAAACCTGTTACATAACGAAATCCATACCGTTATGACATTTTTTTATTTCCGTTATTTCGTTACGCGCAGTAAAGTAAAATTGTCTTACAGATAAATACGAATTTATAATAAATACTCGGACATATATTGCTTGTTCATCGAATTGAATAAAACTAATTTATTAATTAAATTATTTCAAAAGGAATAAAGAAATAAACACAACCTTTTGATTGCCAATTTAAGAACCCTAAGCAAATATTTTTAGAAATAACGTTATAACGTAGGGAAACGGAATTTTTGTTCTTTATATAACGTTATATATAACGCTTCGAATTTAAATTATCTTTTGAAACGGAATGCCGTAACGATATGAATTTTCTTTGCGTTTTTCATCACTGATTTTATCTCAAGCATCGCTAATCATGTCCATGTGACATTCACATTTATGAAAAGGTTTTCGTTATATGAAACTACAACAAAACCTTATAAAAGCTGCAGAAAAAGTAATTTATTTTAAAAACATACTGGAAATATTACAAAATATTTCATTTAAAAGACCTTCATATCTATTAACAAGATAATATAACACTCACATAAACCTATATATCCATATCAAAAAGAGAAATTCAAACAAAGTGTATTATGACCGAATGCCACAATGAAAATATCAAACGTAATAATTTCATTGTATCTCGAATGATATAAAATCAACAAAACCGAGTCGAACTGTCCAAACATACGAAATATTTCTTTGCTTAATTAGTGTGTGTGAATTATCTGAATTATCTGAAACAAAAAAGTTATTTTCTTTGTTAAATATTTCAGGCCTTAATTATTGGTTAAACATTTATTTAATCCTCAGTAGAATTAATTAATAAATTGGAATACTTGTGTATTTGGTTAACACTTTGTATTTCGAGGATATAATCCTCTGGTGAATATGTAATCATGACTGACGACTGAGTTAAAATAAATAAATTGTAATCTGAATTTTATTTCCATATCAATTTTATTTTATTTTTGTATGTGTATTTGTGTATTTTTTACGAGTATTTGGACAAGAGTTTTTTTACTGCAAATGTTCAGGTTTCGTTATTCGGTAAGACTATTAACTAAAAAATCAGTTTAGAGAAAGTCATATATCAGTTGTAACGAAGCAAGCGAATAAAACAAAGTGATGTTGTTTGGTAAAATATTCATCCGGTGTCCGGTCCTGGCCTCTCCACGGGACCTGATTTAGAACCAGTTTGGCATCCCTAAACTCTGGGCGTCCTCTTCTACCCAATCCTTCCAGCGTAGAGTTGACCGGCCTTGTGTTCGTCATGTGCCATAAATCCTACGGCAAATGACTTTCCATGTAGGATCCTCTTCGCTCATGCGACTTAGGTGTCCTGCTCACGGTAGCCTACCGAGCTTAACTCTCTTCACGATGTCGACAAAGGTCTCATCATTATAGAGTCTCCGGAATCGTCCTTTCTCACGTACGAGGCCCGTAATTCTCCGTAAGACTTTTCTCTCGAACACGGCTATGAGGTCAGAATGCTTTTTGCTAATCACCCAAGTCTCGGATCCATATGTAAGTACTGGTATGACCATCGTCTTATATATCAGCAGATTGGATGTTATGGTTAAGTTCCTGGATTTGAAGAGTCTTGACAGACTAAAGTAGGCATTGTTGGCTTTAAGCAACCGTGCGCGTATTTCTGGTTCCATGCTGTTATCGGCTGCTACAGTTGACCCGATATAGTTAAAGGATTGTACTACTTTAAATTCGCGCTCCACTATTTGAATTGATTGACCAATGTTATATCTTCTACACGCAGACGTGTCCACCAAGTAATTTGTTTGACTCTTATTTATGTATAGCCCCAGATTTCGTGCCGGCTGCTCGATCTGTTTGAAAGCTTCCTGTATAGCTCTTCGGTTTCTACCAACGATGTCAATATTGTCTGCGTAAGCCAGTATCTGAATGGATTTATAGACGATTGTTCCTCTCGCACTTACGTCAGATTCTCAGATCACTTTCTCCAACACCAGGTTGAAGAAGATGCAGGCCAGTCCATCCCCTGGTGTTATCCCGTTACAGATGTTGAAAAACATTGGTCATGGTCAACCTACATCGTGTCAGTTTATATGCGATGCCGAATTCTCTCATGGCTTAATAAAATTCTACTCTGGCTATGCTATCATAGGCGGCTTTAAAGTCTATAAAAAGAAGGTGTAGTGAGTTTTGGAACTCTAGACATTTTTTCATCGCCTGCCTAAGGGTATAAAACTCATCGGTTGTTGATTTGCCTGGGATGAAGCGACACTGGTATGTACCAATGATGAATTTAGCGTATGGGGCTATCCTGTCTTGAAGGATCGAGGGGAAATTCTTATACGCAGTACTCAAAAATATTATACCATGATAATTGCTGCATGTTGCGATATCTCCTTTCTTATGTATGAAGCACAGGATGCCTCTTCGCCGGTCTTCTGGTATCGCTTCTTCTCCCATAGCTGCACTATTATTTCATGAACTCTTTGGTGTATTGTAGGGCGTCCTATTTAAATGAGCTCCGCTGGGATCATATCTGATCTCGGAGCCTTTTATTTTTGAGGCGATTTATCGATCTGTTAACTTCGTCTATGCTTGCTGGCGGCAGCATAGTATGGTCTTCGGTCATTGGTGAAGCCTCCAATTCCTCAGTAAGCTAGCCAATTAGCATCTCATCAACTCATCAAAATCGATATCACTCTCGGATAAAAGGAGGATTTGAAATGATGGATTCTACTTAAAAATGGTTTTGAGGCACATTTATATTGTTAAGAACTGATACGCCTCGCTAAAGAAAAGAACTGGTTTTGAAGAGAATCTACCAAAGTAAAATTTGTAGAAAACAGATAAAGCTCCCACATTTTGTCTATTCTCCAAAGAATCAAGAGATGAAGTAAATGGCCACCTCTACCAAGATTATGCAAATGCAATTTTGGAGCCCCATCCCTTATACATATGAAAAATATGTGTAACACATACCTTCTATAATCTGAATATTTCAGAGGGGGTGAAGTAGAAGTTCCAACGTCTTATGAAGCCCAAGCATCGGCTTCCTGTTTTTGAAAAATCATAGATGTTAAAGACCTACAAGCTTACCGTTAATGTGACTCATTGTCATCATATTGGCTCTACAACCAAATTTGAGTCTTCCTAATGCGAGCTCAGCCTACCAAATTTAATTCTGTTGACTATCTTGATATCGCTTTGTCAGTCGTTTACAGATCAAAGGCTTTTCTAAAAGTTATTGACATTCCACATTCAGTCTTAAATCTAAGAGGCCTTACCCACTTTTTATTTATCTCCACCTTTGAAGCTGGTATGACGCTATAATGATTTAATGACTTTTTCAATTGAGTTAATCCAAAAATCTCGATTAACTTCAATTACCGATCAAATAAGCTTCAAGGATTTTATTAAATTTTCCTGCATATCTTCATAAAAATTTCACATTTCCCAAGTCAATCGAGTGTTTTCCTCCTCCTATCCATTGCACACAAAGAAAGATGCTAAGAGAAAAACATCTGCATTTCTAGCTGTTTATCTTCATAACAGGTGAGAGTTTTATTCCAGGGAATTTCATTCTCCTGCTATGAAGTTGTTCACATTTCGCATAAATATTCGCATCCGTGCACACATTTCCGTGCGCAAAAACCTTTGCAAGAACGATTCCGTCTGGTGAAACATCTCACCGTTGGCATAATGAGAAATTCCATAGATGTTTTGATGGGGCTTCCCATGAGGATATAGAGATCCCAGAATAGACATAGCTGCATAGCATTCAACTGATCCATCCAAGCAGCAGTTATTTTTCCGCATTCTAATAAAGAACTATGGTGGAATTTTTTCCACTAAGCTTGTGCCGATGAAGTGTAATCAAGCTGATGGTGTGAGTTCAATGTTCGCAGTTGGTATCATACTGCTGGACAGTTAGTTAGTTATTAATAAAAGTTTCTTGTGCGTCGTTCCCTTTTCTCCTCCAATCATCGCTCGATGAAATGATGGATGGCTTACTAATTAAAGTGTATAACAAACATTACACTCATACGTTAGGAAGGATATTTCTTGTGATACTAACTTTCAAAGCAAAATCGATAAGCAATTTGATTCACTGAGAGAAGCTCTAATATCAACATAAAAGGAGAAGAAAAATTGATTTCATGATGGAAAACACGAAGAATTAACTTATCAGAAATATTGCCGGAGGAGCATTATTAATTATTTTGGTCTAGAGAGCATCACAATGCAGTTACTGCAGATGTTTTCAGCTGGGGCTAAGTTTCAGGACCTTTCAATAAGGAATCTCTAGGGATATGTACTGGATATTTGAATTTATCTACGAACAAACAATGATACAAACGATAAATTTATTATATATTTATATAGTTATATAGTTGTTATATACGTTTTTTTATAATCATCAATCATCATGTAATTCATCATTATATTATGCGTATGATGCTTGTAGCATGTCGCGATGGCGCGTGTGTGAGTGGAAAAAATAAAATACTTTGAAATAGCCCTGACCTTTAAAACAGATATTTTGGCGATTATAACCAAATAATTAAGGACAGTGTGGCGTGTTGCGATGTATACATAAAAGTTTGTACCCGAAAAACGAAGTTTTTTTTACATTTACTTGTTTATTGTAGGCAAACGCATATATCTTGCAAATGAAGTTATTCTATTAACCCCAAATATAAACAAATGTAAATAAAGTCTCATATGATACCACAAATCATTGGCGAAAATAGAAAACCCAAATCCCATCTTACCGCTGATCACTTTGCGGCAGATACTGATACGAAAGCACTCTCGATAACCAGGGCATTTCAATTTTCAACTGGAAAATTGGCAAATTGAGGACAAAGTATACCCATTGACCTCATCGTTCACTATATACACTCAAGGACAACTACACAGCCGTCAACAAAATTTTATCACCACAATTTTCTGTGTGTTTTCTCTAGAGTAGGCTATGCCTTTGCCAATATTACTATACTGTAGGACTTCTAAGGATAATCAATAATCCAACACGAATGTGATACGTATTACCACAGACGCTTATCAGCTTTTTCCAGTCTAGACAAAAATCTCCTCCAAAGGGATTTACCGACATAAATTTTCGACAGAAAACAATGTGTTGAAAATCGAGAATGAGAGAAAAATGTTCTGTACCAATCTGAGATGTTGTCCGCCTACACTATCTATTTTCAAGTGTCGATTCTCATAGTTTATCTGCTATAATGACTCGTTGGGAAACCATATTAAAATAAATATTGTATCGTTTTGTTTGTATTTTTACAGTTGTACATTTATTTTCGAATCGGGCAAAAAGGATAACATTGTCTGTAAATTTCAATAAGAGTAAAGGACTAGTATTTATATAGAGTTGGAACATTGCTACAAATGTTCTATGATTTTAAGATCTTCTTTGCATTTACCATTAAATTGTTAATGCCTTTTAAGTTGTCCTTTTTGTAAATTGTATACAAGCATCATGTCATGAGAGCATGGGTATGTTTATGCGAAAACCGAATTAAAAAAATATCAAACCAACTGAACACGCTTTGGTATCCTCCTTTTGTTTGTTCGGAAGTTAAGCACTCGTATTTCAAGAAATCGTTCCGTCTTGCAAGTGCAAGTTTCCATTACTTACTTACAAGAGGAGTCAGTTATCTTTGCTGCAGTTGACTGGAAACGACAAGAGGCAATCGTATCCTACTTGTAGTTTTCTATGATGTTGACTTGGCGACTGTTTTCCGTGCAATTGTTTCCGTATTTCCGTTTTCAGCAAATTACATTAAATCCTTTTTTGTAGTTGTTCAATAAATCAATTACTCTCAACTAGATGCTTGGTACTTTTCTTTCTTACTGCTGTCTGATTTCATTCTCATTATACGTTTTTTTCTGTGAATATGAATATCTGACATTTGAAATTTTCTCTAAATTTTCAAAAGGACTTTTTGAAATACAGCAAATTTGGAATTCCTTCGTAGACTGCTTAATTTCTTGTTACTTAACTTTGTAAATACTTAATTTTCCCTCTCTTTTCTGGTTGAGAAGCATCAGTTTATATTTATTTTGTATATTTCCTTTTCCTTGATCTTCGTCTTGATGCTGCGATAGATTATCCACTTTCAATTATCTTTTTTAATTTGCTAAATTTTAATGCATTCAGGCATAGTTTCTGCATAGTACAATGGAATAGCAATATATATATATATATAAGAAATTGATCACCGTCCTTAATCATGAAGAATCTATTTGTACCTTTCCCTACCCCTTTCTTAACTATTTTGCCTATCACTTTTACAAGGAGAACTTCCTCAGATTTTAAAGACCTCTTTCATAACCTCGATACACAAAAAAGGATCAAAGAAGGATATAACTAATTATAGCGCCATTGCTAAGCTATCTCATATACCCGAACCCTTCGAAAGTAATTTATACGAAGCAAGTCCATTGCAAGTCTTTTATTTCCCCCAGCCAACATGGCTGTCTGAAATGTTGATCAACCACCACTAACCTTGTTGAATTCGTGCCCTTCGCATCTCGTCGACGTTGCTACAACTGATTTCATTAAAGGTTTTGATAAGATTCTCATTTATTAATCCTTTTGATATTGTCTGCCTTCGGCTTTGAAGCTATAATGTTTAAGTGAATATCTTCTTATCTGAAAAGCGTTCGCTTCGGATCCGTCCGAATGACCATATCTTTTTTCCAAACATTGGTTTACTATAAGGCAGTCATTTAGGTCCACTTCTCTTCTATCAACTCCTTCATCATGACCTAAATAAATTTTCGACCTAGTGCCTCAAAAATTGCTTAGAGCTCCATAATGATCGCATTCCAGAATTTCCATAGGAACAAGGCTTATGTATGCATTTTAGTCCTACAGTCGCTTGAGAAATGGTTTTGTTTCCGAAATTCCAATATCAATATCACCAAATGCAAATCTATTACCTTATCACGCAAGTACAATAAACCCTCTCCAAGACATTACCTTCTCCACGACCAAACCATATCCCGCGTGCAATCTTTTTGTGACATCGGCTTATTGTGCGACTTGGAGCTAAATAGATGAAATAATTCTTAAAGCCCTCTCATCACTTGGCTTTGTCAACCGGTGGTCCGAATAATTTTCCAGCCCATATGTGACCAGATCCCTCTACATCAATTTTATCCGCTACCTCCTTGAGTACACTAATCCTTTTATTAGGTTCATGTCTATAGAATCGAAAGCATTTAACGTGGTTTTTTTCGATGTGCTCTTCAAGGTCTACCTTGCGACAATAATCTTATACTGCCTCCCTAACTCAACTCAACCTCACAGTCTTGAAAACCCTTGAGAAGCGCAGAGGCATTGCTGTCATTCTTTTCATACATTGCCTCCTGTTGGGTTCCGTCGATTGCACGTCTCTATAAAATAATATTCGGCGCGACAGACCGTTGCGGTTCAAGACCTAGCTTCTCGGGACCATTTGTGTTGTGCATGTATATTTTTGGACAGAAATGGAAGGTACCTACAATTAAAGTCCGGATCCGATCGGTGAATTGAGAAGCTTTCCGTTACAAGTTATTACTCTCGGAACGTTTGTCACAAATCCGCGAGAGGTGGGATACCGTGAAAAATACTTTTGGTATAACTGGGATTCGAACCACGATCCTCCTACCACTCGATATTCGTATCCTCGTAAGACAAGACCTTGAACGACAAGATTGTTGTCACAGCAATTGATCGTACCGACATGGATGGCACGATCACCACTGAACGGTGCCAGTTGGTCAAGTTGAAGCTGTCTGCCATATGTTGACCCACCCTCTATAGAGGACACAAGCTTATCTTTATCTGATAAAGCTTACTATCTGGGTCTTATTCTATATAGAAAGGTAAGCTGGAAACCTAACATACAAGAAAGAGTTATAAAAGCCATAGCAGCACTCTTCTCCTGTGAAAAAGCTATCGGCAATAAATGGGTCTTTAACCCCATATCACTCATTTGCTTTATATTTCGGTAATAAGACCTACACTTCTGTACGATGTGGTAGTATGGTGGACTGCCTTAGGAAAAGCAATAAAGCAAATTTCAAAGATCGGCTTGTCTATGTATGAGCGCAGCGCTCCGTACCACCCCTCCATTACACTAGGCATATTATTCAACCTAACACCACATGACATCTTCAACAGGCAAGTTGCTGCTAGCGCGGCTATTCGCCTCAATGCAACCTCCCAGTAGATAAAAAATGAATTCGGACACACCTCTATTCTGAATTTATTCAGGCTCCACTAGGAGGTATGGACTACACCATTCCGCAACTACATTTCATTTCAACAACAACTTCCAGGTCACCATCACTTCCAGATCATTCTGGTAGGAAGCTGTTATTTTTAAGCATGAGTCAAGTAGTTGTTTACTGACGGGTCAAAACCTGATGATTAGGTAGACTCTAGTCTATCTCTCTCTCCGTCTTTCTAATTGGCGGAGAGAAATGTTATATCCACTAAGGATATCCGCATCTTTTCGGATAGTCAAGCAGCTTCGAGATCCCTAGAATCAGTCTCTATGAACTCTATTATAGCTCTAAACTGCCTATCATCTCTCAGGGAGATGGCGGAGCAGTTCAATATTCACCTATAGTGGGTGCCGGGAGATAGGGAGCTATAGGGCTGATGAACTCGCCAAAAATGATACTAGGCTGCCCCTTCTACCTGAAAATGGTTCTTTAGGAATACCGATTGCTAAATGCAAACTAATGTTAAAGCAGGATGTTAATGATAAAACCAACCTTAGATGGTCAACCGGTATAACTTGTGTAGCGACAAAACAGATCTCGCCAAATCTGACTCCGAAACGCTCCAAATATTTGATCTCCCTAAACAGATTGCACATAAGCTCTACGATTGGTGTCTTTACTGGGCATTGTCATAAAAGTAAGCATGCAACAAGGCTTGGTGTATTTTCCAATGACTTTCGCAGAAACTGCATGGACAAGGAGGACGAAGAGACAGGTATCTACGATATCTACCTCTCTTACATCTACCAACGTACCGCACCATGTACGGCTCTAACGAACCAATCTTGCGTATGCTACGTAAGGTTAACTTAAATCATACCGTTTTCTATGTAAACCATTCCCCTTAGCTATAAGTGTTAGTTTTAAGTCTTAGTCCTCACTCTTACTTTCTAAGTCTTCAACGCTGTTTTAAGTTTTATCTTGTAATAAGCCGAATAAATGGAGGCAATTACCCCCCCCGAAAATTAAAAATTAAATCAAAATTAACTGTACTAACATCTGTATAAGAAACCTTTGAAAATTCCACATAGTAAATTGAAGGAAATATTTAAGGTGGTGTGCAAGATATTCATGACAGACAAAATATTGGAAAAAATCAAAGAAACCCAATCGATATGAGACCACTCACATAAATTTGTTTTTCGACTTTCGACAAAATGATCCGCTTGTCGAGTCTTTCAAATTTGGGAGCACTTGCAGTGCAAAATTACCTACCATTGAACAGACATTTGAGTACCAAAGTGCTCTCGATTTTGTTTCATTGAACGCACAACTTCTCCAAAAAATAGTTGTTGCTGTGATTTCATTCATCTTTTCTTAAAGTATATCCTAATGCATTGATCTTTATTCTCTCTTAAACAAACAAGAGTATCGTCCTGTTAAATAAACCAGGACACGAAACCGCCCATCGACCACAAATAAATTCAATGGAAACTACTTTTTTGGTGTGGTAATAGAATTTCTGTTCCCTATTCCTGTTATCTATTCAGTCAGTGGTGCTAGCTGTATTCCGGCTACTATAATGCTGAAAAGAGTTGGCACTTCAACGTATTTATCGAACTGAGCATGTTATCCGACCGACTGACGTGTGTTGGTTGGCTTATTTGCTTCTGCTCGCTGGCCAAGAGAGCAAACACAAGGATTAGTGAAATCGCTTTCATCCAAGTCAAAATGTCGAAATAATTCTTAATTCAAACAAACTCATTTAAAGCGAATACATTCGTAATTTTTTGCATCAATGGATTTCTTGTTGGTTAACGGGAAGCTGAGAAATATCCATTGATCACCCACATGTGGGCTGATAAGTCATGTCATATATACTCGTATCTGGGATTATTTGATAAATTCGAAATACAAAGAGAATATCCATAGCGGTCATAAATCATACAGAAATGCGGTAAAATGGAATTATCGGATGAAAATCGACAAAAAGAAATTGTGGCATTTTCAGTTGTGCTGTGAACGGATTATTTCAAAAGTTTTGTTTAAAATAACCCGATGAATGGAAACGCCTGAGGAAACAAGCTTCACTTTGTTAACATGACTTTTAAATACTCTGTCAGTTGGTATGTGACAAAAGCAGATATCAGAAGAAAACGTCTTTGTAAGTCCTTTTTGAGGAAGACATGACTCTGGCGTATCATTGAATAGTGAACGTGTCTTTTGAATGTGCTCTTCAACTTCACACCTTGTGTGAAATTCGCTTGCGGATAAGTGCACTACAGCGTAAGATGAAGTGAAAGCACTTCTCACAAACACATAAAGTAGCATCATCGTAGAATTTTTTTCGCTTTAATTTTACCACAAGGATTAGGAGTTTTTGTAGTTCTCTCATTATTACTAATTGTTTATCTTTGTGAATAATATCAAAGATTTAAACCTCCATTTATATTGTTTAGTAAAAAAAATTATATAAATAGAATGAATAGTAATATTATTTATGAAATTCTTTGAAAAATCAAAAGTACTTTTGACCCCGAAAATAATATTGTGTTTCAATTTTGTGCATCATTTAGCTAAAAGGTCACTTAACGCCGTTACAATAAATGCAATGCATAAACACTTGTGTATGAAATAAGATAACATTGTGTCGCAAGTCAAATTAGTTTTTTTTTAGCCCATATGGCAGACACTGCGACCTGAAAGATCTATTGCATCTTAGGGTATGTTTATTCTAAGAGATGTACAACATCCCTAATCAAAGATAGTAAATCCATAGTGGCAGATTTCTCAACTCCGCTGTCGAGCATATTTTCTTGTAAAAGATGCGTCTCCTTAACCAAAGTAATGCTGGGCATTCACAGAAAATGTGCTCGGATGACTCCTCATCTTCCGAGTTGAACCTATACATTCTGTCTCTGAGTCCACACCAATTTTGTTACGATGATATCACAATCCACAATGACCTGTAAGAAAACTTACTATCTTCCTAATGCTCTTCCTATTTAGATTAGGAAAAGAACCTGATTAATTCTTTGGATTGCCTAAGCCTCGGGACGATTTCCTAACGGGCCAGACGAAGTTTGTGTTCCCAACATTTTATAAGTGCTATGGCGGCAGCCCAATTGACACCACAGTAGGGTTCAGTTCCTATGAACGCAGATTCAGATCCAGCACTAGAGCTAGTTCATCTACAGATTCATTGCCTGCAATTCCCTGATGACCAGTAACCAACTCAGTTGACTTTGTTGTGTATTATTGCAGTGCATCGTAAGAGTTTTTGACTGATATTGAGTCCATTAAATTGGACGACAGCGCTTTAAGTGCTGCCTCGCTATCTGAAAAGTTATATCCTTTATTAAGGTTAATCCCGGTGCAGATCTCAATGGCATGGAGTTCCGGCTTGAAAACGATGGGATTTTTTCCCATTGGTATCAAAACTTTGGTTTTGGGTCCAAAGACACCCGCTCCAACTCCAGTTTCCATTTTATATCCATTTATGAACCAGATCAGAACTCTAGCGTCCAGTGCCGGACCACCATTGCACCAGTTTAATAATATTTTGTGCAACAGACCGTTACGGTCCAAATGCCTAGCTTCTCGCGACCATTTGTTTTGTGCATGTGTATTTTGGAGGCGTCTACTGGCCAACGAGAACTTAGTGACGCGTTCAATGGCGGACTTGATATAAGAATTCCAGTTTAGCTTTAGTTTATCAAGGATGACACCGAGATATTTAACCACACTGGAATAATCTAACGGGGTGCCTTTGATGATGATAGATCCAAAATCGACCAGTCTTCTTTTCGTGAAAAGCACTAGAACGGTTTTGGAATGATTGATAGATAGTCGTTCTCTGCTGCACCATTCTAAAACGTGTAGTGAAGCACCTTGGATGATAGTCGTGCAGTGCTTATCACTAATAAAAATCGCCAAACCATCCACATATCCAACGGCGATGTAGCCTGATCTGTGAAGATCGGTTTGAAGATTGGCAATAACTAGTGACCAAGGAAAGGGAGAAAGCACTCCACCTTGGGGACATCGCTTAACTGTAGTCACACCTCTGCCACTGGTTGCCCTTGCAATAGATTCGTAGCGAGTGTTATCGAAAGCACCCTCAATGTCGAGGAAGGCATACATGCCACTTCTTTGGAACTAAGAGTTCCTTGTATCTTATTTACAAGATAGTGTAGGGCACTATCTAGTGAGTGAACTAGAATAGTAGTACAGAAAGTAAGTACTGCACCAGGCACCGCGTTGAGTGTAATCTGATCTTAAAGGCATCTTAGAGCGATGGGAAAAGTACTTTCATAAGTTACTAAATGACCAGCTAACTGAGGAATTAGAGGCTTCACCAAAGACGGACAATCACACTATGCTGCCATTACTTAACATAGGTGAAGTTAGCAGAGCGATAAATCGTCTTAAAAATAGTAAGGCCTCGGGATCAGATAGTATCAGATGGGAGCTGATTCATTCAGGAGGTCCCGCACTACACCAAACAATTCATGAATCAATAGTGCAAGCAGGAGAGGAAAAAAACGATGCCAGAAAACTCCATACGTAAGAAGGCAGATATCATGACGTGCAGCAATTGTCGTGCTATTATGCTGTTGAGTACCGCGTAGAAGTAGAACTTTATAAACTATTTAGCTTGACCATTAACAATGTTGTAAGCCAAGTAAATATCTGGATCAGTATCCAGCCCATTTGAAATCTATGTCACGCTCCGACATGGGGATGGATGGGCCTGCATTCCCTTGTACCTGGTGTTGGAGAAAGCGATCTGAAACTCAGGTGAGAGAAACAATATAAGTCCGTGCAGATACTGACTAGCGCATACTCTATTGACATCGTTGGTAGAAACCCGAAAGCTGTACAGGGAGCTTTCCAGATTGAGTGGACGGCATGAAATTTGGGGTTGCACATAAATGAGAACAAAACAAAGTACAGCAGAAGTTCCAACATTGGTCCTTCAATTAAAATAATGGATCTCGAATTTAAAGAAGTGCAATCCTTCCTTCTTTCATTCTGGTCAAAATGAAGCAGCCGAATATAGCATGGAACCAGAAACACACGCCTTATTGCTTAAAGCCAAAAAACTTTAGTCTATCAAGATCCCAGGAATTACACCATTCAAACTGCTGGGGTAAAAGACAATGGTCGTACCAGTACTTACATATGACTCCGAGACTTTGATGCTTACCAAAAACCATGCTGACCTCTTAGACGCGCTAGAGAGAAAATTCTTACGGGGAATTTTTGGCGCCGTATGTGAGTATGTGAGAAAACGATTCCGGAGACGCTAAAATTATGAGATCTAAGAGCGTTACCACGTTATCGACATCGTGAACAGAATTTAAGAATTAAAAGGCTCCGGTGTCACAGGACTCCTAACTCGCATGAGCGGATCCTGCTCAGAAAGTCCTTTGCAGTAGGATTTATAGGACACGACAGTGGGACCGACCAAGCCTATGCTGGAAGGCTGCCGTAGAACACGACCATAGTTTAAGGATGCCTAACTGAATGACACCGACTTGAAATCGGGACCGGTGGAGAGATTTTCTGTGGTAGGCCAGGACCGGACCCCGTTAATAGAACCAAATATGATGATGATGATGATTTTTTTTTGGTTGTGTGAGTGAGCATTTCTCCACTCACATTCACGTCCAAAAAAAGCTTTGTTTTGGGATTGTATTTTTTGTGCGTGCGTGTTTAAGTGAGAGTAATCTATGTCTATGAGTAATTAGAATACTGATGGGATCTAAACGTACTTGTTTGTGCTTTACCATTTTATTTTCTTGTCAAAACTCATTATTTTAGCTTTTTGTACATGAGCCATCGACCATTTTCTCCCGACGACTAATAGTTTTGACCTGGTTTATAGCTCAACGCTTACACTTGGTGGCGGTTG
Organism: Nephrocerus scutellatus; assembly: GCA_947095585.1. NCBI lineage: Eukaryota > Metazoa > Arthropoda > Insecta > Diptera > Pipunculidae > Nephrocerus > Nephrocerus scutellatus. The sequence continues at coordinate 17,007,660 of OX352765.1, read as the reverse complement.
CGGCAACGACATATTTCCTGTATTCCATTAAGCATTCCTAAGTAACAATGTAGTTGTGGGTAGACTGTAAAACGATTGCGACTTTCAGCTTTTCATAATTAATATAACGTTTAAAAGTAGGCGATACATTTTACATTTGACAATAATTGAAAACGAGTCTTATCTAGTCATGGGATTTACTATTTTTAATATATAAAGAAGATAATTTATATGTTTCATTTGTGTTCTAGAGCTGATCACTGACCGCATAATTTTAATTTAGAATAATAATTACTAGCTTATGTTTCGGCTAGGAACTGCTACATTCCGTTTACTGTTCTCCTACTAGCCTTTCTTTTTGTATACATCGCAAGACATAAAATCGGCGATCAGATTATCGCCTTTATCATTGTAGTACCAGAATGTGAAACCTCATATTCTATAGGGCAACTTTTGCGCGAGGTGTGACCTTCACTCTTGTGCTATTCGAGAGCTTCCAAGTTCCAAACAGCCTTTCTTCGTAGATTATTTCTTCTAAGATACTTCCCTTTGAGTTCACCATCCCTATAAGGTCGGTTGCAAAGCTCGGTACGTAATATGACCAATTAGAGTCAAGACTGTAGCAAAAGTCCACAATGTCGGAAAACATGGCTTATGTGTGCAATATTTCAGGGGAATGTCTATATAACCGTAAACTAGAACCATTTTACATTTATATGAACATGAATTAATTAAATTAGTTTAACTTCTTATTATTCTACTGCAAATCCAGTGAATAACTTGATAATTGAAAGCATCCCAAACTTTTGTTGGTTTGAAACGCAGATATACACATCGCGGGCATTCAGTCTTTTAAGCAAAGCGCTGGTGAAATTTCACATATCGGAACTACTCTGTGATGCACAGCACAATTAATTAGTTTCATTTCCGCCAAAATGACTGCAAGTCTTCCAAACAGCTGATAAACAGCCGCGAGCTACGATAACGTGGTGGAATATCTGGAATCCGACATGAAGGAGTTACTGTGTGCCTCGTACGTGCTTCTGTGCATATTGATAGGAAGCAGTACGCGAAGCGTAATGCTGCGAAAATTTATTCAGTCAGAAAATCCACCATGAAAAGTTTACGCTCGAGTTCAATGTGAGTTGTTGCTCCAGTCGAACTGTTGTGAAGAAGAGTATTTTCCGCATCACATTTGCACGTACAAATGTCCTGATGTATTTTACGTATAGAAATCAAGAAATAAAGATACACGAACACTTATTGCGTATTATGCTAACGTCAATTTCCGGTTAAAATATATTTCAAACAAACAAACGCTTACAAACTTTAATTTGTGTACAATTCGTGAAGAAATTGTACAATACTGCCGCAGGATAATGTCGCAAGGCAAAAGAACTTATGTCTGCGAATTCACAAAATTTGAAAACATTGTGCCGCCCAACCGAATAGATTTTTTATTGAAATTTTCTTTCAAAATGTCCTTGCTGTGCATCCTAAGTTGCTTCTGTTTAGGAAGAAAGTTTTCCATGTCGTGCGTGCGGTAGCAATTTGCATTGTAGTGCAATGTGGTGGTCACACAGGGACACAGGTCAGGTGTGTTTCGTACATCCGTTCGGAAGTGCAGCACAAAGTGTGCAAAATATGAGATGCAAAACTTATGTGTGTTCTAGAGTCTCTGCATTAGAGCCAGATGCTATTGTACTGGAGGTTTATACGCTTCAGGTTTATACGCTTCAGAGTTCAGCTGAACTGTACTTCTCATCTCTAACGCATCGTTAAATATACGAGCCTCACAAGTTAGCAACTTGAGAAACTTTTAAACTTTCGCATTTGAAAGGGCTCCGAGTTAGAGCGTAGAGCGCTGTAGTCAGTCCACTTTGGAGTCGTCCATACCAATACAAAATGACCAAAAAACTGCTTTTCAACACTTTGTAAGGGGATGGACGTTGCAACGTGCGTTTGTAGAGGTCGTCAATGGGTTGTAATTTGTGCCAACTTCAGTGCCGGCCAGTGCTAATGCTAATCTGAGCATGAAAGGAAACACTTTTCTGATTTCTGCCCACAGTGATAAACTTTTCATGCAACTGGGTAATCCTCTCTTGTGGATAGCTGATGTGAATTAGAGCACAACAATAATGTTACACGTAGATAACGCCTTCGAAGTTTATCCAAATTTCTGGGTCAATTCGGTCTGCGCTCATATCTGATTATACTCATAGCATTTGGTGAAATTGGAAGTTTTGCTTTCTTAGAAATAAAAATTGAATACGTTTTACAACAAATTTCTCGGCTTGGTGATAAAGTTGCATAGATGCAAAATTTCGATGAACTTTTTCTCGCTTTGTTTTTGTTTATTCTACAAATATAAATCATCAGATTGGCGGATTGGAGGTAGTAGTAGAAGTAGAGGCAAATAATGAAAGAAAGGTATACATATAATTTTTTTAAGTAAGCCAACGACAACTATTTACAAAGAAGATAGTCGATAACTATGACTTAACTAGATGATAACCCGTGTCGGTGTCGCTCGTCATAAGTTACGTCTGTGTTTTGCGAAGATCGACTGCTTGCAGTGGGAATATGAAGTGATGTTAAGAAATCGTTTATTTCTATAAATAAAAGTTAATTTCTTTTCACATGCCCATAGATGACAGTTACTGTTTCTTACACTATAACCCAGCTTCGAAAGTAGCCGTTATACACACTAGTGAGTTAACATATAAAATACTTTTGTTATTTACTGCAGTCACAGCGAACACACATTCCCAGAGTAATTTTGCATTGCGCATAACCGGTTTAGCAGAAAAACCGGGTTTTGTCGTGTGAAAATTATCGTACATTACTCGCAGAAAAGTGCTCCTAATGCTCATTAGATTGCCGAACTGGGCTAACGCCTCGTGCTTCAAGCTTCTGACTCGCACGATAATCTCCACTTTCCTCGCTTGTTATGTAATATACTATTAGCGTATTGGTTATGTTCTGGCTAAGCTAAACGGTACAGTCGTCTTCTTTTTATGCAATGGGTCTTGTAGAGTTGTGGTCACTTAGGTTGAGTAGATTTGATTACTCTTTACATCTTTCAATAGTCTAAAGGAAAAATTTAATTTAATTCAAATCGATACAGTCACTTCGAAATCATATTTAAATCAATTTAAATACTAATTTGGATAATATTTTTCAGGGTAATTCCACATTGAGTTCCTTCAATGGATAACATAACTGTACGTCTTGAAAAGTAGCTTAGAATAGAATATCGATAAGGATTAGAGCGGATATGCTCGCTAATAAAGGAGCAGAAACTCCGCTTGTAAGGTCAGAACCATTCTGTGGCATATAGTAGCGCATAATACGGGGGGGAGATACGCAGAATAGGTAAGGCAGCTACTTCCGTAAGATGGGAAAATCTCCCGGGCCTACGACAAGCAAGGGAAATGATGGATAACTATGACCCAAAGAGGTCTCGCTCGATATTGGGACTTAGCAAAAGTAAAAAAAAAGAATCATGCTGCTACGATGCACTACAATTCCTAGCAAGGCATAACAGGGTTAAGCTCGGTTGGGTCTCTGGTCACAAGGGTATTGCACACAACGAATGTGCAGATGAACTAGCCAGGGATGGATCGACATCTGCGTTCTTAGGACCGGAAACATACTGTGGTGTCAACAGGGCCACAGGAATGATTAATAAGTGTGCTAAGACAATCCAAACGATTAATCAGGCCCTTTTCCTATAAGGAAATACTTGATCTAGACAAGGATAGTATCAGAAAGCTGGTGAACTTTCTCACAGGTCACTGTGGCTTGCGATATCAACTTGGCAGAATTAATCTGGGCTCAGACACTGAATGTAGGTTCTGCTCGGAGGATTATGAACCATCCGTGTACACTCTGTGTGACTGTCCAGCGTTGATCTGGTTAAGAAGACATATTTTTAATAAGGCAACTTTTTTGTCGATGCATATTGGAAGCTCTGCCCCTAAAGACATAATGTCTTTCATAAGGGAGGTAGTAGGTCTCATAGATTAGTTACAGCCTATGATACAAAATATGTTTTTAGGTCGCATAAGGGAGATAATAGGTCTCATAGATTAGTTACAGCCTATGATACAAAATATGTTTTTAGGTCGCATAAGGGAGGTAGTAGGTCTCATAGATTAGTTACAGCCTATGATACAAAATATGTTTTAAGGTCGCATAGTATCAACCACTTGGGCTAGAGATGTTTTAGAAAAAAAACTTAAGAATCATTACGGGTTTCCTAACAGAACATTGTAGACTGAAGAGGCACCTAAAGAAATTAAAACTATAAGAGAATGGCAGCTGCAGGCCTTGTGGGGAAGCGGAGGAAACCCCATGGCACCTTATCAATAAAGGCGGAGCAATGATCCAACAGAGGGGAGACCAGATGGGAGCTCACGTTATCTCGAAGTCTACACGGCAATCACTGAACCCCCACCATATCTTAAGTTCATAAGAGCCGTTGATATGGAATCGATACAAGTAAATAAAAGTACTTACTCGATACTTTTGTTGTGATACCAAGTACTTTTGGCATCGATACTTTTGGTTTTGTACCAATTAGGTATAGGTAAGAAGTATATAAATCGGATGGATAATAACACGTTAAATTATATTTAAGAACTATCTTTATTTTCAAAAAGATATAGGTTTATATACAAGAATATGAGTTCTTAATCGATTAAAGACATTTGCATTTAAGTTCATGTATGCTGCAGTCTTTATTACATAACTGCGCCCATTTGGGTTGCAAAGTAAGTATAAGTTAGCAACCGAAACCCAAGTTTAACAACATGAATAATGCCGATTCCCATAGAGTCAGTAGATTGAACACCTCCTATCATACTAACACATTCGTTCCAGGAATCAGATTGATCATTTGTTATCGCATTAACACATTCATTCCAGGAATGCCGACAATGCGTCTTGAGTGAACCCAAACTCGATGTTTGGGCATTAAAAATCACCTTGGTTCAGCTGCTTAAATATAATTGTAATTATAAGCTCTACGCTAAGTTAAATAAAGTTATTTTTTTAATACAAATCTAAGTGTCATTAAATTAACGTATACATCAGTGAGTGCCGTGGCTCTGTGGATAACTGCATGGCTGCTGAGCAGCAAGCTTCTCAATTCACTGCTCGGATTCGGCATTAAATTGTAGGTCCCTTCAATTTGTGTGCAAAAATATACAAGCACAACACAAAGCTATGCCTTGGACCGCAACGGTCTGGCCGCGCCGAATATTATTTTTATACATCAGCTAAACATTTATTTTTGGGAAAGGTTTCTTTTTAAAAGGGATATTGATTTCACTTTCTTTTAAATAGTAAAAGGAAGTATAATATTCATGAAAATTTTCGAACTCAGGATTTTTGCAGATTTACTTTAGATTTACCCATATCTTAAGTCAGAAAAAGCGAAAATAAAAAAATCTCTATCTGTCTGTCTGTATGTCTGTATGTACGTCTGTCTATCCAGACGGCTGACCGTATCCTGATAAAAATTTACATTTTAGCTTTTTACATAAATTGTGAGAGGCCAGATAATTTTGACGGAAATCTGACAGTCGGAAGTAATATGTATAGTAATAATAGTAATAGGGTGTAATTTAACACAAATAAATAACAGGCTTGTCTTTTTTTCACCTGTATTGTATACATAAATCATACCACTACTGGGATATCCATACGTATTTCAGATTTTAGTGCTCAGCAAAAGACATTTAAATCTAATAGCCGCATATCTCCCTCCCATATCTGACGCCCAGTATTAGAGGAGGCATATTCCTGTAGATTCTATCTCAACGATATTTAGTTTATTTTTAAATAATCACTATTCAAGCGTTATTCGTGTATAGTAGTGCTTTGTGATGTGCACAATGGACTCAGTGTGTGACATCGCATTCCATGACAATGGCAATGCTTTGTTTTATGATGACAGAACAAATAATTTGAGAAAAGCCGGGAAGAGCAGGAAGAATGCCATGTACCGTCCAAACCAACTAACAATTGTCACACAATTAAAATTATTTCGACGCAAATCGTAACTAAAGAACACACACACTCAAATTCACACGCGACATGTTTTATGCAAAACATTCACCTTCGACTCATGCCGAGCTCACACGTAAGAGCGCAAAATGAAATTTGCGTATCTCACAATGGCTTCGCTAAGAGCATTTGCATTTGTGTACGTGTAGAAGATGTTATCCCCATTCAAATGATGATTTCATTGTATAGTTGCATCCTATTGTGTATGTGTAGAGGATACTCTACTCCAGCCCACCGAGAATAGTGCAATTCGGATGTTTCATTTGCAGTGAACTGAACAGATGCTCCTCTTGAGACAAAAGAAAAGGTGAAAATACGCACAAGATTCGGTAGAAATCTCAAGCTGCTAAGCTTGGGGTCTCTAGAATTTTTTGCTTCGGCTGTTCAATGATTTCGTTTGGTTCTTATTTGACTTAAATGCATCCGGACGATTCCAGAAAGTTTTCAGCTGAGAAAATATCTTCTGTTTTCATGAAAGTGGTCAAGTGAAATGCTGTGCGAGTATGGATATGTCTGTGTGTACTTATCCTGGAAGTTTGCATTATAATTACAAATTCTAGTCACGTGCCAAGGGAATCCTAGTTGAATTGTTCTGATTGTGCAACAATTTTGAGGACAACAATAATATTGTCCGAAATGCAAGCAAATTATGCTGGCATCTAGCAAGCGGCCGATTGTTGAAGAAGTCTGCAACTCCCGGCACTTACTAAAATAAACAGTAGGCATGAGTTGTTGTGAGAATATGAAAAATATCACTGAGTTAACAAAAGTATAAAGAAGACAAAATAAATGATTCATGGGATGTTTCCCAAAATTTCAATGCCAAATTTAAAAAAAATAAGTTATGACACTTTTCTTAGTATTATTCCCTTCAGATGTCGACAATTTCTTCTTCTTATGCCAGTAGACTCTGCCTTCAAACTAAGGTGATGACATACCTAGGTATCTGAGATTTGAGTGGACAGCGAAAAATAGATTTTATAATTTTACGAATATCCACTAGGCATGTGTGCGAGAAAAACTAGTCCTACACTAGCAACTATACAATGAAAACTAGTAGAGAGTACTTTTCATTTTCAGATGATTTTGTATTCTCCACTATCGATTTTAAAACAATAGTTGAAATTTCATTGGGGGATCTCTGTGCATAATAACTATGTCGATTATGCAGATTTTTTTTAACATTTCACTTAAACTTTCAAACTCTTTTAAGACATTAATATATTCGTCTCTTATAAAGAGACACCACATCTGAATTAAGAACACGTTTTATTGGGAAAACAAATCTGAATTTTAAGAACTTTACCCGACTAGCATCGTAGCTTTTGCATAGAATAACAACATCTTGATATAAATTCATATTCTGAATGATCTGAACCGAAAGAGCACACATCCATGTATCTACTGCAGAAGGACTATACAAGTATAAAGGATAAAGTTTAGAATAACAGAAAAAGTCACACAACACAAAGGCCGTGAGAGCTTCTCTTCAACAACCTAACAATACAATTATGCTTCGCTGGAAGATTATTTTGTGCGCGATTTTGATGAAGATGGTGTCCTTCGGTTTGTTTAGCGTTTTCACATTTGATGAGCATTACAAAAAGATATACGGGTATATTGAGAAGATACCACTCAAAGAGTATTTTAGGAACTCTCATCTTTTATAAGGGTACACATATTCCAATAAAAAGCTGAAACATTTGATTCTGTGTTTTTGGGTACTGATATCAGTTTTTTTTTAATTTTCGCAAAAAGCGTTTGAAGTTCGGGTCGTTAGTGTGCCACGTAATGTACGTTATATTTTTCAGGGTAACAAGCAGAATTGTAGCAGATCGAGTAATTAAAAAAGTCAAACTATAAGACTACTATATGTTTGTCAAATGATTTCCTGTCCTTCTTTTTTACTCAGCTAGCAGTCGCCATAATTATTCAATGCACTTTCGTGCGTTCATTTCTTCCTCGTTATAAAACTTAGTACGATAGTTATGTGTAAATCATGTTACTTTACTCCCTCATTAGAAATTCCGTTTGCTGTTTCCACATTTTGCCTTTTTAAGTTTTGTTCTGCATCAGTGCACATACCAAGTCGCCTATATCGTCGGTATTTTACTGGTATACATAGAAATACTATTTTCCTATGCTAGTATCTGTCATTGTAAAAAGTCTCTAATTACAGGAAAATTACGAAGTTTTAATCCACTACTGCTTGCATTTGTAGTATTGATTTGTTTTATTTTTATTTTTTTTTTAATTTGTTATTGCTCCTGGACCAATTTTATAGCTTATTTCATTGTCAATATTCCGCTATTAGTATTGAAAATATGTCATCATAGTTTGCCGAAACCGCTTAGCAAATTGTTTCATCTCTCAATGAAGACTGGTGTTTTTCCGTCAATTTGAAAAATAGCTAATATTCAGATCGTTCCGTTCCGAAAAAAGGTGATAAATCTGCACCAATTAACTACCGCCATATTGCTTTGTTGTCTGTTCTATCGAAGGTAATGGAATCTATCATTAATTTCAGACTAATGCGCTATCTTGATTCGAATGTTCTTTTTTGCGATCTGCAGTATGGATTTCGTAAAAATCGCTCTTCAGTTAAACTCATGACGTGCATGACTCTTTGTTGGGAGCGACGCATTGAAAATCTCAAGCGTTGTGTCCTTGGATATTTCTAAGGCTTTTGACAGAGTATGGCGTGATAGTCTTATAAATAAGGTTCGTTCGCTCTACTTAGACATTGCATGGTTTGAGGATTATTTATGGAACCGCAAAATAAAAGTTGTATTGAATGGTATTTCCTCATCTCCCCATGGAGTCAATGGTGGCGTATCACAACGGTTACCCTTGTCACCTTTGCTTTTATTAATATATATTAATGACCTATTATCTTCTTCCTATCCTGTGATATCCATTCATTTGCTGATGATACAACGCTATCGGCTTCCATTGATTTTGTCATTCAAAAATAATGTAATGTAGCTTCTACTTCAACGTTCACCACCTTTGAAGTATTAAGTTTATATGATACTTGTGTTAGGCCAATTTTTGAATTTAATTCGTATGTATGGGTTGGGGCTCCAAAATCGCATTTGAATTATCTTGGTAGAATTCAGAATAGAGTTGTCCATATGATAAACGATGTGAACATTACATTTTAAATGTTCTTTTTATCCGAGAGTGACATCGTTGTGAAATCAATTAGTCGACTCCGTATTTCCCGAAACGGGGAGATCTTCAAAAGGCTTTCCAAGAGACCCCAAAAAGACCCTTAAGAACCTCAAAAGACCCACAAAAAAACCCAAAAACCCATAAGAAAAATTGAAATATTTCTTAGAATTATCTGATGATGAAGTCGCACAAGATAATATAGATGGAGATTAGTCAGACGTTGATGACAAAAACGCTGAAGAAGTGCCAAAAAAAGCATTAAAGACCCCCAAAATTTCCTCAAAAGACCTTCAAAGGACCCTCAAAAAACATTCGAAAACTCCAAAAGACACCGAAAAGACCCTCAAAGGATGTCCAAAAGACCCACAAAAGGCCCTAATAAGAGTCATACAAATCAGTTGAAAAATTGCTTAGTTCCCAAAATTTAAAAATGTAGCACAATAACGTGACCAATCATGTGACTCAAAATTGCAACACAAAACTAATGTTGATACCGTACCCATCCTCATCGCCGATCAAACACGAGTAGTTTGATTTACAACAAGTAAGTTCGTTTACATCGAAACCACCCCAACAGTCCTTTTTAACTATTTTTCTTTTTAGATCGGGGCTATTTCAAAGTATTTCCTTTTTACACGCGACACACGACACGCATCAAACTGGGGATATCAAAGATATTGAGCCCCTGACATTGAGGCGCTCACAAAATTTCAGTTCTATAGGTCTTACGAAAAACGGTTAAAAAAGATCTATAAAACGAGAAAATGGCACGATTTCAAGCCATCACACGCGCTACACGTGACATGCGCCATACGTGGAATATAAAAAATGCTATTTTGGACTTTAATACTCACAAAATTTCAGCTCTTTAGGTCGTGTGAAAGGTGGTTAAAAGGGACCTCAAATTAGTCGAAAAAAACAGACAGCTTGACCCATTTTTGTCTGTATTTTTGAAACTGGGACAGGACAACATCTGTCGGGTCAGCTAGTTTTAAAATAAAAATAAGTCAAATCGGTCCAGCAGTTCTCAAGTGATGCAGTTACCAGTTGCAGCATTTCATTTTTATTTATATAGATTCGGCGCGGTAGACCATTGCGGTTCAAGGCCTAGCTTCTAACGACCATTTGTGTTATGCATATATATTTGTGCACACAAATGGAAGGGACTAACAATGCCGTATCCGAACGGCGAATTGAGAATCTTTCCATGACAAGTTATTACTCTCGGACGTTTGTCTGACATTCAAGAGGTGCGACCGAGATATATACTTTTGCTGTTACTCGGATTCAACGGTTACAACGAACCTCCTGCTCAGGAGTCCATGCCCTTATTCAGTGAGCCACGGAGCCCACACATACAGTGGGAAAAACGCTTTAAAATATATGCCAATGAAAAATTACATATGGAAAATAGGTTTACCCAATTAAAATGAAACTATGCAGCGGTGAGACAAGAGTTATTATTATTATTATTATTATTATTTCTTAAATAATTATTTCTTAAATAAATGACCTTTAATGTAATTAGTCATCCAAAAGCTTTGTTTCCTTATCGGTAAATCATTCCTAAATTAAGCAGAAAAATGCAACGTTTTCATATTAAAGCTGGAAATTGACCACTAATCCTTTAAATTACTATTGCACACCACCTTCTCCTGCATATTTAAGGGTACACCCAAAAATTTCTCGAATTGCTTCTCTACACCCATTTATTAAATTTGCAAGTCTAAACCTCTTCCCTTCCCTTCTGACAGTTACAGGCGCTTGAATTTGCTCAAGCGTGTCATTGTCTATTATTTTTGTAGAATAACTCACTTGTAGCCATTAGAATAAAAAATCTGTATACTTCCAAACTGTCACAGGACATCCGGTGAAAAAAAGAATAACTTTGCCTCTTCGCTGAAAATCTGACATTTTGCTTTCCAAGTTATTTCTTGCCAAATGTTTCCCCAAAAATGTAAAAACGAACATAAATCCTTCCACCAGCAGCATTTCAATGAGATTGAAAATCGCATCTCAATCCGCTGTCATGGGAATGAACAAGCTGAAGAGTCATCCATCCGCTCCATGCCGTTATTATGAAATGCAGCAGCTATTTCTCAATCTGGGTCATTGTAATATTGCTTCCGTTTTTCCGTTACGGTAATGAAATGAATAAAACGAATACACGGTGTGTCGAGTCCGCGGAATAACGTTTGCACATAAAACAGAAAAAGAAGAGAAAATTGCATAAAAACACAAAATATGTAAGAAAAGATTGATAAAAAAAACTGAAAATCATCCTTAGATCACAATTTCGCGATTCGCGTTTACTTTACCCAGGAGGGGAAAATTAAAAAATCCTTCCAAGCGGAATCACGTATCATTATATAAAGAAGCAATGCCTTAAGCCATATTCCACACCTCTATTCTCGATAAGTTGTTAATGCACATCACAACGTATCTGAGAGCCGTTTAAGCAGAAATTATCACGTGCAAAGCAGTTGAAGATGGAATCAAATTTCCTTCGTATTCAAATCTAAAAACATTCCAAACATTTTGGTATTGCTGAAGGGCGTACACCACGACGTATACGTAACCTGTCATGAATGGTTTTACTTTCACATTTACCAACTTCAACTTTAGGTTTAGTTTAGTTCCATTCATGCATTGAACCACCTTCCAGTCGGCGCGCGTGCAGTTCCTAATATGCTGAATTCTATAACATGACATTTTCATATTCGGTTCGCTAAAAACTTTATTCATGAAATGATAATGACACCGACATGCAAAACTTTCAAAACTTCCTCTTACAGGTTACTTAACTTTTTTTTTAATAACGACGAAATTTTGTTCATAGTTTTGAAAGACAGTTTACTTGTTACACTTAAAGTGTGAACCTGTTAACACGAAAAATGTGCCAATTGGATTTAAAGAACACTTTTCTGGGATTCCAAAGTTTATAGTTTAGAAAAAGTTCGCAGGTTTCTTGCTATGTTCTTGGAAAAGTTCTTTGTAAATTAGTTTTGTTTTAATAACACTTTTACAAGCAGAATTATTAGCAATTAAATTAAAAAGAATAATTTTACCTGCAAACGGTACTAGTTTTCTTGGACGTAAGATGAAAATGTGAATAATTTGTTTTCAATTTATAATATTTTTTTAATTAGGTTTATTATTTAAATATCTGCAGATGGCTTAGTAGTACTTCTACAAGGCATTTTTAATGGTATTTTTTTATAATAGTTTAGCCATAGTGTCAATTATTTGTGAGCTCATGAAGTGACAACGTTTCTTAAGAAATTCGCGGCGACCAAAATTGAAATTGGCTGATGCTTACGAAAGTTCGTGTGTTAAAGATAAATTGTATCTAGCTGTTGTGGCACGTTTGGTCATCGCCTAGAGACTAAGGCATGAAAAAGACGAAAATGTCAAATGCATTATCATATCTTAGCTGCCTACTTCATCAAAGTAACGCTTAATTGACAACGTAGAAAGTACCGATGATGCCACTATAAAGTAAACAACAAATGGTCACTCCTGACGGCTCGTTGTACATTTCAATTAAACTTAGTGATGTTTATGGCTAAGCTAAGTTCAGTTCATTTCTCTAGATCTAGATACACAAATTACTTAGCTCACATATATATTGATTTTTCTCAATTTTATTTTGACACACATGTAAGGTTTGTTATCAATATTAATGTATTTGTGAGTTAGTTGAAATAAGCACTAAGAGGAACTTTTGAACTAAGTTATTTTGCATCGTCATATAACCTATTTATTTAAAAAATTCCTAGAAGCTTTCAAAGAAGCATCGATAACGTCATTCTTGGTTTTACTAAGAACCATTTCACTCGGTCAGCCTCTATTGCAACAAACCTAGTTTGGGGAGCCGTCTATCCAAATCCTCAGGAGTAGAAAGCGGATTTATGCGCCTTGAGTTATTCTTGCATCTGGTCTATTTTTCATCGGACTCACGCAACGTGCCCCTGATCTATCATGTTGCTAGACGGGCAACTGACAAACGCATTCGACATACAGCAATAACTTTGTATAATCAGAATGCCAACTGGTAAAACTGCAGTAACGTAAACGAACGAGACTGTATTTAAAACAATCCAAAAAGAAAGTGGTGGCTCGACCGGGGTGTTAACACACTCAACCCTAATTGGCGTGGGCGGCGTCCTGAATGGTATGTATGACAAGTATAGTGGAGTTTTCACACTGATGGCTATCGATGGTGCGGGGGGTTTGGGATGCTTCCAACGAAAAAATTACACGAACGTGGGAACGCGAAGATGAATATAAAGAGTTCAGAAGATATGAAAAAACACTTCACCGGCGAAAGAAAGCAGCCTGGGAGAAGAATCTCGTCCGTGAACTAGAAGAGTACAGAGAGCGAGGTACCCACCGATCACAAAGACATATTATAGCGATGGGAAGAGCACTATCATGAGTTGCCTAATGGCCAGCTAACTGAGGAATTGGAGGCTCCACCAATGACCGAAGATCATACTATGCTGCCGCCACCAAGCATAGACGAAGTTAGCAGAACGATAAATCAGCTCAAAAATAATAAGGTATCAGATGGGATCCCATCGGAACTAATTAAAATAGGAGGCCCAACACCAAGGAATTCATCAAATAATAGTGCAAATATGAGAGGAAGAAGCTATGCCAGAAAACTAGCGAAGAGGCATCCCGTGCCCCACACATAAGAAGGGATATCTCACAAAATGTGGAAATTATCATGGTATAACATTGTTGAGTACCGCCAATAAGATTTTCTCCTCTATCCTTCAAGACTGGATAACCCCATACGCTAAAGTCATCATTGGGCCATAGCAGTGCGCCTTCATCCTATGCAAATCAACAACTGATCAAATTTACATCCTTAGGCAGGTGATGGAAAAATGTTTCGAGTTGCAAAACTCACTACAGCATCTCTTTATAGACTTTAAAGCTGCCTATGATAGCATGGCCAGAGAAGAACTTTATAAAGCATTCCAAATAAACTGACACGACTATTTAGGTTGACCGTGACCAATGTTATAAGCCGAGTAAAATATCCGGATCACTATCAAGCCCATGCAACATCTACAATATGCTCCGACAAGGGGATGGACTGGCGTGCATCCTCTTCAACCTGACGTTGGAGAAGGGGTCCAAAACTCTGACGTAACGGAGAGAGGGACAATCGTCTATAAGTCCATCCAGATACTGACTAACTGACTTACGCAGACGATATGACATCATTGGTAGAAACCCAAGAGCTGTACAGGAAGCTTTCATCCAGATCGAGCAGGCGGCATGAAATCTAGGGTTGTACATAAATGAGAGCGAAACAAAGTACATGGTGGCCACGTGTGCGAGTAAAAGATCCAACATTGGTCCCGCAGATAAAATAGTGGAGCGCGAATTTGAAGTAGTGGAATCCTTTAACTATCTCGGATCAACTATTGCAGCCGATAAATGCATGTAACCAGAAATACGCGCACGGCTGCTTAAAGTCAACAAAGCCTACTATAGTCTGTCAAGACTCTCTAAATCTAGGAACTTAACCATTACATACAAGCTGCTGTTATATAAGATAATGGACATACCAGGACATATGGACAATGTAATCGGCGATCAGATTACCCTCTTTGTCATTGCAGTATGTGCAACGCGGTGTATATTGCGTAATACCGCGGACCCTTTAGTAGAACTTCAGCGCCTGGTACGGCCCTTGCTCTGTGTACTGTTTCAGCCGAAAACGGTGGGTTTCATTCTTTAGCTGACTAGAAACCCCACCCCGAGCACATATTATACGTATATATAAAACAATTATAATGAAAAAATGTGGGATTTTTAAAGCAAAAAATGGTTATTTTTGGATATAATGGGGTTTTTTCTGATATCAACCAGTGCACTCTGTTTATATTAATTCCATTGAGTCAACTAGTTTGCAAAAAACTTTTTTAATTTCGTTGAAGAAACTGAAATCAACGTATTTTTTAAAAAGAAACAATTGGATGGACTCCTATGATAATAATTTACGTCATTTTACATATCAATATTTCAAAGTGAACACAGAATTTGTTTTTTTTTTATTCAGTTTGAAAACATTGTTATATTCTTATCATCAAGCAAGGCCAACTGAAATTTGTAAATTCATAAACCAACCCCTTTAATAATATTAGCCAGTTCAAATAAATATTTCGGTTATGTTGATCTACCTTAAGTTTTTTATTCTTTTATACTTTGAACTCTGCCAACCAAATTTGGCACAAATAAAGACGTACATTTTCAATGCGGACCCGGACCCACTCACCGCCAAACACAGTTTTCGTTATCTAAAGAATTCAACTCTATGCATACTATACAGTGAGTTGTGTTCCTCCCATGAGTTCACAGTGGGAATGAATAATGCATACTGATGCATGAAGGTCTCTTGTGTAAGGGGAATCATTGTCTGTCAGTTGTTGTTGTTTGGCAAAACTTTTCAAAATTTGAATAAAGAAAATCTCATTTTTATTCTATGCGTACGAAAGAATCTTCCAGCCACAGATACAGATCAGAATTTCAACTTTTTAGAAAGTTGCAATATGTCATAAATGCAAGGCGAATTTATATACTTGAGTGCATGCATACTTACAGGATATTTGAATCAGCATATTTATCCTTTCTCGAGTAGTTGGAATTTTCATCAAAAGTAACTTAGTGGAAGCTAAAGTTTTTGCTGCATCGGACAAAACAAATAGCAAATTTTATATTTATGAAAAAGAACAAATATAGGATTGTTAGCAAAATAAATTAATCGTAATCCTAAAAAATTGCTCATGCGCAGCAGGATATGTATACTTCTTCGGCTTTTTTTTGTAATTAGACCAACCGCTAAAATGGGGCAAAAATAAGAGTAATACTTGCTTTATTAGAAAACACAAAAAATTAACAAAAAAGACAATACAATACGAAGCGGAGTTTGTCAAATATTAATAAGAAGTTTAGTTTTATGTATAGTTTTCATTTTATTCAATTCTTATAATAACAATAATAGAATACCTTATAACTTAGGTTTATGATGAAAATTAAAGAGAATATA
Organism: Nephrocerus scutellatus; assembly: GCA_947095585.1. Lineage (NCBI taxonomy): Eukaryota > Metazoa > Arthropoda > Insecta > Diptera > Pipunculidae > Nephrocerus > Nephrocerus scutellatus. The sequence continues at coordinate 16,991,369 of OX352765.1, read as the reverse complement.
CATACTATGGAGCTCCAATTATAGAAACAATTATGTTGTTTAAACAGCCCATCACAATGAAACAAGGCATATTTTCTTCAAATTAATCAATTCCCTAGTGACATCATAATCCCTATAATTTTTTGTATTGTTTACCATTTACATAACCCTCTCTCTGTCTTATGTTGAGTATCCTTATCTTAGCTCCTAATTAACACTCTAAAGGGATAAAGAAAACCAAAAAAAACGTAAAGGATACCCCGAAAAGTAAATAATTTACCAAAGTAGCAACATAATAGAAAGAGCTAATTTTTTGAATTAACACTAATACGATGAAAAACATTCGATACATATACAAGTTGATTCTTTTATGTTGGCAAGTTAGGATAAACATGTGTATAGTACATTAGAAGTAATTAACGCAATTACCAAAGAATGTGTGTTTTGGAGTAGATTGGGTATTTATTGATGTTATGTTTACTTTTCTTTCACTTTTTAAGCCTTTTTAGGTTTATTTATAGAAGCAAACAAACAATTTTCTGTACAAGAGTTTTAAAAAATTATAAATAAATACGCCAATAATATCACAAGATTTCAGCTGTACAGACTAAAATGAATTGCCCAATTAGTTTTTAATTTTTATCGTAGCCTGTTGCATAAAACTACAAGACTAACAGTTATGAGGGCAGACACCTGTAACTGGTAAAATAATTTTTGCATAATATTCACTAGTAAATACAATTACGTTCTAGGCTTTCAATAAACTAGCAACCACGGCGAAACCAGGGTTTGTTTGTCGTGAAATCTTGTGATTAATTTTTAACCCACTTCCCAAAGCCCGATTTCATTGAAACTTTGCACGCATATGTACCTCCGATGACAACACTTTCTGTAGAAGTTTGGAGCCCCTAGGCCCTCGGGGTCGGGGGGCTCCCACACAAGTATTTTACAAAATTTACCCGATTTTCCTCAAATTTTACTTACTATGGAGACCCCGGCTCCCGGGTGATCGGGCCCCATAAAAATTTGTAAACATTTTTTGTTTTTTTTTTTTTAAATTTTTCCTAAAATTTTTGAAGTGTACAGAGGGCTGACCCGAGGGGTGCCCATAAAAAAGTATAAAAATTACGTCAATTTTTTAAAATTTTTAACACATGTGTATGTCCGATAGAAAAAACTGTTTGTTAAGTTTTTGGAGTTACCGAACCCTAAGGCCAAATTTTCAACACATATATATCTCCGATGACAACATCTACTATTGAAATTTGGATGTGATCGGTCCCCAAGGTCGGGGGGTCCCATACAAATTTTTTACACATGTGTATTTCCGGTGATGACAGTTTTTTCAAAAATTTTGAAGCAAAGGGGCTTTAATATTAATTTTTCCAAATTAACCAATTCAAACTTTACACATATATGTATCTCCTTTTAGAGAATTTACATGAACAATTTTAATTTTTATTGGTTTTTTTTTTTGCTGTAATTACACATGTACATGTCCATAGGCCAGCAATTCTGGTACTGAGCGAAACTCAGGTATTCGAGAATTCTGATACTTTGAATTTTAGTCTGCCTGGGTATAACTTAGTGGGGGCTTCTAGGATTAGAGACGTATGCTTTTGGTTTTGCAAAGTAAACCTTACTTTAGAAAACTGAATAAATTTCAAACGAGTCAAAAATAATTGCAATGCCCAAATTCGGCGAGTCAAATTCGCCTACGACCAAACATGCAAGCCAAAAAATACTACAAAGTCCCAAAGGAAGTAACAGTTGTTGGTTATTCGTACGAAAATAATCAAAACAACTGTTTGTCATCGATTCCAACGCTCATTTATAATGACATTCAATTTGTCAACTCAAAGAATAAGTCCAATCTGATTGCTGCGCATTTTGCAGCACGATCCTAACACTCACAAATCTCCTAGGCCAGATGGTATTTCCTCAATAGTTCTGAAGAGGTGTTATTCCAAGCTGATATTACCATTGCGTAAGCTTTTCCATCTATCCTATTCTTCTGGACTCTTCCCGAGATTTTATGAAAAACAGCCTTTGTCCAGCCCATGCTAAAAAAAAAAGGGAGCAGTCGTCTCCTTCTTTTTCTTTCTCCTTTATGTCCTCTATCCCATTGTTGGTATTAGGGCCTCTACTAAACCTACGCGCCATCACGTGAGGTTTCTGGCAATGAGCTACAGCTCTCTCCAACTCTTCCACAATTGCGGTGACTCCTCCTCAACTGCACTGCGCTATGTATTACTCGGACGACCCCTTCTTCTACAATGCTGAGGTAACGGATTCCATTGCATTGCGTAGTTTGCTATTGAGCTGTCGTCGTTTCGGAGTGTATGCATTGCATTGCTTCGCTATATCATGGACATCATTCCAAACACTAATTTGGCTTTACCGATTCGGTTGACAATGTCCTGTTCGGTTCCACCTTCGGTCGCGATAATACTCCCAAGATATTGAAAATTCTCTACTCTCTCTACCGGTTGACTAGCAATGTTAACTTGAGTTACTGAGTTAGTGCCGAGGTTGATGATATTCGTTTTGGCAGTGCGTTAATCTTCAAACCCGCAACATTTGCGCCTCCCCTTCCACATTTGTTGTCATTTGGTGCAGCTCCATAATCCCGTGTGAGAGAAAACAAACGTCGTCAGCGTAGTCCAGATGTTTGAGTTAAGATGTAAGAGTCCAACGAATTCGCCCGTTTCTAGTAGGTTAAGCTGCGCGAAGCACATCGCTAATCACCAGCAAAAAGAGTATGGGCGATAGAATGCAACCTTGTCGTTCCCCACTTAGGATCTTGAATTCCTCTGACAGCTTTCCTCTCTGCAGCACATGACATTTAGAGCCATCATAGGTTGTTTAATAATAGCTATTAGTTTATCGGGTTTATCTCCGGCGCAAGGCGATCCAGATAAACTGTCTGTTGACCGCAGATGCAGTTGTGTTGATGTCTTTTGTTAATTTCTAAATTCTTTTACAAGTATGCGATAAAATATTTATGTTCATTATATTTACATATTCGTCGCAATATCATGCAATCAGTATACAAAGAGGGCTTTTAATTTGTAATTATTATATTTCTTTCATTATTGTGGACACTTCGTAATTTATTAATTTAAAAAATCGTTTTGTTTTTGTCCTTTGTCTGTAAATGAATTTCTTGTTCTACAAAAATACCCGTATTTCATTCAAAATATGACAAGCTAACAAAAACAAAAAAAACTTTTGATATTTTATAATAAACAACATTTCATATTTGATTTAAAAATAATTTTTGTTTTCTCAATGGCTGGCAAATACGAACTTTCACCTGAGTGGTTGTTGTTGGTTGGTTGACCGAATTGTTCACTTATACAACCTGGTGTGCTGATACATTTGCATGTCAAAACGGATATACGAGTACTATGAGTATCTCAAGTGGACACGGTGGACATACTCACAATCCTACCAAAACACAGACCATGACTGCATCACAGAATGTCCTGATGGGATGTTGTATTAACATCTCGTCGTTGTTTATCTGTCTCTGTTATTTCAGTGTCCTTCCCTATGTTACCTATAAATGTTGTGGTATTGATTTTGTTTTCATAAGCACATATCCAGACAAACAGAAGTTTAATTGAATATTGGGGAATTGGGTGGGAAAGAATTTTTAAAGTCAATAAAATGTCCCCCTTTTATTGATACGAGTATGTCTTAAACAAACTTAAATTGCGGTAAAACAAAGTTAACAAGAGAACATCAAACTTTATGGTAATTTGATTCATCAACAGGGCAATCGTTTTTATCGTTTAAGTGGGTGGCAACAACCAACATTACACGTTGACACGTCGCACCAAGGAGTACGAGACTTTGAGGTTTGCGGCTTTAGGACAGAAAATTCCACAGTCGACCAAATATTGACAGTGCAGCAGATTCTGTGCAAAATTTGGGTGGATTTATCTTTCAAAGGGCACTTGAGAAATTAATTGTGTGGGTTTGTCGATGACTGTAATATTCTGTATAACATAATTATTTCCTTTTGGCAGTGAGCAGATTTTTTAAGGGTTTCCAATTACTGTCATCAATTTTCAATTGCACCACTTGATAGTGTTTGATTATTTGAATCGGAATGTCTGTGGTATAATAAAAAGTTTTGTGTTTTCACTTGACATGACGATGATGATGATGATGGAGACTTAAAGAGAGAGTTCTTAACTGAATCTGACACTGCTCGAATGGCAAAGTTAGTAATAATCTTATCCTATTAAATAAACATCTAAATATTTAATATGATAATCCAATGAGCAAACAGAAGACAATACAACAACTGCCTTAGTAGCCAAAATGCCAACTATTAGATAAACCATAAATAAATTATGCTACGAGATTGGGTCATACACTTGCCTGCACACTACCACATCGGTTGAAAGCAAATCTATTCCTATTGATTATTGAATTTGCAAACTTTCCATGTGCAGATTTGTACAAAACAAATTTTCCAATAGGAAATTTATAATCGAATCGGATCGTTTCGCACTGTCCGGCAAATTTGAAATTCTCCCCCTTCGGGATATCAAAAGTTTAATATAATTTAAGAAGCTAGGGTAATTTTGTTATCATATTTCAATATTCGCGCAGATATAAAGAGAAAATTTAAACTTCAATTCTCTTTGCTTTTCTAATCAAACTTTTCCAATGATAGCAATATGAGAACACTTATGAATGTAATGAAAATCCGAAACTTTCTCACAATAGGGAAAGAAATTTTTCCTAGATTTTCACAAATTTTTCTGGGGTCAACTTTATTTCCAGTTGAAAAATTCATTCATAATAACTATTGCACGTTTAGTTTCTCATCAAGAGGAATACATACATTTCTTAAGTAATGATGTCGAATGTGCACTTACCGTCTGAGTGAACAAATGAAAAACAATTAAAACTTTAATATTAAGAACACATACTATCTTTATCTTAACTGTCTATCTTATAACTTCAGAGATTCCTTTGTCTATACTAAGGCAAAAGTTTGAATTTTCCATTTAACTACGACTATGAACATAGTACATAGTAAGCTTGTGTGTATGCAATCAGTTTCGCATTCTCCGCAAACGATTTGAAAACAATCTAAACTGCGTGAAGTTATTCTGTTGTTTAGCACCAAAATGCTAAGTTCATACAGCAACAATGGAATAGCAAATGAGATAACCATTTTATATACCGTATGTATATAGTGACAACTATAACAATAATTTGCTGATGTAAGAAGTTTCAGTGTCCAAATAAGCTTTAAGAAGTTGGGTGGAAAGGAAAAAATCAAAACTTTTAAAAGATTTTTCCCACAAAAAGGCTTGCCACCGGTCTCAGTTTCGAGCCGATATTAACGAGTTTGGAATCACTAAAATCTGGGCGTGCTGGTCATCGAAATTATTCTAGCGTTGGAATGGTGTCTTACGCATTCGTGTCCCATCTATACACGTATCCGAGCCGGATCCTCTACGCTCATGCCAGCTAGGGGTATATCGTGTTTGATTCCCTTTACGATTACAACATCGCGGTACCGCGCATACTCCTAATAATTATAGGGTCTCCGGAAACATTGTTCCTCAAATAGAATTCTACCTAAAACAGTATAAAAGGTCAGTTATTGATTTTCTTGTGATGAAGACGCATTAGAATGAACTAATTATGACTATACTGCCTTGTAGGACACTGAAGAAAATCTTATACGGGATACTCATATCACTTCATAGCAAGTCACACCACGTCATACCACCAGAATTACTGAACGTTGTGATATATTTATTCCTATGTATATGGGTCACTTTTACAAGTACTGCTGCCCATATATTACAAATAACACGAACAATTTTGGCCTTCAAGGCGTCAATCGTTACTTGTTTATCAGCATAAAGCAGTGACTTCGCGGGGTCCCAAAGGAAATAATCGAAAGGTGTGAAATCACACAACACATTTGAGGCCAATTTACAGGTCCATTTCTCGTAATCATCTTAACGCAAAATTTAGATTCCAATAAGTCAATAATCGCCGTCGCTGTATGGCTTATGGCCATTCTGTTGAAATCAGATCTGGTCCGGATCAATGTAATCCAAATTTTCAAAAAAAAAAATCACTAATATTGGTGCGATAACGATCTCCATCGACTGTAATGCGAGCTCCGTCCTCATTTTTGAAGAGCAGAGTAATCCGCACTAAACCGTGCATTTCCCTGGATTTAATTGAGTCTGCAGGGACTCTTGTAGGCTATCTAACTTTATATGTGGTAATTTTGCTTGTTAACAAACCGTTAGTCAAAAATTAGTCTCATCTCTAAACACAATTTTATGATTAAACAACATCTATTAGTTGCGGGAATCGACAACTGAATTTGAAAGTAGATTTGGATAATTTGGTGGCGTTGTTCAAGAATGGTTCTATTTATGTTGATTTGCCAGAGTATACTAATTATAAATATTAATCAATAAGTGCAGTGTAGTAGCTTAATTGATAGTTAACTTTTTAGTAAGGTCTATCTAAGCTTATATACACATAATATATTTCTCAACACTAATCTACTATCAACTGATGTGAACTTACTTACTTACTTACTTACTGTATTTTTATTAAGTTTAAAAATAGTTTTTGTCCTAATAATTGACCAATTTTGTAATTAATCCTTTTTTAATAGAATTACAAAACATACACTCTTCAGTCGTTTACCGGCATTAATTATTCACTCACCATTTGCGCTAAACGTATTTTGCTTAAAAAAGGAGGCAAAAAGTAAAAAAAAAAATATATAATTATAAGAAATAAATGAAAAGGAAATATTCCCTTCAGAAGAACATTCTCTTACCCATAGAGTCCACGTATATAAGAAGGAAAGTAATTAAAAACATTCTTCTAACAGCATGCTTCACTGCTTTTTGTTTAAAAAAAAAGTGTAAACAACTGGTATTTTGGCCACAAAACATTAAAAACAAATTCTAATCCACTTGAAAAAATTCCGCAATCCACTTGGGAGTCAATGCCAGAGTTCCAACAAATGCCATTTACTATAAATCTTCTTTATAAAAGTTCGCTGCTTAATGACCTGGTCGGGTGTGCCGTGCACATGATGTTCTAAAGTGCTTTCCACTCGCTAAATTGCCCGTTAACAACGAGAAAAGTTTCATACTACGTTTACTTATACCAGAAGGATTCTTGAAATCTGGATTCAATTCAGTTCGATCCGTTGGAAACTAAGTGTGTCTATCTGTTCTGACCCTCATTTCGAGAGAGAGACCACATAAGTAATCGCTCGTACCCAACGGGAATATGGCATTTCGGCTCAGTGAAGTAATTCTGCTCCAGAGCATTTCATTCTGATAGCAGAAGACAGGGTGTGGGATTATTCAATGAATGGAAAATCATTATTGACTGCAGACAAAAAAAATGTGTAAAATTGTTTGTGGTGCTTTTCTCCTGCTCCTTGCAATCAGAAACAACATTTATATATTTTATGAATTTGAAGTACACTCAACTGTGTACCCAATCCTGCGTTATTCAGACATAATGCACTTGGGAGTCATTGATTTTTTATATCTATTCAGATTCAGCAAGAAATGAAGCGACGAGCGCACTTCTAGCGAACGCCAAACACCGGAAAGACACTTAGGGATTGAAAGTGCTCATTTATCAAAGTGCGGTTCAGATTGAAGTATACTATGAAATATTTATATTGTTTCTGGATATATTGTGCTTGCTTTGATAACACACTTAGCTAGAACAATGAGCCAGCCATTGGATCGGAGATATTGTTGAAATGCATTAAACAGATTTCGTCGATGGTAGAAAATGATTTTGCAATTATTCTGCTTCTCTTTTGTTTTGTGTTTTACCTATCATTTTTATCTATCATTTTTTAAATCCTGACAAATTAAAAGCAAAGCCAAGGATTATGACAAAGTAAGAAACAGTTCTATAGGTGGAAATAGCAGATAATCATCGTGGGAGACTTAAAAAATCTGCACTGTCCATTACTGAAAACAATAAACACAAAGTGAATGGTGAATACAATGAATCGCAAACCAAGAACGAATGAGTTACATTTTAATTATAAGGCAATAAATAAGGGATAACTATTACTTTAAATATAATTTAGGTAACATGTACAATATACATGTTCTACTACCTTATTTTAAAAAGACTTTAAAAAAATTGTAACATCAAAGTGCAGAATGTATATCCCCTAACATTATTTCTCCTTGTTATAATTATTAATCATTATAGTAACTATCCAAAACTTTTTGGAAAAGTTAAAACCTTCTTTAAACAACTTTCAGCAACGCAACGCACAAATTTTCTCTCTGAATTTACGTTTAGAATGCAACTCTACAACTTGAGCCTTGCAACTTTCTAATCTGGTTTGGCCTAACCAGAGCGCATTGAAGTACTAAAAGTTAACCACACTTTACCAAACAAAGCTCATTACATAACATTTAATAGTATATGTTTGCATAATATATGTACACATACATATAGACGGTACAGTACAAACGTCGTTTCGATAAAGTACAGGAACCTTTGGTGTCGCCGTGAAGTTTTTGGGGAACTTCCTACCACTACCGCCGCATAAATCTGTGTGAGCATTTTCAGATTATAACTTTTAGAATACTATGCAAGCGTGAGGTGATGGTGAGGGTAGCGTGCAAACGGATACATGGTAGAGTATGAATAAGAAGGACTGTTATTTGACTTCAAACGCATATATACGCATATGAGTGTTCCACTTATGAAACTGTAAAACTTTGAGTTTTAATAGCATTACAAAATGCAAAAACCTATAACTAATTGCTACCATCACTTATGGCGACTAAATTTAGCTTTACGGTCAAATTCTGTGAGTTTCACATAATTAGGAACCATACGTACAAATAACGTGTATGGGACAAGAGTTTTTTTTTTAAAAAATCCAACAACTACGAAATCACTAAGGTAGACAAATGACAATTTATTGTATCGTCAATCACAAGAAGTGTAGAATTTTATATTAAAATTTTTATAATCGGTTCAAATTATTGACAGTTTACACATTAAAGTTGGAATTGAGTAGAATTGCTGGAGTTTACTCCTTAAGAATCAAAATTCATAGTTCACAAGCGGGTGATTCCGTGTTTTTATGAAGAACCTTGTTCACCAAATTCGTTGGTAACACTACTTTTGATTTGCTACACCGATCATCGGCAGATTCCCATTGCTTTACAAGAAGTCCATCTTTAAGTCTCAATGACTGTCATTGAGCACAGTTACTTTTTACTATAGAACTTGCTGATAAAATCTCATGCCCCTGCAGTATTCCTCCTTGCTCCATCCATTGACATATTGGAGCAATTGGTTCATCTTGCTTATGCTATTCCTTTAGCTGCTCTCTTGTCAAATGATCTTTCATCTGCTGGACCGTAATTCAAGAAACAACTAAACATTTCGGGTTTTCAGGTCTTCTACTTTGTTTGTACACGGGGACATAACATTTCCTTAATAATCCACAATTTCGATTGGAGGTCATTCTGAGCGGAACTTCTATATTACGCTATCTTAGCACTTGCTTCCTCAAATCATGTGACATCTGGTGCGCCATCATTTTGATTGCAGGTCATTCTGAGCGGAACTTCTATATTACGCTATCTTAGCACTTGCTTCCTCAAATCATGTGACATCTGGTGCGCCATCATAAAGTCCAGACCCAATATGCATTCATCTTCCGAACGGGCAACAATAAACCGATGTCGAAACCTTAATCCTCTAAACTCGAATGCAAGGAAACGTTCACCCTTAATTGCAGCAGCTTTCCTGTAGCTGTCCTCAACTTGTAGTGATGCACTCTCTTTACTTACTCTCTACACACCATTTCAGGAATCACAATTGATCTGGAAGCTCCTGTGTTTAGAATAAAATCTAGGGAATACTCTAATATGCTAGTGGCGTAAAGGAGGGGAGACTCTACAACCAGACTGTTGCAATCCCTTCCAAGATTTGTACTGCGTATTGTGATCCTTGGATATTTCCTTGTCTTCTTAAGCATTTGCCCTGCAAAGCTGGTACAATACGATGCTTTGTTGAGTAAGTTTGGATTCTTGTTCTTGCATCCACTCTTGACTTTTACCAAAGGTATCACTCATCATTTGCATTTGCTGATCCAACTTATCTATTATCTCTTGTCTTTGTTTACTTTGGTGCTCGAACCTTCTATTCATTTCTTCACTTATCACTTTCAGCATCGCTTCAAATTTTCACCATTTATTTTGTGTAGCAGACGGTTTTCGCTCCTTTAGTTCCGTATCCATTAAAAATACATCACCACCTTTCTCCATTTTCGCTTTTTTAACTTGTTGCAAAAATAATTCTTCTTTCATTAATTCAGTAATTTCAATAATTGTCTCACGATTTGCAAAATCCCACTTCTGACACCAATTGTAACGAAATTTAAGCTTTCGAGTTCGTAAAGGATTTTGCAAATAAAACACAACACAAGTTTATTAAATTATAAATTACAACTTTATTAAACAAACAGTAAAAACAACACAAGTTTATACTGGTGATAGCTTTAAATGTACACAAAAACACTTATTACAACAACACTTATATTTCTGCAAGAACTTTTCCAACTTAGCTGGTTGAATTTCAAATAAGAACTGAACTGCTTCAACGCTTCTTTATTTATACCCATTAAAAAGTTTCCAGAAACTTTATACATAAATATCGAGAAAATACTAGAATATTGTGACAACTTCACTTATTTACAACTAAGCATATTCATATGTAATGAGTAATCTTCTAAAAAAAAACTACATGTACAATCATGTACCTACACTCTAACTTTAAACTTCTAATGCGTTAACTTTGAAATAATCTAATTAATTTTTACAGCCTAAAAGTATGCAATTCTAAATTCTTATTTAGTGCCTATTTTTGGACGAGTATATATATTGGGATTTGTCTTTTGATTCGTTTTCCATTATCTGCACTACTGACTACTTTTCATTCGAATATTGTGAGCAGAAGTTTTTAAACCATTAAAGCCATGTGACTTCACGATTTTCAGAATAAACCTGGCTCAAAAAAAATTTATAGAAAATTAAAAAAAGGTAAACATCGTAACTAAGGCAATTTGCCTTTAATTAAAAAACCTCTTTGAAAAGTGGCTTCCCTAGTTGACAACCCCTTTAATATGAAACAGTGCAAAGGAAGCATTAACGCAAAGTTAAATAATGTCTTCTGAAACAACGAAAGGATAATCTTGAGGCTTCAAAGTGTTTGAACTGTTCGCTTCAAGTGAGTTTTATTTTATACTTCGTGACAAAAAGTTTGCATCCTCCTCGTAAGTTTGACAAAACAATTTTTTTTTTGCATTTTAATTTTGCCTTTGAGAAAACTTAGCGACAACTGACTGGTAGCCGAGAAGCCTTTATTTAATTGAAGGGGCTAATGGCTGAAGTTTCGCTTTATTTTCTTTACATTTTCTTTCTTGGTGCTGTAAATTGTTTTTTATACGCTGCTTAATGCAATTTGAGTTTGAGAGATAACTGTATGCGCATCCTTAAACATTGTGCTTTTTGTAGTCAATTGATATAAATAAAAACTTTTTCCTCTAAAAGAGTAAATTAAATATAAAATTATATTTTCAATTCATAGTTTGCGGTTAAAAAAGGATAAATTCAAAAATATTTTGGGTTATCTTCTTAACTATGTAGGAACAATAACTGCAGTAATTGCAAATTTAGAAGCAATTTCCAAAATCCTTATGAAGTCTACATATTTAAAAAATAAAAATATTGTAACTCGAATTAAAAGGACATATGTTAAAACTTTCATTAAAGTTGTAAAGTTTTTATTACTTCGAAATATTGACTCAAAAGTTGTGTCATTTGTGTGGTACTCATATCTCCGCAAAATTTGTATTGATTGTGCAAACTTTTACTATTTCTATTACTGAGCAAATCATTTGAATTTTGATTGGCAATGACCACCAAGATGTGTACTTAAAATCTTAAAGAGCCAATAAAGAACAAATTTAAAAACATATAAAGTGTGGCCAATCTACTGTTTGTTTTTAAATCAGCGGCTATGGCAACTTTTTTTCGAAAGATTTGCAGAAAATTTTGACAGCTCGTCTGTCTGATATCCCGCGACACGAAACAATCAAGTTCTTGCTTGAGGAGGAGCGTTTCGAAATATTGAATACTTATTTTTAATGTCTGTCTTGTGTAGCCGAAACCGTGCGAATTTCGAAAATTAGAAGCCATCTTTTGGACCGCTCAATTTTGGACGGTTTCAAGTCTAAAATACATCAGATAAATGCTGGCGTTCTCCAGGACACTGCTTAGTCTCCGACACTCTTCCTCATTTTTATTAATGATCTTTTGTCCATTACTTCAAATAAAATTAACTCGTTCACTAACTCAGCACTCTCAGCTTCTCATATAACTTTGAGAAACATCCCTCACTTCTCATTTGGAGCTCGACCAACTACGTATGTTAAGCACGCTTAATTCTGACCTGGACAGCATTATAAAATGGGAAGAAAACAATCGAGTGGAATGTAACCCTAACAAAATCCAATGCTGTCTACTGTCATCCAAGCGTATCTTAAATCCAATGCCATGAATCCATGAATGGCACTTGTATCGAGGAAATCGCAATTCTCGGTATGTGCGTTAACGACAAGCTTCATTGGAATGAACACATATTCGTCGTCTCCAAAAATGCTGCGAAATGTTAGGTTTCCTAAAGCGGTTCAAAATGTACTTCAGATCTGGCTACTTTTTACAAGGCATATATTCACCCTAAACTTAAACATAACTGTATTGTCTGGTCAGGTGTCCCCAAAACCACATTGCATCTACTAGACAAAGCTCAGAACCACGCGACAAAACTCATTGGTGACGTAAATATCGCAAAAAACATCGAATCGCTTGAACATCGTAGGACTGTTTCCTGCTTGTAACTTTTTATCTGTTTTTTTTACAAGCGGTGTTCAAAAGAAATAGCCAGATGCATCCCGCCCATTCTTGAACCCATCCGTAATACCCGTGTCTCAACTAACTCGAGCCCACGGATTTACCATTAGGCCTATCTTCGGACGTACTAACCAATTCAGAAATTCCTTCTTTAGCCGAACTACAGTTGTGTGGAATAAATTGCTCGATTCTGTGTTCCCGCATTTATATGATCTGCAGTCATTTAAGACACGCGTGTATAGACATATCATCTTTTCCTCTCCCATAACTCCCAAACTCTATTGGACATATTCCAGATCTTCCACAGAAACAAGTCTTATTGTCCCCTCTTAGTCACACAAACCAAATGTCATACAAATCGCATGAGAAATGGCTTAGTTCCCAAAATTTCAGACCCTCATATCTTAGAATTGATAAAGTAGTTTCACTTACAATAAAAAAATTAATATATTATAAATATCTAAATAATATACAGGCTGTTCAGGTTTAAGAGAGGTTTTGATATCCTTTAAGATGCAGGGGGTATTTAAAAAATGTTTATTTATCGGAGAGCAACCAATTTAGTCTTATTTGACTGGTAATGGTATAGGCTAATTTAAGATCTAAGTGGTCATATTGCATCTGCATCCGTTTGAGCTTTGATGCTATATAACTATAGAAAACGAGACATGAAATAGTAGTGACATAACATGAGACATAACATTGTGATATTTAACATGGGAGGATATAACAGTGTCTCATAACAGTGTGAAATTTAACCCCCATATGGTTCACCGTCTCACCAACAACGATGAAGAAGATCTCCCTATTTGAAAGGAAGGTACTAAGGATCTGTACAGGACTCTGGAGGGTGACAAACAGCTATAAGTTTGCGTCGACTACAAAATTTTTGAATATGTAGTGAGGCGTCTTCACGTCAAAACTCTTTTATTATATCGATTTCGACAATGCCCATCACAAAGAAACGATTTTCTCTTTCCTAATAATTCACATAAATAAAGCATAAATAACAGAACATTTAGAACATTCCTTATTTTGTCAACAGTCGATTTAAAGTCTAAAACGACTGCAACAGCATCTAAACCTTGAACATTATTCCCATCGCTTGCTTTAATAAATTACCATGCAATGGCTGGGAAAAAGAGGTCTCTCCCTGCAAAATTCATATAAAAAGTGTTACGCCATAGTGTGTGCGAAAGATAATCGCATTTCGCAAACAAGTTGGAAAATTCCTACCACCACAAAGGCATAAAATTGCCAACCCAGAAATTTGGTGCGATGATAAAATTACCATTTAACAAAATGTTGGTTCGTCTCGCTAAAAGAAAAGAAAATTATCTCAATTTCCACACTTTGTTTTTCACTTTTTTTTCTTTCATTTTATTTCGTGCAAATCGTCTTTCTCTTCCGCTTACGTTCCGGTCGTACGTTTGTGCCATAAATGGAAATCTTGTTTAGAGCGATGATCATACCTCATATCCTCCCGCTTTCACGTCCACCTCACATCGGGGCTGATTTATTTCATTTTCTATCCTCAGCTCCTCTAGTGATTTAGGACAGTGACAACACATCTCTTCCGTATTTCTGTGAGTTTACAAACGATAGTTGTTGTCGTTTATATATACACTTGTATATTTAAAGTAAAAATACGAACAAGATTCATTCGCAAAAAGTCCTTGTGCAAATTTGCATTTCAACAGGCGAATAATTTGGAGCCACAACACATTCCATTAAGCCGCGTTAATACACAGTCACAGTCATAGTCTCGCTGGAAGTGGCAGTGGTACTACTGGCAGTAAGTTGTTGCCAGTTTATGGTGCACCCGCACCCAGTGCTATAATCTTTTACTTTGCATTTCCTTACTTTCCTTCCTTATGCACTCGCAAGATAAGGAGAGAATTAAGTTGCTGTTTTGTTGAGTTTTGTACTTACGACTGTACGGATTATTCTTTCTCTTTAGCACTTTGATTTACTTGAAACTTTACATGCCCTGATTACAGGAATTTCTTTGGATATAAAAGTAATTGAAAGAGTTCCTTCCTTTGAGGGTTTTGCGTTAATTTTTATTCCGGAATAATGAGCGAGTAATTTTTAAGCGGTTATGCTTAAACTGGTGAGCGCAGTGGCTCATGTAACTAGTGCGTTGGACTACTTTGAATCCCAGAAGAGCTTTCACTCCGCTCGCGAATCTCTGACAAAACGTCCGAGTATAACAACTGTAACAAGAAAATTTTAAAAATTAAAATTAATTTTTGGATATGGCTTTAAGATTTTGATCCGTTACACTTGTGTGCAAAAGAATAACA
Source organism: Nephrocerus scutellatus (assembly GCA_947095585.1). Taxonomy (NCBI): domain Eukaryota; kingdom Metazoa; phylum Arthropoda; class Insecta; order Diptera; family Pipunculidae; genus Nephrocerus; species Nephrocerus scutellatus. Next base: position 16,976,101 of record OX352765.1, on the reverse strand, counting down.
CGCGAGAATCTGGAATGTAGATTCTCGCGACCATTCCTGTTGTCCGTGTTCTAGATTCTAGATCCTGGACCACTACGTTATGTTTTGCCAAATAAAGAGTGTTGGTACTTTTTTCAGTGGGATTTTTTTTGACATTTCACGCGTGACTACTGTCAAACTAAATACACAATTTTGTTCAGTATTTATAGACAGTTCATCGTGGAAAGACTTACGCCTCAACAACGTTTACAAATCGTACAATTGTATTATGAAAATCGACGCTCTGTGAAAAGTGTTCATCGGTATTTTGGGACCCCAATTTTTTTCAGCGATGAGGACATTTTTGGCTTAATGGCTTCGTCAATAAGCAAAATTGCCATATTTGGGCTGAAGAGCAACCCGAAGCCATTCACGAACTGCCCCGTTTGATGCGGCCTATGGGCTGGAGGAATCATCGGCCCATATTTCTTCAAAGACGAGGCTGGCGCCAATGTAACCGTGAATGGCGAACGCTATCGCACCATGATAAACGACTTTTTGATCCCGGAAATTGAAGCCCGTGATCTCCACGATATTTGGTTCCAACAAGACGGCGCTACATCCCATACAGCCCGTGACACAATGGATTTACTGCGTCCTCGTTTCGGTGAGCAATTGATCTCTCGTTTCGGACCGGTGGATTGGCCACTAAGATCGTGTGATATCACTTTGTACTTTTTTTTTGTGGGGGTATGTAAAATCGAAATGTTTTGTGGATAAATCAGCTACGATTGAGGTATTAGAAAACAACATTACTCAAGTTATTCGCAAGATACCAACCGAAGTCCTCGAGCGAGTATATGGATGGCCGAGTTACGGCGCAGTTGTGGCCAACATTTAAAAGGGATTATCTCAAAGAATAAATGTCATGAATGGTTCTAAACAAAAATAACAAAGATTGCCCAATCAATTTGAATTTTTGTTGTTTTGTTTCAATTTAAAATCCCATACCTCTAAATTGATCACCCATTATTAATATTATTATACGTAAGCTGTAATCTACTGACATACCAGATAGCATTTTGTACACAAATATCAAATTGCACAAGAATTGCTTATACATTCATAACAACATTTAATTAAATAAATACCATTTCATATTCTCAAAACTATAAGTATAACGCCACGCTGCGCACCTTTATATCAGCTGAAATTTAAGAAGAACTAGATAAGAGATCTTTATGTTGACACATTTATCGTGCCATCCTTATCCTTTTATCCCAAGAACTTGAAGATATTTCAACTGCCATTAATTTAAGAAACCAAAGCATACCATCTCCTCTCGTTTATAAAGTAAATAAATGCAGTATACCAGTATACAGGATTGGTAGAAAATGGAATTGAAAATTCTCGTATAATATCAAATCAATGGAAAGTGGAAAATTCAGAAGGCACGGAATGCTCATCGCAACGTGTTTTGTGCCGAAACTGTAGTGGTAACCGAATTAAGTTTTGTGGAGTTTTGCCAACGGGTTCTGGAAAGTTGCCAAAGTACAGAGACTACGCACACTAACAATTATTAAGAATCATACATAAACAGACAAAATATTTAAATACTATATCGCAATGGAGAAATTATTCATGGTCGGCTTTATGAGCTAAAGATTTTTATGAAAAAAGAGCAATGTCAATATTTTTAATGCACAAACTTTTAAGTTTTGTGATTATATCACTGATATTATGGACACTTGAAGTAAGAAATTGGGTTAGACTGTTAATTTGCATTATATGGTTAACGCAGTATACATATGGATTAATCGATACAAGTAAATACAAGTACATACTGTGGAAGAGTGATTCAGAAACTAAAGGAGATAGTGAGATAAGATTTGGCTATGTCGGGAGTTGATGAAACACAAGCAGATTACGATTTCTGGAAACATCAAAAGGAACTTGTCATCAATCAGAATTAAGAAACGGAGGAAGATAACTACTAAAAGTGATACGGTGACTATTTATTTATCTTCCCATGTTTCTATTTTAAAATCGAATTCACTGGAAGACTTGGAAGATAGAAAGTTAATTTTTTATTTGATTTTTCTACAAACAATCGAAGATAGTCTGTACCTTGCCAAACGCTATTTTCAATCACGCGAACAATAATCACCAAAACCTGAAATCGATTAAGCGAAAAACATTTAGAAAAATTAGTCTTTTTGGGTAATATCTTACAAATTGTTTTTTTTTTTGATAATATAAAAAATTAAATAAGACGCCTTTTCTAAGTGTTACAAAAAAACTTATAAAAGTTGTTTTCTCTTTGATTCGATGCGGGTGTGTATCGGTAAATTTGTTGCGATACCATGTAGGTATTCGTTCTTTTGATACCGGTATCGAGTAGAGGTACTTGATACCTTGACGGTGTTGTTCCATCAATAGAATTTAACGCTTCCAAAACCCAATGGTGTCTCCTGTCATCTAAGCGAATCCTAAATCCCATGCCATTATCCATGAATGGCACTTGCGTCAAGGAAACTGAAAGTCTGCGTTAACGACAAGCTTCGTTGGAATGACCACACATTTACCGTCGCTAAAAATGCTGCGAAATGTTTAGGTTTTCTAACCCAGTGCAAAAAATATTTCACCCACTCTGATCTGACTACTATATACAAGGATTTTATTCGCCCTAAACTTGAGTACAATTGTTATATCTGGTCTGGTGAGCCTAAAACTACCTTGCATATAAGCTAGATAGAATACAAGCCCGCGCGATAAAACTTATCGCAAATGCGCAAATGTAGCGCAATCAATAGATTCGCTTGAACACCGCAGGAACGTTTCCTGCTGTTAACTGTTTTATCGCTTCTTCCACTAGCAGTGCTCAAGAGAAATAGCGAGCTGCATGCCAGCTCTCCTTGAATACAACCGCAATACTCGTGGCGCTCTATATGCTCATCAGTTTACCCTCAAGCCAATTTTCGGATGTACATTTTTGTTCAGGGATTCGTTCTTCAGCCGTTCAACACGTGTGTGGAAAGCTCTGCCAAGCTCTGTCTTTCCACATCGCTATGATCCACAGGCATTCAAAACACAAGCTCATAGACATCTCCTCTTTTCTTTTCCTCTTTTGCTTAACGCCCACGCTGTGCCAAGCATTATAAGAATGCGAACCCCTTTAACCCTTTCAATACGGATTTTTTTTTATAGGTAGAGAATATCTTCTCATGTTTCGTGGTTCCTTATGGCCCTAGAATGTTACCTTATTGCCAACTTAAAAAAAGGATACCTGGAAATAAGTAAAATATCCTGGAACAAGAGTTTCCCATCAATAACTTCCACTGGGAACATGTAACATAAAAACCCAAAAGCAAATTAATAATTTTTTTTGTCAATTCTGCACTCAATATCCAGGAATGCTACAAATGTGTGTACTCTTGAGAGTATATCATTCCACCAGCATGATTTATGGGAAACCTTTCAGACGCGCCGCTTGGAACTTACACAATAACTCAACTCGTTATTGTATGCGCTCCTTGCCTTCTCAATCATTCTTACTAAAGTGTGTAAGGCTTGCAGTAAGCATGATGAGACTTTGCCCAGCTACTAGGTTGAACTTTAGCCCTTTTGTATACATCCTTCTATTGGGGACTTGATCTGCTCCTCATGCTCACGGCCCACTGAAGCCTAATGCATGGTATGAAAATCGCTACTAGTCTATCTCGTTATTATCTCTGGAATACGAAAAAAAAAATTTTGCTTCTCAAATGCAGTTAAGAAGTCGAAATTATTTTTGTAGCTTTGATATCCAGTATAAATGTTCTGTTCGCAGAGATGACAAAGTGTTCTTTAATGTCATATTGTCATATTGCTGGCATATTAGACAAAATTCAATTGCTCGATTCTAAGCGAAATCTCTAAGAAATTATGTTCTATCTTTGGTCATTCATTGCTGTTGTGCATATGCCTAATCCCCCTGATTGGTGACAATCCGCTCCTGCATAACCGCATATGAAAGTTGGAAGCAATACAAACTTACAATGGATGAAAATCAATACACAAACACAACTATGGAATACAGTGTCTCGAGTCATCTTCATTGCAATAAATGTTACTACTTAATGATCTAACGTATCGTCGTGATTTTGCTGCGGTGTTGAAATGAAAATATTTATCACCACATTGATTCATTTGGTTTCGTAGCAAATAGTGTTCCGCTTAGAGAAACACAATCATTGATATTGTGGTTTTCAGTGGAACATTATGGTGAACTGATATTTATTATTAGTATAAGGATAATCGTTGTTGATATGTAATTATTTAACTATTGTTGTTTACTATAAGTTGTGCTATAACAGGAGATTTAACAAAATAAAAAAAATTTCTCCAGCATGTTCCAGATAATTATTGTTTAAGTTCATAGTGGGTTTGTTATAATAGGAGAACTTTTCCCAAATGTTTATTCTCTAAGTTAGAATTTATTACAAAAATAATAATTAAATAAAATATTGTTAGATCGAAGAAGAAAATATAAAATATAGAAAGTTGTGTAAACCAACGTCAGTTAATTAACTAACTTAAGCTAATATAGATGTAAGTTTTTTATTTATTACTAATAATATTCAAATAATGAATTAAATGTATTAAGAGAAAAACATAGTGAGCTTGTAGTTCAGCACATCTATTGGGATCAAAATCCAAGTATATACCGACAATATGAAGGATAACCTAGTCAAGAATTCATGATATAATTTTGTACAATATAATATTTAATATTATTACAAAATAAGAGACAAACTGTGAAAAAATAGCTTCTATTATTCCATACCTACTTTAGTTAACAGTTAAGTTCAGACTTTATTAGAAAAATATCATTAAATCAATCTTAATGAGCTTAATAATAATACAATTAAATTTTTAATTTCAACATTTATAGCAATACTAATTCTAAAGTATAAAACGCTCCATAATTGTATTGAATCGTAAAGCCATTCAGTTACCTGGACTTATAAACTGTAATAATTATGATTTCAACTCTTGAGAAATCCAATACAAATTTATACTCCCACATCACTATGATCCACAGCCATTCAAAACGCAAGCTCATAGACATCTCCTCTTTTCTCCTCCTTTTACTTAACACCAACGCTGTGCCAAGCATATAGCCGAGCATTTATATGGGTGCGAACCTCTTTAAGCGTGCGCGAATTATAAAAAAAAAATCCGACCAGGGGCAATTTAATTAATTGATCAGCAATTTACTGTATAACGCACTCGTCTGTACGGCAAACTTTACTCTGTACACCCCGAAGCGGATGGCAGTTCTGTTCACAATTTGTTTGTTCTCCTTTTTTTGTAAGTTTTACACACTTTTTTCTACTCTTTTGAGTTGTCACGTTTTAGCTAATTGCAATTTAGAAAATCGGAGAATTCAGTCAGGTGTTAATTTGAGAACTGCTATGTAAACCTTTGTGAACCTCCCATCCTTCGTTAACGCTATACAAGTACAATTAAATGGGCCACAATGGCACAATAATGTCGATAGTCGTATTTTTTGACAAAACGAACCATACGCTTCCGGCGTTTGAACCGTGTTTTGTGAATTTTTAGCTAATTGCATAACAGCCGTTTTTTGTGAATGTAATTTGTTATCATCACATTTACTTAAATTGACCACAGGTCAGCTACAGCTTTATGGAAGAGCATATATATTCATAACCTGCATTGTTTTCACGTACAATCTGAAAATCGATTAACACGTTCCCTACTTACCCTGCAATAATAACGCAATGAAAATGTACAAATTTCATGAGTAATACAGTGAAACATTTGGATAATTTGTAAAGTAGAAAGTTATAAAGGTCAAACTTTACATATATGTAATAAATAATTTAATTATAAATAAAAATAAAACTTAAACAAAAGACAAAAACATCTAAGTGTCTTTATTGAAAGAACATTTTTCATTAATCCAGCTAATGTTATATTTGCTGGAAAAAATCAACCGGTTTAGTCTTGCTTGAAATGGAAAAAGCTTTTGACACAGTTTAGCACGGGGGACCGCTCTACAAAATGATAATGCTAGACTTCCCACCATACTTAAGTAGTATAGTACGCAGTTTTCTTAATAACCGTCATTTCAAGGTTTCTGCTTATCAAAATTACTCTTCAATAAGACTAATTTCCGCCGGAGTTCCTCAGGTATCAGGTTTTGGTCCCTTGTTATACAACATATATATTTCTGACATTCAAAACATACGTCACTGCGAATATGTCATTGACATATCGGAATTTTCAGCACGCATGAGATTGGTTTAATAATAGAAACGTATTTACAAAATCAAATAAACTCTATCATCGATTACGAGGGTGGTTTGATAAGTTAGTGACTTTTTGAATAAAAGATATCTTTATCGGCAAAAAATTTTGTGAGAGGCTAAGTCCCCAATAGCATTTTTTATATTCCGCTTGAGACGTGTGTCGCATTTCGCAAGTGACGCGAGTGATGGTTGAAAATGCCGCCATTTTCTCGTTTTTTTTTGAGTTCCTTTTTAAACACCTTTCGCACGACCTAAAGGTCTGAAACTTTGTGAACAATTCAATGTCAGGGCCAATTTTGAAATTCCACGTGTGATGCTTGTCGCGAGTCGCGTGTGGCGCATCAAAGTGTGGAAAAAATAAAATACTTTGAAATAGGCCCGACCTCTAAAACAGATATTTAGGCGATTATTACCAAATAAAAAAAAAGATTGTGTGGCATGTGTAGATGTATACATAAAAGTTTGTACCCGAAAAATTAAGTTTGCCTCTACATTTACTTGTTATTGCTATTTATTTATTTATAATAGTTTATATTGATATTGTGGGCGCCGTGGCTCAGTGGAAATGAGCATGACTACTGAGCAGGGGGTTCGTGGTTCGAATCCCAGTTACACCAAAAGTACTTTTTATGGTCTCCCACCTCTCGCGAATGTCTGACAAACGTTCCGAGAGTATTAAACTTGTTACTGAATGTTTCTCAATTCGCCGTTCGGATCCGGCCTTAAATTGTATGTCCCTTCCATTTTTGTGCAAAAATATACACCGGGGCTTAAAACTAGTTCTTAATATTTAAAGTAGAGTATATATATTTTATATGTTTGTATATTTGTGTCGCAAAGTAGTAGATACTCATAAGAAAGGTCTAAAGTCGTCACGAGGATACAATAGACATAGTCAGAGCATAATGGAATACAGCAATTATTTACATACTCACTGGAAACAACTACATATTTCGGCTAAAACCTCGATTTTAAGAACAATTTGTTTGGTCAAGTCGACTGCCAGCCAATAGAATTTTCCCGCAATATCCTCTTTAAACTAATTGGTTATGTGCCTCATGCACAAAGTGGTTCTAAAACTGTGATGAAACATCATCAGCATACCAATTCAGTGGTTCACATATTTTAACCGATACACAAACCTTAATGAGAGCAACCCTTTTAAATATCCCCAATAAACAAATTGGCTTTATCCCTCACGCACAAAATGCTTCAAAATTTGTGATTAAATATCATCAGCATACCAATTCAGTGGTTCACAAATTTTAATCGATACACAAACCTTATTGGGAGCAACATTTTGAAATAAAATTGAAAAATATTGTAATTGCAAGACAATTGACATTAAATTGTATAATACAAAGAAGTACCTCTGTTTATTCGAAAAACGGGTTATACCACACTCGTGGTTAAATATGTCTTCAGTTTAATTGATTCAAACTTATGATATATGAAATATGAAGCGCACTAGCAGACGCACACGCATACAACGCAAAACTCGCTGGGAATGAACATTTTACCAACCAACCAGTTCTTGGTTAGATTTTTGTTAAAAGCCACAAGCTCGTTATTAAATCAAAAATGCATTAGCTGAACGACATGAAAAAAATAACAACAACCCAGACCAACTACAACACTACCGAAAATAACACTAAAATAAAACAGAAAGCGGGGAACTTAATTATCTAAAATGTGTGGTAGACGCGCACCATGCAATGCATAGTACCGTATGGTACAAGTAATTACAGTACAGACTCGGTAATTCAAACTAATAACGACCTACCCTTATTTAACTTAGAACTACTGAATTCTCTTATGGAAACCATATTCTGCTAAAAAATTATTTTTTCCATACGTTATAAAATAAGAAAACAAAATTATTTTATTTGTTAACAAAAAAATTTGATATTTTATTGTAATTTACAATTTTTTATAATAGCTTGCTTTAACATGCATATTCAATCGTTCGATGTGATTTATCTGAAACTTAAATTCATTAAGAGTTTCTGGTTAAAAGTTCGAATTACAATTCGTTCGATCGAATATCAATTTTGATAGGAGTTCAAATTACAACGGAGCCAATGTGAAAAATATTACGTTCGAGTTGACGAGTTTTCAAATTGTACTGTACTTGTATTTGGAAGTAACGGATCAAGGAACACTAAACTAAATCTATATTTGTATGTACCTACCTACCTACTAGAGTCAGGTTTCAGGTCGAGAATACCTATGCAGCAAACCTCTGGAAGATCCATGAAATTAATTCCGAAAATGTAATTCAGTGAACAGCTTCCGTATGGATTCACGCAATAGAACAAATTTGGCAAACATGTCCATGAAATTCACACACACACACATACGAACCACCACAAGCATTTACCACATAGCCATGTAACGCTCCGATATGCACTGTGCCACGCACAAACCCAAACATTCTATTCCGAACGAAAAGCTCAATTGCAAAACCACAAAATGCATTAATCATTCCAGCATATATTTTGCTGTCCTTCTGCAACTGTCCAATATTTTAGTTCGTTTGTGATTTTTTTTTTTTTTTTTTTTAATTTTTCTCTCCTAATGAATTTTTGTGCGGATTTCTCAAAAAGCTAAGGCAAAAGTATAAGAAGATGTGCCCGAAGGCAAAAGCAACTCCTTTGTCTTCATATTCTTTCTCATAAGAAATGGACAAATAGTGCAGCGGTCCAACAGTCCAGCAGTCATAGTGGAGTCATTTTGCTCTTGTTCTTGTTAGTTGAAGGTCGTTCTGGTTTTTCTGTGTTTCACTTCGCTCAATTTATGACGAATTTTGGCGATTTTCCAGGCAAACCTAAAATATATAGAACAGACGTATTACGAGTTGACAAATTTGCGCTCTGGTGGTCATTTAGGCCAAAATGCACACACGTCGAGTGCGAACTGCAGTTGTAAGCTAACTATTTAATTCACAGCATAATCTCTAGACTCGGTTTGCATTTAAAATTTATGGTCTCTTAATGTAATTTATTAACTTTACAACACTAATGGTCGCGAGAAGCTAGGACTTGGACCGCAACGGTCTGTTATTAATATTTACTTTTGCTTTCGACAACAAAAATATCCAGGTTGTCACGTTCTTAAAATGTGTAACTTTTGAATGAAGAAAACTGCAAACTGAATGAACAACTCTGTACCTTGTAAGAATTTCAAATTCCTTTTTTGTCGACTTATTAAAGAACACTTTGGACACCAAAATCCACGTAAACCTACTTTTCAATCATTGAGCTCTAAGTGTTGTAAGGTTGTGTGTGTGCTAAATTGGGTGAGAATTAAGAGTTCTTAATTTATGCAAAGCTAAGCTACTGATGCATAGAATATCATTGCATGTTTCTCTGTTGGTCATTCTGCGGTGAATATATTTCAGTGCAGAAGGGAACAGCTTTTTTCCAGGATGTACCAGGACCGCACCAGGTGCGGAAGTTCTACCATAGAGTCCGCGGTATGACGCAACAAACACCGCGTTGCCCATACTGCAAAGACAAAAAGGGTAATCTAATCGCCGATCTCAAAGGCATCTTCATGAGTTTCTTAATGACCAGCTAACTGAGGAATTGGAGGCTCCACAATACCAAACAAATCATGAGCCAATAGTGCAAGTATGAGAGGAAGAAGCAATGTCAGAAGACTGGCGAAGAGGCATCCTGTGCCCCATACATAAGAAAGGAGATATCACAACATGCAGCAATTATCGTGGTATAACGTTTAAGACATACGCTAAAGTCATCATTGGTCCATACCAGTGTAGCTTCATCACAGGCAAATCAAGAACTCATCAGATTTACACCCTTAGGCTGGTTATAGCAAAATGTCTATAGTTTCAAAACTCAGTACACCATCTTTTTATAGAATTTTAAGATGCCTATGATAGCATAGCCAGAGTAGAAATTTATAAAGCCATGATAGAATTCGGCATCCCAAATAAACTGACACAACTATGTAGGATGAACATGACCAATGTTATAAGCCAAGTAAAAATATCCGGATCACTATCAAGCCCATTAAACATCTATAACGGGCTCCGACAAGAGCCTGCGTCCTCTTCAACCTGGTATTGGAGAAAGTGATCCTAGACTATGACGTAACGGCGTGATATACAATTCTTTATAAGACTATTCAGATACTTACGCAGACGATATTGACATCGTTGGTAGAAGCCAAAGAGCTGGAAGCTTTTATCCAGATCGAGCAGGCTGCACATAAATGAGAGCAAAACAAAGTACATGGTGGCCACGTCTGCGAGTAGAAGATCCAACAGATCTCAATTCAAATATTGGAGCGCGAATATGAAGTATTACAATTCTCTAACTATCTCGGGTCAACTGTAATAGCCGATAACAGCATGGAACTAGAAATACGCGCATGGTTACGCATAGCCTCCGATAGGCAGGACACCTATTTCGCATTGGCGAAGATGATCTGCTCGGAAAGTCCTTTGCGGTAGGATTTATGGAACACGACAGAGAGTCCGGCCGAGCCAACGCTAGAAGAATGGTGTAGACCAGGACGCCAAGAGTTTAGGGATGCCAAACTGGATGACACTGGCTCAAAATCGAAACCGGTGGAGAGATTTTTTGCGGGAGGCCAGTACCGGACACCGGTTGTACAGCCAAATATGATGATGATGATGAAGTAAGAGCATTCGCTATTGCATTTTTTTTAATTAAACGATTCGTTTTTAAATTCGTGCGTTCTTTTAGCTGAAGCCAATTTTTCCTCCTATATTGGCAAAATGTTTTCTTTTTATTTTACTGGAGGATCTTTCTTCCTTCTGCGAAGTGTAGCTCTTGTAGTTATTGCTTTTGGAGTTATTGCTACCTGAACGTTCAGATTTGTAGGGGCTACAACTTTCCAATCTTTGATATACTCCACTAGTCCCACATCGTTCCAAGGAACTAAGGATTGCGATAGAGTGCGGGTAACTGTCGTGTTCTTAAATAAAAAATAATAATTTGATAACATATATTTTACCATTTTAAGAGTTTAGAGCTCTTTAGACTGTGGTACAAAGAAATCGAGCACGCGATATAACAGGGTGTTATTTCGCGCCCATGACGATGAATAAAACAAATGGAGTTTCAGGTTATTGTGGTTTTACGTTTTATATACTCCTCCTAGTCTAAGGAAGGCCAGGACCTGACCCGAGCTGTAGACCCAAACATACTTAGACGATGATGATCATAAGACCCTTAAGATCCTTCTTCTGTTAGGAAGAATAAGAACGTACCCTGGGTGTAGAACCAAATATGATGACGATGGTGATGATAATGATGTTAATCTTTGAAATCCTTATATCTCCATTCTCTAATAGTAAACGTGTAAATTAACAAGCATGGGAAGCTCTGCCATCCATATATATCCACTTTCGTCAAAATGCTCGAGGAATCATTTCGGATTATAATAAAAAATCCTTGGAATATAATTGCATTTCCTCGACATATGATGATGCACCAGGTAACAACATACCACTGGCATAGCTCAGTGTGTGAAAATGGGACACACACACAAGAGGAGAACACTTTAATTTGCAATGCGACAAGTAAACGCTCCTAGTTGTTCATTTTTTGTGCGCTGCTATTATTTGGAGAGCAACAACAATAGTAGTTGTTTGAGTTAAGTATTTGCTTGCTGCAGGATATGCCAAAAAATCAACAACAAAACATTCTAAACTGACGAACTTTACACCATTTGAAGGCGACGACTGCATGCTTAGGTTCTTAGTCAAAATAAAAAAAGAAACCTTTTAAACCAAACAACAACATCCGCATAGATTATTAATGGAAAATATGCGCCAAAAGGAAGCTATACGAACTAGGTCTTGCATGCAGTTTTAAAGGATGTTACAGTGCTGCTACAGTTATTCGTATTCGGTTCGTAAAAGGTCGACGTTTAATTGAAGTTTTTTTTTGTGGAAAACACAATGCGAGTACTAGTGATGGAGACGTTAGCTTTCATAGTTAAATTGGAGCGAGGTGATTTGGCTCTTACATTTTTTCAATCATAATAACTGGGCCAACATTCGGAGACAAATTTAGGTCGCGTTTATAACCCATAAAACCGTTATTGGATTGATATCGGCGAACGTTACTAGTGTTATAAGTTTTTCTTTGAATTTCCCATTATATTAAGAATTTATCATAGATGTGGTGCTTGGTAGATTACTGCCTTAATAACAAACCAACATCAACAAATCCACTCGGTCCCGATTATTATTAGGAAAATAACTATTGTTGATTACCAACATTATTACCCGTTGTGGTTATGACCTCTTTCCAGCAGTTCCTACTTTTTTATTGGACAAAATGAGTTTATATAACAACTGCTGTGACCCTATTTGACCTTAAAACAATAGATAACTTATGAACTTTTCCACAAAAACTTTTATAAACTACATCCTCTCCAGCACCGGACGTTTTTGATGCCTTTTCTTTCTTAAGTTCTTTTCTGAAGTTAGTTCTAAGGGTATTGAATTTTTTTTAACTTCTCTTTTGCCAGCTGAAGGATATGTTTGTCACGATGTATTTTGAGAAGTTCTTCATAAGCTTGACTTTTTTTATTTCGATTTTTATAATCATCTAACTTGAAAGAGCTCAAGAGTGCTTCATTAATCTGGGAAATCTATACTAATATCATAAAAAGGTAATGTTGGTTTGTGTGTTAGAGGTAATCTTCTAAACTACTGGTCCAATTTCAAAATTTCTTCCACCAATATTTAGAATGGACTTTCAGGGTGAAAATAGGCTATATATTATCTCGTTCATATAAAAGATTATTGCATTGCTCGGTACGCCACATTCTTACGTTCAGCCGCTAGAATACATTCGTCATCGAATCAGTCAGCCTAAGATGAGGTCAGCAGTACTTATGACAGTATTCTTAAGGCGTGTCCATTTCTCTTCTACGCCCGACATCTCAGCCCTAGGACTAACTCTCCCTGCATTTAGGGCGAGTCCTATAGCTTGACCGTAGTTGTTTCTGGTCCTGACTCGAACCTGATTCGCGGATGCAGTCTTTCATGATGAATCTGCGCTCGGAGCACCATACCAACAAGCTAGTGGTCCGTTAAGTTATTATTTTCGTGTAAGCTATGGGTGCCAATGTACTGCCTGAATACTGGCTCCCTACCTATTTTACCATTTATATCCGAAAGAAAATCCTTGGTATGATTTAAGCTGCATTTGCGGCTTCTGGGCACCGGGAAGTATGCTTTCGGTTATATAAAGAAAACCCCACTGTGGAATACCGAACCAAATTTAGACGAGTCAGAAATGATTGCAATGCCTACCTTAGACGAGTCAAATTTGACTTTGACCTGAAACTGAGTCAAAAAATACTTCAATGTCCGAAAGGAAGTAAACATTTTTGGTCTTTCTTGAAACGAATTAAAAATATTGCCTAGTCTTTAATTCAAACGCTCCTTCATATTCACAATGACATTCCAACTGTCAGCTTCTGCACGGCCCTCTTCGCTGCAAGTGGAACTTGAACAACAACGTATGTTAAGCACCTTAAATTCTGACCTTGCCAGCATAACAAGGTGGGGACTACATAATATAATAATAATATCGGCGCAACAGACCATGCGGTCCAAGGCCTGACTTCTCGCAACCATTTGTGTTGAGCATGCATATTTTTGCACTACATAATAGAGTTGAATTTAACGCTTCCAAAACTCAATTCTGTCTTCCGTCGTCCAAGCGTAATTTAAACCCCCAACCTTTATCCATGAATGGATCTTGCATCGGAGAAACTGAAAAGCTTGCAATTCTCGGTCAACAACAAGCTTCATTTGAATGACCACATATTGGTCATCGGTAAGAATGCTGCGAAATGTTTAGGTTTCCTAAAACGGTGCAAGATGTACTTCACTCCTTCAGATCTGGCTACTATTTACAAGGCATAAACTTAAATACGTTTTTTAATCCAGACTGACCATCAGTCTCCGTACTTTCACAAATATTTTTAAGAGCCAATCAAATTTTTATCGTCCATCAGCACCATCCACTTTCACATCAAGAAAAAAATAGGCGAATTTCGTATTGTTTTAACAGAAAATTACGGATGGAAATGCATTTTAAGAAGCTCGTCCGTGTCAATTTATGCGGAACTCAAACGTGTAGGTGGGACACGTAACCAAGCATCTGGTTTACCTGAATCATAAAGTATTGCTTACTTTAGACGAGACATCCCCGTAAGGCAGATTGCACGGAATACGCAAAACGCTTGCCGAGCTTATCCTCATTGTTGGATGTCGGCCACAGTCAGCTGAATCTGATTGGCTTTAATTGTTCTGTTGTTGCAATGATTTTGTCGTATGTATGTCGGATGTATGTGTCAGTTGCCTGTCCAGCAACATGAAAGAACAAAGGCACATTGCCTGAGCTCAGATTATCGGAATTTAAAACTGCCTACAGCCATATAGGTCCACAATTTAATGTACTTTCAAAGAACAAAGGATTTCATTGTAATTAATATAAAGTCGAGTGCGGTACCAGCATATATTTCTAGATATACAACCGGAATGAATAATTGTCAATGATTGTTGTTATCAAGTAGACAAACACGTTGCCAATATCAGCATAAAAAATGTTACCATAATTTATCAATTATTCATTTTAATTACAGATTTCCAAAATCAATCATGAGTTTTTAATTTCCTTACAGAAGCTTGTGAGCATATATGTGGCTTTTAAATTATCATTATTGTAATTAACAAAAAATCTGACGCATTCACGCGCGTATTTCATACTTCATCAGCGGCAGTAACATCAGGATATGACGGAACGTAGTTTGTCGTTTGACTGTTACTGTCAAAAACCATTTTCTATAGTATTCATGAAATGTAACAATGTTTTTCATATACCTGAACATTATGTGTATAGTGAATATCCGTCTAGTATTGAAGGGAACTTCCACTTATTTGCTAACTTCTTGTGTGAGAAAAATAATTTTATTGTTATTTTAAAAAGCTTTCAACTAATGGAAATTTGACACGCTTACTGACATGTTAAAAAGCATATCAACCAACGTTTTAGCACTTAGGACGTTGCCGTTTTTTGCTTCTGTTAATCACCATTTGACAAAGGTTTGGCATATTTTTTGGCATTACTTGGAAACGATTTTGTTGCGAAGACTAATCATCTGTGTTAGATTACTTACGCATTACTTACGAACATAACCAAGAAAGTCTACAGCATTCCTTTTTTTAGTCTTTTATGCCTATTTGTGGTTAAGTGGTTTCTAGAGGGTAATCTGATCGCCCATATCAAAGGCATCTTAGAGCGCTGGGAAGAGCGGAGCTTATTAAAATAGGAGGTCCCGAAATACAACAATCAATTCATGAACTAATAGTGCAAGAGTGGGGGAGGAAGAAGCGATGCCAAAAGATTGGCGAAGAGGTATACTATGCCCCATACCCAACATGCAGCAATTATCGTGGTATAACGTTTTTGAGTACCGCGTATAAGATTTTCTCCTCTATCTTTCAAGACAGGATAGCCCCATACGCTAAAGTCATCATTGGTCCATACCAGTGTGGCTTCATCACAGGCAACTCAACAACTGATTAGATTTACACCTTTAGGCAGGTGATGGAAAAATGTCTAGAGTTTCATAACTCACTACACCATCTTTTTATAGATCTTAAGCCGCCTTTGACAGCATAGCTAGAGTAGAACTTTATAAAGCAATGAGAGAACTCGGAATCCCAAATAAACTGAGACGACTATGTAGGTTGACGATGATCAATGTTATAAGCCAAGTAAAAATAACCGGATCACTATCAAGCCCATTCAACATCTATAACGGGCTCCGAAAAGGGGATGGACTGGCCTGCATCCTCTTCAACCTGCCATTGCGAGAGAAACAATCCTCTATAAGTCAATTCAGATACCGGCTTACGCAGACGTCATCGACATCGTTGGTAGAAACCAAAGGGCTGTCAGGAAGCTTTTATCCATATGAAGCGGGTGGCACGAAATCCGGGCTGCACATAATTGAGAACAAAACAAAGTACATAGTATACGAGTAGAAGATCCAACATTGGCCCCCCAATTAAAATAGTGTAGCGCGAATTGGAAGTAGTGCAATCCTTTAACTATCTCGGGTCAACTGTAGCAGCCAATAACAACATGGAACCAGAAATACGCGCACGGTTGCTCAAAGCCAACAAAGCCTACTGGAATCATAAAGTAAGCAATAAGACAACCCCGTAAGGTAGATTGCATCAAAATTGGTGGAGAGAGTCTGTCAAGACTCTTCAAATCCAGGAATTTAACAATAACATCCAAGCTGCTGGTGTATAAGACAAATGTCATACCAGTACTTACATATGGATCCGAGACTTGGGTGCTTAGCAGAAAGCATTCTGACCTCTTAGCTGCGTTCGAGAGAAAAGTCTTACGGATAATTGTTGGTTCTATATGTAAGGAAGGATGATTCCGGACACTCTATAATGATGAGATCTACGAGCGTTACCGCAATGTCGATATTGTGAAGAGAATTAAGCTCGGTAGGCTCCGGTGTGCAGGATACCTATATCGCGTGAGCGAAGAGGATCCTGCTCTGAAAGTCCTTTGCGGTAGGATTTCTGGAACATGAAAGCGAGGGCGGCAAAGCCTACGCTGGAAGGATGGCGTAGACCAGGACGCCCAGAGCTTAGAGATGTCAAACTGGATGACATCGGCTCGAAAACGGGACCGGTGGAGAGATTTTTTGCGGGAGGATAGCAGGACCGGACACCGGTTGTAGAGCCAAATGTGATGATGATGGTTTCTAGTGGGGCGAGGGGGTTGGAGTGGATTTCCAGATTGTTAATATACTTTGCCGTTTTTTTTTTAATTTCTTTTTTAACTTTAGGAATTTTCAGGTCACGTAGGTCACGTTCTTCACTTCACAGTGAGAAAACTCACTCCATTGAAACTCACTTTCATTCATTTAATTTTCAAATTTACCTAAATTCTTAGAACTTTGGGTTTTATCACCATGCACCTATATGTACTAGTAGATACTTGCTTGCCAAAAATCTTAAGCAAAACAAAACAACACCACTAACCTTAATGGAATTTAGAGCATTAGGATTTTGGTGAATTGTTGTATTTGTGTGTCTGCAAATTAAACCAACACAAACAACAAACAAAAATGTAATCTTGCGGTGTTGTGTTTTTCCAAAACCATATACATTATTCCATTATTTTGAGTGCAAAAGATTAACGATGCTTTTTGTCGAATTAACACAAAATCAATGATTTGGAAAAGGAAGCTAAGTAAAATCAGCATTTTAGAAATATTTGAATTTTCAATTGCTGGTTGCAGGAATGTAATACTCATATACTCGAAGTTTGCTAAAACACTTCATTTAATAAATAAATGTTAGGGTTCAATATAAGAGTAGATTATTTACAAAAGTATCAACAGATTTAATGCAGTTGTTCAGCCTGAGCTTCAGTGTCGGTAGTGCGCAGTGGTTAGAACCCGGAAGACAACACAAAAATTTCATTGCTTCTCCTAACCAATTATTTCAAAACTTTTCATGTGTCTAGGCATTATAAGGGTGCAACCTTGAGGCGTGGATTATTTATATAAACGAACGTTTATATTGGCGTTGAAAGAAATTACAGGTAACCCTCTTACAACAAGGTATCCTTCAACACACTTTTGCTCCAACACGATAAGAAAAATTTTGGAAGCCTTGATATTACACGATAAACGAAAACTTTGTCTGCGTGGTCTGACGATTTCGTCATTTGCTAAACACTAGTAAACGTAATTCTCGTACTTATGTGAAGGTTTTCTTCCTGCAAATATGGGCAAAATCCGGTTAATTTTTTTTAAAAAAGTGTTGTCCATCGGACAACAAATGGGCACCCTCCTGCCCAAAATTTGCCCGAAGGAACCAAAATTTTAATAGAAAGTGTTGTCATCGGAAATACACATCGAAAATGCAAAGAAATCGGGCTTTGGGAAGTTTAACCCACTTCCCGCAATCGCAAGATTCCATGACAAACACACGGGCAGGCCAAGTTTAAACTGGTTGTGTTTTTAATAGGTCTTGGGACATTAACCGCTTTTTGTACTGGCTTCATCCTACCTATGTTATAGGAGGTTTACCTGTTATTATCTTCTTATAAATAAATAATGTAAATAATAACACTAATAATAAATAGTTTAAAAAGTAAACTTAAAATAACATGAGTGCGTGTAGCCTTTACGCGCAGTTGAAGTGAAACTTCTTTGATGTTGTGGCCGAATTTACGATTAAATTAATAAAAAGACCACTCCAAATCACCCACCCCTCGAAGAAGATTCACTTTAAAAGTCTCCTCCCAAGGAATTATAATTTCCCTCAAATATGCTTCGCCATTAACTTTTCTTACAACCTGTAACATTATCACCAGATGGATATTTCTGAAATTTCCTTACATACACATCATATACACCACACTCCATTAACTCAACGACCATAAGGAAAGCAACCGACATTGATAAAATCATTTGCAGCAACTTTCCAATTCAGTTTATCGAAGCAATTAGTTCCGGCGAAGATCCGGCATTACATCACCAAAATTACTCACTCCACTCTCTACTACGAGGACGAAGGACTAAATAAACGTTTATTGGTTCTATAAGCTCTATTTCAGCAGCTCACTAATGTCATTTCTGCCCATCTGTTCATCTCTTTTAGGGCATCTCTTATCTAAGACTTTGAAGACAGCCAACACTTCGATACACAGGGTAATGTTTTTTTTTTTTTTGATGAGTAAAATCGATCTGAAAAGTAAAAGATGTCAAGTGGTACTACTGGCGGAGGAGGACACAAGTACGCTGCATTTTTTAATTTATTCATGGAACATTGCTCTCTAATTATCCCACAATTACAGACAAACTTTCGTCTGTGCGTGGTCCTTCGCGCAAAAATGTCAACGAAACTCAGACTCAGGATGGAATGATCAGTCGAGTATATCCGCATAAAGGGTTAAATTGTAAATTACATCATGGTGGATGTTGACTATTGCCGCCGATGTCCTGATTCTGCAGCCGATTGAGATGGTCGTTTTGCTGTTTTATCTGTTGAATAAACATAAAAGCAATCGGGGAAAACTCGTTACGTTTAAGTAATAAAGTTTTCCTCTTCGGCTACCCACATCGACAATTTGTGTACTGAGATGTACGAATACTTGCCAGTAGAGGAAAACTTCAAACGTTGAACAGAATCAGAGAACATGACCAAAAAGTATGGATGGCAATATCAACACAGCAACAACTAAGTAAAGTCAATACATGTCTGGTATTGTAGACTGGATGTTTTTTGTTTTTATTTCGTCTGCCCTCTTAATACGAATGGAATCGTTTGGGTCCAGGTGATATTATTCGTTCGTGCTTGTTTGCTTTTAATTTCATATCATTTCAAAACAACTGGCTGGGTGAAAAAAAAACGCTTCTTCTTGACCGGACCAACATCGTTTAATCACGTTGACAAATAGTGCCAGTTGTTTAACTTTCATAGAGTACCGTTGCAATTTAACGTATCTCCCTGCAAGTTCACTCAACTTATTCTGTGAAACGAAATGCAATGCTGATTAAAAAAAACGACTGACAACAGGCTTCTTACTTTACAGAGAAAGTTCGAATGATGCTAGAAATTTGCTTACTTTTTTATAATTGATAATAAATCGGAATAAAAAGAAGCATTTCATAGAATTTTGAGCATCTCTTTATTGATAAAACAAGCTAAAATACCCGGCCTTACCCAGCTGCCTCAACCCCTCTCACTACCACTGAATTGACCGCCGACACCAACCACACTGACCACCACTAATAACCACAAAACTGTAGCCCACCTTCGAGTCAAATAATCCTATACAATGGTGAAAACCTGATCCAAATCGGTCCAGTAGTTTTAAAGATTCGCTAAATTAACAGGCGGTGTTCAGCTGCCCCACCACTACACTGCCAAACCATACTGACACCAACTCAACTGACAACCCTCCCACGAACACCACCCCACTGACTTCACACCAACTGATCCCTTTCCCACACTGACCCAAATCTATAAGCTTCCTCAGTGTGTGACAAATCCATCGCTTCCTTATATCGACATCCAACAGCTCTTGACTCGTCCTACGCGATAATGGTTTGATATAATTGTGGTCTGTATTGCAGACAGCGATTCACAAAAGGCCTGCGATTTCCTTCCTCAGAACAATTGACTCTCCTTTCACCTGCAATGATTGACACATCCCGTTAAGCCTACTGATGTTACTTTCCAGAAAACATATATCATCGGCATAATCTAAGAGGCAAAGTCTTTGAAACGGTCTCCCTTGAATGCCATGTCTCTCCACTGTACCAACGGTTGCAGTCAGTACATCATCTATAGACTATAGAAAAAGGATTGGCGATAGAATAACTCCTTGTCTCACTTCACTCGCACTTCGAAAGAGTCTGCAGCTGTAGGGCTAATTTAGATAGAATTCATCTCTCAAAATTGATGTCCATCTCCATATGCATTCTCGGTTAACTCGGTCAAAGTCCTTCTCAAAATCCACGAACAGAACTGCTCGAGAATGAAACGCAGAGCGTTGATATGGTCGATACATGATCGACAACTGTGAAAGCCTGCTTGATGCCTATTGAGTGTAGACTCTATTCTGTCCGCTCTAGAAGGATAGTTGCCATAAATTTTGAAAAAACGTACAACACGGTAATACTACGTCAATTTGTACATTTCTTGAGGTCACCTTTCTCGACCAGCTTAACAGTAACTTCATCTTTCAGTCCTAGGGATAGGTTTCTTTTTCACCAAATGTCTGTATCAACGGAAAAAGCATAAGAGGCTAGTTTTCAAGATTAGTGTATTCGATTGAAAGTGAAAGTGAACCTCTTTATAGAATAGTAAAAATATAGATGGATAGATGGTGTTCCACAAGGCTCTGTTTTGTCTCCGACACTCTTCCTCATTTTTGTAAATGATCTCCTGTCCACTACTTCTAAATAGTATACATATAGATGGATAGATGGTGTTCCCCAAGGCTCTGTTTTGTCTCCGAAACTCTTCCTCATTTTTGTAAATGATCTCCTGTCCCCTACTACTAAACCAATTCATTCATTCGCTGACGAAAGTATTTAATATGAGCTTACACTTTCTGCAGGTCCCTCTTATTCGCAGGTGGAAAAAACGTATAACCTTTAAATTCTAATTCTAACAGCATTCAAAATAGAGTAGAATTTAACGCTTACTTAACCCAAAGCTGTCCTCTGTCGTCTACGTGTAATTTAAATCACCATCAGTGGCACTTGCCAATAAACTTGCAATTCTCTATATTTGTTTCGAGAACAAGTTTAGTTTGATTTCTTGTTGTATAGCAATTATATCGTTAATGGATTTAAATGTATGATTTCATCCGCTTTGGTGTTTCATTATCAGTTCTTGGGTGTAAACATATCTCATGTCGAAAGACTATAACTAAGCGACGTTAAACGCAAAATGTTGAATTCGGGAAATAGCGTAGATTGTATTAAGAGCTTACGATTTCTTATAAGAAATACTATTTTTGGTGAATGTAGCGGCTACCACAAACCTGCCCAAAATACTCCTTCCGTATCTTAACAGTATTTTATATGTAAAATTGGCAAATGATTGCTTGCTATTCAAAAATATTCGATCATGTCGATATTCACCACGAGCGGATATTTCGGTCAGGTGGAGAACTATTTTTCCTCTGAATTCACTAACCTGAGAAGCCTAAAGGGAGGTCAGCGCTGCAGACTGCACATAGCTTGCATTTAATAAAAGATTTCAACGATAATATGGAAAGTTTAAAAAAGTTTTATTTTGTTGAATTATTTCTAAATTAATAAATATGAGAGTGGATAGAAAAGTTCACGGACCACCATAAAAATACTGTTAATTCTAAATTGGTACTTCTCCCCTTTTTATTACCCATCATTCAAAGAGTGACTGCGAACTTGCACTTGTTGTATTAAGTGCTTGAGGGAGGTAAAGTTGAGAAATTATGAAAAACCAAAAATCGAACATTGAGCTATGATTAAAAAAAACTTGATTGAAACTGTATTTTCTATTCAGGTGATTCCAAAACCACATTGCATCTGACTCGCTTAAACAAACTAGTAATGTTTCCCTGCTTGTAACGGTTTTATCGCTTTTTCCTCATGCGGTTTTTAAATGCATCCCTCCGATCCGCAATTCTTGTGCCTCATCTCGAGGCCACTGGTTATTATGTTTGTTTTATTTATTTATTTTTTTATTTATTTATTTATTATTCATGGAATTGTCCCTTGGCAATAAGTTTATATATAAAAAAAAATCACGGACTTCAAGCCCTCTCAACAGCATTACCACACTATACCCTATACAAACATTAACCCCAACCATCCCGACCTCATCACAAAGTTGCAGCTACATCGGATGAACAGTCTTCGAGTTATACGTGAACAGACATACAGAAATACAAACAAAGTTTCATTTTTATATATTAAGATATTAGAATTAAGAAATTACCAAAAACCATTTCATATTTTTAGGCTCAGTAGCATTGTTGAGAATTTGTATATAAAATTATGTGAAAATTTTTATATAAGATTACACCAGTATGTTCTGGTTCTTTATTGTATTTTCTAGGTGGTGTGAACAGATTACGGTAGAAAAGTCAATATCCTCTCAAATACTTATGGTGATTAGGTATAACTGCAATAACTTTATCGCAGTTCAGTTAGTTATTATTTGGAAGTGAACCAGACTACTTGAAAAGTTGAAAAATAGATAGAGCTGCCGCCTCTGTGAATGATAGTGTTATAAGTGAACAACAAGTAATCACCAGTGTAAATTTGTGAACTTTTGCTATTTTTTAATTAAAGTTGTAATTCGGAATTTAACAATAACTTGTATTGTGTTTTTATTTACAAATTCCATTACGAACTCTAGGAAGCCTAAATTTCGTGACAATACAAAGATGCCTTGTTTCCTTGCCGCACGTTAATAATCACAATTTGGCTAGAAATAACGAGATGTCTTCTTACTTAAGGAAGCACTGCACGTTTTCTGTAGGTTAAATACGTCGCAATTCAATCGTAGATTATACCATATCAATCATAGCGAACTTCCGGATTATAGGACTTAGGTATTTCTTCACCATTTCAATCAAACTACATTCATTCCGCCATGTGATCACCATAGTCAACATGGGCCTCCATTATTAAAGTTTCCAATCGTATATTTTACAAATCTTTAAATCTCGTCTTAATGTTTAAGTTTTCATTGTACGTACATATACACACTTTTAATTTTTTAAACATCCTCTGCAATTTTGTTAGAAAAAAAGATCCTATCCAGTTTTAGGGATTTCCATAAGTATTTAGCAAATATTCACGTTTCGAATTACGCGTATTCATTAGCAGTAATACATAAACGAAAACATACTTATACTTATACATTTCCAATAAAAGGACGAAAAATCATTGCAGGGAATGTAAACAAATCTGTATTATAGAACAACATATCAAGTCTTACGTTAGAGTTTACTTAAATATTTATTCGATGTTTGGTATCAAAATATAGAAAATAGCAAATGTAAAGCTTCTCATGTTTATGTAACGAGTTATTCGTAGTTAGAAATTAAAATACATAGATGCGATAAGGATTTATGGGCACCAACCATTTTGCATTGGACGAGCAGAATGGAAAATCCTCTTATAGATTTACTATTTGTTGTGTTTTTGGTTTCTATTTTTTAATACATACATATCATTTCAAAATGTTTGCCAATTCGAATTCATTGAACATTATCGTTGTACGACTGTTATCTGCCTGGTATACTCGTATCAGTAGGCAATGGGAGCACTAAACCAAAACATATGGCAAAGTGGATTTATCGCAACACATTTCAATATATCGGAAAATGGATAAAATCCGGAAAGTCTCGTTTTACTATTTTTGTTTCGGAACAAATTTGCAAAAAAAAACTACTTCCTACCAGCATTGCCGAACAATCTAAAAATCGAACAAGGAGGTAATGAGCTTCCAGTTCGTTTGAGCAAACCGCATTATAGGTAGATGTCCCTTAACTTAGAGTCACATTCATTGTCGCAATAACTAAAGAGTTTCAATTGATTCCGTACTTGAATGTGGTGACACTGGTTCACCTTAAAGTTGTCAGTATTCACAGGAATCCTGTACAATCACTTGAGGTTGCAAATTAAAACTGCCCATGTGGCACAAGGTGGTATCAGATCGAAAATGTGAATGCAATTTAATTGTTTGTTTTTTAACCTGAAGTTCAAAAAGTTGCAACGAGTACGTTCTGTACGTAAAATCCTAGAGTCAAAGTACTTCATTGTTGACAATGTGTTTACAGTTTATTCGGGTAGGGTAAAAGAAGGGTGATGCTGCTACATTTGGAAATATGTTTCCCAACACTTAAAATAAGCCTCTCAAGAAAAGGTTTGTGAACGCTGATTAAAAATTAATAAGGTGTTATAATCTTCAATATTCGTTGGGTAGGTTAAATAGTATTAAAGAATTCATAAATAGAGGCCCTTAACACAAAAAAAATAATTTAAATCAACTTTTTTTATTCAATCGAAAAATCAATACACCGAATTTATAGGTAACAGATTGATCGGATGACGCTTGCTGTTAACCCAGGGTTCTTTCTCCTCTTCTTCCTTTGTTATAAAACATAAAGATTGTTGTTTTCAGTTTGTTTTACTTTCGAGTTTTCGTTTTATTTTCGATTTCTTGAGTTCTTAAATAATACAACGGTATATTTTTATCATATTATTGATACCTAATATAGTGAGTTTAACATGCAAAATACGTATGGAACTACTATGAGCTGGTGTTACATGGAATCATCCAGTTGAGCTCAGAGTAGCGGTCGAAGTACAACGTGGTCAAAATAGAGGTATTCGGCCAGCTGCTAATGACTTATTCCTGAGCGGGGCGTTCAAAATGTTTGTTGGTGTTACAAATTAAATAAGAGAATAATACTTTGTTTCTTTGTCTTCTTATTTCTTTCTTTTTTCAACTTAAAAGATACATTAGAAATAACTTAAAGTACATGTCGGTAGCCTTTAAATACGTACTTTAGAAATAGAATAGATTGCGGGGCAGATGGTCAGCCAAGAGCGATGTTTAAGCATGCGCTCGGCTGGCGATCAAAATGAAACGGAGCTAGATGGTCAGCTAAGAACGGCAAAGCTGACAATCAAAAGTAAATCAGGGGAACTGGAGCAGTCAGTTGGAGAAGTTCACCAGTACTTTCAGAGTCAATTGACTCGTAATTTATAAAAGTCCCCTGTGGGACTTGCCAAAAATACTCAGCAATACTCGGCAAACTGACTGCAAAACGCATTAGTTCTAGTTGGTGTAGTAGGACTAGCAAAAAGGTAATTGGATTTCGCGTTTCAGGTCATTACTTCTTTCTCTCAACCGCTTGGGAACTATTTTGGCCAAGAGAAAATAAAAGAAGATAATATTTTGTAATTTATTTGTTTAAAGTTAATTTTTGTATTTGCTTGTTGTTGTAATATAGGCCCATTATGCTTGTGGGTTAATTTCCTACTGCTGTTGTTTCTGTGCTTTAATTTAAGATATAGAGCTTAATTGTAAGACTAAAAAATAATAATAATAATAATCTGCGCTCGTTATGAATTACAAGAGCAGAAGATTTTTTATGATATAACACGGTGTGAAATCGGCTTTGGCAAAGAGGAAACGGTCGAACTGCCAACTGCGACGGTTCTAGTACAACGTGTTCAGAACAGAGGAACTAATTAGACTATAATTTTTCTAATGAAGGTAAGGAACGGTGAGCCTGCCAGAAATAAATCTCTATCATAACAACAAAATTCTCTTCTTATTAACTTGGATTTTTCTGCCCAATATCGTCCTTTATTTATTTTTACCGTCTGGAAATTATATTATTACGAGCGAAAAATAAACTTAATATGATACACATATATTCTTATTGTACTAACTTCTATATGTTCTTAATACCGAGTTTCTTTGAGAAGATATTGGGTGACAACATTTTCTTATTTATTTCCTACAAAAACAAGTTTCTGTTAATAAATTGGTAACGTTTTCCAACCGTAAATCTATTTATAATAATTTTCCGGGGTATATTAAAAATAAATTACAGCTTGTTTTTTAGTTAACTCTACATTAAGTTCTATCTAACCAAAATCGGACACCCTTTACATGTTATAAGGTTATGCAGTAGAAAGTCCGTTGTTGGTCTTTATCTTTAGTAGGCTTGACTATTGCACTCTCTACAGTTGTTGTTCCACTTTAAGCGAAGAGAAGAGCTGAATATCGAAGATTGACATAGGTCATAGGTTCTTCGTTCTCTTCAAAACCTTCAGCTGAGCTCTAAATGAGTGTAGCCTCAAGAGAAAATGACCCATAACAAGCAATCTTTTGTATGCAGTCTGCTTATAGCGCTGTTGGTCCATTTCAATTTACTTCCCCATTAAGATTTAATTTTTTAAATTCTATCAGGTCAGTGTGTCGTTCCCTATGAGAAAGCTATATGCTTTCATCCAGGTCAGGAATTAACTTAGAATTAGAACTGCATTAAACTTAGAATGCTTCAGAGATAGATTTCTTTGTGGAAGGATTTATGTGATACAAAATCGACATGTCTCAGTGTGCACTGAAAAGACCAAGACCAATATGTCGAGAATTTAGGGATACCAAACTGAATAAAATCGGCTTCGAAATCATTGAGAAATCGAGCATTTTTTCTGCAGTCCAGGACCAGCCTCCGGTAGTAAATCCAAACATGATGATTATGATAATAAACTAAGAACGGTTTTTTTTATGGGAGATTTTGAGAAGAAAGAATAAAACATATTTTCAATAGATTTTTTATTTGTAATCAGAATCAATGTCCGATAGATTGTTGACTATACCTAATTTTACCCTATTTTTCCACTTACAAATTGCAAGATGTCATACGGTTGTGACTGCATTGCATCCTCATGTAACTCGAGAGATGTTTGCCAATCTAACGACAAAATTTCTATAGCCCTGCGCTTTTTTGATGACGAAAGCAAATTTTGTTTGTTGTCTATTTTGGCATCAAGATGAGAATGCGTTTAAATAAGCCTATAATTTGCAATTCTGGACAAATGATTGACTATTGAACTGTAAAACTAACTGGTAAAAGGTTTCGATGTCAGGAAACTTGTTAATGTAGCGAACCAAGCATATCTTTGTTACGTTTAAAAGCAAATGTTTACGATTCTCCTATGGGTGTGTCACATCAAAGGATGTACACTCAATCAAATATCGAGGGATGACAGCATAGCTGAGGTTTTTCTTACCAAATTTAGTTTGTATTATTTTATTTAAAATCAATTATCTGACAACGAAAATATTTCCTCATTTATATTCAAAAGTTTGAGAAAAACTGATGAAATGTTGTTTGAAAATCACTACCATTAACATTCACATCCACAAAAAACCAACCAGTTCATTATTTAAGGGTTGTATTTTGTTGGCGTGCATGCGTAAGTCAGCCAGTGAAATGGGCAATTAGTATACTATCGAGTGTGCCCGCAGCCCGTTTTACGAATAAACACGCTCCTAATTTGTGTTATTTCATTTATTGGCAATTATCCTCGAGATTCCTTGAAGCATGCGCTAAATAAAAAAAAAACCACCATATCTCACCACACCTCTGTCTTACCAACGTTCTTTATCTACCCGACCCTGAAAGCTATGTAAATAAATATCTTTGTTGTTAGATGCATCTGCGCATGTTACTATCATACAATGTTGCTGGCTTGGTGTAAAAAGCAATAAAGTATTGGTCCCAGGACACTGCCTTGGGGTATGTCTGCATCTATCTGGCATATTCCTGAGTATCCGTTATTATAATGCACGTAAGAGGCTAGTAATCCTGTAGCATTTGTTTGAGTTTTTGTAGAAGTTCTTTGTGCGACCGGTCAAATCGTTGAGAATTTATTGGTTACCCTATCTACATACTTGTTATGTAGTTGAGTCAGTGTTTTCTGTTTTTTTTATTTATTGCAATTTCAAAACGGTCAAGAAATAACTTTTCGTATGATGTAGAACTTGTAGCCTCCTTGCCTGGCTTACCTTGTTCTACTAAACAGATGAACCCATTTATATATTCCCTCCATTAAAAAATATTTTTACATATCATCCCCAATCCCAATCCTAAAGATGTTATAGGGTGTTATACCACCAGATTTTAAGAACTATGTGTACAAACTACCTAGTTTAGTTAAAATTGATCAAGACGTTCCAGAGTTATGCTAGAACAAAAATTTATATCAGTATATAGATATTATCCAAAAACATACTTTGATCTGCAAGAATGTTATCAGCAATACCGCAATATCAGACCAAGACTCAAGCTGCAAGACCAAGACCAAGACAAAGACTCAACCTACATTTGCTCATCACTAGTCAATAAGTATTTAGAAAATCGCAAACTGTCAAAAGTAAATGATAACATAAGATAGTTGCAACACAATGCAAGTCACAGTCATTCCCATTGACTTTGTAAATGTTTGGCCTAGATATTAATATTTGGAGCACTTCTATTCAGCGCTAGGTATAGGTGTGGATTTGCCTTAAAACAACAGGATCTTAACTCTTTTAGAGTTAACAGAGCTCTTTTATTAGATAAATTACGTATATATCTCAGATCTTTGCAAAGAAATTAGTACTAAATGCAACACATACACACATAACTAAGGAGCATTTCAAACAAATCAGCTTAAATGATTTAAATTATTAGTGTATAACACATTTATATCAGCAAACCACACGGAGAGAAAGACTTATTTCCTTTGAAGGCTAATTCGATTATTCATCGTTGTGCTGGAGATGTAGATGGGATATCTTTAAATTGTTTAAGTAAAATTGAGTTTAACCCCAGAACTACCTGCACAACATTCGTACACCTCTATCCATTGCCGATTCGACAACTCCAGATAAAAGTGATTATTAGAAATTATATGTTACACAAGTCTTACCACAAGAACACGTCCGTGCAATACCATTTGGAAAAAGTTTTACTGTCTCAGTCTTAGTCAGGCGGAAATGTAAAATTTTAATTAAATACTTCCCAAAGAGTGTCAAACCGCATACACACCCAAAATCAGAGCTTTAACACAGACAGAACCAGCACGTCTGCAGGTCAGAAAGGTTGCAACAGAAGTTTTAATCTAATTACCACAGGAAGATTGCCATTTGTGTTCTCTGCAGAGAAACAAGTTGACGGGACTTTTTGCCACCATTAACACTGGTCCACCTAAAGGTGCCAAAATATGCTCAGAAGACATGGAGGTTTTTGCCATTTAAATGATGAATGAGTTTCACAAAATCGACCGTCGAAAGAAGTACTTAGCTATCCTGCTGGGCGCTTGCCATCGTGGCGAAATGATACTAGCAGTTACTAGTTTGCCACCTTTGATAATAAATAGAATAAGAAGGAGGCCATCAGGACACCACAGCAGTACAGCACAGCGGCACACTTTGCTCGCTCCTCGTGTTCGCGGTGACCGGTGTTTACCTCACTTTTGCTTTAATTACATTTACCCTTTTCAATTAACCTACAACTGTGTGCGAGTTTGTCTCTAATTAGAGTATTGTGTGGTACAGACAGGCTTATGCTTATGCCGGCTCTTCAATTGAGTTTTAGAGGAATCAAGTATTTAGTCTCGTACATAAATTGGAATTTGGAATAAAGTGAGAAACGTACATTTTAAGCATAGACTTGTTTTAAAAGTTACTTACTTGAAAGGAAGCATGGACTTGTGTTAAAAGATATTTACTTGGAAGAGAAGAGGTATGTGGGGACTATTATTCAGGATGGGTGATTTGTAAGAGGTTTACTTGGACTTATGAGGTTTGTTTCCGATCGTAAGTTGATAAATTCATTAGCGACGGTATTAAGTTAATGTGCTGATTACGGAATTCACTTTTCTCGCGAAGTAAAAGTTAAGTAGAGACAATACCAATTCTTCGTATTGTTGATCTTGCTTGTGAGCGATTTAAATGTTCAATTCATTCACGTTGAATTTGGCAGTGACTGGCAATTGATCGTGCCCTATGAAAGCAAGAAATGAGAAAAGACCTGCTTTACAAGTTTGTAGAAGGGGCTCACGTGCTCGTGGTGCCTAGGCCTATGCAGAAGGAAACTTTGAGAGGCATTCCACATTGGCGCAAAGAAGATGGAGGCAATCTGCAAGCAGGATTACTTAATCGCCAAAATCGAGAATTGTATTGACGCTGTAGTATCCAACCGTGTTCTGCAAGGAATTCTGCAAACAGAACGACATCTTAACGAGAACTGAAATGCCACTCAATCCACGCAGTTGAGAGGATGAATCGCATCATAATAGAAGTACTTACCA
This sequence comes from Nephrocerus scutellatus, assembly GCA_947095585.1. Taxonomy (NCBI): domain Eukaryota; kingdom Metazoa; phylum Arthropoda; class Insecta; order Diptera; family Pipunculidae; genus Nephrocerus; species Nephrocerus scutellatus. The sequence continues at coordinate 16,945,382 of OX352765.1, read as the reverse complement.
GGGTGTCAGTGGAGGATCCTATGAAGTGGTAGAAATACGTCGTCAATTTTCAAAGCGTGATTATTTCAACGGAGTTCCAGCTTATGTTTGGAACTTTGATGAGACGAGAAGATGGCAGTCAGTTACGAGAGTTTTTGGAGGAGGCAGTGCTAGACGATTTAGAGAATAGCCGGGATGCAATGACAACTGCTAAGCAAGAGATACAGAAGGTGCAGGAGGAGAATAGTAAGACGTTCAATCGGAAGAAGAAGGCATCCATATGCAACCAGCTGCATGATTTGGTATCTATTAAGAGGACGCACTTCCGAGTTGGTATTAAACTATTCATTAAGTTTATGGGGCCGTTCCAGGTAGCCAATGTCAGAGGAAACGATTGATATGTCGTCCGAAAGGTGGAAGAACATGATGGACCCAACATAACCTCCACTTCTGCCGATTTCATGAAGCCATGGGTAGATGATGTCAGTGACGATGAGCAGGAACGAAACGAACCTTGCCCATTTCGACTGAGGATAGTCGAAAATTTTAAGGATGGCCGTGTGTAGAAATGCTGGAGCACTATCCAATTAAGTTGACATTAATTATCATTTTGGTTTGTTTTCTTTCTTCCACTTCCATTTGTTTTTAATTCTCAAATTGCCTTTGGAACTTCGGTTGCCGGCTACGCAGGACACCTATGCGAGAGCCATAGACAGGCAGCCGTATTCCTCTTATCATTCAGATGCTAGTTCACATCTGAAATCAATTTGATCACAGCGTGTACCGTCGAATGGTTTTATTTGAACCGAAATTGTTTTTGCGGTATGATCTCTTTTTTGTCGCACACGCTCAAAGGATCTTTCTTTTTCTTTATTATCGTAAAAACCTTCGATGTTCTCCAACAACTTGGGAATTAATGATTATTGGGCAAGTTATTAAAAACTATGCAGTATTACCGTATGATATCGACCGGAAGGTGTTTTAACACGATATTGGAAATATTATCTAAGCCAGTATTAAAGTTTTCTGAAAATGTCAGTGAGTTAAGTCATCGTCGAGAAGAAGTTGTTTGATTGGTTTTGCGTGAGTTCGTCCGCTTTCATGTCATCTGTAAAACACACAAGAGCTTCCGAGTAATTTTGAAGATTATGAAATCCGTGCAAATCCTCGTTAACCATATCTGCAGAACTACTTGGGAGGTCTCCTATGTGATGCACCGTTTCAAAATGCGATCCAATAATATTAAGTTTCTTGACACGCTTCCCAACCACAGAGAAATTGTTGACGATTGGCATCGTTCTTCTATCAATTCCTGTTCAAGAAATGAGCTGACCTGAGGCAATTGGTATTTTCAATTCCGGTACATTGTCGATACTGTTCCGGAATTGTTATTCCAGTAGGGTTTTCACATTTCTTAAAAGGGTTTTGAGTCTCATTAGATCACTGTTGCCCACTACACCAGGGAGTTGCCGTCGCATTCTGTTGATTTGAGTGACTAGAAAACTCGTGTGCCTTCAGATAACAGTCCGTAAAATTTTTGCTTTTAATTTTCGGGACTGTCAAATTAATACTCGGCAGAATCACCGAAGTCAGTTATTCGATGCAGAAATCACACTCCTAGTTCGTCAGATTCCTATTGTTAAGAACTTAAGAAAGGGAAATGCTATTTCTGCATTCGTTATTCAATGATTGCCATATCTTTGAATATTTTCTACGAGTAGTTTTAAAATGTTACTTTCTGTATGAAACCAATAAGCTCTACTAACATCACCTATAATCGTCTCTAATCAGTAAACCTTATTCCTTTAAATTAATATCATTTAGTCAGTTCTTACGTAATCAGTTAGTTTACGAGAACGTGAAGTAATATCAATGCATAATTATCATAAAAGAAGATTTACCTCTTAATGCTACAATGACAGCGTCCTGTCATCGGCCCTCACTAATCCTTCGACTTAGCTTTGTAAGAGGATTACGGAAGGAAGCAATAGCTAAATGACTAATTAACAATAATAGCAACAGAATTATCGGGGAAATCAGTATCCGGAAAATCGATGATACCACAAACCACATCCACCCAAGTTCGGTACAGCGGCCGAAAGGGACAACGAAAGTTATTCGCAGCCAAAACAGCCACGACTCGTAACAGAAGTTAGTGACAATTTAACAAACAATTTACGTATTTTTCGGCCTTTTTTATTGAATTGATTTTTATTTGATTTTTGGTATTCCGATAAATGCACTTGCAAAAATCAATGAAAGAATTAAAAACTATGCATTTTTGAACTGAGTAACAAAAGTGGTTTTAGTTAATGTGATTATAAACTGTGATAATGTTCGCATTGAATAGTAAAATTATATTGAATTAATTCAAAAATAAAAATAAAACCCATAAAAATTAAATATTTTATTGTAAATTCACTTATCAGAGATAGACATGTGTGTTTGAAGAAAATCGAGTAACTTTCTTGAATAATAATTTATGGGAGCCAACCCGCCCACGAGATACGATACGAGTCCATCAGAGATACAAATGTCTATCCCCGATGGACAACACTTTTTGTAAAAAATTTGGAGTGATCGGGCCGGGGGCCTCATACAAATTTTTAAAAAATTTACCCGAATTTCTTCAAATTATATACACATGTGGACAAAACTTTCTGTAAAATTTGAAAGTAATAGGGCCCCACGTCCTAGGTACTCCCATACAATTTTTTTTAAGTAATCCACTTTTATTCAAACTTTGTGATTAGAGAATTTACACGAAAAAAAATTTTTATGGGTTGTTTTTTTTTTAATTTTTTTTTTTTTTTTTTTAATTTCTTTTCCACTTAACAGATTTCTCCTAAGTGCTATACTTTTTCGTTATTTACAAAAACTTGAAAAACTGTCACTTCCGGTTGTTATATTTCCGTCAAAAGCATATGGCCCCTCACAAGTTGTATAAAAAGCTTAAATATGAATTTTCATCATGATAAGTTCGACCGTCTGGGCTTTAGACGAACGAAATCGACATCTGAATAATAATGTTCGTCAATTCTCTCTTGGAAATTGCGTCCTGATTTATAATTTACACTTTCAAAAAAAATTACAATCATTAGAAGATGATGAAGACATAAATAATTGATACATTTTAAAATTTAATAAAACCACAATAGAATAAATAAAAATGATTTTTTTTAGTTCACAGCACAAAACACGTTCTGTGTAGCTGTATATGAAGTTACAGAAAGTATACCTAAAAATGTTTTCAATCGAGAAAATTAAATTTTAAATAAAATACTTAATTTTATAATTAAACAAAAATTCGACTTAGTAATTTGGAACATTAATTCACAATGATGTAAAATAAAAGAAAAAAGAATCTCTCGTCGGAATTATTAAATAAAATTCGGTATTAAACGTCATTTATAACAGCGGATTTAGCTACCAATATCGGTTATGAGTTCTTTTTGTGACTTTAGTTGAGTTTGAAAATACCAAAAGAGTGAGAGTTGTGACTTTAATATCGTTTATCGATTTTGGCCTTAGTTACGTTTAAAATTCGAACAAAATCGTAACTAAATCCGTTGTTTTAGAATAGTTTTCGAACATTGAATTCGAAAAATCAATGACATCTTGCCCTCTTAGAATTTTTGAACAAATATGCTGAAAACCATCAAGTATATTTATGCGTAACTTTTTGACTACTTTCTATATAAAATGTAAGATCCAATTGATTTTAATAAAAACTGTCATTTTAAATAAATAAATTGTGCGTGTATCATTGTGTGTACGTGTAAAAAATGTAGATAGTATATTTACGAAGGGTAAAAGTGAAGGCAAAAACTGTCCTACAAACCGAATTTCAGACAAATCGCTTGAGAAATAACTTAGTTTCCAAAATTCGAATATGTAACACAATAATGTGACCAATAAATTGACTCAAAATTGCAACATAAAATTATTTTTCATACTGTACTAAATTTTCTCCTTACCGCCATAAAGTAGTTTCATTTCAAAAACATAACTTTATGCTGTTATATCAAATAACCTACAGCCCTTTAAATCATAACTTTTTTATATGATAAATCATTTCTATTTAAGTATTTGTTATTTTTTAACAATAACTTTTTTACTCATTGAACACAACCCGGAGTCATTTAAACGAACAAACTTTCAACGGTCAAATTTGTTGACAGCTCGACAAGTGTCACTGTCATTTGTAAAAATAAAAAATGTAAACTTTGGAAAGATTAGCATTAGGATTAGATACGACGCCAGTTGAAAATTATTTTTGGATTTTTATGTTGCTCTTTTTGAAACAATAACTAGAAAATAATTCGATGTTAGTGCAAATATGAAGGAGGAAAAGCCTGAGAATCACCCACGGCCATTTAAATTATAAGTGCATTTAGCCGCATATAGTAGATCGTTGGCTAATTTGCGTTTTCTTTTTGTTTGCACAGCTCACCAAATTGTCAGCCTGACGGGAATCAGTTTCGAGCGGAAGAGCATAATTGTAAGCAATTCTTGGAGTTTACTTATTATTACACTAAGCTTCCTTTTTCATGCGTAGGGCTTTGTTGAGCTGACTATTGTACCGACACAAGAGAACCTGCGCTATATTCGTCTTAATTCAAAACAATGCCGAATCTACCGCGTTGTCCTTAACGATGTCTGCAACGCTGAGTTTATTTACTTTGATCCCTTTTTGGACATTTGCCAGAATGATACTAAGACGTAAGGTTATTGGGAAATTTTGTTTTTGTTCTGGAAATTGTAGAAAAAAAGCTGTTTTACCCATTTCCAGGCGATCGCTAGAGTCATTTTCGAAGAACCACTTGGCAATGGCGCAGGCCACCGATCCAGATGTGAACGCTGGTGAGGTTTTTATAAATATACCACCCGAAGGCTATCACATGATTCAGGAGGGTCGTGGTTTGCGGATCGGTATTGAATTTTCAATGGAGAATCCCGAAGGTGGAATACATTTTGTTATTCCCCCGGAAAACGAAGAAGGTGAGCCGGCAGCCCCAAACAGTGCACATTTGTTCACATATGGACACGAGAACTCAACGAGATTGTGGTTTCCGTGTGTCGATAGTTTCGCCGATCCTTGCACATGGAAACTGGAGTTCACAGTCGATAAAAATTTGACTGCCGTCTCTTGCGGTGAACTAATGGAGGTTGTTATGACGCCAGATCTGCGGAAGAAAACATTTCACTATTCCCTGACGACACCAGTGTGTGCCCCAAACATTGCACTCGCTGTTGGTCCTTTCGAGATCTATGTCGACCCACATATGCACGAAGTGACGCATTTCTGTTTACCTCAACTAATGCCACTGCTAAAGAACTCAGTTCGCTATCTGCACGAAGCGTTTGAATTCTTTGAGGAAACGCTGTCGACGCGTTATCCCTTCACCTGCTACAAGCAGGTGTTTGTAGATGAGACTGATACCGAGATAGCAGCATATGCCACATTGAGCGTCGTCTCAACGCATTTGCTGCATTCTATTGCAATCATCGATCAGACGTACGTTACACGCACCATAATGTCTAGGGCTATTGCTGAGCAATTTTTCTGTTGTTTCATTACAACGCAGCACTGGTCAGACACGTGGTTGGCCAAAGGAATCGCCGAGTATCTGTGCGGCTTATATTCAAAAAAGTGTTTCGGTAACAATGAGTACCGTGCGTGGGTACAAGCCGAGCTAGCCGAAGTGGTTAAATACGAGGAACAATACGGTGGAATCATACTCGACTGTAGCCAGCCACCTGCTCCGCTGCCTGTTTCGACGACGAATCCCTCAAATCCGTCCAGTAAACAGCAACAGGAAATCGTTCATTATTTTCCCATCAAAAGTCTGCACACAATTTCGCCCAAGTATCTGGAGGCCATGAGACGTAAGGCTCATTTGGTTATACGTATGTTAGAGCATCGGATTGGCCAAGAGTTACTGATACAGGTAAGCGAAAGATGTTTAGCACTAATAACTACTGTCCTCGCTCCTCTAGGTGTTTAACAAGCAACTGGCTCTTGCGACAAATGCAGCAGTCACAAAAATTGGCAGTGGTTTGTGGTCGCATTTGTTGATCTCGACAAATATCTTCATAAAGGCCATTTTCACGGTGACTGGCAAGGATATGTCTGTGTTTATGGATCAGTGGGTACGAACCGGTGGCCATGCAAAGTTCTCCTTAACTTCGGTTTTTAATCGAAAGCGAAATACAATTGAGCTGGAGGTTCGTCAGGATGCAGTAAATCAACGCGGTGTAAAGAAATACAATGGACCACTGCTAATACAGTTGCAAGAGCTGGACGGTACCTTTAAGCATATGATGCAGATTGAGAATACCGTTGTTCGGACGGACATTACTTGTCACTCGAAAAGTCGCCGTAACAAAAAGAAAAAGATTCCGCTGTGCACCGGTGAAGAGGTCGATATGGATCTGTCTGCGATGGAGTGAGTTTATTCAAGTACCATATATTATGTCCAACTTACATGTTTGTTCTTTCAAAATAGTGATTCACCAGTGCTTTGGATTCGCATTGACCCTGAAATGATTCTCATCCGTGATTTACTCGTTGAGCAACCGGATTTCCAGTGGCAATATCAATTGCGGCACGAGCGAGATGTTACCGCTCAGTTTGAGGCAATAAAAGCACTCGAAAAGTATGCAACCCCTGCGACCAGACGTGCCCTGACAGACACAATTGAAAGTGAGCGGTGTTTCTATAAGGTCCGGTGCCAGGCAGCACATTGCTTAACAAAGGTTTGTTTTACTAAAATACGAGAGATTTTTTTTTATTGATTTTGGCCTTCTATTCTACTTTTGTAGGTGGCAAACTCAATGGTCACATCGTGGCATGGGCCACCGGCAATGTTGAACATATTTCGGAAATTTTTTGGCTCATTCAGTGCTCCGCATATCATCAAACAGAATAATTTCTCAAACTTCCAACACTATTACCTGCAAAAGACGATTCCAGTGGCCATGTCAGGTGAGATTTTGCCATACTCTTTGAAAATTGCTCTTTATCTTTGTTTCTCCTTGAAGAACTACGAACAACTCATGGTATCTGCCCGCCGGAGGTAATACGATTTCTGCTGGACCTTTTCAAGTACAATGACAACACGAGGAATCACTATTCCGATGTTTACTACAGATCTGCGCTTGTCGATGCTTTGGGAAATTCGATAACACCAGTAGTTTCGGTGGTAATGCGCGGCACACCGATAACATCAGAGAATCTGTCAACGGATGCAAAGTAAGGTGTTGTCCTACAGTTTTTTTCTTCTTCAATTACCCCCTCTTTGTATTAAGGGTTGTCCTGGAGGAAGTCACCAGATTGTTAAATCTGGAAAAGCACTTACCATCGTACAAGTATATGGTGTCGGTTTCATGTCTTAAGGTTATCCGCAAACTTCAGAAGTGTGGACACCTCCCATCTTTGCCGAATATCTACCGGTGTTACGCTGCGTACGGTCAATACATTGACGTCCGTATAGCTGCAATGGAATGTTTAGTCGACTTTGTCAAAGTAGATGGTCGTTGGGAAGATCTTGATCACTTGATTAGTTTGCTTGAGACAGATCCCGATCCTGCTGCGCGACATGCCCTCGCCCGTTTGCTTATCGAGAATCCTCCATTTACGAAGGACTCGAAAAGTCGCCTTAATCGGCCACAATTGGCCGAGCGTATTTGGCAGACTATGAAGTAAGTTGTTAATAATAAAATGATAAAAGTAGGAATTAGTAAAACTCTTTCTAATTTATTTTTCTGTTTGCAGCCATAAACTCGCTTATGACACTAAACTCCGTTGCGACATGGTCGATCTGTATTACGCTCTGTACGGCAATAAAAAGCCAAAATGTCTGCAATACGGCGATATGCCGGGAATGTTTAAGGAATTCGTCAAGGAATCATCGCCGTTACAACCGACAAAGTCACAACGCTCGGAAACAATAACCAAATCGACTGGAAATGAAATAATCATCATCGATGATGGCTTATCGGTAATGACCAAAACTGAACCAGGTGTCAATGATTCAGTATCACCTGTTGCTTCAGCAGGGGCAGGCACCACCTCATTCAAACGTACTGCCGCCGAAGCATTCGATGAGAACTCAATGACAACATTAAAAGTGGAGACAACCGATGAAACAAGCTGTGAAATTGTTAAAGTGGAATCAGGCGAAAATGATAGTAAATCGGGAATGAATTCTGAATGTGGATCATATCAGCAAGATGGGGCGAAAAAAATGAAATCTGAAGACTTTTCAGATGACAATACAATTTCCATGTCGGATGGAACAAGCATGGCAGCTGGCGGTACAAGCGCTGGCCCTGGCAATTTAAACGTTTCAATTGGCAGTATTGGTGCTAGCCGTTTCGAACCGGGAATGTTTCGGCACGAAGAGGAGAGCAAGAACACCAGCAAATCGGAGGGTTCCTCCACCAAGGTAATTTCAATTAGGTTAGGTTAAGGTGGCTGTCAGTGAAACCGACACGCTTAGACCAGTAATGGTCCATTCTTCTTGTTGTTGTTGTAGCTAGTTAATTCGTATTAATCCAAACGTTCGGTTGTAATGTTTGTGCAGCTGTCGCCAGGCCCAGAAATACGGCTGATTCGACAGGCTGTGTTCATAGGGATAGCGGTGTGAGTAACGTCGGATGGGACGGGCAGCTGAATAGATGAGCGGTGTTATGTGGTGACGCACCACAGTCCGGGTATGTAGCTATTCAAATAAGAGCTCCTTCCTGATCTCAGTTGTGCCAATGTTGATCTGGTTTGTCTGGGGAGGTTTTCCTCGCTTTGATGTATAGGAGGGGTACGACCGCCCATAACGATATTATTTTGGTGACCATCTAGTGCGGTTCGGACTGAAGCTTCATGAATCATGCTTAGGGCTGCTTTAAAGTTTGTTGGATTTTCTTGAGACGGCATTAGCAAAGTCATCCGCATAAGCGATTACTTTGCAGCCCTCACCTCTTAGGCATACCAGCAGCTCATTCACCCCTAAGTTCCATAGAAAGGGGAACAGATCTTCTGGCAGACTACACGCCCAGCTTTGAATTAATAATCCGACTTGTGAGCAGAAGATTAATCAATTCGCCAAGCCAAGGAGTAAATTTTACTCCCTAAATTTTAAATTTAGATAACGTTTCACTAATATGCAGGTTTACCTTTATTTGCTACATATAGCGAAAAATAACCAGGAGTCCTGAGTCCGCAAATCAGGATGTTAACAATCCATGATTATTGGAAGCCTTTTTATAATGTTGGAAGTTAATCTGTACTAACTGCAGCATTTCTGTTTCAATCAGGGAGAGAAACCTCCACCACGGTGTTCTTCAGATGTTCCCTTTCTGAAGACGAACTAAGAAGTACGTCCTTGTTGGGGAATTCTCCGAAGGATGAGTCCTCCGTCTCCATATCCGATAGAGGATCGGCCAGGGAGATAGACGACTGTGACAGGGTCACCGAAGCTTTTGGAGTGTCTTCCATCAAGGGAATCGTGACAAATGCTCCAGTTTACCAGCCTTGTGCAGGGGCAGTTTACCAGCCTCCAGCTCATCTTTTCAATTACTCTTTTTCACGTTTTAATGGATGTGAAACCTATTTTGGTTTTTGGATTAAACGTACGACCGAAACATTGTCTTTTTCGTAACAAGCGGCAAATAATTGCTGTTGTGTAAGGTAAAAAACTATCTACTTGTTGTATGTAGTTGATATATGTAACGCTAGTTAGTATAACTACAAATAAACAAGAGCAAGTTCATTGTCGTGTAGCCAGAAGTATGTATATATAACTGTCAGCTGTCATCGGAGGCATTAACCGCTCGTTGGCACTTCATTCGAAAGAGCTCTCAAACTTTCGAAAAAGTTTTACGATTTCGAACGAAGCAACTGTCATAACGGACATGAACCTTATTTTAATCAAATATTCAATTCACAGGCAAAATTAATTGCTTGATTTAGTGCAGTTTCCCATTACTTTAAAGTTTAAACAATTAAATCTCTATTTAAACGACACAAGTGATTGTCGACAAGAACATTAAAACAATTGTGTGTTCCGTTCGACCGAATTATAGTCTCTTTCGTAAGTAGCAGCAAGTAATTGCGGTTGTCAAAGGTAAAAAAAACTATGTTCTGTAGATGATATATGAAACGCTAGTTAGTATAACTACAAATAAAAAAGACCAAGTGCATTGTCGTGTAGCCAGAAGTATTTATATACACTTTGATTTGTTAAATGGAAACCATTCTGCTCTTAAAAAACTGCTGTCATCCATCCGACGGATAAACCGCTCGTTGGCATTTCATTCGAAAGAGGCTCTGTAACTGTCAAAAATGTCTTACGATTTCGCACAAAGAAACTGTCATCACGGACGTGAACCTTATTTAAGTCACATATTCAATTCGAAGGCAAAATGTTGTCATTAATTTCTTGCCAATTACTATAAACAATTAACTCCTTATTTTAGCAACACATGTGTTTGTCGTCAAAAACATTAAAACTGTAATAATTTAACTGTTAAGGCACAACAAGGGTTGTGTGCATAATGCAGCTGAAGTCAACAGACTTAATTTTGTCCATTTCGTAATCTCGAATTACGAGTAGTAACTAATGGCACTTTGCTTCTACTCTTTCCTCTCATTTCACAGATAAAGAAGAAGAAAAAGGATAAAAAGAAACACAAACACAAGCACAAGCACAAACACAACAAGGACAAGGATCGCGAGAGAAAGGATCGCGAAAAGAAAGATCCAACAATATCTCGAATTCAAGTTAAGGAAGAAACGCCGGAAACACTCAGCTCAGCTGATAGCTCCAGCAATAGTAATCCATCAACGATGTTCGCATAGTTGGTAATAATTAATATCTTAATATTGATTATTACTAATTTTTAAGTCTTTTTATAAGTTTTTATTTATTCTAATTGCTTAATTCTAATATTAATTAAGCAATTAGATTAAATAAAAAATAATTATTATTATCGTATGTAGTTTTATTTAACAATTTTATTTTACACTTAAAATAGAAAACAAAATAATAATAATACAATAAAATGATAAATGTATTTCTATTTAAACTAAAAATTATCGTTAATATTTTTGTATTTTATATTTTTATCTACAAAATGTTACTGTAAAGAAATGGAGAGGAGCATTTTCAGTTTGTATTTTGTATTTAAATTAATACATGTTTGGATAGGAACACGTTAATGTGATCCTTCCGTAGGTGAACCTTGTTACGACTTTTACTTCCTCTAAATAATCAAGTTCGGTCAACGGTCGACGAAACGACGGTAAAACACTCGAAGTGTCATCACAGTGATCGCGTCCGGAGCGGAGACCTCCAACAAACACACTCAGGAATAAGAAATTAAAATAAGAAACAAGCACTTTTCTAAACTGAAATGGTAAATTAGTAATTAAATTATTTGTTGTTGTAGTTTTTTTGACACAGGCAACTCGGATCAGATTTCTCCTAGTTTGTTGTTTGGGCATTGATGGGCTCTTTTAAGACAATTCAACTTTTCCAACAACAGCGACGTCTTTCTCTTCTCGAGGATGTCGATTCTGTTGTTGGAGTGGATGTAAATAGGTGATGCCACCAGTGGCGGCAGCGCTACTTGATGTGTCCTTAATTTGTGATTGTGGGACAACTGAGACTGAGGTGTGTGACGACGCAGCACCTCTCTGTTGGTGCGGATGTCTCCCTTGATACTCGGCAATCGGTTGTTGGTTTCTGTATTGCGGCGAGTGCGATTGCGACTGCGACTGAACTTTGATGTACTGGTCAATGGGAACCGGCACTGGGACTGGAATCGCTGTCACCGGATATCCCGCATCGATCAGTGCTTGGAATTCCTCTTGGGTAAGTGGCTTTCCTCCTGGAGGTGGCAGATGCAGTTGTTTGACGTCTTCGGCAGTTTTCGCTGGTTTCGATGATGCTGTCGGATTCAATGGAAGTCCTGTGCTTTGCGACACGTAAATGCTGGATTGTGATGGAGCTGGAGCTGGCAGAGCATACTGCTGAAAATTAGACGGCGGAGACTGTGGCTGTGGGTGAGGTTGTAAATGCAGCAATGCACTTGGACTTGCACCGTATTGTTGCTGCTGGGGTTGTTGCTGTTGTTGTTCCTTGTAATAGAATTGCACCGGTCTTTGCTGCTGCTGCGACGGCTGCTGTTGCTGTTGCTGCTGCTGCGGGTGCTGCTGTTGATGCAAAGATTGTCGCTCATAGTCGAACGCAGGCGCTTCGGTGTATTTGTTTTGTGATTTTGATTCTTTGGCCTGAGCTTTCAGTTGACTGGCAGGAGATAATTTGTTGCCATAACTTTTGCTTCTGTGATGATTGGAACCACTTTGTTTGGACTTTTGATGGTTTGATGCACTAGGCAATGACGACTGCTGTGCGGCGGCAACAGAGGGATAGACAACTGGGCCGGTGTTTTTCACTTGGGCGGTGTTCGGGAGAACTGTTGATAAATGCTGGGCGGGTGATTCAAATGTTGGGCCGGGCTGGAAACCACTGAATTGGAAAATCGACGGAACAAATTGATTGTTATTTGCGTCGTGTAGTGTCGGCGATGATGGTGATGGCGGTGTAGGTGTTGTACTTGCGTATGACTTGGCTTGAATCTGCGCTGATCGATGTTGATGCTGGTGGTGCGATGCAGATGGTTGGTTGGCGGCAACTATGACGGCGCCGCCGTGATATCCATGCACCGATTGCTTGTTTGCTACGAGTAGTTTTTCGATTTCCTTCTCCAGTGATGTCTCTGCGAGTGGATGATTCGGAATTGACTTATGGTAGCTAAGCTGTGGCTGATAGAAAGCGAGTTGCTGTGCTTCCGGTTGTTGTTGTTGGTGGTGATGGTGGTGTTGGTTCTGCTGCTGCACCTGCAGCTGCTGTGGTGCCGCTTGTTGCTGTTGCTGCGGTAGTGGAAGGTACTGCGGTCCACCAGCACCGGCTATGGCATGTTGTCTGGGAATGTACGTTATGTACTCTGCAGGAGGTTCCTCGACACGTTGCCGGTAGTTACCCAGGCCTGATGCTGACCCAGCCGATGATTTAGTTGATGGATGTTGATGCGCCTGTTGCTCATGATAGGCTCTCGCTTCGAGCTCCTCTTCAATCAGTTTGAGAAAATGCTCCTCGGGAATTTCCTGCAGCTGATGGTGTTGCTGCTGCGGCTGTGGCTGCTGGTGCTGCAACTTCTGACCTTGATACGGCGATGGCGGATTGAATTGCCTTACACGTGGATGCGGAAGTTGAGTTTGGAACGGAGCGGATGAGTAATGTTCTGCAATTTCACTGTGGCCATAGTGTGGTGGAGGCGGCCCTACAGATGGTTTCTTTGGTATCGTATGAGACTTGCTATGCAATTGGGATGCTGCTGCTGCTTTCATTTGATGGTTGCGCGTCAGTTCTTGCAAGAAGGCAAAATGTTGGATCTATGAGCAAGAGAGGAATAGAAAAGAGAGAAAAAAGCGAATAAGGTTAAAGCATTTAAAATTAATTCTCACACGTTTTTCATTCTTGTGTACCAAGCCTTGACCAGAATTCTACTTAAATTGTCAGCATTAACGTATAACGCTTGGTGCTGCTGCACGACCAGAGATTAACTCACGATCAGTTAATTTCTTTGCTTGCATCATAATGGGATTAGGCAGCAGTTGCTGCCAACAGCGAACACAATAATTTCTTTACTGCAGCTGCGCTGGTTTACAAGCTCGAGACAATGACGTGTGTGTGTGTGGGAAGAAAGTGCTGTTTGTTTTGATGATGGAGGCCGCGCCGCCAACTAATAATGCTGGGAAAAACCACAGCAGCAACAAATGGAAAATCAAAAAAAAAAATTACAACATCGCCGGCTCGCAGCCTCCATCTGTGTTATTATACTAATGGCAATTGGACGGTGAAAAATGTTTCTCATGAGTTATTTGGCAGAGTGCGGTGACGTTACACATACACTGCGGTTCACTAGATTAGAAGCGCATCAATTTTTGGAGTTATATGTCGGGAACGAAAAAACAAATGATGGTGAAAGTGGTACTATACTGTGGTTGTGGTTGATAAAAATCAAGTTTCAAAAAATATTGAGAACAAGAAAATACATTAGAGACCTTTTTTGACAAATGACTCGGACTGGCATGCATTTACGAATCGGTTCATAAGTTTGAAAGCTCCTTACAAATAAATGAGAAAATTGTGGATTTTGGTTTTCTATGAAAATTGATATTTTTAAAGCTTTTATTTAACTTGCTCTGTCCGTTTACCACAAATCTTGCAAGTCGATTTTCATTTCCAATTGAGTAGAAACTTTGCACAAACATATGTAGTCCTCATGACAATGCAATGTTATGGTACAAATAAACTTTTCCGACGATGGACTTGGCGTTTAGAAGCTTCATATTTTCAAATTTTGCCGTCTAAAATATTGAAAGCCTATTTTGACATACTTCTCGTTATCCAATCGACTTGAAGTTTCGCTCTCATGTGCAATTCTAATTATGTTACAATACTTTGGTTCCATTATGCTGGTCTGATTATGGACTCTGAAGATACACGCAGTTTTTTTGGGTTCATCTTTTTCTTTGCTCCAAAACTTGATACTCGATTTTTATCAATTTCTTATTGTTCAATTTAGTTTTAACTTGTAGTCCAATGCAATGTTATGGTACAAATTTACTGTTCAAACCATGGACTTGGAATGTAGCAGCTTTTCAATTTTCTCGGTCTAAAATGTTGGCAAGCCTCTTTTGATGCACTTACCGTCATTCAATAGAATTGAAATTTTGCAAAGAAGGAACAGACCTGAGGACAATACAATGTTATGATTTCACTGAGGTATTCCAATGAGGAGTTTGGACGATACAAGCATTAATTTCTTTTACAAGTTTGTTAGCTGCAAATCTTGCAACTCGATTTTCATCAACTTCCCTTTGTCCAATTGAGTTAAAATTTTACACAAACGTGTATTCTCGGTGACATTGCAGTTAACTTCTCCAATAGTGGACTTGGAATGTAGAAGCATCACAATTTTTTCTATCTCTCTATTTGATACATTTATCGTCATCCAATCGAATTGAAATTTTCTACGTATGTGCAGTCCAGTATAATGATTGTCAAATACTTACATTGGAAATTTTCTACCCTTCATACGAAGCTCCAACTGGTTCAACGCGAGTAGGCTGAAAAATCTTCTCGGTCCATGTGGTATCACAATAGACCATCATTGGAGCGGTATCATGCCGACAGCCAACATAACTTAACTTAAGTTTTGGCAAATATGGTGGCCATGGTAAAATTTCAACATTTGCAACAATCGATTTAACAATACGAGCGGTGTGTATAGGAGCGTTGTCCATGAAAGTGGTATAAAGAGATCGTGGATTTTCGGAAAAGCTGATTCCAACACTTCAACCAACCTTCCAACCTTCTTCGCTATGATCGCGACTTAAAAAGAGTTCCTATTTTCTTAGATCGTGGAAGTAAAAGTTATAGCCATTCGGTCCATATAAATTGAACTTTTTTCGTCAGACTATACTTTTTTCCACTTATTCGAACTTGCACACCCCAGGTTATGTGGTCTTTTGCGAATAGTAAGCGTTGATGTTTCGTGAAGCATTAAGTGGTGGTTTTTTCTTCAGCTTTAGGCGCTTGAGGTCTTTGCAGTGACACCAGCTGCTTCTCTGATTTTAGCCGTCGAAACAGCTGAATTGGAAGCACGCCTGACAATATTTCGTTTTTCCGTTCCTGCATTGGCTATGGAAACATTTCGTTGTAATTATTCCCGTACATTTTCGGATCCCTTAAATAATTTCCAACAGCCTGCATGATCATTCCGATTGGTCTTGCAACCGGTAGAACACTTAGACAAGCCTTCCGAATGGTAAACATATATTTTTGCCTTTTCTGACAATGTCGAACAATATTTTTACCCATTCTTTTAAAAAAAATAAACCAAAACCTTTCTTTTTTACAAAATAAACTTTTTATAAAAAAATATTTATTACTACACAAACAACGATTGTACTTAGACTGCTTCTAATCTTATGAACCAATTCAAATGCATGCCAGTCTGACTCATACAGTTAAAGTCTCATAAAACTACTGTTCGCTTGTGAACCGCAGTGTACAAAGACACAAGCACGGGTGCAGACACCAAAACATAAATAACGAACAACGTTGTCATGCGTCTCTTGAGGAGGTTATGAGGATGTTGCGCCCATTCACTTGCTGTGTTGCACAACATCTCTACTCTTCTGTACGGCTACGAGTAATTAATTCCGCCAGTCACATGTAAACAATGTGATGTCACACGCATATGGCAGAGGGACAATTTAAGCGGGAAATTAGGCAAAAACTAATCACAGAGTGCTGTTGCTGTTGCTGATATCAAGTACATAATGGTGGCATTTTCACCGACAATTAAGTGTTGCTGAATTTTCTTTGAGTTGTTAATAAAAGTTACCACCGTAAAATTGGGAAATAAAAGGGGCACAATATCCACAACAACAAACAAACTCATCAGATAGTGGTCGACATAAGTTAACACACATTATCGGCTGTGCTTTATTGTATTAATTACTATGAACATTTTATGCAATTACGTGAGAAATCGGTTCCGCAAGGGCCAATTTGGATTAAAGTTTGCAAGGAAATTTGTTATGAAACTTTTACTTACTGTCTATTAGATAAACTCAGAATAAATTCAGCTCTTTTTCGTTTCGACGGTGAATTAGATTCATTATTTATGGTGGTATATTTATATTAACTATGAAAGTTAAAACAAGTTCGTTTTCTAAGTCTTTTGTTTGTTTAACTTTTCAGATTTTCTGAATGAAATTGTGCTAATAAATAAATATCTAATATAATAATAATAGAAGGAATAAAAGATAAAAGTAAAAAAAGCCAAAAAGAAATAAATGAGTTGAGAGAGAGAGTTGTGGATATGACCACCGCGTGCACGTTTGCAGCTATCGATTCTTTGGATCCAATTTTCCACCAGAGCATGATAGATGGAGTCTTTACCATAGGGTTTAGGTTTATTGATATTGACAGAGCTTTTGACAACGCTACCTTTTACTCGAAGTACAACTCTGCTGAAAGGTGTGGAGTGGAACCAAAATTAACCAGAAAGATTCCCATTGGTTGGTCTTATTCCAGCTGTATTTAAAAGGTTTCACTCTGCCAATCTCCACGGAAGTCAAATATCTAGGAGTAATTCTAGATTTACATGATGAAGTGGAAGATGCACCTGGAGTCGAGAATATCAAAAGCTCAGTTTAGATTCTTTCACTTTAAATGAGCACTTGGTAAAACACTCCGGGGCTGAGTCTGAAAATTGTACACTGGATGTACTTAACGATAATCAGACCCATTTCACATTTGCGGTAGTTATTTGGTGGCCAAGAACTGGTCTGAAAATGGCTAAGAGGACACCAAACAAAATGCAAAGAAACATTTGCTTGGAAATAACGACGCAATCTACCTCTACCTCGGCAGATGCTCTCATTACACTGCTAAATCTGTCACATCTGAATCTAGTTATTCAGATTGAAGCGGTGAAAGATATATGTCGAATTCGAAGAAATAAGGTCTGGCAAGATGGGAATCATATTCCATAAGGGTTCGGAAAAAATGTCTTCACTCCTGATGCATGTAGACTTATGTTCAAAAGATGATATAAAGTTCAATAGCCGAGCAGGGATGGTTGGAAAAATTCAACTGAGATTCTTAAGGAATTCGAACTAATATTCTTCCCTGACGTTTCTCTTACTGATGAGGGAACTGAAGCAGGATAGTTTTTAGATGAAAATTCTAAAGAGGCATTCGCACTTGGAAATGGCCAACCGTTTTTCAAACAGAAATATTTTCTATATTACAAGTTGCCTTCCTACCTACTACCTACAAGTTGCCAACTGGCCTTTCTCCATAACGATACAAGGATGAAACTTTACAATATCTATTGACAGCCAATCTGCTCTAGAATTGGAATCACCATGTGTCAACTCGAATATAGTTCTGGAATGTAACAGATGACTGAGCTCTATTTCAAGATGGAAGTTTGTCAATCTTACCTCTATTTCGGTTCATAGAGAAATAAAAGGAAATGCAGCTGATGCACTCGCAAGAAGTGGTTCTTTCGCTGTCCCCACTGGTCTGGAACCAATATTTTAAGATTGGTAAGCAATCTTTTAAATATTTGGTTCTTTCTATTTTAATTGGTAGCTTAGCTGATAAAATATAGGTAAGTACAGTCATCAAAAGGAAAGCGAAGCGTTTCATCTGATATTTGGATAACCAAATTTCATTGAAAATCTATTCCCGCTACCATCCCATCAGAAGAAAGGGAATTTCAGGATAACCAAATTATTTAGTAGCAATTTCCCTTTCTCTAAAAAAAATACATATAATTTTTGCAATACCCTGGCAACTAGAAGTAAAGTTCAGAATTGTTGTCAAATTCAAAAAACCACAAAAAAGTGTACCGATTCGTTTGAATTAGATAAAGGAAGGAAGAACTTATTTTTTTAATAAACAAGGTATATCTAATCCTATGAGATGTCTGCAGCAGTAATCAATTGAAACAGTGTAGAGAGATCGGCTTGTTAGGATGCAAAACGTATGCGGCGAAAAGAATCGTGAACTACAGCATTCACGACGAAGACCTCTTGAACGGTTAACAACGGACTGTGTGTCTGTCTGTCTGTCTGACTGTACATGCAATGTCTGACTCCCTGTTCATGTCATTTGGCAATTATTGATGAAGGCGGACAAAGAGGAAAACGATACTTCAACTACCTGTTAACCTTTAGTATCATTTTACTTTCACATTTGTGTGTAGTAGGGCACCGCTCCGCACTTATCCTACAACTCACTGGCAATTTGTATTTTGAATTGTGCGCCCCATGCATGTCATGCATAAGGGTCGATGGTGTTATAAAAAAAATTTGATTACTCTGCAGCAAAATCTTACCTCTTGACTTTGTTCCAACAGTTGTTGTTGTTGTTGTTGTTGTTGTTGCTGCTGCTGTTGTTCTTGTTGACTTTGCGGCCTAATTGTTGACTGATAGTTGCGTAATTGCGGTGCTTGATGATCTTCGTGTTGGTGATGATGATGCGGCGATATCGGACGAATTAGAAATTGATTCGGATTTGGACCGTAAATGGTTTCCTGTGGCTGTTCGGGGTCATCATGGCCATCGCTGGAACGATGATTGGGATAGTTTTGGGTCTCTTTGGAACCGATTTGCCGTTTATCTTTGGCAACGGCGGCGACACTTGCTGTTGTTGTTGTTGTGGTCGCTGTTGTAGACTTTGTTCCTTCCGAAGGCGAAAATGCCGATGTTGATGGTTTGCCGGTGGTGGCGGTGATAGGTTTGTTTATGTCTTCGGTCGCTGCCGAGAGGACATGCAGAATACCTGTAAGAAGAATAGAAATTTAATAAAGAAATCAATGTTCAGCGTAATAAAATTGGGTGATGTAAATATCGCGAAAGCAATCGAATCGCTTGAACATCGTAGGAATGCTTTCTGGTTGTCACTCTTTTATCGCTTTTTCCACAAGCGGTGTTCAAAAGAAATACACAGATGGGTATAGCCCATTCTCTAACTCATCCGCAATGCTCGTGCCTTAACTCGAGTCCACGGGTCTACCATTAGACCTATCATCGGACGTACTACGCAATTCAGGGGTCGCTTCTTTAGCCGCATAATAATTATCTGGAATGAATTGCCTGACTCTGTGCAACATTATAAAAAAAAATGTTCAGCAGTCTTAAATTCCGTAAATTTCAATAAATAAAATATGTTGTTTTTATAACTGATTGGTACGCCGTTTTGGGTTGTTTTCTCTCAATTTGTTGAAAACCTCAGCTAAGCAAATAGTCGTATACCAAACTGAATTGACTGTCTTTTGATTTTCAAGAGCCACAGTAGCCACGTGAACGGTTTTCGTGAAGAAACGCGCCCATTTGGTTCCCAACGCTCCGAGCTCGCACAACTTTTATTGGATTTTCACCGCATTGGAAGACTGAAACAGTCAATTGCCCTTTTTTTTCTTCTCATACGCAAATATCCATGACTCGTCACCTGTCACGATCTTGTATACATTTTTGGAAGTATGTACCTTCAACGAACTTTTCAAGCATTTGGCGGCACCAATCGACACGAACCTTTTTTTGTGCATCTGTCAAAAAATGTAATATCCAACGTGCACATAGCTTCCCCGCCTTTAAATGTTCATGTAAGATCGTATATGCGCTGGTGTTACTTATGCCTAGACATCGATTTCCCGATAAGTCACATAACGATCCTCTTCAATCAGTTTTTTCACAGCATCGATGTTTTCTGGCAAAACAGCTCTGTTTGGAGGACCTTCACGAGGCTCGTCTTTGAGTGAACGTCGTTCGTGTTTAAATTCATTGAACCAATTATAAACACTAGCCAAGGATGGTGCTTCGTCCCCATAAGTCGAATGAAGTGATTCGAGTTAGCCCATTTCGAAAATCATAACAAATCATTACGCGATAATTCCACTTTTTCACTGAATTCAATAATTCAAGTAAACGGTGCCACTCAACCGCTAATACGACGAATACCAATACTTTACCTACCTGCTACCTTTGAAAAGCTTAAATAAAAAACAATGTTGCCATGCAAAGTGACAGATTACTTTTGAGAAACATAACATCGTTCCAAAAACACTCCAAAACAGAACAATCACTCTTTGAGGGTGCATTAGTTTCTCTACTAAAACTACTACTACATGGCGATTTGAAATCCTCTGAAACTCTACAGTTTCACTTGTGAATAATATCCTCCGACATGAAAATGAGCAATACGAAATCGATATAATTTCCCAATTTTGATCCTACTCTTAGAAGCTATAACCAAGTGCATAGTTGATTTGCTTCAATTTGCTTATGAGCTAGTCCTTCTAAGACCAAGGCTTTTTTGCAATATTCTTCTCAAAAAAAAAATGCGACTAACGTTCATTTGTTAAGCTATGCGACAAATTGATGTGTTTGGGTTCTTGCCAAGGGAGAAGTCCCTGAATGACTTGCATCATAGCAGTATAGTGGGCTATGCCTTTATTAAAATTTAAATTTAAAATTCGAATTACAACATATCACATTCCTCACGTTTGTAGCCGGTTTGAATTTAATTTCTCAGAATTATCTCTGATTCATTGAAAAAGCAATATGAAAAACCGATCACAAAACTAAAACGACGCGAGTCCAAACGCTGTAATGAATGGATCATGGTCAAGGATAACAGCAAAAAAAACTTGACCAAGAAAATATTACAAAAAAATTAAATACGTGAGTCTTCAAAATTCGCGGAACCTCCATTGAAAAATTTGGTCTTTCAGGAACTAGCTGACTTCTTTCTTGAATGCCCACAACTCGACAGTGAATTGTACCGGATTCGTTTGTAGTACCAGGCCTAACAAACGAAAAAGTCACGCTCCAACGTCATACATTGCACCAAGGATGAGCGAAAAAGATGGACTCAAATGGAGCTCTTAAAGATTCTCTGCGGTTCCTCGTAGCTTGACCAATTTCACCGGAGAAACCTCCAATTCAGGCCTTTGATGAAGATTTGTAAATTTGGTTCTATGTTTTAAATTTTTAAGATTTAAAAACCAATTAAAAAAAAATAAAAGAAAGAAACTCATCTTTAGTTAATATGCATTCATCAATGAGTTCATTCCATCTTTCAGATATTGCAATTTTTGCTATGTCTAAAGTAATATTAGTAAATAGTGATACCACATCCAATGAAGCTATAATATCATTATCATCCTAGTTTATATCTTTTATATTTTCTTTAAATACAAATGAATTTTTGTCAATGTCAATGATTTAAGTGTATTACAACAATCTTACAACACTCCACTCAACTGGAAAAGAATATCAAAATGTCTGACATGGCATTATGCAGACAAGAGAGACTTAGGAACGTTGGAGCACCAAATGACGACTTTGGTAAAAGGAAACCACTCCACACCAGAGTTTTACCAAATGGTGTACCAACATCTTTTTCTTATACTAAACAAACTATCTAGCATGGAAATGAGCCAGGAATCTCTCGATAATATGACATATTCATATCGAGATAAAGCCCTCGACATATTCGTAAGAGGACTTAAAGGAGATCTCTCAAGACTCCTAAGCATCAAGGACCCCGTCGATTTGCCACAAGCCCTTCATTTGTGTCTGAAACTGCAAAATATTGATTTCAGAACACAATACGCAAACAACAACAGCCATAACGCTACTCGTAGGAATTACCCCGAAATATCTCCTTTTCCGCCACCGAGAAGAAATAATATCACGAGAAATCAACCTTCTTTCGGCGCGCCTCGAATACCTTTTTTTCCATATATAACTCATCTTCCACAGAGACCACCAAAACCCGTCTTTGGCACAAAATTCCCTTACAGACGAAATCAGCAACCAGTAAGACAACAGCATTACCAAAATCCTTTTAGACAACAAGGATACAATTAATTTTCTCATAGGCCACCTAGAGGAGTTGCGCCAATGGATGTAGATAGAAGTATTCACTCAAGGCAAATCAATTATCAAAACCGACCTGCAGGACAATCGCAGCTGGGGAATTTATAGTCGACACTATAGGTCGTAATGGTACATTGGGTTAATGGATTTTTGGCAAGCCATAAATCCTGTGGGAAATTGGACTGTGGATTTTAAGTTTTAATTTTTGAATGTTATTTATAATATGTGTGTTTTTTAGTTCGTCAATAATTTTTAAAATCTTATTATTGTTTTTATGGGCCGGGTCACTTTGTAAAATTTCATATAAGTGTCATGGTCATTAAATAAGTCAGTCATTTTTTGTTGGTATTCGTCTTTTCTAAAAATAACGGTTCTGTTAGCTTTATCTGATTTTATAATAAAAATATTTTTATTGTTATTTATAAATTTAGTTTTTAATTTTCATTAATTGCTGAAAAGTCAGAAAATTAATTTAAAATTTGTTTTGCCTTGATAATGGTCAGCAAGACCGAAATATTGGCAAATTTTAATATTTTTACAAACGATTAAATAAAGTCTAGAATGAGCAACACAATTAAATAAAAAAGAAACCCTAATGTGCAAAATTCTTCTTCGGCATAAACAAACAAAAATTGTATTTACGTGAAACGGCCTAAAGGAGACTAAGTTTTCAGCTTTTTTTTTCTTACAAAACGAAAGATTTAAGAAGCAAACTTGGTCCATTTAAATTTTATATTTTTTTGTCATTAACAAAGATTGATTTATATAAAATAGCCAGGAATTTAAATCAAATAATAACTAATTTTTCGAAATTCCATAAGAAAGTAGAAACCCGTTATGTTCCATTGAAATTATTAATATTGTCTCGTTACAGAGTTTAACTTTTGGTGGCTTCCAAACAGTTTTAAGCCAACACTTTAAAGATATAATTTTAAAATGTCATTTCGCTTAGGAATCATCGGTAACTTACCCACAGCCATGCAAAAGACAAATAATTTCCCTTTCATTATGACTTTGTTGTAAGTTCAGGTTCACTATGTGCGTTGCGTTGTTTGCAACAACGAACAACGGGTACACGAAAGTAGTAACAATTAATTTGGTGTGTTAATTATTTAATTTGTTCCAAAAAACGCAAACAAAAAAAGCGTTTAACTTTTCTTCTATTGCACTACAAAACACTTTCACTTTGATTTGCACGTAACTTGTAATCCTTAAATATCCTTTCGTGTGGTTGCTTTTGTTTTGTTTGCCTTCAAGTGCAGATTTTTTTGAAAGCGAAACCAGAACAAGAAAAAGTAAAAGCCCGCGTCGTGAATATTTTTATTCCTTTCTAACAACACAGCGCACGAAATACGCTCGCAATGTAACACCAGCGACACGACGGGTTTTTATTGTTTCCTTTTTGGAGCTAATGCTGAGCTGATGCTCGTCCGAACTACGAATCTGTTAAATAATCCATCCGCACTGGCATTTATAAAAGTTTTGCATCAGCGATGAGACCTTTTGGCAAGTTTTGTGGTGGTGCGCTCTGTGGTGCTTCTGTTGTTGTTGTTGTTGTTGTGTTGCTGGTGGTGGTGGTGCAACGTAGAAGCGGACATATGGAAAGAGAAAGGCCATATCCATTGCTGTGTATATTATGAGCTCCGTCG
This sequence comes from Nephrocerus scutellatus, assembly GCA_947095585.1. NCBI lineage: Eukaryota > Metazoa > Arthropoda > Insecta > Diptera > Pipunculidae > Nephrocerus > Nephrocerus scutellatus. The sequence goes on along the minus strand of OX352765.1, from coordinate 16,921,220 downwards.
TCGAATGTGTTGATGATTTCGCTATGTGACAACGATAGACAGCGACAACTACAGCATCGCTATAGCGTATAGTTTCTATGTTGTTGCACCGCTGGACTGGTAGACAATAATAATTATTTTTTATTGGCGATGGTCATGGCAAGGTGAGGATAGTGAAGGTGGTCGGTGGGTTCGAAGGGAATTGTCGGGAGGCTTTGTACTACTATTGCATGTATGCAGATTGCCTGAAAAGTTGCAAAGTTTTATTTGTTTTTATCTTAGCAATTTGCCAATTGAAATTAAAACCACAGTTTAAATGGCAGGTCAGGACTCAGGACCGAACTTCGATCCCACATAAGTTGATTTTATTCTTTTATGAAAAAAGTATTTTCCAAAGTCGTTAAAAATAACTTACTGTTTTCGAGATCATTATAAAGATTCCAGACTGAATATTTTTTGTAAAGGAGAAACATTTTATATATGTAGACCGTGACGTAATAAATTTAGTCCTTGTGAAGGCAAAAATTTACGTTTATCACAGGAAATTAAATTAAAATTAAGTCATTCATTCACCAGAAACTTGAGTATATGTATGGTTAGGCGGTGAACTCTTTATCTGCTCAACAGAGTAAAAAACTGTACCATAAAATTTATTGGTGGTAATAGTTGTGAAAACAAAAGCACTAGAAGTAGTCCAATCATCACCTACGCATCAGTAGCATGACCAGAAAGAACCAAGCTATGTTCTGCAAGAATTGAATTGGGAGAAGCACTAAGACTGACCAGTGTCTTATAACACTGGTTATGCGAACCTGTCCCACAGCGTATACGGAGACCATCCTTGGACCACCTCCACGATATGTAGTGGTGAAGAGCAAATGTGAGGAGACTAAGACACGTTTGAACTGAAAGCCATATACATCCGGCACCCATAGGTTGGTGTACGGAATCAAAATAAAACCAGCTAATTTTGGCGGGTATAAATTTGTCTGTACTGGGTACGGTGGGACACATAGGTATAAAAGACAACGAAGTAGCGGATGATCTGTTAAACCAAAGGAAGAAGGATGGTATAAATCAAGATGTAAAGAGAATTGGGATTTGAGTGGAATGCTTTTGGTTTTACATAGTAAACCTTTCTTAGAAGAGGAGCCGAATATATACCAAACGAGCCAGAAATGATTGCAATGCCCTCCTTTAGAGTGTCAAATTTGGCTACAACAAAAAATAGTCGAAAAGGTAGTAAAAATTTTTGATCACTCGTGAAAAGAATCAGAAATACAGCCTCGTCGTCGATTCCAATACTCATTATAAATGACATTCCAGCTGTAAGCCAATCTGTTGGCTGCGCCTTTTGCAGCTAGCTTCACGCTTTCAGATTGTGTATTGAACACTCAATGAGACCGATTTACATTCGTATTCGTGCAGTTGCTAGAATCCTCACAAATCCGCTAGGCCAGATGGTATTTCGCCATTAGTTGGCATTGCCATTGGCTAAGCTTTTACATCTATCCTTTTCTTCTGGACTCTTCCTGAGAAAATAAAAACCAGCCTTCTTCAAGCCTATACCCAAAAAGGGCGAGCCGTCGTCTCCTTCGTCCTAGCGATCTATAGCACTTACATTCTTTCCAAGGTCAATGAAACGCTGATCAGCTATCAGCTCATGAAATATCTTGAAACTAACGAAATCCTTAGTGACCGGCAATACGGTTTTAGTGGGCAACGTTCTACTGGTGATTTGATGGAATATCCCACCGAACAGTGGAACCGGTCTTTGCATCAATTTGGTGAAAGCAACCCTGTTGCACTCGATATTTCAAATGCATTTGAAAGAGTTTGGCATTAAGATCTTCTACTAAAAATGCAAGCTTATTGTGTCGATGAAAAACCGCTTCATTAGATAAGAAGTTATCTTCTGGAACGCTCAATCCAAGTTGTTTTGAACGGTTTCAAGTCTGAAATTCATCGCTTAATTGGTGGCGTTCCGCAGGGCTCCGTTTCGTCCCCAACACTCTTTCTCAATTTTCATAATAATCTCTTGTCTGTTAATTCTAATCCAATTCTCTCTTTCGATGATGACAGCACTCTTAGCTTTTCATATAAGTATAAGGAATGTCCCTCATCCTCTCATCATAATAAAATGTGGAGAAGATAATAGAATCTAACGCTTCCAAAACACAGTGCTGTTTTTTGTCATCCAAGCGAATCGTAAACCCTTAGCCATTATCAATAAATGGCACTTGCACCGAGGAAACTAAAAAAAAAACGCAATTCTCGGTATGTCTGTTAACGACACGCTTCGTTGGAAAGACCATGTATTCGCAATCGCCAAAAATGCAATAAAAAGTTTGGGTTTTCTTACAAGGTGCAATAAATATTTCATTTCCTCTGATCTGGCTATTATATACAAGGCGTTCATTCGCCCCGGGTACAATTCTCATAGCTGGAGAGGAGCTCCCAAATCTACCTTGCATCTATTAGATAGAATTCAGAACCGAGCGATAAAACTTTATCTTACCTTATTATATAAAACTTACACAAACATTTCGAAGTCAATAGATTCGCGTTAACACCGCAGGAACGTTTTCCGCTTGTCACTCTTTTACCGCTACCACCACCAGCTACTCAAGAGAAATATCTAGTTGCATGCCACCTCTCCATGAATTCAACTTTAATACTCGTGGCGCTCTAAATGCTAATCACTTAACCCTCAAGCCCATTTTCGGATGTACAGTTAAAATCAGGCATTCGTTCTTCAAACGCACAACGCGTATCTGCAACGCTTTGTCAACCTCTGTTTTTCCCCACAGGCATTTAAAACACAAGCTCATAGACATCTTCTCTTTTTCTCATTACAAACCTTAACGCCCTCGCTGTGCTAAGTCTACCTTTGTCAACCTCTGTTTTTCCCCACAGGCATTTAAAACACAAGCTCATAGACATCTTCTCTTTTTCTCATTACAAACCTTAACGCCCTCGCTGTGCTAAGTCTAGCATTATAAGGGTGCAAGCCCCTTTGCGCGTGCGCAATTTATATAAAAAAGCACAAAAGTTGCATAAATTGTGCACACCCATAGGCTTTAGACAACAGTTCGCTGGTGAAGACAGTAAGGTCAGTCAAGACAAAAGAAACTCCTAAATATATTTCCGAAGAAAGGAACACAGTTTAGTTATGTTGTGCATCCAGTGTGAAAAAAATATCTTTAAAAGTAAGTTATAATGAGTGTAATTTGTATTCTAATATTGCTCATAGTTTTACGCGTTGTCATCATTGGCTTTTTCATCGCCACTAACATGATTGTAATAATAATTATCCCTGTCTTCAATCATTATTATCATAATATGTCATTTCCTTCCGCATATCGAGAGTTTGCGAGATAAATCCGCTTTTTTAATGACATTACCAGAAACCCACAGAAATACCTGATGGTGTTACGCTAATGCGGACAATACACTTGACAAAGATTTTATTCATTCAAAAAATTATGATAAATCGACGCAAGGAGCTAGCGACGACAACCAAAAGACACCAGAAAACCACACATGGGAAGGAATGGAATGAACATCATCATTGTGTACACCGTACACGTTCAGTACATCAGGTTTCATGCACTGCATATGGTGGACTACACTCTTTGATATTACAAAAAAAAAATTTAGTGATAGATATGATCATCCAAAGACGATCAGTTGAACGTTCGTGTCTTCCTATGTCATTGTTTGAGCATCCTCGTCTTGGTTATTTACATACTCGTAGTACAGCGACATCTTAACTTACCAGAATGATCGCATGGTATTTCCATTCCATGCCCCCTCTCATCTTCCCTATTCTGATGCAATTGCAATAATTATTATCCTCGTATGCAATGGAAGGAGCATCTTCGTTTTCTGTTTTATTTCCTAGCAATACCAACGACAACACGAAAATTTGTGGAAAAATGTAAATATGGTATTCCCCTGTACAACTCTTCTATGGCAGATTGCAAGTGTGGCGCTTTTAATTGGAATGCGAGTGCAAAATATGGTGAAACTTTAATTGCCTCCAACACGGATATTCCAGACGTTCAATTGAATCTACTCGCACCATTTGTATGGAGGCCGAAATGAATGAAAATTTATTTGTGAAAATTCGTGTCACACACTATATACATATGGACGACGAGAATGCCTGTGGCTATTTCCAGGGTGATTCATGTCGAGAATTTGGCCATTGTGACTCGCTGACTTCTTGTACAGTTGTTGCAACATTTCGATACAATTTAGCAATCCATCGCTAAATGGCATTGTTTGGTTTTTTTCGGTGCTTTGCTGATGAAATAGCATTGCATTCCTTAGTGATGCACTCGACCGCGCATATACTCTAGAGATGCTACATATTAGTTGTAGTTGTTGGAGTCACTACACTACATTTGCATGATGTGCATTTTAAGCCATCGACTAGAACAGGTTACACAGAGAGCCATCAGTGTTGGGTTTTCTTTTTTTTTTCATTCCTTAATTTATATTGCCACTTAGCATGCGAACTCTTGTACTTTGGATGAATTATTCCGTTCGATTCCCGTTCGTTTGTTGCTTACAGCGGCGGTCGCATTCGTTACGGATGGTCTTAGACGTTCGGATTCAACCTTAACATTTATGTGGACAATTCGTGATTGGCGGGTTTGGTGTATGAGTATGTATATGAAAATGTTGTCGTGGTTGTTGGGTTTTTTTCTTGAGATTTTCTTCGATTCGTTTTTTGTTAATTAAAAAGTAAGTAAAATACTCATTCATGCGACAATCAATTTTAATTTATGGATTTTTATTGGACTACTTTTAGTTTTTAAGTCTCACAACTCTGGCGTTATTAGATATCAATTTCCCAACGAAAGTTTGTCAGTTTGCTACGAATATCAGAACTTCAGTAGGCTGAAGAACTTTTCGGGGAATTGACACCCAAAAATTAATGCCAAAAGAACAACCCATTAAAATAAAAAATTTCATGAAAATTCTCTACTTGTAGGTACAACTCCTTGTACAAAGTTTGAATAAACTTGGGTTAATTTTTTTTTTAAATATATGAAGTACGTGGGCCTTGGGCCCCGATCACTTTTTAACAAAAGTGTTGTCATCGGAAATTCACATATGTGTACAAAATTTGAAGAAAATCGAGTAATTTTTTTGAAAAAATTTATATGGGAGCCACCCGACCCTTGGGCCCGATCACTTCCCAATTTTAATAGAAAGTGTTGTCATCGGAAATACACTGGTGTGCAAAGTTTTAATAAAATCGAGCTTTAGGAAATGGGTTAAAATTTTATTTATTTTTTATTTATTAGTCTAAGAAACAGACTTAAAAAACTTAAAAACTAACGATTTACAAGAATAATATGAGAAATTGATTATCTAAATATATCATTTATCATTTATTTAACGCTAATTTTGACATAAAAAATTTAATCAGATTGCAAATGGAGCTAAAAGCAACAGAACATTAAACAATCGAATCATTCAACAATAAGTTCCTGTTGCAATCAGTAATGTCAGCGCAAAGGCCTATCAGGAGCATACAAATGAAACAAGGATAGGATATCCGGGCAATCAATGGAGTCTGTAAATACGTGACTAACAAAATTTAACAAGGAAATCTCTTTCTAGCTCTCTTCTAGTAATTGAAGGTTGATCAATAAACCCCTAGCCTTATATGAAGGATAGCAATCACCCCAGTTCACATGCCTCAATGCAAATCTTGTAAAAGATTTTTGAATTCTCTCCAGTCTAATGCAATATAAATAAATATTAGAGCCTCAAATAACCCAACCATATTCAAAACTGGAGCGCACAGTTGCAACATATGTACGTTTTAAAGTATCATCATCATCACATTTGGCACTACAACCAGTGTCCGGTGCTGGCCTCCCGCAAAAAATCACTTCACTGAGATGGCATCCCTAAACTCTGGGCGTCCTGGTCTACGCTATCCTTCCAGTGTAGGCTTGGCCGGCCTCGCTGTCGTGTTCCATAAATCCTACCGCAAAGGACTTTCCGAGCATGACCCTCTAAGCTTATGCGAGTTAGGTGTCCTGCCCACCGGAGCCTACCCAGCTTAATTCTGTTCACGATGTTGACATAGCGGTAACGCTCGTAGATCTCATCATTATAGAATCCACGGAATCGTCCTTCGGGCCAACAATCATCCGTATGACGCTTCTCTCGAAGGCGGCTAAGAGGTCAGAATGCTTTTTGCTAAGCACCCAAGTCTAGGATCCATATGAATGTACTGGTATGACGATTGTCTTATACACCGGCAGCTTTGATCGCTCCCCTATTTTAATTGCGGGACCAATGTTGGATCTTCTAGTCGCAGACGTGGCCACCAACGATGTTAAGGTCGTTTGCGTAAGCCATTATCTGAATGGACTTAAAGAGGATTGTTCCTCTCGCCGTTACGTCTCGGATCACTTACTTCTACGCCAGGTTGAAGAGGGCGCAGGCCAGTCCATCCTCTTTTCGGAGCTCATTATAGGTGTTGAATGGGGTTGAAAGTGATCCGGATGACAGTATTTTTAAGACCTATATCCATTTCTCTTATACGCCCGACATTTCAGGCCCAGGACTTAGTATTCCTTCCTGCAGGACGAGTCCTATCACTTGACCATACTTTTTTCTGGTCTCTTCGTTTCTACAGGCAGCCGTGTTTGATTCGAATTTGATTCGGCCTTTCCTGGTGATGCAATCCACTGTATCTTTCACTATATTCTTGCATAAGTTGAGTTTTAAAATTGAAATTGTATTCAATTAGTTTCAATGTTCTTGTCATACCTTCTTCAAGATTTAATCCCTTCTTAAATTCTCTATATTAACTTAGCGTGCTCGTGTGTTTTTTTTTGTGGCTAGCTGGCTACCTGGCCAAATCTTGTGGTCAATTGTGTGCGCGACAGACCGTTGCGGTCCAAGGCCTAGCTTCTCGCGACCATTTGTGTTGTGCAGGTATATTTTTGGACACAAATGGAAGGGACCTACAATTTAAGGCCGGATCCGAACGGCGAATTGAGAAGCTTTTCGGAACGTTTGTTACCCATTTGCGAGATCTTGGACACCGTAAAAAATACTTTTGGTGTTACTGGGATTCGCATGTTAATTGCTTAATATTCCTAAATTTTTTGAAGCAATTAAAGATAAATTATTTTCCATCGTAAAAACGCACATAATTCAGGAACAACATGGATGTTTTCCATTTCGGCAAAATCTAGTCATATTTTCAAACTATAATTACTCGGCGTTTCGTGAAAACTGTCAAGTCGATTGCGTCTATATTGATCTTGAAAAAGCTTCTGGAATCTGTTAATCATAACCTTTTAATTTTAAAACTAAATGCTATTGGTTTTCGTTTTGCGTAAACGATTTTCGTTTGCATTCTTTCCAGGTAATGTCAGGTGTACCACAAGACAGTCACTTGGGTCTTCTTTTGTTTCTTTTTTTTATGAAAGACATAAATAGAAATTTAAGGTCATCAAAAAATCTCTGATTTGCTATTGATGTTATAGTAAGCGGTTAAGAGAAGTCTGCAGTCTTCCATTTGTCTTTAATGAAGAAAAGAAACATAGGATCGGGGCAAAATTGTTATATTCGTATTGCCAATAATCGCGAATTAAAGAAGCGACGGAGAAAGTTTTCTTAGCGGAGAAAATCCGAACCACGGTCATGTAATGTCTACCATTGAAAGTAAATACTGAGTCTTTTGAATGGCCGAACTTATCCATTTACGACTTAGCAAGTCAAGAAATTTCCAAAAGATATTGAAAGTAAACGATAAACTGCGGCTATGCAGCAATCAACGCAGGTAGGTCATTTTTAGGTAAGATCAGTCTGGAAAAGCAAAAAAAAAACTAATTCCAATAGTGAACGAGGTGAATAACTTTATGTCAACAAACGAAAAAAATACAAGCGTTGGTTGACAATAATTGGATACCAATTGTGCAACACACTTTTCCAGTAAGTCCTTATTATTGATGCAGATAAATGGACATTAAAGCGAGCAGAAGACTTTCTGAATGTTCAATATTCCTGCTATGAGCTCTATCGGGAACCTTCTCTGTCTTTTTTGGATGCGTCATATTTGGTGTTTATCGTTTTTGGTGTGAAAAGCAAAAAAATCAGCAAGTAAGCTGATTCTATAAAATTAAAACTTGTGCAACTTTTTTGGTCAGGAATGATAAGCTGGCTAATGGTTTGGATATCAATTATGCACTTAAATCTTGATTTAAGATATTTGTAAGCCTGGTTGCAAATACTGGCGTGAAGCACAGATGCGAATATGATGAAACCGTAAACAGCGATGCAAACGGAAATTTCGAGCCACATTGAGAACCTGTTAGTGTTGAGGTAAACCAAACTGACATGACTCAGAACATAAAAGTCGACTGCATTCTCTGCTCCGGATTCGTGTCTTTAATTGGAACGAATTATCAGAAATCAGCATGCTGCCGATACCTGCCATGGCATCAATTATTGTTGTTGCTGCTGCTTGGCGGCTGCTTCGTTCTGGAAAACCCCTAAGTGGGTTATTGTCCCCCGACATCAGTGATCGTGCATAAATCCATCAGCATCCAGCTGCATTAATGACGGAATTAAATCACATTTTGCCCAAACATAAATCCTTCAATTGACAGCATAAAGAGTGACATAAAATTGCACCGCACAGCCGCAAGAGCAATCGTTGCTTAAGTCACGGAACATGCAGCAGTAATATGTTTACTACGGATATACATAAATTAGCTATACATATGGACTACAAACAAAAATAATAAATTAATTATTGTTTTGCAGTTCATTGGTATAAGGTAAGCAAGTTTAGATGGTTGATTCCAAATCTGAGATTGAACTGAGTTTTATGACTGCCACGGCTACTAAGAAGTAACTCGAACAATAACTAGTAAATTTTTTTCTATATTTTTGTGTTACGTGTACCTCTTTTTCACAAAAAATGATAATTAACAATGAAAAGAAGCCATTGCCTTGTTTGTTGCGTTTCATAAGTTCAATTGTGGTGTGTATTTTTTATGAAAATATCTTTCTGTTTTCCGTCATTCATTTTCCTTCCGGTGTCTTGTAATGCATAATTACCTTAGAACTCAAAGGAAAGTCATGAACAAAATTAAATTCAGTAGCGTATGATCATTTAAGAAAATGTAAATCGTAGGGGTAAAAAGCCTAAATGAATGAAAGCGGTGCTTTTAGTAATAAAAGCTGATAAAATATGTGCTGGCGGCGCACAAAACGTCCAGCAATTCATGTGCTGGTACGAGATGAAAAAGACTACAAAGAGAGAATCGCCAACATGCATTTAAAAGGAGATACTAAATTATTGAGGTGTCGTGTTCCATTAGTCCTGCCGCAAAGGACTTTCCGAGCAGGATCCTCTTCGCTCATGCGAGCTAGGTGTCCTGCCCAATGGAGCTTAATTCTCTTCACGATGTCGATATCGCGGTAATGCTCGTCAGTGTACTGGGCTCACATACGGGGCCAACAATTCTCCGTAAGACTTTTCTCTCGAACGCGGCTAAGAGGTCAGAATGCTTTTTGCTTACCACCCAAGTCTCGGATCCATATGAAAGTACTGGTATGACCATTGTCTAATATACCAGCAGCTTGGATGTTATGGTTAAGTTTCTGGATTTGAAGAGTCTTGACAGACTATAGTAGGCTTTGTTGGCTTAAAGCAACCCTGCGCGTATTTCTGGTTCCATGCTGTTATCGGCTGCTACAGTTTACCCGAGATAGTTAAAGGATTGCACTACTTAAGATGTGCGCTCTACTATTTTAATTGAGGGACCAATGTTGGATCTTCTAGTCGCAGACGTGGCCACCACTTTGTTTTGCTCTCATTTATGTGCAGCCCCAGATTTTGTGCCGCCTGATCGATTTGGATGAAAGCTTTCTGTACAGCTGTTGGGTTTCTACCAACGATGTCAATATCTCCTACGTAAGACAGTATCTGAATGGTCTTATAGAGGATTGTTCCTCTCACTGTTACATCAGAGTCTCGGATCACTTTCTCCAACGCCAGATTGAAAAGGACGCAGGGCAGTCCATCCCCTTGTAATCCGGATATTTTTACTTGGCTTATAACATTGGTCCTGATCAACGGCTACATAGACGTGTCAGTTTATTTGGGATGCCGAATTCTCTCATGGCTTTATAAAGTTCTACTCTGGCTATGCTGTCATAGGCGGCTTTAAAGTCTATAAAAAGAAGGTGTAGTGAGTTTTGAACCTCTAGATATTTTTCATTTTAATTTAATTTAATTTCATTTAATTTAATTTATAACAAATAAACAATACAGTACAATAAGAACATACATTCTTTTAGTAGTACAAGCAATTATATACTATAATGTCGTATAATTAAATAAAACCTATATTAATAAGTTAAAAAAAATATTATAATAATACAATAATATTAATATACAATATAATAAAATAGTAACTAAGAAAAGAGGAAGTTAAGAAAAAATAGAAAAAATAAAAACTAATAAAAGAACAGAAAGAATGAAATGAAAGATAGAAGAAGCCGCTAAGATGATTAAATTGCAACTGTAACATAAAATAAATGTTTAACTAAGATTGTCTCTAAAATATTCGTATATTGCCTGTCTAAAGCTACCAGACCTATTTATTACCCTCAAGGAAACGGGAAGAGAGTTCCACAATCTGACAGCATGGATGAAGAACATGCGCTGACTATTCAAGTAGTTGTATCGAGGAATGCATAGACATTGACAACGAGTGGTCTGCAAAAGTTGGATCTTATCTAAAGAAGTACCTAGGCTTTCGAAAATATAGTGTTTTATGAATGAAAATACAGTTTCTAATGATGAAGTAGTCTTTTAGCGTACAATTGAGGATAGCTGTGTTATAACTAGAAATATGGCTATATCTAGGAAGCATGAAAACATATCTAACCATGGCGTTATTAGCAACTTGAAGTCTGCGAAAAGAAAGTAGTGTCTGCACCAGCTTTAAACGAATACCCTGGGGAGTGTAAACAGCACTCTTCCACAGGTAGCGAAGGGTACCATATATTCTGCCAACAACTGAGTTTTTATGGTCATTAGCAGACAGACCACTGTTGATAATTACACCTAGATTTTTAACTTTAGTGCAATATTGGATTACATTGCCATCAAGCATTATGCTAGGTAAGTCATTAGCCAGTGGCAAGGACCGGGCAATTAACAGGCATTGTGTTTTTGCTTGATTAAGTCGCAGGCAATTTCTACGAGCCCACTCATGAATACGGCCAAGATCCTCATTAAATCTGGTAACACAATCTACCAAAAGCCCTCATAAGGTCGTGAGAAGTAAATTTGTACATCATCAGCGTACATATGCACGGAAACAGATTTGCAAAGATTTGTTAGATCATTAATATACAAGGCAAATAGAAGTGGGCCTAGGACAGATCCCTGTGGTACTCCACACATTTCCATTTCCACATTTTTCCATCACCTTCGTGGGATGAAGCCACACTGGTATGGACCAATGATGACCTTAGCGTATGGGGCTATCCTGTCTTGAAGGATAGAGGAGAAAATCTTAAACACGATACTCCACAGCGTTATACCACGATAATTGCTTTTGCATTTTGGTTAATCTCCCTTCTTATGATTGGATGCCTCTTCGCCAGTCTTCTGGCATAGCTTCTTCCTCCCATACTTGCGCTATAATTTTATTAATTGTTTGGTGTAATGTGGGGCCTCCTATTTTCATCAGTCCGCGGCAGCACAGTATATGATCCTCGGACATTAGTGAAACCTCCAATTTCACAGTTAGCTGGCCATTTAGCAACTGATGAAAGTACTCTTCCCATCGCTCTAAGATGCCTTTGAGATCGGCGATCAGATTACCCTCTTTGTCCTTGCAGTATGTGCAACGCGGTGTACATTGCGTCTTACCGCGGGCTCTTTGGTAGAACTTCCGCGCCTGGTGCATTGTCGACTATGAAGGCAGATGACTCACATGGCGAACTCTTGCTTACGAGTCGGATCATTAACTCAAAACTGGGTGTGTCGTCTGCTAAAAGATCTGTCAGAAGAGAAACCCCGCCAGGTGGAGTTCTATCCCCACTTCTATCGAACTGGGTGGTGAACGAGCTGCTGAGATGCCTCGTACAGAATGCTCTTAGCAAGCTCGTTGTTGAGTTGAGTTGTGAGTAAACCCTCATAAAACAGAACTTATCGTCTTCTCTAGAAAATACGAAATCCCACTTGTTGGCCCTTCCTCTATCAAAAGCATAAGCTTAACTTTCTCTGGAGAAGCTTAGTATCTGGTTCTTATCTATACATATAAAGATCAATTGCTGTGCGTTAGACTGGCTAAAACTCGAGAACGGATGAACCGATTTGGCTAATTTTGGTCTTAAATTATTTGTGGAAGTCCAGAAAAGGTTTAAAGGGAGAATTCATTCCCGCTAGGTGGCGCTGGTATCGTTTTTTTTCTGAAAATTCTTATTTATGGAACGATTTGGCTTAAATTCACACCATATAAGATTTAAAAAAAAAAAAATGTTGACAAAATTTGGACCCGATAGGTGGCGCTGGTGTCGTTTTTTTTTCCGAAAATTCTTATTTATGGAACGATTTGGCTCAAATTCACACCATATAATATTTAAATAAAAAGAAAGTCGTTTACAAAATTTGGACCTGATAGGTGGCGCTGGGTAGGAAAATGTAGTTTTCCCTGTATATAATCTTCATATAAAGAATATTCGAACAAGTGTACATTTTTTGCCTGTATAAGTGTCAATTCTATAGTTTTCTGGATTGGTGAGTTGGTTAATTATTGGGGTTTAAGTAGGCGTGGCGTCAGTGGGCGGGGGTCAGCGGGATGGGGCAGCCGGGAAACGCGGGTGTAAGTGGGCGTGGCGTTAGTGTGTATGAGGTCAATGGGTGGGTGGTCAGTGGGCTGGAGGTCAGTGGGCGGGGGTCAGCGGGATGGGGCAGACGGGAAACGCGGGTGTAAGTGGGCGTGGCGTCAGTGTGTATGAGGTCAATGGGTGGGTGGTCACAAGACATGCATTTTTACACATATGGGTATAAAACTGATGACGTGATTGGCGGAGGTTTTTCTACAAAAGGCTTAATCTTAGTCTCTCTTTCCGACTTCCCAATCACTGCAGTGTTTTCCAAGCAGAAATCATGGCTATTAAAGAAGTTCTGTCTTGGCTGAAGAGAAATGTGATATTCGCTAAGAATATTCGCATTTTCTCGAATAGCCACTTTGCTCTGAAATTTTTAGAATCAGTCTCTACGAACTCTATTGTAGCCCTTGACTGCCGATCATCTCTCAAGGAGATGGCGGAGCAGTTCAACATTCACCTGTGCTGGACGCCGGCATAGAGACATTCTAGAGAACTGTAGAACTCGCCAAAAATGGAATTACACTGCCCCTTTTATTGAAATTTTGAAAACATTTATATAGGAGCCCCTCGATCACTTCCAAAGTTTTAGGAAGTGGATTAAAAATTTATTTTACTAGCCAACCACAAACAAACACTTCCGGACGCAAAGTTAATACAGAGAATTTAATAAATAACTGTTCGTGCCTAAGTTTGTTACAAAATGTTTTCATGCAATCTCATAGCCTCCCGAGTTACGCTGTTGTGCTGTCGAAAGCCTTCACAACGTTGATAAAGTAGCGATAAAACTGAAGCGGTAAACATAACACCACATCAATGATAATCTGTGGGAAAATCTTCAAAGTTCATTCTGAGTGAATGAATGGAAGTAAATAGCAGAGAAACCTTTATTGTTTTTGTTTCCATTTTCATTAGTTGCCATTCAAATTCGATTAATTCGTGAAATATCTTTTGTCTGTGTTGCGTGCATTATACAATCGCACATAAACAATTGAAAGGAATTACCTCATAATCTGTGATTCTCATAAACCCACGCCCAACACACTTATTACATGGTTCAATGCACACCGTCGGGCGTTTTTCGCCAAAACCTACAGTGTCTTTCTTTTATTTCATAGAAAAGCAAAAAAAACACGAAACTATTTTTAAAAAGAAATATTCCCACCTCCGCGTGCAGCAGCTGGGGAGTTCAGTCAGAGTCAAACAATCGGACAATCCAAACAATAACGCTATTTGCAGGGCATAATAATTAATTTTCTTTTTCTGGATTCGAGTTTCTGATGTTGTTTGCCACGCAGATTGACCTCACGCTTAGAAATATAGGATTACCTCTATATACGAGTAAGGAGGTTTTTCATCTGTTAATGCTGCTTCAAGAAACTCCAAGGAAAACACAACTTTACCTAAGAAAAGTGAAATACTGGAAAACTTCATGCAAATCGATCAAACGCGCATACATTGTTTGACACAGTAGGAGGAGGTGACTAAACGTTGATCTAGTGCTTTGCTCCAAAATTGATCTTTCAAGGCAAGGGCAACTCGCAACCAATGACTGGAAGGAAATTTGTTTTGCCGCACTCTTCAGACGAGAAATACAAACAAGCTGTCAATACTAATTAGAACGAGACCAAAGGAAGCTATGGTTGTCTTAAAAATATCTTTTAAAGAGCAAATTGATCTCCATCTGAGAAAATTAGTTCGCTTCAGTGTTTTAGGTTTTGAGTTCAAGAAAAATCTAAGAAAATATTACAAATAATACAAAAATTGACATAAGTGCGTCCTCAAAAATTATTGGATCTATCTATTCTATCTTCTGGCGGTCAGCCATCAGCAGAATAGGGCGAATAATTCAGGAATGCATGTGGCCGCAACTATCTCTGACTGGTGGAAGTGCGATCAAGCCTCCACGTGGTGGCAGCTGGTAATTTTCCTCTAATACAGGAAAAGCAAAATGATCGGGCTAGTCCCTTCAAAGTAAGTTTGGCGCGAAGCCAATAACCTCGCCCGTAAAAAAACCATATTATGGAACCCCAAATCAGCCTCGGATACACTGATGAACGATGACGACCACGGCAACGAAACGATTTAAGAATTTTCTCATGAAACGTACGCTCATTGTACAGAGTTCGAGCTGCACAGAATACCCTGTCCAAATATAATGCTGAGATAACAGCAATTTAGGAGATGCGGTGGACGGGGAATGGTGTCTTACAAAAATCAGAATATGACATATATTACAGCTGTCATGCAAGACATCATGTGCTCGGGATTGGGTTTCTAGTCAGAAAAAGAATGAAACCCACCGTTATCGGCTTTAAAGCAGTAAATGAACGGCTATGCACCCTTCGCGTGCGGGGCAGATTTAAAAACATAAGCCTCATAAACGCTCACGCACCTACAGAGGATTCACCAGATAATGAAAAAGATCAGTCGAACAGGAACTCCATGTCTGTCCTCAGTATGACGTAAAAATCATTCTGCGGGATATTAATGCCAAAATAGGTAGGGAGCCAGTATTCAGGCAGTACTTTGGCACCCAAAGCTTACACGAGACCACTAATGATAATGGACAACGAGTCATAGAGATGGTTGCGAGTACAAGGTTTGCACCTAAAAATATCCACAAAGCCACCTGGGTATCTCCTGAAGATGTGGAATCAATTAGTCGAGTGTTTCCCGAAACTTTTAATCTACAGACCTTCAAAATAGACGATAGAATCATCATCATATTTGGCTCTACAACCGTGGTGCGGTCCTGGCCCTCCGCAAAAAGTCTCTCCACCGGTCACGATTTTGAGCCGATGTCATCCAGTTTTGCATCCCTTAACTCTTGGCGTCCTGGTCTACGCCATCCTTCAGCGTAGGCTTTGCCGGCCTCGCTGTTATGTTTCATAAGTTTCATAAATCGCAAAGGACTTTTCGAGCAGGATCCTCTTCGCTCATGCGAGCTAGGTGTCCTGCCCACCGGAGCCTACCGAGCCTAAATCTCTTCACGATGTCGACATCGCGTTAACGCTCGTAAATCTCATCATTATAGATTCTCCGGAATCGTCCTTCCTCACATACGGGGCCAACAATTCTTCGCATGACTTTTCTTCTGAACGCGGCTTAAGAGGTCAGAATGCTTTTTGCTAAGCACCCAAGTCTCGGATCCGTATGTCAGTACTTGTATGACCATTGTCTTATATACCAGCCGCTTGGATGTTATGGTTAACTTCCTGGATTTGAAGACTCTTGACATACTATAGTAGGCTTTGTTGGCTTTAAGAAACCGTGCGCGTATTTCTGGTTCCATGATGTTATCGGCTGCTACAGTTGACCCGAGATAGTTAAAGGGTTGCACTACTTCAAATTCACGCTCCACTATTTTAATTGCGGGACCAATGTTGGATCTTCTACTGGTGCTTGAGCAGCAATATTATTGGGGCGCTCCGTGTGTCTCTTTGTCGTGTGTAATATGCATAGCATACAAAGCATATTTGGAAAGGATTCTTTTAAACTTGAACCAACATTTTAAATGTATCGCTTTGTCAGCTGAAAACAATTTATTTTGTCTTTTCGTTTTTTTTTAATTAAACCAATCAATGCAAATGGCACCTATACAGCTGTCATTTATTGTTTATAATGTTGTTATTGCTGTAATTGTTACTGCTCTTTTAATGCTTTAAACTAATTGTGTTGCGTAACTTGATTCGCTTGAGTACAAAAGAAATAATCACTTCTTGAATAGACAAAAACCGTTTTTGGCACGCTTCTACGATGCCAAGGAACGTCAAGGGTACAATAAAGTGATCAATTCCATTTAATCAAATTACCATTAATTAACACTTGAGCAATATTTCCTAAATTAACGATCGGTTTTGAAGTCACTATATAGTGTACTGGATAGCAGAAGTCATTACCAATTTATAATTCCCAGTAAAACGAACTAATCGTGTTTTATTAGTCTACTAAAAAGTAATTTGATTTTCCATGTCCATGTCCGCCATGTGTGCACCACTTGCTATTCGTCACTATACTACACTAATATACTGGTACAGGGTTATTTCTAATTCAGATTTCGGCTAACAAGATTGCTTCCGTGGAATTTAACCGAAATGTAATCCAAATTTGAAAGTTTATTATTCATTTATCTACTAATAAGTAAATTTGTTAATAACAAATTCGTGCTCGGTTTCGTAGCTGCTTTGGTGCTAATAAAGTTACTCGTTTAAGTTCCGCATTGCTATTTTGCTACAGAATTGAAGAGAGAGCATCAATATGAGAGATTTTTTTATTTAAACTTTGTCTATACGAGTATTTTACTTCAACAAACTCAGATGGAATTATAAAAATACCCTTCAATACCCACATCAAGACACCTAGACCTCTCCGAGGCCACTAATCTCGGACCACAATAGATCTCCCAGGCCCCCAATCCTAGACCAACCGATTCTCCCATACACCTGCCAGACACCAATCAATACATTTAAAAAAAACCCTTCAAACCCCCTCAAGACCCCCTTCAAGAACCCCCTAATGACCCCACAAAACCACCTCAATTGCTTAAGACCTATTTCCCCCTTTCCAAACCCACCACTAGAGGTACTAGAGCTGTCTTACCGTCACTATTCATCTCACCGACCTCAAACCTCTACCACCATTTTAATTATAATAATAATAATATGGAGCTTACGTTGTTGAGAGAGAGTGTGGAGAATGTACAGAGAGTGTGGAGAATGGTCTCCTCCTCAAGAAAACGCCAAGCCTTGCTGCATGCTTGCCTATGAGACAGTGCCCAGTAATGACGCCTATTATTGCACTTATATGTAATTATTTTTGAGAGGTCAGACATTTGACCCGTTTCGGATGCAGTTTGCACCAGATCTGCTTAGTCGCTAGACAAGTTGTTCCGTCTGAGCACCTATGCGTAGTTTTTTTGGTAGCATCCCGCTTTAACATGAGTTTGCGCCTTCACACTGGTATGCCTAAAGAACCATTTTTAGGTAAAATGTGTGTAGTGTAGTTCCGTACAATTTCTCGGAATGTCTTTATGCCCTGGCACCCAACACGGGTGAATGTTGAACTGCTCCGCCATCTCCTTGAAAGACGATTGGCAATCTAGGGCTACAATAGAGACTGGTTCCAGTGATTTCAGCGTAGCCTGGTTATCCTAGAAGATGCGGATATCCTTAGCAAATATCACATTTCTCTTCAGCTAAGATAGCACTTCATTGATAGCCATTATTTCAGTCTGAAAAATACTACAGTACAGTACAGAAAGAGAGACTAAGATGTAGCCTTTTTGAGAAAACGCCAACTCCGTCATCTGCTTTTTGGCCAGTCAGTGTAAAAATGTATGCTTTATCTTCCAAGTGAGCGCCTTCTTCCCAAAATAAATGATTTGGAAATTGTGTTGAATTGGAGTTGCGGAATAGTGTAGTCTGCCTGGGGGAACCCTAAATGAATTCAAAACAGAGGAGTGACCGTTTGCATTCTTGGTCCACTGGGAGATTGATTAGACATTTTGTTCAAACTAACACCACTCGACATTTTCAGTAGACAAGTAGCTGCTAGTTTGAACAAAATGTCTAGTGCTGCAGGGAGGGAGTACGAAGTGCTCCAGTCATACATAAACAAGCTCATCTTTGGACTTTGCTTGGCTTGTCACAATTAACTGCTTTATCCATCATACAGTCACACCGTATAGAAATGTATGTCTTACAACCGCTGTATATAGCCAATGAGTGATAGTGGGTTGAAGACCCGATCTTCATCCAATGGCTTTTTTACATGAGAAGAGTGCCACTGTGGCTTTACTAACTCCTTCTTGTATGTTTGGTTACCAGCTTAGCTTTCTATCCAGAATAAAACCTAGATACTAAGCTTTTTCAGAGAAAGTTAAGCTTATGCTTTTTACAGAGGGAGGGTCAACATTTGGGATTTTGTATTTCCTATTCAACCTGGACGAAAATTTCCAAGATGGCAGTTATGTCAGCTTTGTATCTGACTAGGACCTTCGCTAACAGACTGCATTTGGTCCGTTGAGAGTGCGAACATTACATGTGAAGATCCGTAAATCGTTGTCCTTAAACCAACTTGCAGGGCTGCCATCGGTAAATCCATTCTTATGCGAGGATGTTTGTTATTTCGTAACATATGGTTGACAGCAACCCCAAACCTGGAGGTCAGGTCCATTTAGGTCTTTTTGGTCGAAAAAGCTGTGTATGTCGGTCCTTAGATTGTCTGAAGCTCCAAATTAGTCTAAGAAGACCAAATATGCTGTTTAACAAGTCGTTTCGTCTAACTGTAACAGGATACGACACCGTCGACTTCGTTTAGGAAATTCATCCGCTGCCGTCACATCTTTTGGGAGTACTTTTGTGGTAGAACTTCTTCGCTGCAGTCTAATGGGTTGCGATTTGCTACTCCCCTTCAACTTGTGAATCTTGGAAAGACCTTCTTCAGATACAAGATCTGCGATCCCAAAGCTCTAGGCTTCTTTGTAGCAGTCGCATAAGCCTTTCCGCCGCGACAAGGATACTTGATACAGCTGCACAATTCATATTGGGTTTTTAGACACACAAAGCCATACCTCCGAAGCAACACAACACCACACAATGGTATTTGAAATGTCATTTTTGATTCCAACGCGAAATGGTAATAATATTACCACGGACTATGTACATGCATCTAACGAAAGGAGCAGAAACTAAATGCATCGAGTAACTATACTCCGCAATCGAATGGCTGGCTAGCGATGAAACGCAGAGCGATATGAGTGCACTCGTAATGAAAAAAAGCAACTATTGTTTCTGTGAACGCTCAACACAATTATTTGCTATTATTGATGATGGTCGGTCGGAGCTCTACTCGTATGCATCTGTAGATAATCGTCACTGATGGTGCTTAAAGCTGTGCTATGATGTGATGTATAATGCCTTCCGCATTCCCATGCAATTGCAGTGGTCATAGTCGCTATCATCAACAATGTTTGTTAATTGGTTTGTTAAATTACATAGTAAAAGCCATATGGTATTGACGCTCTCGTTGTTGTTGTGTTGTTAAAATTAAGCATTTTAATAACTCACTTCAAAAATGATTTCAAATTTCATTCCCATTCCCAGCGATGAAGCTGGCAAGATTTTAAAAACAAACCAAAAATTCGATGAACTGGCCTGTCTATAGAAAGAAAATACCAGATTTAATAGAATTCTGTGTTACAATAGGAAACTCACGCTCAAATGCTCAGATCACTCACCAATAATAATAATACTAAGTCTTCTCTGCTTAGCTTAGTCTTAGTCTTCTCGTTAGCATCAGATTCCGGAGATTTGCGAGGAGTTCCAGATATTATTTAGCATACTATAGGAGTGTCGCGCCTTGTTTACACGAAAGCACACATCCGAGTCAGCGCCAAAATTTGTTCACATCCAGCTGACCAAATAACAAAACTTTTCGACTTCCTCTATCCGTCCGTCCGTCAATCGAGAGATCACATATTCCACTAGCGTTAACGCGAATTAATTTTGTTTTTAAGACGTTAACTTTAAAGCCCACTTCGTTAGCGTGGAGTTCTAGTGAGTTTAATTTCGCTCCATGTCACCTAGCGATTGTGATAGGAGACAGATATCATCGGCATAGTCCAGGTCTTCTAAGCGCTGAAAAACATTCCATGGCAAACCCGATGGAGTACAATTGTGAAAAGCAATGGTGAGAGGATGCAACCTTGCTTGACTCCCGAGTAGATGTTCAGAAGGTGAGCCAAGAGGACCGCTCAAAAGATGGAAAGAACACTTTAAACCGTGTTTTCACAAGTGAAGTGCACCCAACGCCCAATGACTCGCCCAAGAAATCAATGCCCGAATACGCGCCTCACCTCCCAGTAGATAAGAAATTATTACGGCGATTAGGCGGTAGTACTTGACGGTATATCAAACTGGATGACATCGGCTCAAAATCGGGACCGGTGGAGAGACTTTTTGCGGGAGACCAGGACCGTCCCCGGTTGTAGAGCCAAATATGATGACTTGAAGGTATTCCCGCAGAGCTCTTACGAGCACCGCCAACAACATCATGCGAGCTTCTGCATCCCAGACTCATAGAGGGAGTCTGGGAGTCCGAAAGTTTACCTGACGAGTGGAAGAAAGGCATCATTGTCAAGCTCCCGAAGAAAGGTGACGTTAAGCAGTACGAAAACTGGAGAGGGATTAGTATGCAGTCTGCTGTTGCTAAGATAATAGCATAAATCATCATCGATCGAATCAAATACCATCTTGAGGACACAGTCGATGCCGAACCGCCCGGATTTCGCTCTGAATCTTCCTGTGTAAATCATATCAACACCGTGCGGACATTGAACAGTTCTTTGATTATCGATAACAACTTGTTGTTCATCGTTTTGGAAAGGCATTCGACAGCGGTTAAAGGGACTTTATTTGGCTTAATAATATAATAATATTCGGCGCGACAGACCATTGCGGTCTTGCTTCTCGCAGCCATTTGTGTTGAGCATTTATATTTTTGCGCACAAATGGAGGAGACCTACAACGGCGAATTAAGAAGCATTCCGTGCCAAGTTATTACTCTCGGAACGTTTGTCACCCATTCGCGAGAGGTGTTACTGGGATTCGAACCACGAACCCTCAGCTCAGGAGTCCATGCTCTTATCCACTCAGCCACGGC
Organism: Nephrocerus scutellatus; assembly: GCA_947095585.1. Taxonomy (NCBI): domain Eukaryota; kingdom Metazoa; phylum Arthropoda; class Insecta; order Diptera; family Pipunculidae; genus Nephrocerus; species Nephrocerus scutellatus. The sequence continues at coordinate 16,899,680 of OX352765.1, read as the reverse complement.
CCTCACTTTATTTGGCTTGCTTTTCCCAAAAGAGGCATCCCAGATAAATTGATTGCTATTATCACGGCAACATACGATGAGTCCAAATGTCATGCCCTGCACAGAGGAGAGAAGGTGGAGTGTAGAGAGGTGAGGAGGAGTGTCAGAAGAGTTTGAAATCCAAAGTGAGGGCTGCATACTGTTACCGATCTTTTTTTACTGGTGATAAGTGATGTGCTGCACGCAGCTTTTTGCGCAGCTTGGTTGTCTGTCATGATGGCTATTTCCTGTCTCACGTAGTTCCTTTCCAGATTAAAGTCAGCACATATGTCGATGGCATATGTACCACTGCCTGACATATGCTCGGGTACTGCCCCATTGCTTCAGAGTACTTGGTTCTTGGCCCATGGACTCCTGCACCCATCCCTTCTGCTTTCTTTGACCCATCCGTTTACTACTTTATGGCTCCCGGATGTATGTGGTATTCAGATGAAGATCTAAATTCCTTCTTGGTGCTCACTTTCACACAAAGTTTTTCTTGAATTTAAGCTTTTGCAGCATGTTATCACACGGCATGCTGGCTAACGGAATCTGTTTGGCTAGTAATTCCACTAATGCCCTTGCCCTATAGTCCGTGAAGCGCAGCCTACCTTGCTCAAACGTAACTTGATTTCCTCGGATTTGCTCTCTACCACTATATATGCAGTGGGAGTAGCCCAAGAATTGCTTCCATACCCGCCGTGCGGCATGCGTGCGTCCTGGGACTAACTCCCCGGGATTTTCCTGCCACCCTTTTGCACACCATAAGTGCTCTTTTTGATGTTTGCAGTACTGCATGTTGGTGTTTATTCCATAGCAGTCTACTATCAGCTGCACATAATCGTATAGTCCCTCATTTCTGTGTGCTTACGTCCATTAGACCTTGAACAAAGGCACAAGCTGCAACAGCATCCAAAAATCACAACAATAGATAACAACCGAAAGCGCTATCATTATATCCAATTTCTATGCCAGTTTAGCCCTAGGACCACAGCTAAATATGTTGCTCAGTCTGAGTTGGGCTATGTGGTACAGTCTTCTCCAGGGCATATTGCATAACAAATATAATAGTCGGGACAATTATCACGTTTCGAACGATCAATAGATGTACAAAGAGGTCATTGCCCAATAGAAGGGAACTTAAATGGTAGCTCGTAGCTTATGTAAATCATAGCAAAGGGAAGCAGAAAAATTGCCACTCTTCTCCACTTTTTTGTTTGTTTTCAAATTCAGGCACTCTTCAAGGAACTTTCACTTTTCATCGCCATTTCCATTGTGGTGTCGTCACTTTCGTCATGACATCTTCGCCTCTACGCATTTCCAGCTCATTATTCATTCTTAAAACTCATAATACGAGTATTAATGCCAAAACTCTTATAAATATAAATATTCGCAACAATAACGCTAAGCGAAGCCAGCTCCGAAGCAATTGCGTTTTGGTGGTAGCACAAACGATGCTTAACATCTTCACGAGATTATCAGCGAGACGATTTATAGCCACATTGTTCTCACTAATAGCAATGATGCTGCTGCTACGGTCGTTGGTACAGCGGATCCACGCTCCACGGTGAATCGATTGTGAGCGATAAACATTTTTCTGTTCTCTTTGCTAATGGAACTATCTATGGATGTGTATGTGCTGGATGTTTTCGTTTCGTTTTCGCAAATCCAAATGCCAAGGTAGTTCGTCTTTTTTATTTCTCGTTCATCAGACATGATCAGTTCTTGTTCCCCAGGAGTTGCGGTAATTTTATCACCAGCTGCTGTTTTGTTTTGAGATTAAATCGCTTATACTTGTACTTATGTATTTCGAAGAGCTCGTCGTTATTGAAATCTTCCTTTTGTTTGAGACATCATTGGATTGCTTTAGAAGAGCATAAGTTGCATTCATATGGAAGTAAGCGGCAGCAGCGATTAAGATGTAAAAAAGTCGGTTATACAAATTAAATGCGGAATTAACATTTATACCTTATCTGAATGGTGGTTTTTCGTTTTACCATGTAATTTCCTAATACATATCTGGAAACTGGAATCTCGTCGAAGAGATATATAGGCGGAAAAGCCGCCTATAAGCACGACAGTAAGTGCTTGGGTCCTAGGGCCTCTATTACGCCTTCGCGCCATCGCGTGCGGTTCCTGGCAATGAGCTTCAGCTCTCTCCAACTCTTCCCCAATTGCCGTAACTCCTCCTCAACTGTTCTGCGCCATGTTTTTCTCGGACGACCCGTTCTTCTACCATCCTAAGATAACGGATTTCATTGCATTGCGTATAGTTTGCTATGGAACTGTCGCCTTTTCGGAGTGTATGACCAATCCACTGCCACTTCCGTCGTTGGATGGTTGTGCCTGACCCGTTCTCTGGTAAAGATGTTCGTTAGAGATACGGTTAGGCCAGAAAACCCTTAAGATTTTCCGTAGGCACCTATTTATGAACGTTTGTAATCTTTTTGTGATAAAGGCGGTCACCTTCCAACTGCTGCACCCATAACGGAACAGTCAGCTTGGTGTTTAAGCTGATCGCATCGCTTCGCCACATCATGGACATCATTCCAAACAACGATTTTGCTTTGCCGATTCAGTTGACAATGGCCTGTTCGGTTCCACCTTTGGTCGAGACAATACTCCCAAGATATTGGAAACTCTCTACTCTCTCTACCGGCTGTCCAGCGATGTTAACTGAAGTTACTGAGTTAGTGCCGAGGTTGATGATTTTGGTTATGGCAGCATTAATCTTTAAAACCGCAACATTTGCCCCCCTTTCCACATTTGTTGTCATTTGGTGCAGCTCCATAATACTGTGTGAGAGTAAACAAAAGTCGTCAGCGTAGTCCAGATGTTTGAGTTGAGATGTAAGAGTCCAACGAATTCCTCCGTTTCCAGTAGATAAAGAAGCTGCGCGAAGTACATCGCTAGTTACCAACAAAAAAAGTATCGGCGCTAGGATGCAACCTTGTCGAAACCGACTTAGAATCTCGAATTCCTCTGAAAGCTTTCCTCTATGCCGAACATGACATTTAGAGCCATCATAGGTTGCTTTAAAAATAGCTATTAGTTTATTGGGTATACCTATCCTGCGCAAGGCGAGCCAGATAAACTGTCTGTTGACGCTGTCAAACGCCTTCTCAAAATCGATGAATAGCAGGTGCACTGGTAACCGGAATTCAACGCACTGTTTAATAATTATCCGCAGGGTGTTGACGTGGTCTACACAGGAGGATCCAGTGCGGAAACCTGCTTGTTCGGCATCGAGTGTATCTTCCAGATGTTTCTTAATACGCTCAAGTACTAATTTGGCTATTACCTTTGCAACTGCAGGAAAAACGCAAATGCCTCTCCAGTTTTCGCACTCCATAAGACTATTCTTATTTAGGGAGCTTGACAATCATTCCCTTCTTCCACTCATCGGGGAAACTTTCTACCTCACAAGATAAAAGCTCTGCTGATGTCGTTGGAGCGTTACGCAGAAGCTCTGCGTCCTACAGACTTTTTGTTCTTTAGTGCGTTAATCTCATCTTTACTGAAGTTGAGGTGCGAATTCGGGAAGTTACTTCCGGCAGCTCCGTTTGATTTGGGTGCATGTCGTTGGCGAATACACGGTTAAGCACCGTAGAGAAATACTCCTTCCATCGCTTGAGCTGATCCTCATCTGAAACGAGTACGGCACCATCTACGCCTTTCACCGGATGTTGGCTAAAGCGGCGACCTCCTGTCAGCTCTTTTGTTATTCTGTAAATCGCTATGTCGACATCGTGAAGAGAATTAAGCTCGGTAGGCTCCGGTGGGCAGGACCACTAGCGAAGATGATCCTGCTCGGAAAGTCCTTTGCAGAAGGATTTATGGAACACGACAGCGAGCCCGGCCAAGCCTACGCTGCAGGGATGGCGTAGACCAGGACGCCCAGAGTTTAGGGATGCCAAACTGAATGACATCGGCTCGAAATCGGGACCGGTGGAGAGATTTTTTGCGGGTAGCCAGGACCGGACAACGGTTGTTAAGTCAAATATGATGATGATGAAGCCACAGGTCATTTTGTTCTACTTTTCATTGAGATAAGCCATCAGGTTACATGTAGAACGTAGCCTACGAAAACCGTACTGCCGTACGGCCCCTACGGATTTCACGTGATTTAAGGTATTGCGTAAGCTTACGAATGATCGGAGTTTTCATAAGAAAGTATAGATGTTAGTGCAATGGGATTGCGTTTCGGCTTTTTATGAACAGCCTGGAATACTAGTAGGCCCAGCAGATTTATGAATATTGAGATAAGATGACTTAATACTCTAGCTACTTGACGAGTATGAAAGTAAATCAGTTCCATAGAGGATTCGATTCTAGAAAGTACAGGCAACGACAACGCGCTATCTAATGGGTGATCAATTTAGAGGTATCCGATTTTAAATTGAAATAAAATAACATAAATTCATATTGATTGGGCAATCTTTATTACTTTTGTTTATAGCCATGTTGGCTTCCAATGCCTCAATCGTAGCTGGTTTATCCACAAAACATTTAGACTTTACATACCACCACAAAAAAAGTCCAAAGGTGTGATATCACACGATCTTGCTGGCAAATCCACCGTTCCGAAACGAGAGACCAATTGCTCACCGAAACGAGGACGCAGTAAATCCATTGTCACGGGCTTCGGCGAGTTTTTCAAGAGCCCAACGACTGAAAGTATAACGTTTTGGAAGGTCGGACGGCTTCAATTCTTGAACTGGTTGTATTTTATACGCTCAAACCAAGATCTCTGCGTAAAATCGCCCAAGTAGTAGTAAGATAGGCCAAGTTGTTGAGAATCTCCGAATCGATTCTTCAGAGTTTTCGGCAAAACTCTCATTTACAGCGGCAATATTCTCTTCATTTCGGGCTGTACGTGGTCTAATCGGTCGAGTATCATCCAATTATGTAAAATTATTCTCAAGTTTGCCGATGGTATGCCGAACAGTGCGTTCGGTAGGACGATTATGTACGCCATAAGTTGGCCTGAGCGCGCGATGAACACTTATCACAGAGCGTCGATTTTCGTAATACAATTGTACGATTTGTAAACGTTGCTGAGGCGTTAGTCTTTCCTTGATGAAATGTCAATGAATACTGAATGAAATTATGTATTTAGTTTGAGAGTAGCCACGCGTGACATGTCGAAAAATCCTATTGGAAAAAGTACCTCCAATCTGATCATCCCTTAGTAGCATAGAACTTTCTGCGAAATGTGAAACAAGCAGATTGGATTTGTCTGTACAGCTGACAGTTGGAATGTCATTGGGAGACAGTATTTTTACTTCGTTTCATGAATGACCTGCAATTCTTGCTTCCTTTGGGACACTGAAGTATATTTTTGTCTGTTTCTGGTCAAAGTCAAATTTGACTCGTCTAGACATTGCAATCTTTGCAGCTTAAATCTCACCAATAATATTCTTGCGGTTTGTCCTGGAAGGGACAAATTATCTCATATCCTTGTTAATTATGTTAGTGATCGTATTAGAAATTGCATCCACACTAATATTGGCATAAAGCGGCCAGTTAATACTCCTAACGAAATTGTTACGCTATCCCAGCCAGTCAGCTTTCTCGTGTAGCCTTACTTTCCTTTTTGGAGTTTTCTCTTTAGCTGTGTGGTCAACAACGAGAAATTAGTTGATACTACACAATGGTCTGAAGAGCCTAGAGGTGATGATACACTGAAAGTGTATTTATTAGGATAAGAGGTAAGAAACAACTCAAGGGTATTAGAGTTATCACTATAGAATAAATCATTATTTATATATGTAACACATTTTAAATATTCAGAAAAATTTTGGCACTTAAGATTGAGTTTGACATCCCAGCTATTGAAGTAATTTTCTTCCTTCTATCAGTGACTGACATTGAGCATCTTGCATACCTGCGCTACACACTCATGGCATTTTGCCAGCGGTCAGTGCGGATATGCTGACAAGAAACTGTGGCAATCACTTTCGCTTGCCTTTGACAAAACAATATTTGGAATAAATTTTCTGGCGCCGTGATTAGTTAGGAAAATATTGAGTAATATGGATTTTTATGCGCTAAGAGCGGAAGTGCCATTAATGTTACATTTTCCGCTTCTTTGAATTAGCATGCTTTCAAATTGCGTTTTTGTATAAGAGGGAACGTGCTGTGTATGCAAGAAATTACCACGATCCACAAATTGATTCGCATACTTTTGCAATAAAAATTTTCATGTTTTTCCTTTTATCTTCATTTATTTATTTATGTATTAAGGTTTATCCACAGCGATATAATTTTATGCTCGAAGAATCTGAAAATCTCGGTTGTCCTAAAATATTTATTTAGTAATTATAGATAGTTACTATGATTAATTACTAATAAAAGCTTAATACAACGCTTGTAATAAGAATATGAAAATTATTCGATTTCTTTCGAGTTTGATTTCATTCCTCGATTGCTTTTTCTTCGGTGGACTTTTCCTTCTCCTCTAACTTGGCAGCTTTAGCAGCGGCGGCTGCCTTTGACACTGTCGTTTTTGTAGTTTTAGTTGCTGGTGTCTTAGATGCCTTTGTAGTGATTTTTGTTGTCTTAGCTGCAGGCGTCTTTGCTGTAGCATTAGCAGCCGACTTTGCTGGAGTTGCAGCTGTCGTTTTAACTGGAGATGGAGCAGCCTGCTTTGTTGTAGCGGATGATACTTTTTCCTTCTTAGTTTGCTTTGTTTTTGCTGATACCACGGCGTTAGATGCCTCAGTAGTAGTAGCTTGTTGATCAGCTGCTGGTGTCGTTGCGACTTCATCCTCTTTAGCTTTCTCCTTAGCTTTCTCAGTTGTTGATTCTTCCTTTTTGCCATTTACGGTTACTTCCTTTGATTTAGATTTCTCGCTGGACAATAATTTTCTTGTTAATTAAAATGTTACCCTAGCTATTCAAACCATTGCTCACCTCTCAATGTCAATGTTTAAAACAGATTCATCCTCCTCCTCGTCATCATCCTCATCACGACCTTCGGGGCCAACTTCACGCAATAGATCTCCCAAATCCTTGTCGACATCCTCCCAAAGTTTATCTTCTCCGTGATCTTCATTATCATCACCAGCAACGGCGCCAGCTGGGGCCTCAGGTGCAGCAGCTTCATCCTCAACATCTTTTTCAGCTGCTGCAGCATCTGCTGCTGTGGGTTCGTCGTCTTTTTTCTTTGCAGCATCACTATTAACACCAGCCTCGTTAACGCTTTCCTCTTTAACCTCAGCATCTTCTTCATCATCCTTGCGACGAATAAACGCCTTCAAGTGGCCGCGAGTTAAGCAATGCTTCCTGGTGCAAGCCTCTTCAGTGCCACTGAACGGTGTATACGATCGACACAGTTCGCAAAAGAGCGCTTCAACTTTCTTAACAAATTGACCACCAACTGGTAGCCGCTCCTTGCCATCTTCGTCGTCCTCGTCAACACCATCCATATTGACATTGTCCGATTCTTCTGCATCCTCTGGAATCTCATCGATCTCACCGACAGAATCGACAGTCATGAATTTCTTTAAATCGATTTCACGCATCTCATTGCCGCTGGCTTCACTGTCAGACTCGTTGTTGCGGGCCTTGCACTATAACGCCAATATTTAGAATATGTCGTGAAAGAAAACCAGAACTACACTACTCACCTTAATATGTTCCAATGAACAACGATGTGCCTCGTACAGCATTGGACTTTTGAATGCCAAATGACAGGGGCCACAATACGGCATCAGGAACTTCTTCATAGTCTTGTGATGCTCAGACAGTTGATGCTTTGCCTTTGGCTGGCGATAATTCAAGCGACACAGCAGACAGAATTTCGGCTTCAAGTCATCACAATCGTCCTTGGATTTCTCTTCAATCTCACGCTGAGCGTTACGCTGCTTGTGGCGAAGTCGCTGCAAATGAGCCTTTTGTTGCAATGCGATTGTGCGCATCGCCAACTTATGCGTCCGCGAATAAAGATGATTTTGATATTCCTATGAAACCAAATCAAAAAATATTAATATTGTGTTGAACATGATTCAATGAATGTCATGGAGTAGAAGAATAAAGTGGCTTTCATTTGATACCTGATTGCAAAAAATAGTGCACTGAACGTCGTCACAAAATTACACCCGTTTTGTTCAGCTGATTTTGAAAATAGCGTACATTACTTGCTGAAAAGTGCTTAACGTGCTTGTTAGATTGCCGCACTCGACTAAGCTAAGCGTCTAACTTAATGGACTCGTTATCAGTCAAAAACTGCTACGATGTACTGCAATCTCTTGCCAGAGACAACAGAGTTAAACTCGGTTGGGTGCTTCATCAGGGAATCGCAGGCAACGGATCTGCAGATGAACTTGCTGGCGCTGGTTCGAAATCTGCATTCATAGGACCCGAACCTTACTGTGGTGTCAACTGGGTTGCACTGATAAATTCTTGGGAACACAAACTCCGTCTGGTCCACTGCGATAACTTCCCAGGACTGAGGCAATCCAAACAATTTATCAGGCTCTTTTCCTATAAGGGACTCCTTAATCGAAATAGGGATAGCATTAGGAAACTGATGAGTTTTCTAACAGGCCACTGTGACTTGCGGTATCACCTTAACAAAATTGGTGTGTGACCAGAGACAGAATGTAAGTTCTTCTCAGTAGATAATGAATCACCCGAGCATATTCTCTGCGAATGCCCAGCTTTGATTTGAGTAATGAGACGCATTTTTCATATGGAAATATTCTCGACAGCGGAGTTGAGAAACTCTGCCATTAGGGACATACTATCCCATTCACTAGGTAGGTGGTAAATACAGACTTTGACACAATAGATCTTTTAGCTTGCATGGGGCAAGGGTATTCTTTAAAGAAAAAAAAAATGTGGTTCCAACAAGATGGTGCCACATGCCATACAACTGAGTTGAGCTGGTTAAATAATTCATCTATTGAAAAATTGTTGTTCTTATTGAAAACCCCTTTACATAGCATATATCAATCGGATTTCTGCAACCATTTCGACACAAATACATACAAAACTAGCGAGTGTAAATTTCTGTTCGTTTCCTGCCTAAAACGAGTACAAAAAAACTCGCTTAATAGAGGGGGGAGGAAAATCAAACGAAAGCCACATATACAACGACAACAACAAAAAAAAAACTTACCTTGAATGTGACATATTTCGAATGACAATGGGGACATGTCAACTTGATGAACCTGTTGTTATACTTCCGGGGGCTGCTGTCATGTCGTGATCGATATTCCCGTTTGTCCTTCTTCCTGGGGGATTCCTCATCGTCACGATCCCCACCTCTTCGATCCCTCTTATCCTTGCTGCTTTTATCGCGTTTAACTTTCTTAGCCGAAGAACCCTTCTTTTCTTCGGTGGTAGCACCGCCCTCTTTTTCGTGATCACTATCATCAGTTTTCTTACCTTCTTTCTTGGTGGCGCCGCCTTCAACTGCTGCATCTTCATCACCTGTTTTACCACCATCTGCGTCTGCAGATGATGATCCCTCACCCTTTTTGCTTGAAGTCACCTTTTCCTTGGATGATTTCTCTTTAACTTCTTCGTCACAAGATTCCTTTTCATCGTCGTCGTCCTCATCATCATCGTCGTCATCATTATCATCATCGTCATCAACATTGTCATCGTTATCATCTGACTTATCACCGGTACTTCTCTTGCGTTTCTTGGAGGATTTCTTTTTCTCTTCGCTCTTCGATTCGTTTGCGTCATCTGAGTCGTCCTCCTCGTCGTCTGATGCTTTCTTGTCATCGCCACCACCGCCGCCACGTGATCTTGTACTCCGTTGGGGCGATGGGCTACTTGAAGGGCGTGAAATCTTACGCCTACGCAATGAACTAGGTGATTAACAACAATAATTACACCAAAATGAATAGTATATAAGCAAAAACAATATTGGTAGTGGTAGTGGTGGTTGTGGTGATACTATAATAGTAGTAGTAGAACTAATTTTAGCAGGAGCAGTAATATTACTGGTAGTAGTAGCTTAACGAAATGTGGTGGTGGTGCTGCAACGACAACACCAACAACAAGGTTGATCAAAAATTCTGCTCTTTCTTTCGATTTGTTGGTTCGTTCGTCGTTGCTATTCGATTACTTGTTATTATCATATAATTTGTATTCTGCCTCAGAAGGAAAATCTCCTTTGCGGCATTTGGAATGGAAAAAGAAACACTCACAACACCATATATAATATATATAATGCATTCATTGCACCTTAAAAAAAGTGGGGGAAACATTTGAAAAATTTGAGAAGCAATAGGCTTATTACAAAAATAGAACTGTGGTGGTGGTGGTTGTTTGCATCAATGCCTAACCAACTGTTTTCGCCGCTGCCACCCACCCAAAAGGGAGAAATTTAATTCGAATTAAGTCAAGATGATGGTGTTTCTTGAAAGTGGGTCAAAGTGAATCCCGTCAAGGCGACATCCCCTTTGCTATCTTCATTGAATGGGGTGTGGGGTGTCGTCTTCCAGTTCTCGATTTCTTTTTACAACATTTGTCTTTTTTGCCGTCGATCTATATAATAGTTCGATGTCTCGACTTTCTCAATTCTGCAGCATAGCTAGCTAGCTACTAGCCGCAGCATCGCGCACCCACCAACAACAATGTGTTTTTGTTGTCGTCGCTTTTCTATTCTGCGCAAAGCAATGATTCTACTTTACAACACAATTATATGTTTTATTTTCTATATTAAGAGTTTTTTTTACTATGATTATTTTGGTTTTCCTACCTCGTTAGCTGGGCGATCTTAAGAACTCGTGCACGATCTTTTTGCTGTGCAAACATTAATTTCTTGCGCATTATTCTAAGATCTGTCGATTCTTTGCGAATAATACGTACGCCTCCTCCGCGCATTGAAGTTGATCCTCGCATTCCGCCGCGCGATATAGTGATTCCGCCTCGTGGCCGCACTATGTGGCTGCTTCGAATTGGCCTTCTCGGTGGGCCCATTGAATCATTGCCGGTGATGTGACGCCTGCCAGCGGATCCGTCTCGCCGTCCACGATATGAGTTCACAGTCGAATGGCTACCACGATGATAGGAAGTCGACGTTGGCGGTGAACCACCACGATTGGTGCGACTTGCTGATGTGTCATTGGCTCGGCGATATGCGGCCGGTGTCGACGATGACGATGAATAAGTGGAATTAATTCTTGAATCCTGTGTGTGGCAAAGGGGAGGAAAAGTTTTGTTTTTTGTTTGTTTGTTTTTTGTTTTGCTTTGTAAAGATATAACAAAAGGCGTCGATATAGGGTGTTTTGTATTTGTTGTTCTATTTGGAACGCTTAATTTGATTGTATATTTATTTACTTTATAGATTCGTCATGCTTATCGCCTGTAGCGCAACAACAACTCATTACTCGAATCAATTCGCAAATGAAATTTGCATCTTGATAATATATCGAAGAACAATCATTCTTCCTATTAGGACAAAATAGAAGCGAAGAGGTTGGCGGTTTCTGTGGTTGTTTGAAATGTTAATCAAAAATCAATATCATCTACAAATATATAGCGCGTCTGATTCGGTCACGTTTGTCTCATCCTCGCATTTCTCTCTCTCTCTCTCATTCTGTTTTTTTTTTTTTAATCTGCCTTACTTTTATACTTTTGGGCGCTTTTCGCTCCAGCAGCATGCAGCAGAGTTCGTTTTCTCGTCAGGCAGCAGTGTGCCACTTACATATTTTATAAATACATTTCAAGGAGCAAACAATGTGAAACGAATTGACAAAAACTAACAAATTTATGTTTTATGCATTTTAACAACATTTGGACTTATTCCTATAGAATATAGAACTTTTAACATTTTTCATAACATTAACATTGCTGCACTGCACACACCACACACGTTGGTGCGTTCTTATTTCGCTTTAAATCAATAGACGTGATCGTCGTGCATAATGTGATTACGCTCGCGTGTGTGCATGTGTGCGTTTGTGTGCTTACTGCGAATTGCTATACTGCTACTCTAGGAGTCCGCTCTGTGATCGCAATTTGCATTAATTTTGCATATAGTTTGCTGATTTCGCTCTTTTTATATAATTTTCTATTTAAAACATAATAAAATAATTTCGTTACAAATATAATAACTATGCACAACAAAAAAAATAATAAGTTTTTTAAATACATATTTATTTTTACACCTTTTCCTTTTGTTCTAAAAGTAAACAAGAGAAAATCTCCCGTTTGATGTAAGCTTACCTCTTGCCGCGGACGCTTCCTTTCGACAGAACGGTCCCGAGATGTAGCCTAAGTAGAAATAAAAAAAAAAAACCATAAAAATTAAAAATTTTCATGTAATGTTGGATTAATTCTTTAAAAAAAATTGTGTAGTGCCCGGTGTCACCAAAATATTTAAAAAATTGTCCATCGCAGATACACACGTATATAAAATTTAAAGAAAATCGGGTTAATTTTTTTATAAAATGTTTATAAGGGACGACCCCGAACCCTGGGTCTCCAAAAATCTGTACAAAAAGTGGTGTCCATCGCAGATACACACGTATATAAAATTTGAAGAAAATCGGCCCCAAGGCCCTGAGGCCCCAAATTTTAATAGAAAGTGTTGTCTCTGGAAATACACATATGTGCAAAATTTCAATAAAATCGGGCTTTGGGTTAAAAATTTATCGCGATTCCACGACATACAAACCGACCGACCGACGTGGCCACGGGCACGCGAAGTTAATATAGAATATAGATAATTTAAAAATACAACATTGTTACGAAAAGTAATTAGTAGCGCAGATAATAGAATTCGAATCCAAGATAAATAACAATGTACATACTGCATACTAAAAATAGGCACTGAATTAGAATTAAGCACTTTTGAATAGCATACTTTTAGGCTATAAGATTCGATTATTTGAAATTGAAATGTAACCGCCTGTAAGTTTAAATCGTTATGTACTGGTGAAAAATGTAGTCAAGAGGGGTTTGCCCGGTTTTGGTGAAAGACCTAGATTGTACATACAAGTTTTAGAAGATTACTTATTACATATAAGTATCGTTAGTTGTAAATAAGGGAATAAGGCCACAATTTTCCTGTTTTCTGTCCATAAAATTGGAAGTTTCTGGTAACTTTATCAAACGTGGCGTTTGCTTCATTCATTGTTTAGAATTGCTACCACCTAAGAGAATTGAATTGAAATACAAGGGTTGTTGTAATAAGTGTTTTTGTGTAAATCTCATAGAACGGGGGCACGCAAAGAGGAATATAAAGAGCTCAGAAAATATGAAAAAACAGTTCACCGTCGAAAGAAAGCAGCTTAAGAGAAGAATCTCATCCGTGAACTAGAACAGTACAGAGAGCAAGGACGGCACCTAACGCGAAAGTTCTACAAAAGAGTCCGCGGTATGACGCAATATACTCCGCGTTGCACATACTGCAAAGACAAAGAGCGAAAGAGGAAATCTGTTCGCCGATCTCAAAGGCATCTTAGAGCGATGGGAAGAGCACTTTTATGAGTGGCTAAATAGCCATCTAACACTATGCTGCCGCCATCAAGCAGAGACGAAGTTAACTGAGTGATAAATCGGCTCTAAAATAATAAGGCCGCCCCGCGATCAGATAGTATCCCAGCGGAGCTGATTAAATCAGGAAGTCCCGCAATACACCAAGCAATTAATCAACTAATAGTGCAAGCATTGGAAGAAGAAACGATGCCAGAAGACTGGCGAAGAGGCATCATGTGCTCCTATACATAATAACAAAGTTTATTATGTGGTATAACGTTGTTGTGTACCGCGTATAAGATTTTATCCTTTATCCTTCAAAGACAGGATAGCCCCATACGCTAGTCATCATTGGTCCATATCATTTACTGGCTTACGCAGACGACATCGACACCGTTGGTAGAAACCCCAAGAGCTGTACAGGAAGCTTTCATCCAGATCGAGCAGGCGCCACCAAATCTGGGGCTGCACATAAATGGGAGCAAAACAAAGTACATGGTGGCCACGTCTCCAACATTAGCCTCTCAATTAAAATATTGGATTGCGAATTTGAAATAGTATGGTTAAATTGATTGAATTATCGACTGGCTGGAATATAACTACATTCAGGACAGCACGCATGCACGCATGAAAAGGAAATACATGGGCATCGAGATATACCATGAAGATGCAATAACAGCATTGGCTGTTTCTACAAAATGAGCATTGGAGAACAAAGCGTCCGCTTCTAATGTATTGGCCCTTGGAAAACCTTAAAGAAAAGGCTTTGACTGCATTGTAGACAAAAGAAAAAACAATCGCTTATCACTGATCTCGCGATCAAAACTGTGGAAGTTGTGTGAACATACATATCGAATATGTATTTGAATTTGTTTTTATAAGCGAATGTATTTATATTGCAATTTTTGGTTTAAAGTAGCAAATATGTGTGGATTTTTTCCTTTAAATAACCAACTCTTCCTTTTCTCGTCCTGTACTTATTATATTAGTCCGATCAATTTGTTAATCCGAATGCAATAATTGATTCGGACTAGCGAGACATTCTGTACGGAAAAAACACACCAAAGATGTAAAATTGTGCATCCGATGCAAGTTCTGCATCAGACAAAAAAAAAACCCTAATGAGGATGATGAACAGGTGGAGCTGCCAAAGACATAGATTTTAGGGTTAAGAAAAATTTACATTACGCTTCTGCGTAGTACACATGAGCCCGACATTAATGTACCCAGTTTTCTGTTTCGAATAGCTATCCAACCATAAAGACAGGAAGAAAAACGAAAAATCGATTACACAGAATACAAAAAATTAATTTTGTGTTTTAGACGGAAAAACCTTGAAAAAACTTGCGTAATTTTTATGGTCGATTAAATCAATACGCAAAACAGTAAAACAGGGTTAAATAAAATTATCAAATCTTAAGAAATCACAAAATAGTGTAATTTTCAATTTCTGACTGATTATTACAAATAAAACGAGAAAAAAATTCTTATCCAAAACTTACCCGATACGGTCGCTTATGGCCGCCTTCATGCCGGTTATCATTGTTGTACTTTGGCACAAACTTATCGCGACTCCTAGAATCATAGCTGTTATAGTTAGAATTGTAGCGTGATGTGCCGCCACTGTAGTTATCGCCATAAGCACCAGGACGCCTAGTCGATTGCATACGATTGTAACTTGAGCCATTCGAGCGGTACGAGCCACGTCCGGAACCGGCACCACGAGAATTATAGCCGCGTCCACCACGAACCATTTTGTTTTAACTGAATAAAATTACAATTATTGTAATATGAATTTTTTCATTATTTTTACAAGTAAATAAATGACAAACCTTTTTAAGGTTTTTTCCGCAAAGAACTATATTATTAATTATTAATTATATTAACAATTCTGGAATTTTTACTTTGAACAATTACTGAAGATACTACGCCTCACGAATGAAAAATGGAAATGGCGTCGATTCTGTTCTCGCTTCTCGGTTGTAAGCGAAAAGAAAAATGTCGGCGCAAGAAAAGATATATGTGTCGAATTTGAAGAATTCCGTGTGCTGTGGAGACTTGCAGCAGTTAGCGCCAACCTAACAATGTTTTTATTTTCCGGCTACATATTTGCATAAAGTACGTTTACATTAGTACTTCTCTGACTATCAACATGTTCCACTACACTACAATACAAAAACATTTATTTCACATACGTTTCGAATTGTTGTTAACTTCATACTGAATTTCCTACGGAAAATATAAAATTTTATTAACTTTTGTCCTAAGATTTCTACGATTGTAAAAAACCAACCATGTATCTTTTACCAAACCAAACTCCGATACATAAATAAGTTTTATTACACGAAACTAAACAATTGTTTTTTTTGCATGTCATATCATTTTACTTGTCACTTCCTGTTCCTGTTTTAAATCAGGAATCAAAAATATATATCTTTTTTTTTGTTTTTAGAAATCTGTGTCGGAGCTGAGAGTTTTAATTGGGCAGATCAAACATGAAAGACAAGGTAGTGTTTTAACATTGTTTCGTTACATGTGTTGTTGTTGTAGTTTTTTTAAAAAGCAGAAAGTCGGTCTACAAAACTGTTATACAGCTAAAGCTGCGCATTCAGTTTTACCATCCGCTTTTTTCCATCTTTATTTCTTAGAAAAAAATCGCCATTATTTTTATTCATTTCAGAAGCGCATTAAATTTTAAAATTATATATAATAATTATTGCAATTTAATCTAACAATTATCTAACAATAAAACAATAGTTTTGTGAATTCATCAATTACAATTTCTCACTTTGACTTATTCTAACCTAAAAAATTTTAACTGTCAAATGAAAAAACTAGGTTGGTATTAAAATGCAGGTGCTATTTTATGAATTTCGGCTATTTGTCTTTATGGCCGTGTTCTTTGATGTTGAAGATATCGTAGAAATACTATAAACCCGAGTTCCGAGAGATCTGATAAATCCGATAATTTTTTCTCTGATCAGATCTGTCAAATAAAAAAAAATATCTGCTCTCCTTTTTTTCCCGTGGCTGGCTGGTGGGCAGCATTTATAGTGAAATTCAGAGTAAAAAGATCATATGCGAGAATTATCGAAGCGTAAAAAAACGCTTCAGAGAAAAAAGATTTCTCGGAGAATAAAAAAAAAACACAGATCTGTTTTCTCTCAGTTAAATTATTTCTCCGTTTACTCCGACATAAAAAACACAGCTTATGTTTGTGCCGCATTAATTGTACAGCGGCTGAATTTTTGTCCGCGCCCTAAGTACACACATGAATTCGTGTGCAAGATTTCAAACTTGAGGATTCTGGAGTGTGTTCACTATCTTGTTTTAGTTAACTTGAGTTAACTTAACGCTATTGAAACCAGTTCAGTATATGGACGCAGTAAACTTGAATCAGCGTAGCTTTATGAATTGATATGTGTGCATGGGTAATTTTAACAGAGCAGAATCGTCAACATTTTGCGTTCACTTTCTTACTCTACTCGATGCGAGTCGAGCCAAATCGAACTCTGGGCATAAGAGCAAAGTTTCTCCACCAATTAAAACTCTTGTTTTTTGACAGTTTGTTTGTTAGCATTTCAAAATTATTTTATTGTTCACGATCAACAAGTTAACGTAGTTCAAGTAATTTAAACATTAAGATTCAAAATGCAATTGTATGTCTCCGAAGAAAATGACAGTGTATACATGCTTCAAAATGCAGGTAACTAATTTTTTTTTTTAAATGTTGCAGCGACCTTATTAATTATAACAATATTTAAATTATTCATATTCACTTTATCCATAATAACAATAATAATCTATATAACGGGTGTTTTTTTAAGAGGTTGCCGATTTTTTTTTTGAATAAAACACATATAAAATTATGAAATGACCAAAATTTTTTTTTATTTGGTAGATAATTTTTTGGCATTTAACATTTAAACACAATTTCTGGCATATGGCTACCACGACTATTTTTCACAAATGTCATTCTGGAGGTCCAATTTTCCAGCACTTTTTCAAGCATTTGAGGGCGTATGTCAGCAATGACACGTTGAATATTGGTTTCCAAAGCGTCAATCGATTGAGGTTTATCCACATAAACCAATGACTTCACGTATCCCCACAAAAAGTAATCGAGTGGCGTCAAATCGCACGAACGCGGAGGCCAATTCACCGGACCATTTCTCGAAATAATGTTGTCGTTGAAAGTTTCTTTCAATAAGTCGATTGTTTCACGTGCTGTATGGCAAGTGGCACCATCTTGTTGAAACCACATTTCATCCATATCCATATCTTCAAGATTTGACAACAAAAACTCATTTAACATGGTTCTGTATCGATTTCCATTCACGGTAACGCGTCGTCCTTCCTCATTTTTAAAGAAATATGGACCGATGATCCCACCAGCCCATAGACCGCACCAAACAGTACATTTATCAGGATGCATTGGTAATTCTTGAACGGCGTGTGGATTATCTTTGCTCCAAATGCGACAATTTTGTTTGTTGACGTATCCATTTAACAAAAAATGCGCCTCATCACTGAAGAGAATTTTACGGTAAAAAAATGGATCTTCGTTCAATTGATTTAACGACCAATCACTGAATTCACGGCGCAAACGATGGTCGTGTGGCTTTAATTCTTGCACCAATTGAATTTTGTATGGCACCAAACCCAAATCTTTACGTAAAATTTTCCATAAAGTCGATGGACAAAGTCCAATTTGCTGAGCACGACGACGAATCGATAAATTGTCGTTTTCTTCGACACTGGCCTCAACGACAGCAATATTTTCTTCTGTACGAACTCTTCTCATTCTTGTCGGTGGCTTGGCATCCAAAAGAGTGAATGTAGACCGAAATTTGGTAATTACGTTCTTTATGGTGGTCTCTGACGGACGATTATGTGCACCATAAAATTCACGAAGTGCTCTATAAACATTTTTAATTGAACACTGATTTTGAAAATAAATTTCCACGATTTGAAAACGTTGTTCTGGAGTTAACCTATTCATAATGATTTGCCAAACAATACTGAGTAGAAATGCCACTTTGAGCTGTCAAAACAACTGTCATAAAATAAAACGACATCTATCGGAAAAACAAACCTCCTAAAAAAACACCCTTTATTTGTAAACAAAAAATTATATAATGTAAGCCGACACTAAGATCTAGTGTCGGTAACATTTCAGTAGATTATCGATTTGACAAACAGATTTGCGGCGTCAGAATGTCAGATATTTATCATTATTAGCTCCTTAGAACTTGTGGTCTTGCCTCTTTTGTGGACAGGTTGCTGGTAAATGGTAAAACCAGCCAAACAGCAGGTTTTCACAATTCCAAAGAAGGAATTCGACAATGCAATTGTTTTTGTAAATACGGTAAAATACGGCTTAAAATGCAGCTTATAGCCGTATTTTATTTGCCGAGGAACAACAACAATTGCACTGTCGAATTCCTTCTTTGGAATTGTGAAAACCTGCTGTTTGGCTGGTTTTGACATTCGAATTCCGAACTCGCTCGGCAAATAAAATGCAGCATATATAAATTTGGGGCTATATTTCTTCTTTTTGCAAATACTAGTATCGATTCTATAGTTTTTTGGAAGGCTGGGCTAATCGATGGGTGAAAAGGGATCAGTGGGCGTGTGGTCAGTTGGGGTGAGGCAGCCGGGAAACGCTGAGTATTTGCGCTAGTCTTCTTAATGTATAAAAATGTTTGCTTTGGGTACGTCCGTCTAAAACTTGAGAAACGCCAGACGCCAGACAGATCTGCAGGAAGGTTTCTTTTAGGTTTAATCCCGATAGGTGGCAATTAATGAAGTCGTGGTATTTCAATTTTTCGAATTTATGGTACGATTTGGCTCAAATTCAAATATAACTTAAATATAAATAAGTTTGCTGATAAAATTTAGATCCGCTAAGTGGTGGTGGTACATTTACTGATAGTTGTTCACATCAGTATGGATGTATGTTGGCTATGATTATTAAAATGTTTATAATTATATTGAATTCTTATAGGTGTCGCTGTATTCCTACATAACGAGCAGAACTTTTTTTTTTGTCAAAACCAAAATCCATACATTTCTGTAACTCTTAAGTCTTAAGTTTTCATTGTGAGAGCGCCTTTAATGTTCACCTTGCTGTTATTTTTTTTTGTTGTTTTCTGAACATTAGCAGAGCATGCCCTTCCGCCATTTTAGATTGATTCACTTCCTCTTTTTTGATCGGCAGTTAAAGACGTGAAGACGTTTAGTTAAAAATTCAAACCGAATTGTCCGATGGTTTTTTTTTATAAATAAATTCATTGGCAGCAATACGCGCCTATTTGGTAAATAGAAATAGTGATAATAACTTTGAAACTATTATTTTATTTTTTCAATCGGTCGCTTGTTTTAAAGAATGATTTTCTAATAATAGTGAAGCTGTATGAGATGAGTAACAATTCCTGCTGAAATGTGCACAGTTTTTTGTAAATTGCACTTGTGTACGTTCTCTGCATTCACAAGCTTTTTTAATTGCGTACCATTAAACGGGACTTGAAGCCTAATACCATATATAGGAAACAACCCATATATACTGGCCGAATTCTTGACTATATTGGCAAGAGTAAGGCAGCGGGCCCTTTACACGAAAGATACGCTTTGGACGCCTACGGGGACCAGGCATCTCTGAATTTTCAAGGTTTCAAATGCTCACATTTGCCTTCTTAAGATGAATGGAGATGGAGAAAAATCGGGAGATACCAATGGAAAACTGGAGCGTCCTGAAGAAGAAGGAGCCTATAAATAATAATATGTCCCTGGTGCTGGTGCTCATCAAATAGGAAGGTCATAAGGGTAACATTTCAAGGCATACATGAACTCGAACTAATTTACACACAAACTAAAGTAGGGAGTACATTAGAAGGCTTTGTGTTAAATGCAACCATTGTGTTGTGATGCCAGATTTACCGACACAATGTGGCTCGTCTCAAAACAATAAAACAACTAATGAGGAATTCGGCCGCATTATCCTGCTGAAAAGCGCATACAATATGACTTCTCCAAGGCGGCGGGCGGTAGACGAATATGTACATGGTGTGTTTGCTGTGGATCCGCCTGGTAGCTCATTTACCTTTAAAATTAGGCAAGTCACGCGCCTTTGGTTGCGCACCAGAACCACAACTGCGGACCGACCGCACTACATTCCACATATTACTTATCGCTTGGTGGCACCTGTCACTGACGCCAAATACAACTGCCACAAATAATGTAATTATGTGTACGAGTATTGTGCTAAATCATAAATGTAAAATAAGATCCTTTGAGTGGTTGCGGCAGAAGCAACCAGATGCTTTCGTAAATAGGCGAATTATTATTCCTTGTTCGCAAAGCAAAGCGGACATGATGTCAAGGAGGATACCACAAAACAGTTGGATGGATACGCGTACGGTGAATGAATGCATCATAAAGGATTAAACGAAGATAAGATCTTACGAATCCACATTCCAAAGTTGCTGAGTTACTCTACTCGTGGAATCAACTTGAGTAGCCTTTTCTTCGATTACGAACGGTACAGCATGGGGTGCGTCGACAATAATGTCAGTCACGTCACAGCACACATTCCAGAATTCCACTCATACATGATCGCACAATATAAGCGAACGCCTTACATGCTGAGATTCCGGAATTCTTTTCTTTTTTGCATTTTGTTAGCGTGTCCTGCATGCCTTGACTTGCTTTGCTGTGCTTTGGAGAAATTTTTCTAACATCACACCGTAAACAGCAGTTGGATAGCGTGCTGGTTAAGTGTATGTACTACGAGAAGGAAGGGGACCCACAAGTTTGACTCAGGAAACGATAGACGTTGCCGCAATGGAATGTAAAAGGAATTTTCCGTTAAGAAAATAATAGCCCTAGCGCCGCTTGTCTACAATATGAGTCGGAATTAGATTGAATGTACTACGAGGGTGGTGGGTATGACGGTGCGGTTTTTCAGTTTAGCACAGAGCCACTCTTACTTGGCATTCCAACCAGCCATCCAGCCATCCAAGGCAGTGAGGATTATCATGCAACCTTCATTTCGTATTCAATGTGCGGTGCGAAAAGAAGTCAATGATTTCGCATCCGCATATAGCACTCAGCACTAGGCTAGCGCTGACTACAATTGCAGTAGGTGGTGGTAGGGAAGCGTTCAGCATCAGAGGAAAGTACAGCAACAACTTGAAGAAAACTGATGCGCACAATCCTTATTAAAATGTCAGTTTTGGTTCGTTTTGATAGTGAAGATGCCGGAACAACGTCAAACTATTCGAAAAGATTCTACTCAAAAGTGTGGCTGCTGATGTGCGCTGGATGGTGCTGCTGGGATACCATGTAACGTCGGTGTAATATCCTCAATATTGAATAGCTACTCCTTCGACTTCACTTAACACTTCTTCGAATCTGATGAGAGAGTGAGTGTTCGTGCTCTAGATGCTGATGTATCCTTCATACTTATTAGGTCAAAAGTTGTTTGAAGTTTTGCAAATGGGATGCTCAGAGAACTCTGTGATTTATTTTGAAACGTTTTGCTGCCTGCTGTGAATAAAAGCCGATGGACAGAAATCCCAGAGGATAAAATACATCAGATTTTTATCTGCAAGCCATCAATGAATATGCCGGGACTATCAGAAAATATATTTGGAGTCAATCACAAAAGGAATCGTTTTATAGCCGTATAACCGGGCGATATAGATTCAATTGATTTGTTGTCTTGTTTGTTTGTTATTGAAAGCGATTGATCTAAAAAATTAAGCAAAAAGTGTAGGGAACGAAATTTTTGCGATAGAATTTTGCCCACATAAAACGAACGCCATGCAATTTTCTTAAAGTACACATTTATTAAACTAAAAAAGACAAATATATTAGCCACTACAGGGCCATCAAAAGTTTTCGATAGCGCCAGGAAAAATCAATCACCAGACATTGGTTCGACCGATGACTCTCGACTACAGGCAACAAATGCAGCTCGCAGATCTCGTACCACTGATCTCGTACCACTTTTGCGAGATCAGAAAACAATAGAAGGAGGCCTTACCAACTCACACATGGCAATGAGCAGCACGGAAAGTGCTGGAAAATTTAGCTGTCACAAAAAGCATTATGTTGCAGATTTAACTACCGACCGTTGGGAATCGGCAACATATAAAACAAAACAAACAACATCAAACAATACAAATAGAAAACTACCCTGCATAGCAACAATGGTTTCCCAAGCTTTTTAATCGATTACCAGGGTATAAGGGGCATGCAGCCCTGTTTTTTTTAACTGGTTGGTTGGTTGGTAATTCCAGATAAAATTTGTCTTGTCGTAACTAAATGGTTCAATAGTACCTACCTTGCCATTTCCGGTGAAGCTAAACGCTGCGACATTTTTGTAAGGCCCTAACTTAATGGTTCAAGAGTATACCTACCTTACAATTAACGCTGAGGATAGCCGCTGCCGTATCGCTTTTATATTCTTATATCACATCACTACGACATCACGCGTTGCCACAGGCATCGCTACGACATCACTTAACAACATACATGGTGCTCTATCATATACGCACCTCAAGGAGCTTCGATCATAACTTTAAGTGAAATTTGTATAGTATCGAAAATTTGAAATGATAATTTGAAGAAACAATAAAAAAAGAACTCTAATTTCTAAGATCCCATACAAATAAATTGTTTTGTTGTAACGACTCTTAAAAATAAGAACCGTCTTCACAATAAGGATTACCCTGTCATCATTGGACGATACCAGTGTGGCTTCAAATCCAGGCAAATCAACAACTGATCAGATTTGCACCCTTAGGCAGAGTTTCTCTCTAGAGTTTCAAAACTCACTACGCTATCTTTTTATAAACTTTAAAGCCGCCTATTATAGCATAGTCAGAGTAGAACTTTATAATGCCATGAGAGAATTCGACATGCCAAATAAACTGACACGACTATGTAGGTTGACCATGACCAATGTTATAAGCCAAGTAAAAATATCCTGCTCCGACAAGGGGATGGACTGGCCTGCGTCCTCTTCTACCTGGCGTTGGAGAAGTGATCGGAGACTCTGACGTAACGGCGAGCGGAACAAACCTGTATAAGTCCATTCAGATACTGGCGTACGCAGACGATATTGACATATCGTTGGTAAAACCCCAAGAGCTGTACAGGAAGCTTTCATCGAGATCTAGCGGACCGCACAAAATATGGGGCTGCACATAAATGAGAGAAAAACAAAGTATATGGTGGCCACGTCTGCGAGCCGAAGATCCAATATTGGTCCCTCAATTCAAAAAGTGGAGCGCGAATTTGAAGTATTGCAATCCTTTAACTATCTCGGGTCAACTGTAGCAGCCGATTAGAGCATGGAACCAGAAATACGCGCACGGTTCCTTAATGCCAACAAAGCCTACTATAGTCAGTCAAGACTCTTCAAATCCATAACATACGTTCAAGCTGCTGGTATATAAGACAATGGTCATACCAGTACTTACATATGGATCCGAGACTTGGGTGATTAGCAAAAAGGCATTCTGCCCTCTTAGCTGCGTTCGAGAGAAAAGTCTTACGGAGAGTTGTTGGCCCCGTATGTGTGAGAAAGGACGATTCCGGAGAAAGAGGAGATCAACAAGCGTTACCGCGATGTCGACATCGTGAAGAGAATTAAGGTCGGTAGGCTCCGTTGGGCAGGACACCTAGCTCGCATGAGCGAAGAGGACCCTGCTCGGAAAGTCCTTTACGGTAGAATTTATGAAACATGACAGCGAGGTCGGCCAAGCCTAGCCTGGAAGGATGACGCCCAGAGTTTAGGGATGCAAAACTGCATGACATCGGCTCAAAATCGGAACCGGTGGTGAGACTTTTTGCGGGAGGCCAGGACCGGACCCCGGATGTAGAGCCAAATATGATGATGATGATGATCAAGTACTTATCTCAGAGCACTGCATTCCGGAGCAATCTCAGCGATATTTTGACGGAAAGTTGTAGTTGGAGAGAGCAAAACGGAGGAAAACCCATCCGACTTTTGCAATATAATTGAAACTAACATCGATTGCCTTCAGTATCGCGGACTTATAGAGTGCAGTTGAGAAAGTACAAGATCACATCAGTCGTAGAAGGCCATGGTAATAATGAATATGAATTTTACTTTTAATATTAAGCTTCTTATTAATTTCTTTCAAATCACTTTAAGGACTTTTAATAGGACTCTACGATTTTGACGTGACAACGTCTCACTACAAGGTATAAGGGGGTGCATGTTCAAAAAGTTAAATGTTACATGTCCCACTGTTGTGGTCACTGTTAATGCTCACACTGTTAAATGTCCCACTTTTAAATGTCAGTACTTTGGGAACTAAGCCATTTCCCAAGAGATTCGCGTGAAATTCGGAATGTAGGACTAAGATGTGACTATAAGACTTGTTCCTATGGAAGTTCTGGAATATGATTATTATGGTCTGGAATTTCTGGAGCAAATCAATTTCTCAAGCGATTCGGATGAAATTCGGAATGTAGGACTAAGATGCGACTATAAGACTTGTTCCTATGGAAATTCTGGGATCAGGCCAATAGGGTCTGGGATTTTTGGAACCAAGCCAATTCTCAAGGGATTCGTATAAAACTCGGAATGTAGGACTAATATGTGACTATAAGACTTGTTCCTATGGAAGTTCTGGGATCTGGCCAATAGGGTCTGGGATTTTTGGAACCAAGCCAATTCTCAAGGGATTCGTATGAAACTCGGAATGTAGGACTAATATGTGACTATAAGACTTGTTCCTATGGAAATTCTGGAATGGTCTGGAATTTCTGGAGCAAATCAATTTCTCAAGCGATTCGGATGAAATTCGGAATGTAGGACTAAGATGCGACTATAAGACTTATTCCTATGGATCTGGCCAACAGGGTCTGGGATTTTTGGTACCAAGCCATTTCTCAAGGGATTTGTGTCTTTTAATTTAATCGTAATATTGGCCACAACGTCAAAGAATTTCACTCCAACCCAACAATCCCATAGACAACAATATCTTTGTTTTCTTTTCTTTCGTCCTGGACAGACGTTGTCACGCTCAAAACCCACGGCCGTGTCTTCGACACAGCCTACCCTGCTCTTTTTTCATAGCAGATCAAATGTGGATTCAATACTTGGCCGCCAGTAACGAGAAGTGTGTAAAATGCCAGCCAGCGGGGATATCCAATTTTCGACTGACAAATCATATTAACGGTAAACATAATTTGTAATTTTTGCCAAATATTTACATTTTTGTAACTTAAAAAAAAAATCAGAGAAGCTTCTATAAAAAACACCACATCATTAGGACGCCGTAATTCGCTTGTACTCGTAGTTGTTAGATTGACGCCACGTATGTACACACGAACGCAGAGGAACTATGGAGGGTTGCTCAAAAGGTGGACGGACGGCACAATCTCAAATTACGATTCCTATCCTTCCCTGCTCATCATCTGATGTTATTTGATGGAAAACGAAAATTCAATTTACGTACAAGTACACCAAAGTTTTCGCCACATTTCTTCGGAGTAAAAAGTGTAAACAGTTTTTCTTTCGTTCTTGTTGTTGTTGCAGATTACTCCAAGAAACATAGCAGATCACCATCATCATCATCATCATCATTATATCCGCATCGAGGAAAAATATAAAAAGAAAGATGAAAAGCATTTACCTAGCGAAGCACGATTACTTTGTCAGCCGTCAGATCAGAAATTGGTGTCTCGAAGACGATTCCCAAGCAGAAAAGCTGAGGTAAAAGTTATTACCCCTTCCAAGTTGAGAATTCAACAGGAATCCTGCTGCTGCGTCTCTTTATCTAGTTGATGTTCTTTCTTTGCTTCTTCCGTTCCGTTCAACAAATCGGAAATGATTATCCTTAAATTTGTTTGAATTACCGCTTAAGACGGTGATGGCTGACGGTCGCGGTGACTAACGAATTTCGGTTGAACGATTTCACTCGATAAATTAACCTTGAATCCTTGCGGTGGCGGTGGTATGGTTTGTCTTTCTGTCGTACATACGACTAGCCGTGTCTTCGTCGTGTGTGCATTTTAAACTTTGGGAAAGTTCGTCCTGAATTCACAACTTGCATTTAAATTCGTGACAAACACAATTAAGTGGCAAGGATGTGTGTGTTGGTGTTGGAAATTCTAAGATTTGTTTAATTTATCAAGGTAATTAAGCTTTGATGAAGGGAATTTAATTTACTCCATCCAATGTCGCCCGGTGTGATTTCATTGCTTTTAATTGGAATAAGGAAATTTACAAACGCATTACGGTATTCGTGGTTTGTTTATTTTCCCAACAGTATGCTTGTGTTGTTCGTCATACTGTCGCGTCGTCTTATTCTGTTTGTTGCGACAAGTGACGAATATTTACATAGGACTTATGTTCTGAATCCTAATTTGGTGAGTTAACCGAAGAGTTGTCTCTTGAGCTTTCTTTGACTTTGATTCAAATTTATCTGCCTGTTTGTCGAGTCAAACTTTTGGAGTTTTTCAATTGGGGCGCCTCATTTTTGCAATCGCATTTCTCTGATATACATGTGAATTTAGTTGGGGTTTGATCGCTTACCTTCTTTCTTTCGTTTACTCCGCGGGGGAGCATAGGGCTTCTACAAACGCCCGCCAACGAACCCGATTTATCGCCTGAGGTTTCAAGAGACGGCACTCTGTCCCCTGAGATCTTGCTTCCTCTTCTATTTTCCTTTTCCATGTTCTGCTAGGAAGGCCAATTCTGCGGCTTCCTTGTGGATTCCAGTCAAGCGCTAGTTTCGTAATATCGTCCGCTGGCTTTCTCAAAGTGTGACCAATCCAGCTTTATTTTCGTCGTCTGATGGTGATCGCGATTGCTTCCTGCTGCGTTACTCTTCGCAAGTCTTGATTGGTAATAATATCCGGCAATCTTATTCTCAGTATCCGCCTTAAGCACTTGTTGACGAAGACTTCGAGGCAGGTCGCAATTGACTCTGTTACTTTCCACGTTTCTCAGCCATACAAGAGTACTGAGAGAACGTTAGGTCTGAAGATCTTTAGCTTTAGATTCCGGGAGATTTGCGAGGAATTCCAGATATTATTTAGCATACTATAGGAGTGTCGCGCCTTGTTTACACGAGAGCACACATCCGAGTCAGCACCACAATTTTTGACATACAGCTGCCCAAATAACAAAACTTATCGACTTCCGACACCAGAGTCCGTCAATCGAGAGTTCACATGTTCCACTAGCGTAAATGCGAAGTAGTTTTGTTTTCGGCACATTCATTTTTAAGCCCACTTTGTTAGCGTGGAGTTCTAGTGAGTTTAATCTTCGCTCCATGTCACCTAGCAATTAAGATAGGAGACAGATATCATCGGCATAGTCTAGGTCTTCTAGGCGGTGAAAAACTTTCCATGGCAAACCCGATGGAGTACGGGTTAATATTTTCATCACCCAGTCGATGACAATTGTGAAAAGCAATGGTGAGAGGGTGCAACCTTGCTTGACTCCCATGGTGATGTTGAAAGGGGAGCCAAGATCACCGTTATGAATGACGCGGCATGTTTAGTTGCGGTACAGATCCTTGATGATGTTGATGAGTCTTGTCCGGAACACCATAGCTATACAAAAACTGCCACATCATGTTTCGGCCCACGCTATCAAAAGTGCGTTTAAAATCTACGAACACCATATACAGAGGATAGCGATACTCAACTGACTGTTCAATGATTATACACAGGGTGTTAATTTGATCAGTACAAGAACGGTTTGGGCGAAATCCTGCTTGTTTATTTCTCAAAATTGGCTCTAACGCATTCCGTAAGCGCCTAGCTATTGTAGATGAGATCACTTTGTTTATGGTGTTTAGCAGGGTAATTCGTCTCCAGTTTTCGCCATTGCTCAAATCCGATAAACTAATAGCTATTATTAAAACAACCTATGATGGCTCTAAATGTCATGTGCTGCTAAGAGAAAGGCTGTCAGTGGAATTCGAGATCCTAAGTGGGGTACGACAAGGTTGCATTCTATCGCCGATACTTTTTTTGTTGGTGATTAGCGATGTACTTCGCGCAGCTTTATCTGCTGGAAACGGAGGAATTCGTTGGACCCTAACATCTCAACTCAAACATCTGGACTACGCTGACAAAGTTTGTTTACTCTCACACAGAATTATGGAGCTGCACCAAATGACAACAAATGTGGAGAGGGAGGCAAATGTTGCGGGTTTGAAGATTAATACTGCCAAAACAAAAATCATCAACCTCGGCACTAACTCAGTAACTTCAGTTAACATTGCTGGACAGCCGGTAGAGAGAGTAGAGAGTTTCCAATATCTTGGGAGTATTGTCTCGACCGAAGGTGGAACCGAACAGGACATTGTCAACCGAATCGGCAAAGCAAAATCGGTGTTTGGAATGATGTCCATGATATGGCGAAGCAATGCGATCAGCTTAAACACCAAGCTGCGACTGTTCCGATCAAATGTTGAATATGTGATGTTATATGGGTGCAGCACTTAGAAGAAGTGACCGCTACTATCACAAATACATTACAAACGTTCGTAAATAGGTGCCTACGGAACCTCTAAGGGTTTTCTTGCCTAACCGTATCTCTAACGAACATCTTTACCAAAGAACGGGTCAGGAACCAATAGGCACAACCATCCAACGACGAAAGTGGCAGTGGATTGGTCATACACTCCGAACAGGCGACAGTTCCATTGCAATGGAATGGAACCCTTTATCTCAGGATGGTAGAAGAACGGGTCGACCGAGAAATATATGGTGCAGAACAGTTGAGAAGGAGTCACGGCAATTGGGGAAGAGTTGGAGAGAGCTGAAGCTCATTGCCAGAAACCCCACGCGATGGCGCGTAGTCGTTGTAGTACCAACAAGAGGATATAGGACATAAGTAAAAGTAAGTAACTGGAATGTCATTATAAATAAGCGTTGGAATCGACGACGTGGCTTTGTTTTGATCACGAATGGCCTTAATTTTTGGTCGTAGGCAAATTTGACTGCCCGAAGTTGGGCACGGCCATAATTTCGAAAGCATACCTTTCTAATCCTAGAAGCCTCTTTACAGCTCCAGTCATACTATCCGTATTACTTTGGTTTGACAGACTTATTCCTGAAAGGGATAGTCTTTCATACCAATTAGGATGATGTTTGTGATTGCATCAGCGGCGGTATCTACGTTGCTATCGTAAAGCAACAGCGACCAGTTAATACTTTCAAAGAAGTTGTTAAGGCCGTCCCAATTGGATTTCTCTAATTGCGTGGTGTATTAACGAGAAATTAGCTGATAATACACCATGGACTGACGAGCCTAGAGGCGATGCGATAATATATTGACGGTGTACTGATCAGGATGAGAAAAATAAAAGCATTTTGTAAACTTCCGAGGATAGAAACTTTTCAAACCACCATCGTACAGCGATATTTAAAATTGAATTTATCTTTAGCCTCGTATCTTCGCAGATAAAAATTGATTATTTCACAATTTGTAGGTACAAATTGCCAGATTTAAAGTCTCTTTAAATCCATACTTTATTGCTGTTTGTTGCCAAAATAAGAGCCTGCTGCTGTTAATGGATTAAATATTTCAGAATTAACCAAATTTCACATCTCTTTTTGTCATGTCATCACGATATGTGAAAATGTTGATAACGCGAACTCACAATGGCACTTCATGCACCAACAACATCATAACGACCATCGCCCAGGCGAACAACAAAGGACGGCGTGCATCCTTATCGCCAATGGTGGTAAATACATATACGTATTTATAAGAAGCCATCATTCCTATCCAAAAAAGGAACATCTCCATATGTGTGCGCGTGTCAGTGCCAGCGTTTGAGTGTGTGCGTTCTCTGATGTGACATATAGAGCCGCGAACCAAATAAAAATTAGTGCTCCCGCTTTGACCTATTTCTCAACCATCGGATGTGTGTGCACTTTTGCTGCCATTTTCGGCGACACATCTCCAACGTCATACGGACATCCGTGCCGTGTTTAACTGTACAATGGAAAAACAAAATATTCATACATACGCATATACATACATAAATGTATATTTCTATACTGGTAATGTGGAGCGATTGTATAACGAACATACGTCAACTATGCGAAAATAGCCAAATAGCCCAAAGCCAATGCAGCCGCATCAATTTGGGGTGTCGTCGCGTCACATTGTGGTAGACCCCCCATCTACTTCATCAGGCGAAACTATATACGCTTGAATGTGTGTATACGGGTATATTGTATAAAAAACAACAAAACAACAAAAACAACGTATAATCGCACAAGCGATAAAGCAAAAACAAAAACTAAACCCGAAGAGAGAGTTATTGCCAATTTGCACAGCACAAGTCATTCCAAACAAAGCCAAACTTCGTCATATTGGGTGAGGGGGAACGACGCTATAAAGTTACTGCTGCTCAAAGAAACTCAGGTGCATTCATACAAGCTGATAATATGTACGAATACCCCCAGCCTACTCACTCAATTCTTACTTAATGTTAACAGTAAAACCTGTCTAAGCCGACTTTATTTGGATTGTTTGTTATTATTATTCTTTTAGTATACTTTTTGGAGCAATTTGTTTACCCAACTTGAAGACATTTCTGAAAGGGCGGATCAAACATTGGTCCCTCAATTCAATTTAAATGGTATAATTGATATTTAAGTGCAGAAGCAGCCCATTAACTAATAAACGGGCCCCTAGTTTATATTATTTAATTTAATGTCAATTGTCACAACGACAATATTTCTCCATCCTCATTAGCATTCACGAAAAACATTGCATAACTTTAGGCTTGTGTTCGTTGTACGTGCGTGCATGCGTTAGCGATGCTTGCTAAGGAGTTTGTAATGGCTTTATATTCTATTCGGTTTTATATTTGAACCATCTAGCAATCATCACGATATATTGTTATATAGTTTTGTATACAGGTTCCAAAAATATAATTTTTTTTATAATATATACTACCTGTTCCTTGACGTTTCGCTAACCGCACAATGGCTGATATTTTACACTCCCCCCAGGGATGTTTAATGGTGCATGTACTATAGCCTATAATCAAGAAATACGACAAAACTTACTTTAAAATATATGTTTGTATAAAATGAAATAACTTATAACCAAATTAACGATGACAAATGAGCGCCACCTACCGGTTCAAAAAAAAATATAAATTTACCGGAGTACCAAATGAACATATGTTTTGTTACCAACGTTTTTATGGATTACAAAAACAAATTTTCAAAAATATCTCGGCTCTAGCGCCACCTACTGGGCTTAAAACTGAGAAAAAAAGGAACAGCTAGTTCTTTTTCTACGTATATTATATGCTTATTGCACCGGTATTAAAAATTATCCTAATGTCTTTATTGCAATCTGACTTTTGACCACAGCATAGTTTTACGGCAATAGTAAAAGTGATGGATGACATAAGTAACTTGTATGTCGCTTATCAAATTACTATGGATTTCTCCAAACACTTTGACAAAATAAATCATGATAAATGATCTGTGATAAACTTTGGAATAACTCTAGTTTTGGAGGTAATTCTGTAAAGCCTTTAAAATAGGTATCAAAATACTCATCGGTGATTCTTACTCTACCTGCATCCAACTTAAGTTCGGTGTGCCACAAGACTGTGTTTTAGGATCGAAATTATTCTCCATTTATATTAACGATTTACCATCATCATTATCATCATATTTGGCTATACAACCACAAAAAATCTCTTCACCGGTCCCGATTTCAAGCCGATGTCATCCAATTTGGTATCCATAAACTCTGGTCGTCATAGTCTACGCCAACCCTCCAGTACAGTTTGGCCGGCCGGCATCGCTGTCGTGTCCCATAAATCCTATCGCAAAAGACTTTCCCAGCTGGATCCTCTTCACTCATGCGAGCTAGATATCCTGCGCCCCCCGGAGTCTAACGAGCTTAATTCTCCTCATTGTTTCCCTGAATTTCCCAATTTTCCAGGTTTCTATAATCATTCCTGGACTATTACGAACATTTTATAAGAAAAATTAGCCAAATTGGTCCACCGGCTTAACCGTGAAAAGGTAACAGACAGACAGAGTTACTTTCACATTTATAATATAAGTAAAGAAGGTTAGGAGGTAATGATAAGTATATAGATTACTGGGCCTAAATAAATTCAATGTTTTTTTTTGTAAGTTCTTAATTCTATTACAATTCAATACAATGCTTATTCTAATGCGAGTATGTACAGTGCGATTTCGTACCAATATTAATAAAGACAGAATATGTTTAATAGACGCCGAAACAAAAATATTACGGCTTAGGTAGGTCACGCACGAAGCATTTTGCGGTGATTCTAAATGTCACAGGTTCAACAAGTCGCTTTTTAAACAAGCCAACTGTAATCCTGAAAAAAACAATCCATACAAATTTAAATTTTTCATTAAAATTCTTTAACAACCTAATTATGCACCTAAGAGTAATCCACTATAAAGGCTGACAAATAAAAAAAACATGTGAAGCACTGCATACTTTTGTGGTTCAAATCGTAAAGCATCTCTGCACACAGTAATTATAAATAATATGGCGTGATCTGATGCCGCTATGTGGCATCACAGTTAAAATTTTTGTATTGGAGCCCCCCGACCTCGGGCCCGATCATTACAAATTTTTACATAAAGTATTGTTACCGGAAATACCCTTGTGTGCAAAGTTTCAACAAAATTGGGCTTAGGAAAGTGGGTTAAAAATTGTTCCCAAAATGCCACCACCAAACGAACGAACTATAGAACGATGACGACTCGAAGTTAATATATAGGTTATTATAATAAGAAAAGACAAAAAAATTGAGATAGATATATTATTTTTCGGACATCAACCTCTTCAGCTTGTAAATAGTACACCTTAGACATGTTCTACTGTAGTTTGTTACTAATAGGCCTCTGCAAGATATGTAATATACATATGTGTGTCTGCGTGTTTAATTAATCGTAACAATTATAACAGTATAATCGATGGAAATAGCCGTTATTAGTAGTGCGTAATTTGTAGGCCCCAGTAGAAATATTGTAGGAATTATGGGAGATTTGCATCGGTCGCTTTTGGGAGCACAAAGTGCTCTCTTTGCGTATTAAGCCGGCTTTTCTGTTGTATTGCACCCTCGATAATGTTGGTTGGTCAAGCAATGTGGTTAATTCTCATAGAGAATTTTCGAAAATACTCAGCCCATATTATTACCGTACGAATACGCACATATCGGCCGGCGTACGTGGGAGAATTCTTTATCGAATTGTTCCTTGCCAGTACCAACAGTTTCCTGTTCCTGTGCCCTGTGTGTTACAGCTTGCCAATTACAAGTTTTTTGTTTGATTTTGTTTTCACCCCCTGGCTTTTTTCTGCAGCGCATTGTAACCAGGTTTCAAATCGAGCCAACGCCCCAACGAGCGCACAATACAATTTTATTTAAAATCAGGGAAATTCTGTTTTCGGGATATGAATGCATAACTATAGGCGGCAGGATTGCGTACGATGTGTGTGCTGCCTATGCCGCCGAGGAGTGTGTATCCGAAGCAAAAATGCGAATTCAATGCCCGACACACACACACACACATGACAGGATATAAAGGGAGAAAGAGAGAGAAAGATAGAAAAAGAGAGAGAAAGAGATAGAAAAGGATAAAGCGAAAAGCCTACAGGACGTATACGTATACAATACCACATACGATGCTGTGCTGCCGTCCCAAAAAATCCGTGTGTTTGGTTATTGGAAGGGTTTAAATGTGGGGAAGATGGGTCTTTTATGATTTTATTCCTGCTGGTTTCTACCCAGCTGCTCCTGCGTTATTTACCCATTGCGTATCATAACTTATAAGGAAGCCTCAATACGTCGTAAGGTCGGTTGGTCGGTTGGTCAGTCGATCACAATGGTCGTCCGTCCGTACGTCCGACCGTTTGTCATTTCCTGTTCAGCCTGCTAGTGTCGATTCCTGGGAATTTTGCTATGCGTTGTTGTTGTTGTAGTTGTTGTTTGTGCTACTGCTGCTGCTACTGCTGGATTTACGCATGTAGGTCAATATTGATTCTTTCACTCAAACTATAATCACATATGCGCTCCATTAATATTTGGTCATTTACGAGCGGGCGACGGCTATTGCTGTAGTGTGTGTTGTCTTGTGTCTATATGTGTACATGTGTGTACACGCGTATGAAATATCATTAGCTTTGGGGTAGGTAGGGATACATTTTTCCTTATGATATTATGTCTAATTTATTGGGATATTGTTTTGTCGTTTCAAGTCTATCGAAGTGCTGTCGTCATTGGAAAATGATTCAGTCGATTTTACTTAACGAGACGTTTAGACAGACAATATTTGTTTTGTGGTTGTGTAAGGCGTCTCCTTTTAATTAAAATTTTACTTTACCACAATCCTATGAAAGTGAGGGAATTGTAGCTTTAATTTGGCAAGTTGAGAATATGCTTTTGTCTCATTATTGGCTGACCTTCAATTTTGCCATTTGCTACTAAATCGTAAGGTCGGTTTGGGTGGGTTGGCTGAAAATATAATTGCCGTTGCCTGTTTGTTTGTCTGTATGGATATAAAGCTTTTACGTCGCCTCATCCCGCTTAAATCGCTGTATGTATCGAAGCCATTTACACCATATGATCGTTTGGTGCTCCGAAACGTTAAAATTTTTTTTGGACCTGATAGGTGGCGCTGTAGTCGATATATTAACTAAAATTTGTGTTTATGGTTGGGTTTGGTTCATATTCACATCATATTTATGTTCGTTTGGTGCACCAATAAGTTTCGGTTTTTTTTTAGATGACGCTGAAAATTTGTGTTTATGGTTGGATTTGGTTCATATTCAATCCATATGTTTGTTTGGTGCTCCGATAAGTTTATGTTTTTTTTGATCCGTTAGGTAGCGCTGAAGTGTTTACGGTTGGATTTGGTTCATACTCACACAGTATCTTCCTTTGGTGCTCCGATAAGTTTATCTTCTTGAGAAGTTGGACAACTGCCTTTGTTCAGCCTATACCCAAAAAACGCGAGCCGTCTTCTCCTTCTTCGTACCGACCCATAGCACTTACATCAATTCTTTCCAAGATTATGGAAACGCTGATCAATTTTAAGCTCATGAAAAATCTTGAAACCATCGAAATCCTTAGTGACCGGTAGAACGGATATCGTGGGCAACGTTCTACTGGTGATTTGATGGTATATTTCAACGATATTTCTAAGGCATTTGACAGAGTTAGGCATAAAGCTCTTCTGTCAAAAATGTGTGCTTATGTAGTTGATGATAAACTGGTTCGCTGGATTAGAAGCTTTCATTTGGACTGCTCAATATAAGTTGTATTGGAAGGTTTCAAGTCTAAAGTACATTTCTTAAATGCTGGCGTTCCCCAGGGCTCTGTTTTGTCCCCGACACTCTTTCCCTTTCTTATTAATGATCTCTTATCTTTAACTTCTAATCCAATTCACTTTTTCGCTTAAGACAGCCCTCTCAGCTTCTCATATAAATTTGAGGAACGTCCCTCCACTTCTCATGTGGAACTCAAACACCTACGTATTTTAAGCACGTTAAATTCAGACCTAGACAGCATAATACAATGGGGAGACAACAATCGAGTAGAATTTAACCCGTACAAAACCCAATGCGGTTTCCTGTCGTCTAAGCGAATTCTAAATCCCATGTCATTATCCATGAATGGCACTTGAATCGAGGAAACTAAAAAACTCGCAATTCTCGGTACGTTCGTTAACGACAATCTGGTCTGGTGTACTTAAAACTACCTTGCACCAGCTGTATAGAATTCAAAACCGCGCGATAAAACTTATTATTGATGTTAATATAGCGAAATCAATAGATTCGCTCGAACACCGCAGGAACTTTTCCTGCTTGTCACTGTTTTATCGTTTCTTCTACCACCGTTGCTCAAGAGAAATAGCCAGTTGCATTCCCTTGAATTCGACCGCAATACTCGTGACGCTCTAAATTCTCATCAGTTTACCCTCAAGCCCATCTTTGGACGCACAGTATTGTTCAGGGATTCGCTCTTCAGCCGTACAACACGTATGTGGAATGCTCTGCCAAGCTCTGTCCTCACACATCGCTATGATCCACGGACATTCAAATCATAAGCTCATAGACATCTTCTCTTTTCTCCTCCTTTTCCTTAACGCCCCCGCACCGGAAGTTCCTCAAACTTTTATGAGAAGGTGAGAATGCTTTCGTTAGCGAAAGAGTTAGTTTGATTAGAAGTAATGGACATGAGATCATTAATAAAAATTGGAACAAGTGTTGGACACAAAACAGAGCCCTGTGGAATGGCAGCATTTATGTGATGATTTTTTTTCATTTGATAATTGATCAGCGTTTCCATGACCTTGGTAAGAATGGATATAAGTCCTATGGGTCGGTACGATGAAGGAGACGACGGCTCGTCCTTTTTGGGTATAGGCTGGAGAATGGTTGTCTTCTAACTTTTCAGGAAGAATCCAGAGGAATAGAGTAGGTTGAAAAGTTTACGGAATTGTAATGCCAACTTGGAAGTAAAACTCTTAAGAGCTAATTGGATAATACCATCTGGCATAGCGGTTTTGTGGGTGTTGCGATCGTTTAAAACTATAGCAACTTCACGAGTACGAATATAGATCTGTTCCATAGAGTGTTCAATATTTAATATACACACTCTGTAGATTTTTGGCTAAATTTATGGTCGTAAGTGAATTTGACTCGCCGAAGGTGGACACTGCAAATATTTCTGGTTCGTTTGCAATTATCTCAATTTTCTTTAGTAGGATTACGATATAATTTCTAATAGCACTGTCTAGTCTTAAGCGTATGGCAAAAACAAAAAATTGTCAGACCAGTTATCACGTATGTGGTCATCATATGGTGAACGGACAACGGTAATTAAGCTTCAGAAGCTACACAGAATTTCCTGTCTAGGTTCAACGAGTGCCATCCGCACCTGCACTATGACTGCATTAGAAGCTATTGTCAGTTTCAATGTTCATTAGAGAGACGGCCGCTAGATGCACTATTAAGCTGTAACTGGAATATGGGTACAAACCAGGTGACTACGTGGGACACCTGAAAATTATTGACTCAATTCTTGAACTATCCTGGACATCATAGCCCGTAAGTATCGTTTCGGCAGGTTGTTTGAGGTAAAATTATTAGACCCAGCAATCTGGTCTAATGGTGCTCCAGCACTGAACAAAAAAGGTCTGGTCTGGTACACAGAGGGATCGAAGACGGATTCTGGAGTGGGAGCTGGAGTATTAGGACCCAACACCAAGTCTCAATACCAATTGGTAAGAGTCCCACTGTTTTTCAAGCGGAACTCCATGCCATTTAGGTCTGCGCTAGGATACACCTTAGTAAGAGTAATTTAGGCGCTACGATTTATATCTTTTCAGATATTTAGGCTTGACTGAAAGCGCTACCCAAGTAACAATTTCAAGCAAACTATTCTCTGAATTTGCGAAAAGTAGTTGCCTAATAGCAAAATTTGCGAAATTCTGAGAGCTGTTATTTAGCAAAACAGTAGGTATTCCGAAGAAAGTGGAGGTCGAAAACCTTCTTATCAGCTTCTTAGGAGCAATAAATTTGCAACTAAGCAAATTAGTTTGCTAACGCTGTATTTTGCGTAATTGCTGAATCAGAGAAAAATTTGCTAAGCTTTTTCAAAAAATCAAAGAAAAGTTTGCTAAATTTTTTTCGAAAAATCAGAGAAAACCCTGCTTCAATTTTTTCGAAAAACCAGAGAAAATTTTGCTAATTTTTTTTTGAGAAATCATTAAGACTATTTTTTAGCAAAACAGTAGGTATTCAGAAGAAAGTGGAGGTCGAAAACCTTCTGATCAGCTTCTTAGGAGCAATAAATTTGCATCTAAGCAAGTTAGTTTGCTAACGCTGTATTTTGCGTAATTGCTGAATCAGAGAAAAATTTGCTAAGATTTTTCAAAAAATCAAAGAAAAGTTTGCTAAATTTTTTCGAAAAATCAGAGAAAATTTTGCTAATTTTTTTTTGAGAAATCATTAAGACTATTTTTTAGCAAAACAGTAGGTATTCCGAAGAAAGTGGAGGTCGAAAACCTTCTTATCAGCTTCTTAGGAGCAATAAATTTGCATCTAAGCAAGTTAGTTTGCTAACGCTGTATTTTGCGTAATTGCTGAATCAGAGAAAAATTTGCTAAGATTTTTCAAAAAATCAAAGAAAAGTTTGCTAAATTTTTTTCGAAAAATCAGAGAAAACTTTGCTTAAATTTTTTCGAAAAACCAGAGAAAATTTTGCTAATTTTTTTTTTGAGAAATCATTAAGACTATTTTTTAGCAAAACAGTAGGTATTCAGAAGAAAGTGGAGGTCGAAAACCTTCTGATCAGCTTCTTAGGAGCAATAAATTTGCATCTAAGCAAATTAGTTTGCTAACGCTGTATTTTGCGTAATTGCTGAATCAGAGAAAAATTTGCTAAGATTTTTCAAAAAATCAAAGAAAAGTTTGCTAAATTTTTTTCGAAAAATCAGAGAAAACTTTGCTTAAATTTTTTCGAAAAACCAGAGAAAATTTTGCTAATTTTTTTTTGAGAAATCATTAAGACTATTTTTTAGCAAAACAGTAGGTATTCAGAAGAAAGTGGAGGTCGAAAACCTTCTGATCAGCTTCTTAGGAGCAATAAATTTGCAACTAAGCAAATTAGTTTGCTATCGCTATATTTTGCGTAATCGCTGAATCATGAAAAGTCAGAGAAAAGTTTGCTTACATTTTTCGAAAAATCAGAGAAAATTTTGCTAAACAATTGCTAATAATCAGAGAAAATTTTGCTAAATTTTTCGAAAAATAAGAACAACAAAAAAAAATTTAAATTTTCAATTTATTTAATTGTTGTATTTTTTTCTGGTTATTTTTGTTGTTGTTGTTGGTTGATTGTGTTATTTTTTATTGTTGTTTTATTATTTCCACCCTTCTTCTTCCCTTTCCCTTCCGTCTCTTCGCTATTTTACAATTTTTTCTATCTCCCGCACAAATTCATTCGGTTTTCTGGAATTTTAAATCATTGCTAGTTTTTTATTTATGAATAATTCAGTAGTATTTGAAAAGTTACCTGATACGGGAATTGAACCATCATCTTCTGCATATGAAGCGACTCCTTAACCATCTGACCTAAGTACTGTGTATACAACCAATGCTAAAATCGGTCTATATTAATTATTAGCAATTCTTGCTGCCCAAAACAGTTTTGCTCTGAAGCAGAGCTGAAATTAAGCAAAACGTTCAGACTAAATTAAAATTTTTAAACATTCTGAATTTTGACAAAAGCCAGTTGCAAAATCGGAGCATTTTTTGCCAATATTTTTGCTATTTTTCAGCGTTTTTTAAGCAAACTATTTTGCTTTGATTCAGAGCTGAAATAAAGCAAAACGTTCACATTAAATAAAAATTTTCAAACATTCTGAATTTTAGCAAAAGCCAGTTGCAAAATCAGAGCATTTTTTGCCAATATTTTTGCTATTTTTCAGCGTTTTTTAAGCAAACTATTTTGCTCTGATTCAGAGCTGAAATTAAGCAAAATGTGCGGACTAAATTAAAATTTTCAAACATTCTGAAATTTAGCCAAATCGATTTGCAAAATCAAAACTGATTTTGCTGTTTTTTTGCTATTTATATGCAATGTTTTTGAGTAAATTATTTTGCTCTGATCCAGAGTTGAAATTAAGAAAAACGTTCAGACTAATTTAAAAATTTCAAACATTCTGAATTTCAGTAGAGCGAGTTGCAAAAACAGAGCTGATTTCCTAATTTTTTTGCTATTTAAATGCAGCGTTTTTTGAGTAAACTACTTTGCTCTAAATCAGTGCTGAAATAAAGCAAAAATAGGCTAAATTAAGTTTTCAGATATTTTGAGTTTTTGCATAGCAAGTTGCAAAAAAAGAACTAATTTTCCCAATATCTTCGCTATTTCTACGTGGCATTTTTGACCAAACTACTCCGTTTTGAAATTTTCAAGTTTCCAATTTTTTTATAATCCAAAAATCTACAAATTTCAAGTTTTTATGAATTTTTCAGAATTTTGTTCAGGGGGCTTCCATACCAATATGGATAAGGAGATACTGATTTGATTATTTTAATTTCAAGATGGCTGCTACTTAACAAAAGTAAAGAATAAGAAACAATGAGATAGCTAGTTGTAAATTAAACTAGTTATACTATATGGACACATGCGAAAAAAATTTCAATGTTGTTTTATGTTCCACGTAAAAATAGCGTAAATGCTAATAATAATAATAATTAATAATTTCTTGATTACTATGGGTTAATATTATAATTCCATCATTATATGTGAATATCGTGAAATCCTTAGTGACCAGCAGTATGGTTTTCGTAGGCAGCGTTCAACAGGTGACCTGATGGCTTATCTAACTGAAAGGTGGAACCAGTCTATTCATAAATTTGGTGAAAGTAAAGTTGTGAAGTTTTGTCGAAAATGAATGCTTATGGAATTAATAACACCCTACTCAAAGGGACTAGTAAATACCTTTCTGAATGTTGGAATGACCACATATTTGCAATCGCCAAAAAAGCTGCGAGATGCCAGCAAGATGTACTTCACTCCTTCAGATCTGGCTACTATTTACAAGGCGTATATTCGCCCTAAACTTGAATACAACTGTATTGTCTGGGACAATGGAATGTTTCCTGCCTGTCACTGTTGTATTGCTTTTACCACAAGCGGTGTTCCAAATAAATATCCAAATGCATCCCGCCCATTCTCCAACCCATCCGTAATACCCGTGCCTCAAATCGAGCTCACGGGTCCACCATTAAGCCTATTTGCGGGCGTACTAACCAACTCAGAGATTCCTTCTTTAACCGCACGATAGTTATGTGGAATGAATTGCCTGATTATGTGTTTCCGCTTTTGTATGATCTGCAGTCGTTTAAGACACGCGTGCATAGACATCTCATCCTTTCCTCTCCCTAATTTCCTAACGCCCACGCTGTGCTAAGCATTATAAGTGTGCAAACCCCTTTAGCGTGTGTACATTATAAAAAAAAAAATATGTGAAAAAGAGATTTTCTCAACTTTTTAAGGACTTTTTTAAAAAACTTCCACAAATGCCAGAGAGTTGAAATTTTGTGAGTAGCTAGTTAGGTTCCGCGTGTGAGCACATGTAATCAGTCTCCTCTGGCACGTGTGATTCGTGCAATAGTAGTTTTTTCGACCTCTCTGAAGTCATTTTTATCCAACTATAGAGTTAAAGTTTTGTGCGCGTCTGAAACCTGTGG
Source organism: Nephrocerus scutellatus (assembly GCA_947095585.1). Classification (NCBI taxonomy): domain Eukaryota; kingdom Metazoa; phylum Arthropoda; class Insecta; order Diptera; family Pipunculidae; genus Nephrocerus; species Nephrocerus scutellatus. The sequence goes on along the minus strand of OX352765.1, from coordinate 16,857,937 downwards.
CGCGAGTGTCGGTGTATACATAGACTTTTTACCAGAAAAACGATTTGTTTTTACATTTACCTGTTTTGTTTTGTTTTTTATTTGACATGAAAATCTGTCACCGATTGCCCGTTTGACTGTTCCATTTCCCAAAAAAAAAAGATCTATATATTTCGGCAGATTTATACCTTTTTTATTACCACCAACAACCGGGTTTTTGCTTGGCACGTGGCTTGATATTTTTTATGTTGCGAAAATTAACATATTTTGTAAATATATTTTAAAACAAACCTGTAAAAAAATGCAAACAAACCCAAATTAATTTATGTGTTCTATTTGCTATTTGCAAAGATATTGGCAAAAAATGCTCTGATTTTGCAACTAGCTTTTGCTAAAATTCAGAGTGTTTGAAAATTTTTATTTAGTCTGAACGTGTTGCCTAATTTCAGCTCTGAATCAGAGCAAAAAAACGCAGAAAAATAGCAAAAATATTGGCAAAAAATGCTCTGATCTTGCAACTAGCTTTTGCTAAATTTCAGTATGTTTGAAAATTTTTATTTAGTCTAAACGTGTTGCCTAATTTCAGCTCTGAATCAGAGCAAAAGAGTTTGCTCAAAAAACGCAGAAAAATAGCAAAAATATTGGCAAAAAATGCTCTGATCTTGCAACTAGCTTTTGCTAAAATTCAGAGTGTTTGAAAATTTTTATTTAGTCTGAACGTGTTGCCTAATTTCAGCTCTGAATCAGAGCAAAAGAGTTTGCTCAAAAAACGCTGAAAAATAGCAAAAATATTGGCAAAAAATGCTCTGATCTTGCAACTAGCTTTTGCTAAAATTCAGAGTGTTTGAAAATTTTTATTTAGTCTGAACGTGTTGCCTAATTTCAGCTCTGAATCAGAGCAAAAGAGTTTGCTTCAAAAACGCTGAAAAATAGCAAAAATATTGGCAAAAAATGCTCCGATTTTGCAACTAGCTTTTGCTAAAATTCAGAGTGTTTGAAAATTTTTATTTAGTCTGAACGTGTTGCATAATTTCAGCTCTGAATCAGAGCAAAAGAGTTTGCTCAAAAAACGCTGAAAAATAGCAAAAATATTGGCAAAAAATGCTCTGATCTTGCAACTAGCTTTTGCTAAAATTCAGAGTGTTTGAAAATTTTTATTTAGTCTGAACGTGTTGCCTAATTTCAGCTCTGAATCAGAGCAAAAGAGTTTGCTCAAAAAACGCTGAAAAATAGCAAAAATATTGGCAAAAAATGCTCTGATCTTGCAACTAGCTTTTGCTAAAATTCAGAGTGTTTGAAAATTTTTATTTAGTCTGAACGTGTTGCATAATTTCAGCTCTGAATCAGAGCAAAAGAGTTTGCTTAAAAAACGCTGAAAAATAGCAAAAATATTGGCAAAAAATGCTCTGATTTTGCAACTAGCTTTTGCTAAAATTCAGAGTATTTGAAAATTTTTATTTAGTCTGAACGTGTTGCCTAATTTCAGCTCTGAATCAGAGCAAAAGAGTTTGCTTCAAAAACGCTGAAAAATAGCAAAAATATTGGCAAAAAATGCTCCGATTTTGCAACTAGCTTTTGCTAAAATTCAGAGTGTTTGAAAATTTTTATTTAGTCTGAACGTGTTGCCTACTTTCAGCTCTGAATCAGAGCAAAAAAGTTTGCTTAAAAAACGCTGAAAAATAGCAAAAATATTGGCAAAAAATGCTCTGATTTTGCAACTAGCTTTTGCTAAAATTCAGAGTGTTTGAAAATTTTTATTTAGTCTGAACGTGTTGCCTAATTTCAGCTCTGAATCAGAGCAAAAGAGTTTGCTTAAAAAACGCTGAAAAATAGCAAAAATATTGGCAAAAAATGCCCTGATTTTGCAACTGGCTTTTGCTAAAATTCAGAGTGTTTGAAAATTTTTATTTAGTCTGAACGTGTTGCCTACTTTCAGCTCTGAATCAGAGCAAAAAAGTTTGCTTAAAAAACGCTGAAAAATAGCAAAAATATTGGCAAAAAATGCCCTGATTTTGCAACTGGCTTTTGCTAAAATTCAGAATGTTTGAAAATTTTAATTTAATCCGCACATTTTGCTTAATTTCAGCTCTGAATCAGAGCAAAATAGTTTGCTTAAAAACGCTGCATATAAATAGCAAAAATATTGTCAAAATTATCTCTGGTTTTGCAATTCGATTTGCTAGATTTCAGAATGTTTGAAAATTTCAAATAAGTCTGAACGTTTTGCTTAATTTCAGCTTTGATTCAGAGCAAAATAATTTTCTTAGAAACGCCATGTATTTAAGAAAACTATTTTGCTTTGAATCAGAGCTGAAATTAAGCAAAACCTTCAGAATAAATTAATATTTTTAAACATTCTGAATTTTAGCAAAAATTTAAGCAAAATCAGAACTTATATTTTCAATATAGGCAAAGTATTCAGACATAACTAAAATTTTGCTTAACACTTTCTGAATAACTTCTGATTTTGCCTGATATAAGAAAATCTTTCTTAATAGCAAACAAATTGCTACTTGGGTATCGTCCAACATAATAATATTCGGCGCGACAGCTCGTTGCGGTCCAAGGCCTAGATTCTTGCGACCATTTTTGTTACGTTTATATATTTTTCGACACAAATGGAAGGGACCTACAATTTTAGGCCGGATCCGAACGGCGAGTTGAGAAGGTTTTCCGTGACAAGTTATTTTAGGTGGCACACCGTTAAAAATACTTTTGGTGTTACTGGGATTCGAACCACGAACCCCTGCACAGTAGCCATGCGCATTTCTACTCAGCCACGGCACCCAGCAACATCATCCAACATAATGGACTCTAAATCAGTTAAATGCTACTAGTATGCACTGCAATCCCTGACAAGGCACAACAGGGTAAAACTCGGTTGGGTCCCTGGTCACCAGGGTGTTGCAGGCAACGAACATGCAGATGAACTAGCCATAGCTGGTTCAGAATCTGCGTTCTTAGGACCGAAACTTTACTGTTGTGTCAGCTGAAGATGGAAGGAGCAAGGTTTGAATCTTTCAATTATTATCTTTCTAGTACACGTATAGTCAAGAAGCTCCGATATTATTATTAAAGTGCATAAATTAAATGATGAAGTTGTTTTCGCTGTCAAACTTAATTAACCACTCGACTGAGATGGTCAAAGAGATAATTAAAGAAACTTTTTGTGCTGTCATCAGATCTGATGGAATTTGTTGCCTTCTTTGTAATTTAGTTTTGACGAAATGATGCCTCAAGGATCTTGTGTGGATAATAAGAGGAATAGACATGAAATTGCTGAATAATTGGAACATCGTTATTGGCTTTTTGGTGCGATGCGCTTATTAAAATCGCAATTATCGATTGGTAATTAACGTTTTGTTTTTTTCATCAAAAACGGCTTTACACATCGTGTAAGCCATGATAGATGGTATACAACCAGTAGTAGTGTAGTTGATGGTAAATGTTTTGTCCTTAATTCACGCACACACACACCAGGGCGAATATGTAAAATACACTCAAGTACGCACATATTCGCATGCGTTGCTCGATGTTAATTTAATTGGACAATTACATGACATGTTGGTGTTCTGTATTGAACACAGAAATGTGAACAATTGCTCGCAAGGACATGTTCGCTGTACGAGTATATATTATGTATGTGTAGGTGTACTTGTTGTATCTCTCACTGTATGTATGTATTTATGCATTAGCGCATTTACAATTCTGCGACAAAATGTAAATCGCTACGCGGATACCCCACAGCACAGCCACCCAGCCGCCACACATCATTGCTGAGTTATCGTATTCCCGGTGTGGTAAAATTAGTTATCCCGACTAATGCACTTTTGGGAGCAATTGTCACGCGATGGTATATGTGTGTTGTAATAGTACGTGTACATCATTGTGTGTGACGTGGTTTTGAAGCTCGTCTATGTGTACTTCCTCGGTCACATTTGTTCATCTAATGAACTAATCCGCTACCATTATTCGAATGCATGTAGGATTATAAATGTCTATAATCGTTCGGTAATCACCGAAGGTGTACATTATTCGGGATGCTGGATCATCACGTTATTTTTATTATCCCTTTTTTCTATACACCTAAGGGTGCGGCTCTGGCTCAATTAATTCAATAATTTCGAAAAAATTCAATTGTAACCACCGGGGCACTCTTCAATGATTTTAATAACAGCGATTAGCGATAGTGCAGTGCACGTTAGGGTCCTTCATACATTTAAAGTTCTTCGCTCCTTTTTAATGAAATATAGAAAAAATTAGAAATAAATGTTTTCAACAGATTTTCTTATATTTTGAAACTATTTTGATTTCAGATTTCTATTCTACAAAAGATAAATAGATACATTTTTTACATATCTTGTTTATGTATTAAAGCTGTAGTGCAAACCTGTGTATGCCTGCATGTTGATAATGCTAATTTTAAGTCGATGTCATCTTCCTTAGCATCTCGAAACTTTAAGCATCGCTTACGCCATCATTTCACCTTAGACTGTTGTGTCTCATAAATCATACTGTAAAGGACTTTTTGAGCAACCGAATAGTAGAGTACATCTGCAGGAGCGTCACTGCTCACAATTATAGAACCAAAAAAAATGCGTAGAACACTCAATTATTTAAAACGTGTGCGACCATTGTTGTGTGCTGCAGCAGTTAGGATGTTTTAGTCAGGTTAATGAATAAAATTTGAGGATTTGTTGGTTTAAAGGAACCTTCCGCGTATTTCTGGTTCTATGAGTATGCTGATATGGGCTGATACAATTCGCAGCGGGTAGTTATAGCATTGTACATTTTAAATTTAGTGCTCCACTACCTTAGGACAAATATTGTCCAAGAGAATTGAGACGCTTTTCGTGATAATTTCTTACTCTCGGACGTTTGTCAGACTTTTGCGTGAGGTTATACTTTTCGTGTTTTTGGAATTCAAACCTCAAACATATTTTTTTTATTCCAACGAATGTACAGTCATCACTGATAACGACACTGCAAAACGATGAAAGATAACGATTTCCGTATCTGTATATGGAATGTTTACACTCTCAGTCGAAACTGTCTATTGGATTAACGTGGACACCGGTCGGGGAAACTTAACCCCACAATCCACTTCGAACACGAGTTGTAATGCGACAATTAATGTCCACCCATAAAATATGTTGATTCAGTTGATTCAGTATAAGTATATAGTATAACTAGCTACACCAATATATAATAAAATACATCACATACAATACATAACGCTATCACTCAAATCGCATTTGGGTAGAAAACCACAGCCGATATGATGATTATGCAGAACTAACTGGGTCCACAGTCAAAAGTTTGCACAGACTCGGGTAAATGCTCAGGTCAACCTCAACTGTGGGCAACTCCAACTTCCAGTAGTACAAACGCGATCTTCATGAGATATGGCATTATTGTCTTCAGATCCTTCGGTATGTGTTCCTGGGCGGTTGACAAAGTAGACCCAAGCATAACATCCATCCGGAACCTCGAACCCCATCATTTGCCACTAGTATAGGAAGCTATCCTCCAGGCTACATTGTAGACCTGCAGTTTGTGTGACTGGGCTACTAAATATATGAAGACAGTGCTAAAATGGGATTCACAGACTTCCCTAGCAGGATCTCTTTCGTGCCTGTGAACTAGGTGATGTCCTGCCCATCGGATCCTGAGACGCTAATAGATTTAGTGACTATAAAGTCATTCATTTTTTTATACGGGGCCAACAATTTGGCTTCATGAAATAAGTCCCGAATGAAATATGTCCCAAAGAAATAAATTCGAAGAAAAATAAAATAACTAGAAGGTTGTCGATGACTAGTGACCACAGAAGGGGAGAAACTGACTTTAGTGCAGAGGGGTAGAGAAGACTATCCATAATATGAGCAATCATACCTAGCAGGATGAGATCGAATGCCTTTTATAGAAGCGCTGTAAAGACACCATCACCGCCGAAGGCTTTGAATGGTTTAAAGGAGCCTAGTGCCCATTCAACCATTCAAAGCAACTATCAGATTTTCCCGGATATATTGTATACTCCACTAGCAATACGTGTGTAGGGCACGAGTGGACGAAAATGCGAAATGAACCTGCAGTAGGGACCTGAATGTATCCTCACGGTCTAACCTTTAGGTCTTTGTTTTAGTAAACCTACCAATTAGCCTGATCTTTAACGAGTTACAGATTCGTACCGCTACTGGCATATCAGCAATGTTTTCAAAGCATTTCTTCCTTATCCTTAACGCCCACGCTATGCCAAGCAGCCGAACATTTTAATGGGTGCTACCTTACGCGTGCGCAAATTATAAAAAAAATGCGGCCCGTTTAAATCGTTTAAATTTTGAATTGTATTCAGTGAGAGCGAGCCTATATTCCTCCCAACTCTTCGTGCGTTTAGCAGAGTTGAAAAGTTTTCTAACTTTCTTCCTAAGTTTATCTAGCTGATCGTTCAACCAGGCAACCTTTCGTTTACACAAACTGGTTTTAGGGACACAGCTGTCATGATGAGGCTGACATAATAATATGTATATGTATGCAAGTAAGCAACACATCATTTATTTGTTATGCTGCTTCATCTAGGTCCGTCCCCTGTGGATTCGATATGTATGAAAAGCATATCTAATTTGGAGAGGACAAGTCCCCGATACAGATTCCAGTCCGTGGAATTTGGATCATATCTAGATTAAGCCTATCACACCTCATGTGTTGATGGTCTGGCAGAAAGACTTCGTCGGACACATGGAAGTTTTCAACAATATTTGATATAATGGACTGGCGAGTGTGAGGTCAAGTATTGCATTCATGAAGGTAGATTTAGAGCCTTTATTTAAAATGTCTACATTGCTACTAATAAGATGCAGAGATTAGCTTATCGCAATCAATATCATCTGATATTTTTGATTTTTGCTTACCAACACCAAGTGACCGAATTGAAGATCCAGAATTGTTCAGATTATTAGGCAGTAGGCAGACTTTGCAGATGTTATTTTGGAGAAAACTTTATTTCGTAGAGCTCGGTTATTTTTTAAGAAGGCATCAATTCTCAATCAATGGCATCAAATCCATTCTTCGTAGACATTATCACGTTTTTGCATGAGTAGTAGAATATCATTACTTATGAACCAACAGCTTGGATGTTATGTTTAATTTAATAGATTTTAAGAGTCTTGCCTACCAGCCTGAAAAGAAAAGTTTTTACTTTAAAAAAAAACTCTTTTTCTCTTTGTTTATATGGGTGCATCGAAAGCAGCGGGTAAGGCTGATTGCTTCGAAACAAAACGGCGAAACTTTTAAAGCAATCCTTAAATTGTTTAGAAGAATATGCTATCATATGCCTTTATGTAACTTGTCATCTGTTACAGCATTTAATGGTATCTCATTGTCCGTTTTCTGTTTTAAATTAAAATATATCTCTTAAAGGTAGTCATGATCCAACTTTGCCATAAGTTTCTCCCAAATTTGAAATCTAATTATCTAAACCACTGCAAAGAGAATCATTCCAACCAATGTCCAACCGGATAAACCATAAATTTCACTTAATTTTCATCCAAAGTATCAGTAGCATTAAATTATCATAGATAATTATCCGAGCGGAAGGTGTTCATCAACATTACGAGCAGTGTACCTGGCCCAGTGGCCCTGCAACAATTGTTGTTGTCGTTGTTGAAGTTGAACAACTTCGCCAATGCTGGCTGGCCATTGTCTTGGAAAACTTTACGGTGCTTAGGCGTACAATGATCCCATTAAAAAGAATTTGCATAAATATGTTTTTGTTTATGTTTTTGTTCCACAATTCCCAATTTATTCATAGTGAAGGTACATAGAGTTACGCTATGAATGGAGTTCTTGTGTATAGACATACTCATAGCGCATAGAGCATAACGTTGAAGCAAGCGATGAAATTTGCAATTCTGGCAAACATCTTTTGCTTCTTTCCTCCATCTTGGGATGAGCTCCTCTGCTATTGCTTCCTTCTTCTGCAAAGTTTGCCTTTCTGTTCCTTTGGCGTCCTGTGTTTTTATTTTTTTCTTTGTAGCGACACAGTCTAACCGACAAACGACGACAACAACAAAGTCGAACGATAATTTAATTCGTGGCAAAGTCAACAAATCGCGACATAAGTCAACAGCAAAAAGTGTTGAAAGTCAAGTTAAGCAACAACACATTTACTTCTTCCTGGCTGTGTGCTCTGTGCAAAGTGCATTTGTTGAATATTCATGTTTTACAAAAATAAGATTCATAATAATAATAAGAAGAAGAATAATAGCTGAACATTGGATATAGGGATATGTGCGATGATTGGGCGATGATGTGAATAAGTGAAGTGGGATATATTGTGGGTGGTTTGATGTGTTCGGTTACACAGAAGGCTGCGTATAAATTAATGAATCTTCAAGTGTAGTAGACACAGACATTCAGCGGCATACTAATATGTACCTCTCTGTGTGCCAAACAAAAAAGTATCCATCCATCCCTGCAGGACTTTTTGCATTATTCATTTGAAGTAAATTCAAGTAAATGACTTATTCCTTTGGGGTAAAACTTTTGCGCACGTGAGGCCCTTGCAGAAGGATCACATCATAACATGTGCCACTGTAACTTTCCAACTTTTTTGTTTGTTTGAGGAATTTCAAACGCTAAACAAGTTAAGATGAACCGTCTGACTGAAATCCGCAATCACAGTATAGTTAAAGGGTGCAATTTTAATTCCTTGTAAAAATTTTCTCTAATGCATCCTCGGAGGGTTGTACGTATTCGTTTGCTGTAAAACAGAAGCACTTTAAGTACTCATTGCACACAAAAGTTATCCTTTTGTCTTTTATCGATGGACGAACCGATGTGAATGTGTGTGACTGGTGAATGGGTCACGTCCTCACACCAGACATGCCAAAGATATACTCGCAGCACGCGAAGCAAGTTGAAAACTTTTTGTTTTTCAACAGAGATTTAAACTTCCGAATCTATTCGAAAAGTCATGTTATGCACACTTAATGATTCGATTGCAGAGCAGTTCACGTCGGAAGTTAACTCATACGAGTCATTGCGTGGGTCAGAATATCAAAACAAAAACAAAGTTAAGCATTCGATTGGTCATCGAGCACTGTTGGGTTTACACCACTAGTGGTTTGTTGAGATTTTTTTGCAAACGATTCCAAGAGAGAATCGAACCGTGTTTACAGCTTTTGTTTTCTTTTGTTTAGTAAAAGTTGTGTACTATCATCACAAGGTAACAATTTCAAAGCGCATCATTTGACACTTTGGTCCTTTTTCTTATTTTCGTGCGCTCTATAACGGTTTTGCTGCTTGGCGGTCAGTCAGGTTAAGAAAAATAGTTCAGTTTTATATAAATAGTTCAGTTTTAGTGGTTAAAATCTAGACTGTGGGCGGCGTTGCTGTAGTGGTTAGTTACCCGTGATGGTCCAATTGCAGCATAATATCTAACCGTTATGTTGCAGGACCTAAACACGGAATAAAAAATAATGGATTCCAAAATGATATGAAATAAGGAGTATGCTTAATGTCGAAAGCTAGGCAAGCGCGGGGCTTAATCCCTAATCTCCACCGACCACGTGTAGTGGTTAGTGCGTTGGAGTACTGAGCGAGAACTTCAAAGTTCGCGAATTTCTGGCAAACATCCGAGAGTAATAATAACAAACTTTTCAATATCCCTCTCATGCAAAAGTATATACGCACAACACCAATGGTCACGAAAATCTGTGGCCCTGAACTAGCGCCGGATAAAGCACTTTGGAGGCGCAGGTGCAAGAAAGGATTTGGGGGCCCTCCACCAACTAATTTAAAAGAATTATTTTTTTTTTAATATAATAAAATAAAAAGATTTTTTAATTAGAATAATATAACAATAATGTAATTTAAAAGGGGATACATATCTGTGCAAAGTTTGAACCGGGTTAATAATAATAATAATAATATTCGGCGCGACAGACCATTGCGGTCTAAGGCCTAACTTCTCGCGACCATTTGTGCTTCGCATGTTAATTTTTGGACACAAATGGAAGGGACCTACAATTTAAGGCCGGATCCGAATGGCGAATTGAGAAGCTTTCCGTGACAAGGTATTACTCTCGGAACGTTTGTCACCCATTCGCGAGAGGTTGGACACCGTGAAAAATACTTTTGGTGTTGCTGGGATTCGAACCTGAACCTACTGCTCAGCAGCCGGGTTAATTTGGAAAATAATAATATTAAAGCCCCATTTACTTCAAAATGTTTACAAAACCTGTTGTCACCGGAGATACACATCTGGTGTGATTTGTATGGAAGCCCCTCACTCTAAAAAAATTCAACAAAAAGTTTCGTCCATCAGAGATACACATATGTTTAAAATTTAAAGAAAATCGGACCTATTTTTAAAAAATTTATATGGACACCCCTCGGGCTGAAAAAAAGTCCAAAAAGTTTTTCCCATCGGATATACATATGTGTATAAAATTTTAAGAAAATCGGGTTAATTTTTATTTTAAATTTATTTGAGGCCCCACGTATCCAAAATGTTTACAAAAAGTGTTGTCCATCGGAGATCGGAATTTTAAAAAATTTATATAAGCTACTCTCTGGACTATCCATTTTAAGGTGGATATTGGAGGGTCTTGATGGTCAGTTTGGTGAAGATTTAAGAATTTTCTCATGGAACGTACGCTCACTGTATAGAGCACAGCAGCTGGCCGATACCCTGTCTAAATATAAGGCTGACATAACAGAAATCCAGGAGATGCGGTGGACGGGAATGGTGTCTTACAAAAATCAGAATATGACATGTATTACAGCTGTCTTTTTCACCAGGAAAACGCACCGGCGCACAAGTCCGCCGTCGCAATGGCAAAATTGCATGAGTTAGGCTACGCACTCCTCCAAACATTGTTTCCAAACATGAAGAAATGGCTTGGAGGTAAGAGATTTGCGTCGAATAAAGAGGTCATTGCTGGAACAATAGCTTATTTTGAGGGGCTCGAGAAATCGTATTATTTGGACTTATTGACCCACCCTCGTATTTGTAGAGTCGGCAAAATAATTCAATTTTGTCCTTTAGGCTTCAGGTTTTACTCAACTCAACTGACAGCAATACATACAATTGCGAATTCTTGACGAAAGTTCTTCACGTCAGGAGACTTTCAAGGCCTCTTTATAACACCAAGATAGGAAGCTGTAAAAAACTGATTGCTCTGAAAATAATAAATAATTTTTCCATGTATTTTTTTATAAGATAAGAAAATTATTTCTAAGGCACTTTTTTAAAATAATAAAGAAATTTTAAAACGTCAATATAAAAAAATACCAAACAACCATCCTAAGAAACCAACCAGAGAATGAACGACCCCAAACCTCAAAGCTAAATCAACAAGTTCTCTCGACTTTTGTCCCTAAGTCGAAAAAAAAACACAAAAGAACACAACCAAAAAATGGCAAAATAACAGAATAACCCACACGCGTCATAAAATAAATTTGGCCTTTGCCTTGTGAAGGTTTTTTTTATGGATAAAATTACAATTTCATAAAAGTGACGACATGTCAAGAGAGCAAAAACTACCAGCAAGATCTCTACAAACAATGTACTACATTGCTTGCTATTTTATATATGAAATCGCTCATTTAATGTAAATTTTTTGGTTTTTTTCTACTGTACTTCCTTGAAAGTTATCCACAATCCACAAAAGTGTGCACAATAGCAATGAACATTTGCCAAAAAAAAATGGACTTTTTAATTCAATTTCGCTACAACAAAAAAACGAAATGAAAGGACATAAAGCCACATTACGAGTCTCCGGCCATACAGCCGACACCACATCTATTATGAATTTTATTTGGGAATTTGCAAATTTATTTGTCTTCTGACAAGCGTTACATTTACTACGCATGAGATCCTTACATGCGGTTCAAGTGTGCCCTTAAAAATGCAATAATTATAATATTTCGGTTTGATTGCTTTCAAATATACTTCTCTCTCATGTGTGCATTAATTTTGAATTACTTTTTAGCTGCGAGTCAAGAATGAAGTAAGGGCTCGAAGGAGAATGCGACAACGCAACGAGTGTCTGTTATAATTTAATGGTCTTTGCCTACTCGACAAAAAGAATTCCATTCTTCGGATTTTGTGACTAAAAGCACATTTTTTTTGGGATAACTTACTTATGTACAGGTTGACATATCATTAACGATAGACAGGATTACAAAGACAAAGGATATGGGACTCTGAAGAGACCTTTTCCCGATATGTGGTCCAAGTCATTAAATTAAATTAAATAAAAAAAGAATATCTTAGGGTGAAATATATTTTAGCTCCCCTTGTAATGTCTTATTGTTTGCCAACAGCAGAGATATACAGGAAGCTTTGTTTAGTGTGGAACAGGCCATTAAATGAAGGAGTTTTGTTGTTGAGTTGTCACACGCAATTAACACACAAGTGATCAATATTTTGAGGCGAAAAATAAATCTTCTCATCATACAGAGATTTGTTCATTTGTTCATTATTTGTTCCATTTGTTCATTATTATGTTCATCCTTTAATATCTTAATCTGACCTTCAGAGTGCAGACAAGCTAAAACTGTACCGTGTGACAAATTCCATTGTAACAAAATTTCATATTCATATTTATAATCCCTGAAAACCATTATAGCTTCTCAAATTTAATTTATTTTGCATGAATATATATCCATTTTTGTCCCCTAATTCACACGAGGACGTGTCATTTTTAATGAATTAGGCTTCTCGTACGTACAGAGTTAAGTTTTATGTTTGCACTTTTCGGTCTTTTTTCCTCATGAATTACGCTGTATGTATCCTTTAGCCTTTGGCGAATTATTAACCGTTAGATTTTTTCACATACCTTTAGCTACAATGAAAGTATACGTTAGCCGTAATATGCAAAACACTTTCATTACAACGAGCAAAGGAGAGGTTCTTCTCTGATATCTTGTTGGCATTTTCGTTTAACATCGTCCTTTCCTTGGTGCACTTCAGCTTCTTTTTGAGTTACTCGAATTTTATACTAAGGTTGAGGAAAATTCCTTTTTTCTTCGCTTTCTTAAGCCAACTTTGCTCTGAATTTGTATTTCTACAATAAAAAGATGTGAATCCTTCACTATGACCTGTTTGTAAAGATTTATCTCTTAGCAAAAAAAATAAAATAAAATAGACATAGACAGAGAGAGTTTTAAGCACACACATCAATGTAGTAATGGTGCGAAGCTGGTGGGTCCATCTGGGCTTCTTGCACATTCAGACAACAAATCTATATCATTTGTACCATGTTATAGCGTTTGTACGTCAAACTGGCTTCAAAGGAAGGGGGGGGGGGGAAACAACAACTGAAAATGGGTTCGATCCCTACCCACTTTCCACCTATATTCGGATTCGTCCTAAGTACACATCCAGCATATTTATGCAACCAACTTGAATGTCCTCGTGCGTGTACAGAAAAAAGCCAAAGAATTCCTTCTTCTTCGTCGTCTTTTTCTCATCCTTGTCATGTTGTACTCACAAGAGCGAGATTATTTACACATGACGGAACCAAGCACTTGAAGGATATTATTATTATTATTATTATTATCATCATAAAAAAACGAGCGAAGCAGCATACAAGATGCAAAACTCACATGTCCCTGGCGATGCGATGTTTTAAATACAAAGGAAGCCCTCAAAAAAAAAAGAAAAACTCCCTGCAGGCACAATAAATAAAGGAAACATTTTTATTTCTTTCGCCCGCTCAGTGGGCGGTAAGTGTGGATGGCGGATGTGCGGATATGTGGATGTGCTGACGTGCGAATGACACTGGATGTCGGCATCGTTTGCTCAAGTGACGCTGTCTAAACCAAAGTGCATCTACGCTTTTAGACATATTAGTGAAGAAATTAAAAAAGAAAAGAAAAAAAAAAGAGATAGGCCATCACAGGCACTATGGTGATAATTATAATAAATATTGCTTTGGCAACAACAAATAGCCCATGAATATACAAATATGGAACGTGAGCGCAAAGACGTATACTTAATACCTATTGATGTCCTTTATGCTAACCCATTTGCGGCACTGTATTTATGTGTTACAAATATATTATACTTGTAAGTATATATGCGTAGGGGAAAACATTCTATTCTCTTAAACTAATAGAATTTACTTAAATTGATAATTTTTTTGTGTTTGTGTTCCTTATTCGAATTGTAAGTTGTTAGGGAGTATCATTTTTTGAGATTAGAAAATTTCTCTGGAGTTAATTGATGGAGGTTGGTAAATCATAGTTGCTTATTTCCTTGGAGCCTCAATAAAGTAGAATGCACCATCTTAATCCCACAACTCCGCCTTGCTACGATGGTAGCATGTCGGTCCCAAGCTCGGGTAAATGAGGAGGGTTTGAGGCAACGAACTAGTCCTATCCAAAGTCAAAGGTATTCCTAATCCAAGGCGGAACAGCTTACGCCGAAGGATGCATATCTAAGAGGGAGTTTAGTCGCTAGTAAGTGGGCTCCAAATACCTGGCGATCTTTGGTTTAAACAAGTCTCCATGGCAAACTGGGCTCTGCCATGGGCGATCCTTTTTCCCGGTTACACGTGGGTATATCAAAATTGATAGTTTAAAAATTTTTTATGATCAATCTGCATCAACCTCGGGTCCTGTTGTAAGGCAACCCGTTGTGTCCCCAGAAGCTGTTGTGCTTTCAAAAACTCGGTCTGTTGTCGAACAGCTGAATTCTCTCATAAGTTCGGACGGCACTGCCATACAAGCCTCATCGGAGACTAGCGAGTTTATTGGATTAGAAGATGAATATCCACACTGGTTGATGTCTGTAAACCTGTAAATCATCTCGGAGAAATCCAGATGTTCTTCTATTCGGAAGGCATTAGATGTACTACAATACCAGAAACAACAGGGTGGATTCATTAAAATGTACTCGCTAGAGAAAAGCGACTTAGACAAGCTACATGCATTGGCAAGAGTAGAGATAGTTCTCTCGAGTTTGCCAAAACCGCTCCACATAAGCAACGCGAAACTTAGCATTTAAGATCTGAGGATCAGACTTCACCCAAATCAGTTGCCAAGAAGGACAAGGCGGGACCTACCATCAACACATCAGGTTTGACCTTCCAGGTAGTTTGGCACATGCTTTTTTCAGATACGATCCCAAGTCTATGGGGTGGAATCTTTATCGGGGACTTGTCCTCTCCAATATAGATATGCTTCCTGCACCTATCGCTCCCATGGGTTATGAATAGATCCATTTTTACACCGACGGTTCTTAATCGTAGTCTCCTTTTCCGTCTTTCCAATCACTGCAATGTTTTCCAGGCAGATTATTATGACGACAAAATAAGTCTTATCTTGGTTAAAGAGAAATGTCATATTTGCACCTTCTCTGATTGCCAAGCTACGCTAAAATCCCTGGAATAAGTCTCTTTTAACTCTATTGTAACCCTAAACTGCCGATCATCTCTCAAGGAGATGTCTGAGAAGTTCAATATTCATATGTTGGGTGCCGAGGCATAGAGACATTCAGGGGGATTGAAAAGTAATCAGATCGCCTAACATGTCAAATTTACATTGAAGAGGATTTTTAGGCATAGCAATCCCTATATGCAAACACTCATGTTAAAGCTTCTGCAGAAGTCATTCTAGAAGACTTCCAGTCTTGCTGCATGCCTGCAGCATGAGACAGTGTCCATTTATGACACCTACATTAGCGATCTTTTTTGAGAGATCAAACACTTTGATCGTTTCGGATCCATTTTGGGCCAGATCTGCTTTGTCGCTGTGCAAGTTTTACTGTTTGACCACCTGCAGTTAGTTTTCCCACTTTAACAAAAATTTGCATAAAGCGATTGGGATGTCTATGGAACCATATTCAGGTAAGAAGGGTAGTGTAGTTTCTTGCTTGGTGAGTTCATCAGCCATATAGTTACCCGGAATGCCCTGGCACCCAACACAGCTGGAACTGCTCCGCCATCTTCACAAAAGATCAACGGCAGTTAAGGGCTAAAGTTGAACTTGTGGAGACTGATTCCAGGGATTTCATTGCAGCTTGGCTATCCGAGAATATAGGGATATGACGTTTCTCTTCAGCCATGGCAAGGCTTCACAGATTGCCATAATTTCAGCCTGGAAAACACACAGTGATTTGGAAGACGGAAAGAGAAGCTAAAATTTAGCTGTTGTGAGAAAACACCTGCGCCGACTCCGTCATCAGTTTTTGACCCGGCTGTGTAAAAATGAATGTGTTCATCTTTCAGGTAGGCGTCTTCTTCCCAGAATGATCTGGAGGGGAAGGTGACCTGGAAGTTTTTGTTGAAATGGAGTTGCGGAAACAGCTCCACCTACATGGCTAAAAAAAAATAACTTTATCGGAACACCAAACGAACCTGTGAATATAGCTTCGATAGATCCAGTGTCCTAGGCGTAATTAGGTTATATAGGTATATACATGTACAATAATTTTTATATATAAAGATTTTAATTATATCCGCGTTAAGGGGTTAACCACGTTCAGGTCTTCAATATTTTTTGCATTTTTTCGATAGCAAAATTACTTACGCGTTGTTTGTTGGTGGAAAATACCTACTCGCTCAGCGACGATGACGACGACGACAATGTATCCATACACGATTGATATTAATGGCGAATTGATATTCGTTTTCTTCCTGTTGACGATGTTGCATCAGAAGCTGTTAAGGGGATTGCTCAGAAATAATGAATCAGAAATAATAATTTGGTTTGATATATTATCTGAAGTTTACTTTGACGATTGACAAACGAACTGACTCCGATTGGGTTGGAAGGCATAATCGAAATCCTTTTACTGCGCTGAGAGCTATTAGTGAGAAAGTAAATAATCAGGCATACGACAACATGAGTCCTTCACCTGATCCAGGATAGAACACCAATAAGACAGAATAATTTACATATTTGCGTTGCGCGAGTATACGATATTAAAAGAATTCGAATGGCAAACGAACGATATCATCCTTTTTGCTATGAGATTTCATACTCTGTTTGCTGTCAAGTATGTGCTCAAAGTAGGAATTGGAATATATGGACACCATTGTCTACCCGTTTACAGTTTGCCAACAATACAAACGTGGCTAGCACAAATATGTTCATGCGACAAATTGCGAAGTTTCAAATGAAAATCAGTTAACAGTATTGTTACAGTAGGGTATATGCCCCCTTACTGTGCGCTTAACAATCGCAGGATATGCACTCGCAATAGCACAATAGCACTCTCACCTGATGACTTCGGGGCAGAGCGACAACACGAGCGACGACGACATGCTAATGGGGAAGAACAAACTCAGCTCCCTTAACCTTTCCGCGTTTGACCTTGTTACGCCTCAGGGAAGACGGTGCAACTGTGGTGTACGCAAGAAGTGTTTTGTGTGGAAACTCATGCGCGCATGTACTTGTGATCGTATGTGTGCGTGCATCATACTTTTCTGAATATTTAAAA
Source organism: Nephrocerus scutellatus (assembly GCA_947095585.1). NCBI lineage: Eukaryota > Metazoa > Arthropoda > Insecta > Diptera > Pipunculidae > Nephrocerus > Nephrocerus scutellatus. The sequence continues at coordinate 16,840,506 of OX352765.1, read as the reverse complement.
AGCGTATAAAATTACTACCAACTTCACATGAGCACATCGTATGAAGGAGGGTATTATGAATGTGTGCAATCGCCCTGCAGGATATATTCTCTCACTATTGTTAGTTGTTGAACAACACAAAACGCTGCAGTTTTAATAACTTAATGTGCTTTCGAGCGAGACTTTGAATAATGAGCATTTGTTCCTGGTTATTCAAAACTGCATTATTCTATAGCCTTTAGTTTTTTTTACTTCCCACTTTTTGTTGTCAATTAGTTTTTAGTTTAATTTACGATTTCCACTGTTAGTCGCAAAGCAGACGGCCGGAAGCTTAGTTCAGTTATAGTTTAAGTAACACAACTTTTGTGTGGATTAAAAAAGTTTTTAAATTTCTCGTCTCTCCTCATATTCTCATACAAGTGTATAGCTCTTAATTTTTATTATTTACTAACTAGTTGCCAGTAATTTTAATAAAGTAAATACATTTTTTTAAAAAGCTTTAATTTAACTTGACTTGTCCGTTTATTACAAATCGTGCAATTGGACTTTCCTTATCTTTCCGGGCTATAATGCAATGTTCCGATGAGTTAAAGCCTCATAAGTTTTCCGATCTAAAACTTTGCAAGCATATTTTGACATACTTTTCGTTATCAAATCGAATTGAAATTTCGCACACATGTACTGATTATATACTGATACATACAATACTTTTGGTTGCACTGAGTTCATCGGATTATGGACTCGGAAAATCCAATCAGTTTTTTTGGGTTCACCTGTTTGTTCGATGTAAATCTTGCAAATCGATTTAAATCAACTTTCCATTGTCCATTTTTTATTTATTTCAAACATAATAGATAACAATGAATTACAAATGTTTGTTAACACTTCGACTAGTTATATAACTAACGATCAGTCAGCTTTTCAAGATAAATATGGGGAAACAAGTAAATGGCTAACAGTTTACTATTTTTCAAATACATTATTTATCTATCGATATATATAAAAATTAAATGCTGTTCGTTGATAACCGCATCACTTGAGATCGGCTGGACTGATTTGACTCACTTTTATGTTAGAATGTTCGTCATAGTCCGAGTAAGGTTTGTGTGGAAAAAAATAAGAAAATTTGCCCGAAAAATCCATAGGACTTATGTATGAGTTCGCGACCGACCATAACTCACAATTTGAACGATGGATTTGCGTAATTCTTTTTTTGTTTTGTTCGTTGATCTTGTTGTTGTGGTGCCCCGAGCGTGGATTGTATCATCAAGATAGACAGCATCCACGAACAAGATTTGAGTCAATAGGGCTGCCCTTCACAACGAACAGACCAGACACAACTACGGTCAAGCGATAGGACTCGCCCTTAATGCAGGGAGAGTAAGTCCTGGGGCTGAGATATCGTAGAAGAGAAATGGACACGCCTTAAGAATACTGTCATTAGTACTGCTGACTCCATCTTAGGCAGTAGTAGTAGAGATCGGAACGGCTAAATGTAAGCTTGCGACTGAACGTAAGAATGTTTTGTATCGAGCAATGCAACAATCTCATACAATGTGGGTACGCGAAGATGAATGTTAAGAACTGAGAAGATATGAAAAAACAGTTCTCCGGCAAAAGAAAACAGCTTGAGAGAAGAATTTCGTCCGTGAACCTAGGAACAGTACAGAGAGCTAGGACCGCACCAGGCGCGGAAGTTCTACCAAAGAGTCCTCGGTATGACGCAATATACACCGCGCTGCAAAGACATAGATGGTAATATGATCGCCGATCTCAAAGGCATCTTAGATGGGAAGAGCACTTTTATGAGTTGCTTAATGGCCAGCTAACTGAGGAATTAGAGGCTCCACCAATGACCGAAGACCACACTATGCTGCCGCCACCAAGCATAGACGAAGTTAGCAGCGCGATAAATAGGCTTACTCAAAAATAATAAGGCTCCGGGAACAGTTGGTATACAATCGAAGCTGATTAAAATAGGAGGTCCAGCAATACATCAAGCAATTCATGAACTTATGGTGCAAGTATGGCGAAGAGGCATCCTGTGCCCCATACATAGGGTCAACTGTAGCAGCCTATAACAGTATGGAACCAGAAATGCTCCAAGCCAAAAAAGCCTACTTTAATCGGTCAAGACTCTTAATATCCAGGAACTTAACCACAACATCTAAGCTGCTGGTGTATAAGACAATGGTCATACCAGTACTTACATATGGTTCCAAGACTTGGATGCTTAGCAAAAAACATTCTGTCCTCTCAGCCGCGTTCGGTAGAGAAGTCTTACGGAGAATTGTTGGCCCCGTATTTGAGGAAGGACGATTTCGGAGACTCTATAATTCGACATCGTGAAGAGAATTAAATTTGGTAGGCTCCGGTGGGCAGGACGCCTAGCTCGCATGAGTGAAGAGGATCCTGCTCGGAAAGTCTTTTGCGGTGGGATTTATGGAACACGACAGCGAGGCCGGACAAGCCTATGCTGGAAGGATGGCGCAGTCCAGGTCGTCCAGAGTTTAGGGATGCCACACTGAATGACAACGGCTCGGAATCGGGACCGATGAAGAGATTTTTTGCGGGAGGCCAGGACCGGACACCGGTTGTAGAGCCAAATATTATGATGACGATTGTCGTGCCTGATATTGCTATAGTGAAGTACGATATGGTCAGATATGTACAGATTTATTTGAATTAAGTTTTATTCGCCATCTTTGAGTCCACCTATCGACTTGATCTGTAGCTGCTAGTAGTTTTTGTGTCTCCCACCTGCTAAGATTGCCGTGTCGCCGGTTGAAGGTAAGTACCGAGAGAGTTGGAATTGTCAGAAAAGGACTTAATTTGAGGGTAAAGTGCCCATAAATTGTTTCTGTTATTTCGTAAGGAGCGAAGTCTTCGAATGTACCAAGTATTAAAAATTTTCAAACCTGATTTTATTACAAGGTTTTTGTTGAACAATTCCCATTCAGGACGAATACATACACGGCCATTGGAACCCTAAGGTCTAGTCTGATCATAATGGGATAACGTACACTACTGTAGCTTGCGCTTGTTGGTATCGTTTTAAAAGTCGTATCTGCTCATGTTCTCATTCAAGTGCATAGCTCTTAAGTTTTGTTTTATTTACTAACTAATTGCAGTTAATTGGAATACGTAAATAAATTCTTAGTTTTCTTAGTAAATATACATACTTGTTTGATAAAAATTATGTCATACATTACTGGAAAATCTCACCACTTGATACGCAAAAATATTGCCGCATAACGATGTCCTTCACTGAAGGAAAATCATTCCTAATCCCACATGTGACGTACCGCAGTTAAGAAATTACATCTCGCAACTTACGTCTCAAAAGTACGCCCATCAACGAACGTGTACATATTTTGTAAATCGCAAAATCCTTTGAAGCAAACTGTTAAAATGTGGAACACACAAAATAGCACATTAGGCTACGAGTACTTTTAGAAATTAATGAGAAAACTTCAAAATCACTTAGCGCAGAGTTCTCGCGCGTATGTGTGCGCTTTGTCTGTGTATGCAAATAAGACTTCTTGATGGCACAAGTTTGCATCATCATCCGTACAGATGTTACTAAATGACACTATTTATCTCAGCCCACAAGCATACTGATATTGCAGTTGCACATATAAATGTAGCATTACCACTTTAAATACAGATATTAACTACAGCATCGCAGCAACAGTGGGACAAGGTGAAAATTTGTCTCATGAAATTTGTTAAGCAAATCATAAAATACAAATTCAAACAAAGGACTGCCTCGGCTGGATCTGCGATATCGCATTCTCTCGACCCCATTTTTCAGTACATTTTCAATCGTTTGAGCCTCTATTTCTCTAATTTCTTGCGTCTTTTAAAGCTTCGACCGTCTGTGTATGATTAGCGTTATATTTGCCCTTGATGGTTCCCCACAAATGATAGTCCAACGGAGTAAAATCGCAGCTCCCACGCAGCCAGTTCGGCTTATAGTGCGATTTTCGAATATAGGGGCCAAACGTTGATTGTATCGTTGGCAGTGTTGGCAGTGGTACCGTCAATCGTAGGGAATAAAATGTTAGTTAAGGTGGCACGATACTCGTAACAGTCACAATTGACTGTTAGTGCGGCTCTTTGTTCATTTTCGAAGAAATATGGCCGTATGCTTTTGGAGCATACTCCACACCAAAAAGTCACTTGTTTTGGGTGTATTGGCTTCTCAATTGTTACGTGGGGATTTTCTGTGCCCCAAATCTGGTAATTTTGTTTGTTCACATAACCGCCGAGGTGAAAATGAGTTTCATCGAAAAAGATGATTTTTTGGTAAAAATTTTCATTTTCTTCCAAGCGATAATATTGGGTCATTCAGCGAAGCGAAAATGCAATGGATGGTCAACCGCCTTCAATTCTTGAACCAATTGGACTTTGTAGGCCTTCGTACCGTGGTCTTTGTGTAAAATTCTACGCAAAGTCCTATCGCCGATTTTCAATTCATGTGAACGATGAGGTTGAGGTGCTCGGATGTTGACTAAATGAAATGAAAATGATATGAAAATGAAATGAAAATGAAATGAAAATGAAATGAAAATGAAATGAAAATGAAATGAAAATGAAATGAAAATGAAATGAAAATGAAATGAAAATGAAATGAAAATGAAATGAAAATGAAATGAAAATGAAATGAAAATGAAATGAAAATGAAATGAAAATGAAATGAAAATGAAATGAAAATGAAATGAAAATGAAATGAAAATGAAATGAAAATGAAATGAAAATGAAAAGAAAATGAAATGAAAATGAAATGAAAATGAAATGAAAATGAAATGAAAATGAAATGAAAATGAAATGAAAATGAAATGAAAATGAAATGAAAATGAAATGAAAATGAAATGAAAATGAAATGAAAATGAAATGAAAATGAAATGAAAATGAAATGAAAATGAAATGAAAATGAAATGAAAATGAAAATGAAATGAAAATGAAATGACAATGAAATGAAAATGAAATGAAAATGAAATGAAAATGAAATGAAATGAAAATGAAATGAAAATGAAATGAAAATGAAATGAAAATGAAATGAAAATGAAATGAAAATGAAATGAAAATGAAATGAAAATGAAATGAAAATGAAATGAAATGAAAATGAAATGAAAATGAAATGAAAATGAAATGAAAATGAAATGAAAATGAAATGAAAATGAAATGAAAATGAAATGAAAATGAAATGAAAATGAAATGAAAATGAAATGAAAATGAAATGAAAATGAAATGAAAATGAAATGAAAATGAAATGAAATTATTCGAAACGCTTAAAGGTATACGATTAAAAAGGTCATAATTTTTTACTTGCCCCACTGTTACAACGTATCGTAATTTGCAAACAAAGAAGCCAACCAAAACAAACCGCCAGAGAAAACCAACTCGAAATCTTATTACCTTTATTCTACATATTTACGTAAACGATGAAGGTAACTGTTGCGGCGCTCAACAAGGATTAATGTATCTACAAGGCAAGGATATGCTAAGCTTGAATACTCTTGTAGGAATTATTGGAGAGTTCGTGTCTCATTTCCATTGCATTTGGCAGTTGAGTTGGAGTTTCCTCAAACACTCGCACCCACAAACATCTCACAACTTATACATCTTTGCCTGTGGACGGAAGAAGCAGCCAAACGAAGGCATGAATTTTAATTACCTGTTCTACTCGTAGATATAATAAATACCTGATTGTTTACAAAATAAATTCTCTCACGTGTGTTGTGTATAGTGAGTGGTAAAAAAAAGTCCACGAATGTCACTGAAGCACAACAAAACCAACGCCGCGGCTGCTCCAAAAAGAGGAACTGGGAAGTCAGAGATCATCAACGCGTCTTTTACGCTGTGTAATACTTCTGTGTGAAAATGTTTCACTTCAGGCGATAAACGAGTTGGTACAGGTACATCATCTTCTTGTGTTTTGTCATCATATTCTGCGTCTCGAGACGATGGCGGAAAGCGCTCTATGTAGCTAAAACTCGACCATTGTTATCCTCAAAATTGCACTCAACTGTTGGCGGCTTTTTGCCGAGGAAGATGATGAGTTGCGATGGCAATCTCATGAAAATGTGTTTCCACGTTGTCGTTAAGGTCTTGACATGCTTGCGCCTTTCTATAGAAATGAGAAATGATCATTATTACTGTTGAAAGGTGAGAAAACTTCCTGGACGCGGTTTTGCACAAAATTATATTCCAAAAAGTGCTCGTGGCTACACCGAACCTAACCGGGAAGAGGTGCAATTTAAATGATAAATTGAGTTTTCCATGGGTGAAGTTCCAATTGGGTTTGGGATGAAATGGAATTTTATTATTTACACGTTCGCGGAAATGGAAATAAATTAAATGTGTCCTGTCTGTGTCGTCTGGTGAACGTCGTTTCGTGGGAACGACATACCATTTTTTAAATGTCAGGAAGAAAATTAGGAATGTTTAACCCTTCTGTGAACAACAAGGTCTGGAAAGACATTTTTATGGTTTGCTCATGTTTTTTTTTTATTGAAATACTTAAGTGAGGTTTATAAAATGCCATGGAAGACAAGTATTTTAAGATTTAATTATAGGAATAAGTTTTTGCATGTACCTTTTGCTCAAAACTTGAATGAGCCAGTAGCGCAACAATCAAGTTCGTGATGTAGTGCTTGCTCTACCTCCTAGGGGTGGTCCCCGGGCAACTATGTTTAACGGTCTAGCGTTTCTAGTGTAGGTAACGTGGGTAAGCACCCTGCGGTACCGTAAAAATTCGCGCTACTGAAACCGACACAACGCCTCGAATAAGTAATGATCGAATAATAACGACTTTTGGCTATTGTACCCGGACTAAGATTGGTTTCTGGAATGTGAGGACGCTCCTTGACTCAGGGAGTGAAGGACCTCAAAATGCCAGATTTCTTCAACTGGAACGTGAGTTTCTTCGATATAATTTGGACATACTGGGAGTGAGTGAAGTAAGATGGTTCGACGCGGGAGAATACCAATCCCCAACGTGTAACACTGTGCTACTCTACTCCGGCAAACCCTCCGGCAAACCCTCCGGCAGTCCCTGTGAATCTGAAGTGAGTCTGCTGCTAACGCCAACAGCACGCAGAGGCCTAATTTCCTGGCACCAACATGGTGATAGGATTTTATCGACCAGATACGGCGCGTCACTATAATGCAGTGTTACGCCCCAACGAATCCCTCGACTGAGGATGAAAAGGACAACTTCTACAATCAACTAAGCGCTGTATTCAAGGCAACGCAGAACGGAGATATCGTCATCGTGATGGGGGACTTGAATGCCAAGGTTGGCAACGACAATGAAGGAACTCAAACATGTGATTGGAAAGCACGGCCTCGGCGAACGAAATGACAATGGTGCAAGATTTGTTGATTTCTACAACACCAACAAACTTGTCATAGGAGGCACCATGTTTAAGCTGACAGTCAACTGACAGGCAATCGTCATCCAAACAAATCGACCATGTGGCGATCAGCCGACGTTTTAGGAGCTGTCTTTTAGACGTCCGAAACAGACGAGGATCCGACATGGGTATGGTATGGGATCATCACTTTATGGTAGCTACTGTCCAGTTAAGTACTGCATCAGTTCAAAGAATCCGCAATATCATCCGAATGCCTAGGTATAGCATCGATCAGCTAAAGATCCTCTCAGTACGCCAACAATTAAGGGATCATTTATCGCAAGGAGTGGAAGCAATCAGCAGCTCACTGCCGACTACCATCCAGGAACATTAGAAGGCTGTGAAAAATGTTTTCAAATCTGGAGCGGAAAGTATTGTTGGTAAAAGCCAGTCAAGGCACAGCACGTAGCTTACCGAAGAAAATCATCAATCTCGGCACTAACTCAGTAACTTCAGTTAACATTGCTGGACAGCCGGTAAGAGAGTAGAGAGTTTCCAATATCTTGGGAGTATTGTCTCGACCGAAGGTGGAACCAAATAGGCCCATTGTCAATGGAATCGGCAAAGAAAAATCGTTGTTTGGAATGATATCCATGATATGGCGAAGCAATGCGATCAGCTTAAACACCAAAGTGCGACTGTTCCGCTCAAATGTTAGATCTGTGCTGTTGTATGGGTGCAGCACTTGGAAGGTGACCGCTTCTATCACAAAAAGATTACAAACTTTTGTAAATAGGTGCCTAAGGAACATCTTAAGGGTTTTCTGGCCTAAACGTATCTCTAACGAACGTATCTCTCAGAGAACGGGTCAGGAATCAATCGGCACAACCATCCAACGACGGAAGTGGCAGTGGATTGGTCATACACTCCGAAAAGGCGACATAGCAAACTACGCAATGCAATGGAACCCGTTATCTCAAGATTGTAAAAGAACGTGTCGTCCGAGAAATACATGGCATGGAACAGTTGAGGAGGAATCACGGCAATTGGGGAAGAGTTGGAGTGGGCTGAAGCTCATTGCCAGGAACCGCACGCGGTGGCGCGTAGTCGTAGTAGAGGTCCTATGACCCACAAGAAGATATAGATCATAAGTACACTCCCATCGCACGATGGTAACAAGAAGGCGAGGGTTTATGTGTGCGGGTAGCGAAGAGCCCGGGATCAGCTAGTATTCATATAAAATTTAGCTCCAACTGGACGTTTTCGTCCAAGGCAAGGTGTAAGATCTTCTGTTCACAGAAGGGTTAAAAAATGTATTACAACACTGCTCTGCTTTAGTCATACATATTTTCTAAGTCTTGAAAATTTGAAACTTTTCGGTAATTTAATCCGCCATCAATGAACCGTAAATTTTTTTACTCTTAAATGAAATTTCAATTCAAAATGACTTAATCTCGTCAAAGAACGACAATCCAATATAATGTGATGTGATCTCGTCTGCCGTGCGGTCATAAAATGGTCATACATGCGGGAATCGTTAGTTAGTTGGTATTCTGTTCTGGTATTTCGGGTTTAAATGTCAATTGTCTTTATTGCTTTGATGCTAATAAACTTTTTTTGAGATTATACCCCCCCCCCAGGTTATACCATTACGTACTGATACGAATGCGAAATATTTTGGGACAATAAAAACGATTACGAACATTTCCACAAGTGTACTTTTTTGCAATAAATTTAGCAATTTTTTAACTTACTCGGCGGCACAAGTACTCGAAATAATATATGAATAATAAAAAAATTAAGTCGAAACTTTTATTTCATATCTGGATATGAATATTATGTGGTCTCTGGAAGGATAACAACCAACACGAAAAGTAAAAAAGCAAACCTGACATTTGTTCGCCTAATGCAGCATCGACATAATGCCTACACAGTCACATGCGTGTGTGTTTATATGGCTGTGTACAATGATCTCGTGGGGTTTTGCAATTTTTCTTGTGCTCATAGATGAACGGGGTGGAAAAAAGCGCTCGTTCTCCCTTACGACTACGGTAGAAGTAACTTGTGGATTATTAAAGCGAGGATGATTCTTTATGGGCGCGCACCACAATGCGATGCTCGTAAACAAACAAATTTACATATTCCATTTCATAAATTTTCATGTTCCAGTTGCCTCATATAAGATATGAACCATGTTCTTTGCATCCCTTCCGCTACACCAGCACTGTCGTCATCATCAACCCCACTCCACGCCACCTTCTCGTATTTTATAACTTCCATTATTCTTTGTTTCATAAACACATAGTTCTTTTTTAGTCGGCGGCAGGTACATCCACTATTGTGTGCTATATTACTGATATATGCAGATAGTGTAATGTCCTTAGATCACATGTGCTCCTCGTATGTCGTTTACGTATAGATAAGTAAGTGCAGGTGTTTTACGTCACTCACTCGACGAACTACAAGGGTATAAATTGTTAAGGTACATTGCGAAAGTTTCATTTGTTACGGTTTCTTTTTTAAAAAAAGCAATATCAACAACAACAAAGAAGGGCGTGTTCTTTGGAAATGTGTAAAATATATTTTTTTTGATTTTTAGATTCATCTGTTGTTGTTGTTGTAGTTGCCAATGATTCTGTTTGCTGAGGTTCGTTATGATGATGATGGCAATGGCAGTGGTTACAGTCCGTGTCCCGATGTGGTATTAGTGGCAGTGAAGCTATGAATGCTATTTATTTATGCATCTCAGGCAATCAGAAATAAACATGCTCCTGTTTTACATTAAGCATTTCTTTAACAAATAAATTATAATAAAAATGAGAAAAAAACTATTTTTAAAACAAGAACAATATGATATGTACTATAATAATAATATTCGGCGCGACAGACCATTGCGGTCCAAGGCCTAGCTTCTCGCGACCATTTGTGTTGTGCATGTATATTTTTGGACACAAATGGAAGGGACCTATAGTTTAAGGCCGGGTCCTAACGGCGAATTGAGAAGCAGTTATTACTTTCGGAACATTTGTCACCGATTCACGACCGGTGGGACACAGTGAAAAATACTTTTGGTGTTACTGGGATTGGAACCACGCACGAACCTCTTGCTCAGTAGCCGTGCGCATTTCATGTGAGCCGCCCATACCATGTACTATAACGAAGATAATAAATCTGTTACGTGAATTTACTTATATACTCGTACCTATAGGTGAATTCTAATAATGGTATGTTATAAACATTCAAAGAAAACAGATAACATCATCATCACGTCACCACAAACTAAACATGATGTCGGTATGAAAGTACTGAGGTGTAAACGACGACGTACTGATTTGTATGTAAACACAGCATGTGGACACTAAGTGTGGAGTACAGAATGACATTTAACAACACATGTAATAGAAAAAGAGATTTTTAGCCTCACCTGAGAATAAAGCAAATTGACATCATGTTTGAAAGACGTGTGCGAATTTTGATTCAGGAGAAAGACATTTTACGTTTCTTGATGATGGTGGTGCAAGCGCGGATTGGATTAAAAAGAAAGACTGCATCCACGAATCAAATTCGAGTCATCACAGCTACCATTCGCAACGAAAGAACCAAAAACAACTACAGTTCTTCTTCTTCTTATGTCCTATAACCCCTTGTGGATCCTAGGGCCTCTACAACGCCTACGCGCCATCGCGTACGGTTCCTGGTAATAAGCTTCAGCCCACTCCAACTCTTGCCCAATTGTCATGCCTCCTCCTTAACTGTTCTGCGCAATGTATTTCCCGGACGACCCGTTCTTCTACCATCTTGAGATAACGGATTTCATTGCATTGCGTAGTTTGCTATGAAACTGTCGCCTTTTCGGTGTGTTTGCCCAATCCACTGCCGCTTCCGACATTGGACGGATGTGGCTATTTGTTCCTGACCCGCTCGTTATAGATACGGTTAGGCCAGAAAACCTTAAGATGTTCTGTATACACCTATTTACGAACGTTTGTAATCTTTTTGTGATATTAGCGGCCATATCATGGACATCATTCCAAATACTGTTAACTTGAGTGATTGAGTTAGTGCCGGGGTCGATGATTTTGGTTTTGACAGTATTAATCTTCAAACCAGCAACATTAGCCTCCCTTTCCACAATTGTTGTCATTTGGTGCAGCTCCATAATCCTGTGTGAGAGTAAGCAATTGTCGTTAGCGTAGTGCAGGTATTTGAGTTGAGATGTAAGGGTCCAACGAGTTACTCCGTTTCCAGTAGACAAAGCTGTGCGAAACACATCGCAAATCACCAACAAAAAAAGTATCGGCGATAGAATGCAATCCTGTCGTACCCCACTTAGGATCTCGAATTCTTCTGATAGCTTTCCTCTGTGCAGCACATGACATTTAGAGCCATCATAGGTTGCTTTAATAATAGCTATTCGTTTAGCGCCCCTCTCCAGCACCAGGCAAGTCTGATAAACTGTCTGTTTACACTGTCAAACGCCTTTTCAAAATCGATGAACTGCAGGTGTAGTGGTAACCGGTTTTATCAGCATTCGTGATTTGTTTTTTTTTTCGCCTTGGCGTCGCCCCATCTTCCGAGTAATTTGAAGAGTAATCGGCCTTGGCCAAGCAATTCACGATCTAATAGGTGCAAGTATGGGAGGAATAAATGATGCCAGAAGACTCTGCCTCACACACAAGAAACAGGATATCACAACGACTAGCAAATATCGTGGTATACCCAAAACCTTCTCTATAGAAAGCCCAACTGTTCCGATCGTACACAGATACTTGCTTAGATTTATCCCAAACGTATTTGTATTAGTAATCAACTAAAGAGCAAAATCCATATAAAATTTTTCTGTTTCCCACTACCACATCTTACGTTTCTCGCTCTTTGCGACTGCTTATTTTTTGTACACTGTATTCACATCCCACAAACACAGATGCGTTTGGGATGGGTTTACAGCATTAGTATGCATAGAGTTGGGCTTGGGTATACCGTTGTTGTGTACCTCGTGGAAGATTTTCTCTTCTAGTCTACAGAACAGGATATCCTCATTGGTTATATTCATTATTGGCCAATACCACTGTAGCTTCATACAAAGCAAATTAACTATCGATCAGATTGGTGATGGATAAATTTCTTAGAGTTCCCAAAACTCACTACTTTAAAGCCGCCTTTGATAACATAGCCAGAGTATAACTTTTTAAAGCCATGAGAGAATTCGGCATCCCAAATAGAATGGATACGACCATTCAGGATACCCATAGCCATTGTTAAAGCCGAGTAAAGATATAACGGTGTCCGGTTAGGGGCGATAGATAGTCTTTCGTCCTCTTAAACCTGGATATTGACAAATTGTTCAAGACTCTGACACAACGGCGAGAGAAACAATCCCTTATTAGTCCATCAAGATACTGGCAGATGATATTGAAGTCATTAACGGAAACGCAAGATTTATTGAAGAAGCTTTCAACCAGATAATGGTTTGAGGTTCGCACACGTGGCGCGTGCAGAAGATCCAACATTGGTCCCATAATTAAAGAAAGTGAGAATCTCGGGTCAATTTTATCATGAAACCAAAAACACGCGCTCAGTTTCTTAAAGCATACAAAGCCTACTTAAGTTTTTCAAGACTTTTCAAATCCAGGAATTATTCAATGCTGCTGGCGTATAAATCAATGGTCGTACTAGTATTTGTACTTGCATATGGATCTAAGACTTGGGTGCCTAGCGAAAATCATTTTAGTCTTTTAGTCGAGTCCTAGAGGAAAGTCTTACAGATATTTTTCCGACTCCGTATTAGAGGAGTGGCGATTCCGGAGACTCTATAATGAGGAGATCTACAAGCGTTACCGCAATGTTGACATCCTGAAGTGAATCAAGCTCGCTAGGTTCCGATGTGCAAGACACCTAACTCACAAAAGGGAAAACAAAACTTTTGCGGAAGAATTTATGTGATGCGATAGTGTGGAAGGCCAGCCATACATTGGAAAAACAGCATAGACCAGCAATTTTGATGAATCTGATGATGACATTTGATTGACAACAAAAGCTTTTCGAGCCTTATAACAGAAATGTAGAATGATATACTGGATTCTGTGTTTGCTCGTCAGTATAAACCATTCCACAGGCATTTAATACGCAATAGCATAGACATCTCCTCAGTTTCTTTTCTAAATAACTTCACTCCCACCCTGTGCCTAGCATTATAGGAGTGGAAATCTCTTTATTTCAGTGTCTTGAAGCCAGCTTCCCGGATGATTACGTTTGGTAAGGTTCCTACTTTATGACTTTACTGATAAATTAGTTGTACGTAGAGAGGTTCTTTTCACAATTGGTTCCAGATTTCATTGTACGGAAAACAGAAAGTTTGAGGATCGTATTTTTAAGAAGATGTACCTACAAAAATTGTATAGAGAAATAAGTTGTACAGAACTTACTATCAAATATAGATTTGAAGCTCATTTGGTTATTAAAACCGATCGATAAACCCCTAAGTTAATTATTATAATACTCATTTGGCAACCAAAGAAAACCAACATTGGTTGTGGTGCACTTCTACAAATTTGATATTCAAAGAACATGAAAAACGTGAAAAAATACATAAAACACGTTTCCTTTTGCAAGCAGGAGCAGTCGTACAGTCTTGTATTTATTTGTATGGCATCTATACTTTGCATATCTAAATCATTCTGTTTCATGAAGATAAATGTAACGTGCCCGTGTCGTCGCGTCGCATCTGTTGGTTCAAAGGATCAGCGAGATAAACTCGTTTTTCGCTTCTTCGCGAGAAGCCTTTGCCTTGTGGCTTTTAAGTTGCACATTGAATTTTTTTTGTTGGCTGTTACTATTATTTCTCTATACCCCGGCGGTCTGGATGCTGTCTTTAAATTAAGCCAAAGTAGGAAATATTTATTGCTTTGGATCCACATTTCACTTAGGGGCTTTTTTCTTTTTGGTAAATTTTTGTTTGATGAAATTATTATCAGACAATCAAAACTTTGTGTTGTATCTTGAAGCTTTTACAAAGTAATAGACTCTGCTTATGTTAGTGTGTTATAGTTTTTGTTTCTTTTCCTACAAAAGGATTATAACTGACTGTCCATCGTATAGGGTTACATTTGAGGGGGGTGAAAAGCAAAAATCAATGTCAACTGTTTTTCCATTAGCCTGTGCTTATGAACTTTCTGTTCAAGACAACAACAACAACAATAACAAAAAACAAACTTCCTTTTGATATACACACATATATATAAATATGCTATTAAAATTAAACAACCAACAAGCACACAAGCAAACAAATGAAAAACTGCAAGGACTAAAGCTGACGGCGACAGCTGAGTGCGCATACAACGATTTCATGCTCTTCATGTTTCTGAAATATTTTGCTGTCATGCCTGCTCACAATGGAATAGCATTTTCCTTGCTCATAGACATAAGCAGGTAACTTAATATCCTGTCACAGCGTGAGCCGCACGAGTAGTGCACGAGTACCAGTCGGTCGGCGGCATTCTTTCTCTCTATAGGGCTTCCTTCCTTTTTAATTCTTGGCCGGCCGCTTGGTTATTTCTATAGAACAAACAAACAACCCAGCATAAAAAACAACTTGGTAGCAGACTAAAAAAACAGAAAAATCTAAATGGCTAAAATACTTCGGCTGTGGTTGTTGGTAAAAATGTTCCAAACAGAGGTCACATCACATTCACATCATCGCAGGGATTATTTTGTGTTGTCCATGTGCAGCGTGTGCAAGTGACAAATGGTTGGTTTAACCTTTGGTTATGGTTTTTTAGGGTTTTTTCTTACCTTCGTCTTAATCAGAGACCATCAAATGCAGACCATCAGTTGGTCTTTTGCATACATTCCTACATAATATAGAGGTGGATTTTGTTGTGGTTACATTAGTTGGCAGTTTTGTTGTTTGTAAAGTTGATGGAATGTAAAATAATTAAACAGGAACTTCGAGGTAAATGTATACTGGTGTGTGTGTGTGTGACTTAAGAATAGGCTATGGAATCCATTTAACATCGATTTGTGAGTCAAGGTGTCTTTGGGATATTATAGTTTGAAATTCGCAATTCAGAGCAATATAATAATTCCTACTATTGCCTGGTTATGTGATAATATACTTGGAATGAAGGAATGAAGATATATAACGTTTGTGGCAAGAAAAAACAAAGCAGGAGTTCGTGAAGGGCATCTACAGATAGTACGCTCAGATGACACATCATCCTTCATATACATTCTGTCTCTGAAACCACACCAATTTTGTTAAGGTGACACCGCAAGCCACAATGACCTGTTAGAGAACTTACCACCTTTCTAATGCTATTCATATTTAGATTATAGGAAAAGGGCTTGATTAATTGTTTGGATTGCCTCAGCCCCGGGACGTTATCACAGTGGGCCAGACGAAGTTTGTCGTCCCAAGCAATTATCAGTGCTGTGGCGGCAGTCCAGTTGACACCACAGTAGATTATGAACGCAGATTACGAGCCAGCACTAGCTAGTTTGTCTGCAGATTCGTTGCCTGCAATTCCCTGATGAAGAGGCAGTTTTTAACTGATAACTAATCCATTAAGTTGGACGAAAGCGCTAAGGTGCTGCCTGGCTATTTGAAAAGATATAAAATATAGCACCCTTAATTTCTTTACCAAGGTTAACTCTGGGCCAGATCTCAATGTCATGGAGTTCCGTCTGGACCATCGTGGGACTTTTTACCATTGGTATCGAGAATCGGCTCCAAGGAAATCAGCTCCAACTCCAGTTTCCATCTTCGATCCATCTGTGAACCAGACCAGAACTCTAGCGTCCAGTGCAGGAAAACCATTATACCAGTTTGTTCGGTGGATATACATTATTAGGTGGGACTAAAGAGCCTAGAGCACTGCGACCTTAAGGTCTATTATGCGTTATTATATCGGTGCATATAATTTCCTTAATAATATATATACTAATCTATAGTAATATTGGTTTGTGTGTAGGAGGTAATCTTTAAAACTATTGGACCGATTTCAAAAATTTTTCACCAATATTTAGAACGGACTTTCAGAGTTAACATAGGATATATATTCATAGTCATCATCATAAGGCTCTACAACCAGGATCCAGTCCTGGCCTCCCGCAAAAAGTCGCTCCACCAGTCTCGATTTTGAGCCGATGTCATCTAGTTTTGCATCCCTAAACTCTGGGCGTCCTGGTCTACGCCACCCTTCCAGCGTAGTCTTGGCCGGCCTTGCTGTCGTGTTCCATAAATCCTACCGAAAAAGACTTTCCGAGCAGGATCCTCTTCGCTAATGCGAGCTAAGTGTCCTACCGAGCTTAATTCTCTTCACGATTTTAATTGAGGGACCAATGTTGGATCTGCACCTCACAGACGTGGCCACCATGTACTTTGTTTTGCTCTCATTTATGTACAGCCCCAGATTTCGTGCCGCCTGTTCGATCTGGATAAAAGCTTTCTGTAAAGCTCTTGGGTTTCTACCAACAATGTCAATATCCTCTGCCAGTCAGCCAGTATGTGAATGAACTTATAGAGGATTGTTTCTCTCAGCGTTAAGTCAGAGTCTCGGATCATTTTCTCCAACGCCAGGTTAAAGAAGACGCAGGCTAGTTCATCCCCATAGTCGTGTCAGTTTATTTGGGATGCCGAATTCTCTGATGGCTTTATAAAGTTCTACTCTGGCTATGCTATCATAGGTGGCCTTAAAGTCTATAAAAAGATGGTGTAGTGAGTTTTGAAACTATAGACATTTTTCCATCACATTCCTAAGGGTGTAAGTCATCAGTTGTTGATTTGCCTGGGATTAAGCCACACTGGTATGGACCAATGATGACTTTACCGTATGGAGCTATCCTGTCTTAAAAGATAGAGGAGAAAATCGTATACGCGGTACTTAACAACGTTATACCACGAAAATTGCTGCATTTTGTGATATCTCCCTTCTTATGTATGGAGCACAGGATGTCTTCCTCAGTTAGCTGGCCATTTCGCAACTCATGAATGTGCTCTTTCCATCGCTCTAAGATGCCTTTAAGATCGGCGATTAGATTACCCGCCTTGCAGTATCTGCAACGCGGTGTATATTGCGTCATACCGCGAACACTTTCGTAGAACTTCCGCGCCTGGTGCGGTCCTTGCTCTGTCTACTGTTCTAGTTCACGGACGAGATAGACAAAACCCGGGGCACAACGATATTAACAGTATTGAGAGAGTAGACGGGCGAATAAAGGCGTCACACTGGACTTGAACAAAACTGAGTGAGTCTGAGAGATCATGTTCTCACCTTCCGTAGCACCAAAACACAGTGAAGGTGGATTACCTTGGCCAATTGTACCACGTCAATAGCCATGTGGCATTCCCATAACAAATGCCAATCTACCGAGCTGATCTCCAAATCACGAAGGGATGTTTCAATAGTGGTTGTCATAATAACAGGTCGTTCGATATTGGGCAGCTACGCAGCCAAACTGGGAATTTTCATAATTCATTTGGCAGGAGTTGCTTGGATGTGATTGAGAAAGAAACTCTGATTCATTATCGTTACAGGTTTCGGGACCTGGCGGGCTGCTGACTCCGCAAACTGGATAATCACTTCTTTTCCGACCTGCGGACGCTTTCATAGTGCGGCATCACCGATCGATATCGTATCTGAACCCGATTATCTTTCTTTCCATAAGATTTTCTGAGGCCTGTGGTTACAAAACGGTTAACTTAAGCGCTATTTGATAAGGCAGCGAGAACCACTACTCTACCTACCTACCTAACTACAGTTGTTAGTAGTACTAAGGCCAGAATTTACGATTTTTCATACTGTTTTTTTGCTTGTTCCCATCTTAGCTAGCATATGGCTACATAACATGCTATACACTTTCTCATTTATGAAGTATTATTTATCATTACTTTGAGTTGAAAAGAGTTCTTTTGCATTATGTAAACATAGAATCATAGAGAGAGAAATGGAAGAAACGAGAAAAAGAAAGAATCTTAAGCCATGAATTTACCCTCATAATATTATACATCCATTATAATCGCAGTGTCTATGTTAGCTAATGCAGCTCCGCACATGTGTGCATATTCTAAACCTTTAATAAGATGTGTCAACATGTACCAATAATTGCCAGCGACCGCTTGTTATACTTACCAATGAGTGCCTCTAATAATTCTGATAAACTGACAGCACGAAAGTTTACCTATGTCCTTTGTGCATCTCAGAGGTGAAGTGCACTATTGTACGTCGACGAGATGTGACTGGCGATGCGGGTCGCCATTGCAAAATGTATACATGCTCCGACACATAGGTAGGAGCAAACTGGTAGATCCTTCAGTCGTTTTCTATTGTATACTACTATTCCACAGTACACAAGTCTTACGACCACACATCAGCCTGGGAGCCAGAGGCTCAGATAAAAAAAACAGAAGAGACAGACCGGGTAAATGTGTACTCTGTTGCGTGTACCTAACCACTGAGTTTATGATAAGCAAGCAAAAAAGAAGGATTCGTTGGCAGATAAAAAAAAAGCGAAGGACGCGACGTTTTTTTTTTTTGTGTACACAATTTATTATTATTGCGCGGCTTATGTCATCGGGACTGGGCTTCGACGAATAGCCTCAGGTGCCGTGATATAACCCACACCTGCACATAAAACTAAACACATGATAGGCCCCTCCCCATTTCTCGTACATCATTTCATTATCCTTACACATAATTTTAGTTCTTTGTATCTTCCGCAACTTTGCTCGTTTCAATTTCATTTTTGCAAATTGCCACAAGAACCAGACGCCGCCGAATTCAGATGTGTTGGAATGATAATAGCAGTGAAAAATTCAATTTTCTTACTGGAAAGTGCACTCGTCTTTGTGTATGTGTTATTTCTTGTAAACCTATATCAGTGTCAGGGTATGAAGAGATTTAAAAAAAAGAAATGACAAAAAGTAGAAAGTTACAATACTCGAAGCTTCCAAGGACCTGTACAGTAAATTCGCCCTCAAGTTGTCGTGTCGTGTGTGTATTGTATTGGAGCAGCAGAAACTGCTGCTACTGCTGTGTGGTAAGAAATTTGCATTTGAATTTCGTAGTAAAGTGAACAAGTGGCTGTTGGCATCGTCATATCATCGCAGAGGCCCCCGTTGCGCCGCACCATGATGATGACGACGAACAATATGAGTTATGGTAATTCAGCAGCTGATGAACACGAAATCACCGCCTTTGCCCTTCAAAGTGGGCTTGTGTATGTGTGTGTGTGTGTGAGTGTGTAAACACATTCCATCAACTTCAGCACGTCGGTGCGGTTGACTACAGAATTAAGCTCTCCTCCACAGATTCTTTGTTATTATCTAGTGCTCCTGATGCAGTAGTAGTGGGACAACGATATGCCTCTGAATTAAGATGCAAATACACGAACTCCTCATACGGAAGACGCTTGCACTTGTACCTGCACACGACAGCCACATTATCAGATCTCCTCTTTGTGTTGTGCTGTAGTTCAGTGTAATGTGTTAAGTCTAATGTGGAATCTCCTCTGAATAAAAGGGTTAAAAGGATAAACTTTTCAATCGAAAACCCTCTAAATTGTTTGCAACATTTTGTGGTACATACAATAATAATTCTTATTTAAGACGAGAAATGACCCATTTACCTATTTACTCAGAGTTGCAGGTGGCCCAATCAAGGTTTGTCTCTTCAAGGATATAGGCAGGATTAAGAAATGGATATGAAATTTATCGATTTTTTCTCATGGTGCGTACAAGTAAATGGAGAGATCAAAGTGACTCCTATTAAGTATATTTTTGGGACGTTTTTATGTTCTACACATACTGTACCAAAATAATTTATTAATAAAGTCAAAAAAGCGAAGGACTATATAAAGAACCGGGTGTTGACTCAGTTTTGTTGTTGTAATGCTTAAGAAGTTAGCTTTTGTGGAGTTTTCAGTGTAAAAAGAGTAAAAGTTTACCTACTTAGTCTCTACGTTTCTGACAAATCTACTTATTTGTTTAAAAAAACGTTCATAATGCAGAGTAGAGGAATGCTTCATCTGCTGACGTCTCGTTTGATGTAAATAAGGGCTGTTCTCTTTTTTGTAGAAACCTGTAACTATACATTCACAGGCATTTTATTATTTTTTGAGATATCAACAAAAAGGCCAAAGGACCTTATGTCGCTTTGTCGAAGTGTCACAAGGCCAAATGCTATTATGTCATTTCCACAAAGCGCCATTTGGCCTTATGTCATGGCACTATAAAAATCTGATTGTTTTTAAGAAGTTAAAGCTCTGAAAAGTATGTCAGAAAAAACTGGATACAAATGTACTTTAAAGTACAGAAACGGTTTTTTAAAAACTGCATTTAATATACCAATAGCTGCAATAATGAAAGCTCATAACTGTAAAATATTGTTACGAAATTAAGGCTTTCTAGAGTTCGTAATGAATTTTGTAAATAAAAAGGCAACGTATGTACGTTTATATATAAATTACAACTTTTATTAACAAATAGCAACAGTTTATAAATTTACACCCGTGATAACATATTATTCACATAGGCGGTAGCTCTATCTACTTTTAAACTTTTCAAGTAGTCTGCTTCACTTCCAAATAACAGAACATACTGGTATAATCGCCTAATAACATAAATACCGTTGTTTGTTTGTCTGTATGGATATAACGCTTTTATGTCGCCTCATCCCGCCTAAACCACTACACGTATCGAAGCCATATTCACACCATATGTTTGGTGCTCTCATAAGTTTAGGTATTTTTTTAGTCCCGTTAGGTGGCGCTGGAGTCGAGATATTTACGAAAATTTGTGTTTATGGTTGGATTTGGTTCAAATACACACACCATATGTTCGTTTGGTGCTCCGATAAGTTTAGATTTTTTTGACCCGTTAGGTGGCGCTGTGTGGGCGCCGTGGCTCAGTGACATGCTCTTGGCTACTGAGCAGGAGGTTCGTGGTCCGAATCCCAGTAACACCAAAAGTTACTGAGCACATCTCAGTTCATAGAGTGTCCAAACGTCCACGCTCATGGCTACTGAGCAGGAGGTTCGTGGTTCGAATCCCAGTAACACCAAAAGTTACTGAGCACATCTCAGTTCAAAGAGTGGCCAAACGTCCACACGAGCTGGAATGTGTAGCTGATGAAGTGAATCTGATGCGTATGAGTCGAGTTGCCCGGTAAGCTCTTCCAAAGTGAGCAATGAAGCTCCTTGGTGGAGCGAAAAGTTGTCAGCCCTTCGAAGGCAAGTGAGGAAACTCTTCAAATCCGCCAAGAGGAGGGGCATTTGTCAGCAATACAGAGAAGCGTACAACGCAAAGGGTGAGAAGAGCCGAACGCAGCAGTTTCCCCAACTTCTGCGAGGAGGTAGCCAATACTACAGCATCTGCCAGACTGTTTAAAGCTATGGCAAAATATGCTTAAAGTATAAAGGCATCACTGTTAGACCAGAACGGAAAGTTCACAGAAAACGAGGAGCAAAGAGGCCTCCTTCTCTTGAGAGCACACTTCACTGGAAGTACAGTGACCAGTAACGAACTCGGGATGGGCGTGAACCACCTAAGAGCTAGCAGGGAGGCCTCGAAGAAAGCCTCGGACATTTGCACAGAGCAAAGAATCCGATGGGCAATCAAAAGCTTCCATCCCTATAAATCGGCAGGTGTGGACGGGAAAATCCCTGCAGTTATGCATGTCGGATTAGACAACCTCCTTCCACATCTGGTGAGAATATTTAGAAGTAGTCTAGCACTCGGGTATATACCGGCAAGCTGGAGAAGGGCAAGAGCGGCATTTATACCGAAGTTGGAAGTCCTTCAGACCAATTAGCCTAACTTCGTTCGTCTTAAAGACCATCGAAAAGGTTATCGACAACTATATTAGGTCGAGAATACTGAAGAAAGAACCATTACATTCCAGTCAGCATGCATACCGAGCGGGCAGATCTGCGGAGACCGCACTGTGAGAGCTAACGGAAAGTATAGAGAGGTCTCTTGCCAGTAAGTAAATCGGGCTTTGCGCCTTCCTTGACATCGAAGGAGACTTCGACAACGCAATAGCGAATTTAAAGTCTATAAGTAGATGGTGAAGTTTGTTTCGGCACTCAATACATTTTTCTATCGCGTGTCTTGTCGTGTATCATCATCATTATCATCATATTTGGCTCTATAGCCGGGGTCCGGTCCTGGCTTCCCGCAAAAAGTCTCTCTACCGGTCCCGATTTCGAGCCGATGTCATCCATTTTGGCTGATTATTATTCTTATCAGTTGCTGATTATCCTGTGATGATGCAGCACTTGCATAAGCCAATAACGACTTTGGGATAGCGAGGTATCCTGTCTTGTAGAGTAGAAGAGAAAATCTATAGGTGGTACTTAACAACGTTATACTAAGATAATTGTATCTCATTGTGTAATCTTGTTTTCTCTCGTTGTAGTGAAATAGTAGCCTCCCACCATTATCCATGAATGGCACTTGCATCGAGGAAACCGCAAAACTAGTTGGTATGTGCGTCAATGACAAGCTTCGATGGAATGACAACATATTCAACGTCGCCAAAAATGCTGCGATGGGCCTCAGCTTCCTAGCAGTGTGCAAGAAAAAATTTCACCCTCTGTTCTGGCAATTATTTACAAGGCTTTCATTAAACCCCAAACTTAAGTATAACTGTAATCAAGTCAAGTGCACCCAAGAGCACTTTGATTTTGCTTGACAGAATAAAAAACCGTGTCTTTGAACTTGTAGGTGACACAAATATCGAAAGAACAATTGATTCGCTTCTGAACATCGCTGTAATGTCTCCTTTTTGTCACTGTTACCCATTTTCCATTAACTTTTCTGAAGAGAAATAGCCAATTGCAATTCCACCCCTTTATGAATTCAACCGCAATACTCGTGGCGCTTTGAATGATCACATCAGTTCTCCTTCTATTTGACGTTATATTGAACCAGAATTTTTTTTTAAAAACAGCCAAAAACAAAAAATTAATTAACTTCAAAATTTAAAATACACCAAATTCGCATCTCACCATAATAGCTTATAAACAATTCGCTTGTCGTTCTTCATCCGTTCACGTTATTATCGTTGTCAGGTTTTGTGAAATATGAGCTTAACGTCGGCAATTCAAAGCATTATTATAAGGCACATTAGCAGTGATTTCAACATTAATTACGTACGTTACTCGTTTGTATTTGCAAAATTAAAAACAACTACAACAACAAAATATTGAAAATAATAATTGTCCAGGAGTAGGCAGTTGGGTTTTACATTTGCAATTTTCAATGGTGCGCTTAATTTTGTGGCACAAATTGCACAGACCGCATCATTCTGCCGGGTATATATGGCGAACAACTCACCCGGTGGATTGTTTTTTTTTATATTTATATATATATACCATTGTGCACGAACATCCAATCCAATGTTTGTAGATACACAGTGTACACAAAACGCACACAAATAATTAGTGTTTTGCAGTTTTTTTTCTGCTGGTGTTGACTTTTAATTGTCAACGGTTCGCAAAGCATTAATGAGCTGTTTGAATATTATATCCTTTGCTTACAAAATTGAGCACAAAAAGGCGTTAAAGGAAATGAGAACAAGCTTTATTGTCCTTGCACATAGTAAATGTAGGCGGTTCGGCAATAAAAAAATATCACACAATCCGCAATTGCCTTAATGACGATTAATTTGTGAAGGCATTTTTCATTATTACGATGGAACATGGTGGCTTTGTGAATAATCCTTTTATGGGTTTCCATGTTTCAAAAAGAATAATAATAATAATGAAAAGTACATTTTGTCCGTTCGGCAGAGGCCGAGGTCTGTCACATTTTTATCTACTAACGAGGTTTTTCGACTGAATTTCGAAACATTTCAGTAGAGATTTAAGAAGTGATAGCTCTATCCTCTATCCACTACATCTTCTGCTGTTATACAACAGAATTTTATAGCAGTTTTTTCTAACCTGATAACTCCTACTACCCATCACCCCATAGAGATCCATCAACTGTGCCAAGTATATCTTGGTAAAACGAAAGACATGCAAACTGGAGACCTGTCCTACTTTAAGTGCTGACATAATTTTCAATTGGTTTAAAAAATTGGTTTTTTTTTTAAAAAAAGAGCAAGTTGAATAATCCAGTTCTCATCTGAGCATTGTTTTTTACGATGACTTCTGAACTGGAAACCAGTATCTGCTAATGGTAAGTGATCCCAAACGTTAAAAAGGCGGAATTATAATGCACTTTCATCCATTTCGGTCCACTACCAGTAAAATCACGCAGGATTGCATTGCGATTAAAATAATTGCTTTCTACAAACCTTTGTTTACTTGTCGCTTCGAAGAGGTATTGTGATGTCAAGGATAGATTGCCTTAAACTACAATTAGATATAAACAATGTTGTTAACTGGTGTAACAGAAATGACTCACACTTTAATACAAATAAATGTCTAGAAATCACTATCTTAGATCATATCAGACATTCGCTTACATTCGTCATCGAACCAGTCGTTCCGATCTATACGACTACTGCCTAAGATGGAGTCAGCGGTACTAATGACAGTATTTTTAACGCGTGTCCATTTCTCTTCTACACCTGGACTTATCCTCAGCCCCAGGACTTAATATCCCAGCATTTAGGGCGAGTCCTATCGCTTGACCGTAGTTGTTTCTTGTCTCTTGGTTGCGAAGAAGTGTTGACGCGAATCTGATTCGCGGATTCAGTCTTTCGTGATGATGCAATCCGCGTTCGGAGCACCATACCGATGAAATAGTGGTCCGAGTCGACATTGGCACCTTGGTACGTTCATACCATCATCAAGTTCGGGTTGTGGCGGCGGTCTATCAATACGTGGTCTATCTGGTTTCGAGTGGCTCCATCAGAAGATACCCAGGTGGCTTTGTGGATATTTTTACGCGCAAACCTTGTACTCGCAACGACCAAATCATTGCTTGCTGTCATCTCTGATCTCGTCTAAACTATGGGTGCCAATGTACTGCCTGCATACTGGCTGCCTACCTACCTATTTTAACATTCATATCCGCCAGCATGATTTTTACATCATACTGAGGGCAGGCATGGAGTTCCCGTTCGACTGATTCAAAAGAATTCTTCTTTTTCATCATCTGGCGAATCCTCTGTAGGTGCGTGAATGTTTATGAGGCTTATGTTTTTAAATTTTCCCGCACGCGAAGGGTGCATAGTCGTTCATTTATTGCTTTTAAGCCGATAACGGTGGGTTTCATTCTTTTGCTGACTAGAAACCCCACCCCGAACACATGATGTCTTGCATGACAGCTAATATATGCCATATTGTGATTTTTGTAAGACACTATTCTTCGTCCACCGCATCTCCTGGATTGCTCTTATGTCAGTCTTTTATTTGGACAGGGTATCGGCCACTTTCTGTGCAGCTCGAGCTCTAAACAGTGAGCGTACGTTCCATGAGGAAATTCTTAAATCGTTTTGCCATTTTCGTTGCCGTGGTCGTCGTCGTTCATCAGTGTATCTGAGGCTGATTTGTGGTTCCGTATTATGGTTTCTTACGGGCGAGTTTATTGGCTTCGCGCCAACCTTACTTTGAAGTGACTAGCCCGTTAATTGCGCTTTCTGCATTGGAGGAAAATTACCGGTTTGATCCCACTTCCACCAGTCAGAGTTAGTTACGGCCACCTGCAATTCTAGAGCATTCTGTGTTATTCCCTCTATTCTGCTGAAGGCTGACCGCGGTTTGTCCAGGTGTAATCAGCACAGCTGATATGCAATTGAATCCCAAAGCTTTGTTCTTTTTGGGCTGATATATTGTTCTGCTAATTTCGTCTATGCTTTGTCGTAGTATCATAGTGTGATCTTTGGTCATTGGTGAAGCCTTTAGTACTTCCACAGTTAGCTGGCCATTTAGAAACTTGTCAAAGTTCTCTTCTCAATGCTCGAAAGGCCTTTGAGGTCAGCGATCACACTACTCACTTTGCCTTAGCAGTCTTTGTAGTAGAGTCATGCCATAGTCCAATTGGATAACGTTTGGGTATCTGCCAAAAACTAATTATAACCAGGCTTTCGTAAAAATTGTACACAGACAATTTTCACTCAAATCTACTTATGCTTTATCTGCTGACAAGATATTTGGTCAAGTTGCTTCCGTATACGGGTTTCGCGTGAATTGGCTCCATGTTTATTTATTTGTTTATGGGGAACGTTGCAAATCCATTAAAAAGGAATGGATTTTCCCAAATGAAATGAAAATGATTAATGAAAAATTAAAATTGAAACAAAAATATCATGCTGCATCCCGAAAATTATATTTCGAAAAGCAATAAAAAAATGCAAATGCAAAACAAATTGCAATGATTAATTATTTACCGTCTGTACTGCGGATTTGAAGTGCAATTTAAGGATTTTCGAAAAGTCGAGATAATACTTAAATTAATGTCGCCTCACCGTCCTGTTTATGCATTGGAACTTTGCAGTGCGCTCACTCGTACGACAACACCTAAATTCACATTTCGCAACAATGAATGACAGCTCAGAATAAAAAGGGGTGAAAAAAAAGTCGGAATAAGGAAAATCCCGTGAGCGCCCTTTCTCCTATTCACCACGCTTTCCGTCCACCCGGCCACAAACTACCACCTATACTAACCAACTCGTTCGCCCCGGAACAACGAACGATCCAAGCGACCACCCACCGCCACCCTTCCAGCCGTACAACACACGAACAGCCTACGTAATTGAGACATTAAATTTCCATCTGTGAACTTTTACAAAATAATAATGTCGTCCTCATCATCTGTCGTCTGTCGTCGTTCGTTTTGCTTTGTCAATTTTTGTAGGATTCTCTTATGTGCGTGCGTCAGTCCGTCCGCACACCAGTGCTGTCGAAGTTACTGCAATTGCAGTATTCTACTACTATTTAATCGACCCTACCACTTTTATGAAGTAGTAAATTAATTTCTCTACGAAAAAATATTTTTCTACATTTAAATATTAAGTCTGTTGTGTGTAGACAAACCCTTCGTTAATTTTTCCCTGAACGTGCCTAATCTTTTGTTGAATATTAAAAATTATTAAAAATTTTTATAATTCCCAAAAATGTTCTTTATTAAGTCTATTTATAAAATAAACAAGTAAAGAACAAAATTTGCGTATTTCCATAGATTTCTTTGTTTACAAATTAAAGGCTAAAGCTAAATCTAAAGGGTGATCAGATTGGAGGTACTTTTTCCAATAGGATTTTTTTGACATGTCGCGCGTGACTACTGTCAAACTAAATACATAATTTTATTCAGTTAACGCCTCAACAACGTTTACAAATCGTACAATTGTATTACGAAAATCGACGCTCTGTGAAAAGTGTTCATCGCGCGCTCAGGCAACTTATGGTGTACATAATTTGTTCAGCGATAAGGCCCATTTTTGGCTTAATGGCTTCGTCAATAAGCAAAATTGCCCTATTTGAGCTAAAGAACAACCCGAAACCATTCACGAACTGCCATTACATCCATTGAAAACTACCGTTTGGTGCGGCCTATGGGCTGGAGGAATCATCGGCCCATATTCCTTCAAAGACGAGGCTGGCGCCAATGTAACAGTGAATGGCGAACGCTATCGCGCCATGATAAACGATTTTTTGGTGCCGAAAATTGAAGCCCGTGATCTCCACGACATTTGGTCAGACGGCGCTACATCCCATACAGCCCGTGACACAATAAATTTACTGCGTCCTCGTTTCGGTGAGCAATTGATCTCTCGTTTCGGGCCGGTGGATTGGCCACCAAGATCGTGTGATATCACAACTTTGGAGTTTTTTTTAAGGGGGTCTTAATGTTTTTTGGATAAACCAGCTACAATTGAGGCATTGGAAGCCAACATTACTCAAGTTATTCGCGAGATACCGACCGAAGTCCTCGAGCGAGTCATTCAAAATTGGTGTTTACGGATGGCCGAATTACGGCGCAGTTGCGGCCAACATTTGAAAGGGATTATGTTCAAAGAATAAATGTCATGAATGGTTCTAGGTATACAAAAATAATAAAGATTTGAATTTTTGTTATTTTATTTCAATTTAAAATCCGATACCTCTAAATTGATCACCCATTATTTATAATACACAAGAAAAGGATGGTGTATATGTTATAACATAAGATAGTAATCCCGCGCTTCTCAGCTCACCATATGTATAGTTGTAATTCAGTCCAAAGACTTGATTAAAACTAACCCTATGAATAAAAAAATCTTAAAACTACGCCATCGCAAGTCTCAACTTGTAGTGAGTTAGATGCATTGTCTGACTCTTTTTCTGGAATTTTATCGCTTGATCTATTTTCTTAAATCGTCATTGCGAGTGATTTCAATGCACACAATTCTAGTTGGCTTCGCCATTCAGGCTTAACAACACCGCAAGGAAAGGATGTTGATTTTGCTGCTGACTTTAACAATCTCACTCAGCTTGTGAATGAGCCCACTCGGATTCCAGACATGCCATGAAAATACCATTAACTTATTTCTTACGTCTTATCCTAACAAATACACATTCAATGTTTCATCACCTTTAGGCTCTTCAGACCATTGTGTGGAATTATCAAATTTCTCGTTGTCGAACCACGCTGTTAAAGAGAAACTCATAAAAGAAAAGTATGGTTACACGAGAAAGCTGACTAGGATGACCTAAACAATTCCTTTAGGAATATTAACTGGCCACTAAATGCCAATAGTGGTGTGGATGCCATATCTGATATGATCACAAACATAATACAGGAGGGTATGAGACAATTTATTGCTTCCAGGACTAAGTGTATTAAGCTGAAAGAAAATACTTGGTATGATTTAAGCTGCAAAAAGATTACTAGAAACCGGGAAGTATGCTTTCGGTTATATAAAGTAAACCCTACTGTGGAAAACCGAACTAAGTTTAGACGAGTCAGAAATGATTGCAATGCCTACCTTTGACGAGTCAAATTCGACTTTGACCAGAAACTGAGACGAGAAATACTTCAATATCCCTAAGTAAGTAAAAATTTTTTGTCATTTGTGAAACGAATAAAAGATACGGTCTCGTCTTCAATTCCAACGTCAGCTCCATAAACAAAGCCAATATGCTTGCTTCACATTTCACAGCGAGCCCCATGATACCAGATAGCGCGTTGTTGCCGCTAGTACTTGCAATAGTCGAAACCTCTATGGGACAGATTCAATTTCGTACTCGTCAAGTGGCTAGAGTATTAAATAATCTCAACATTCATAAATCTGCTGGGCCTGATGGTATTCCCGCTATAGTTTTGAAGAGGTGTTCTTCAACATTGGCATTGCCACTGCGCAGGCTTTACCATTTCTCTTATTCCTCTGGAGTCATACCAATGAATTGGAAAACAGCCTTTATCCAGGTGAACCAATGTCATCTCAATGTTATATTTATCATCCGACTTTCATAGCCGTATTCATGATGCTTCAAAAAGCTTTATTTTTGAATCTACATCCGCGGTCGTAGTTGGTTCAATATTAGGAATTATGCTCAGCTTTAATTGGATAATTTTACTGAACTTCGTCCAGTTTGTTCTTTTTATGTTTCTGTACTGTTTAGGGGTCTCCGTCTGGAGACACAGGTCAAAGATAATATATTTGTGGTCAGAATTAGAGTTAACACTGGAAACTGTCCAGTTGTCAACCCTGAATAAAAGTTGTTAGTAATCAAGGTAATATCTATTACCTCCATCCATACTCTACCGATGTTAACAAGAAATAATATGGTTAGAAAGCGTGAAAAAAATTTAAAAAATATATGAACAAATTGAAGGCTTTTATCCATATTGGACCCCTCCGCACAATTTTTTCATTTCTCTATAATAACTTCGCGTCGTATGGTTCCATCGTTCTGTCATTCTTTCTTCCTGTTTTATTTTATTGAAACTTTGCAACTATATGTATTTCCGGTGACAACACTTTCTATTAAAATTTGGAAGCGATCGGGCCCGGAGTCGGGGAGGCTCACATACAAAAATTTTAAAAAGCATGCCATATAGGGGCATCAGATTACGCCATACGAAATCATATACACTCGGTACACAGCGCACACAGTCATTAGTTTGCGCTGTGTACCGCTCCTTTACGATTTGGTGGTAGATTTTTTTAACCACAAAAGCACGCAGTTCTTCGCATGTGTTTTAGTGCAATTTAGTATACTTTTGGGCGCATATTTTAGTTATTAGAGAATTTACATAACACTTTTTATGGATTGTTTTTAAAAATCTCTGTTTCATAATCCATTATTTTGCTCAGAAGCCTCGTAGTATACTTCGTTCACGAAATATGAAATGGTAGCACTGCCGCTTACCCGTCTATGTAGTATAGCGTATAGGTGCTCCGCTCTTTCTCTATATCTCTTCTAGAGACATATCCTCTTCCGTACCCTGCTGCTTCTTTTGGTGTTGTGTATATTGTGTTGCCGTTCTGCACCGCCGAAAACGCTGTTGTTGTTGTTGTGATGTTGCTGGTACTGGCGCTCACATTGTTCGTCCATAACCATACTCAATTCATAAAAACCACCCGCCGCCCCAGCAATGCTTAAAAATGTTCGGTCGCGTGGCACAAACCATACGAAAACCAACCTCAAGTCAAACACTTATGTCCTCGTATGCTGTCGCCTGTCGCCGCGAACGCTGCCGGACGGTGGTGAGCATGCGCTTCATGATGGCATCCCTTGTCATGGCTGCCAACATTACCATTAATTCGGTATACGAATCACCACAGCAAAGTGAAAAACTGCAAAAGCCAACGACTGGCGTGCAATATCCGTTGCGATTTCCGATCAGCTCAGTTCAGTTGTTGAGTGAAGTTCGAAGGATGCATATGGAGATGCTACGACGACGAAGACGACGACGGTTATAGAAAAGTCAAATAGAATCTCATCACATCACACATCATCAGTCACAGTCAGTCAGACAAAGTCACACCATCATATATCAACACATCACAAAGTAAGAAAAGCAAGCGATTGGGCAAGCGCGTGAGAGGAAGAGTGGAGCGGAGCACAAACTAATATCACAAAAGGACCAAAATTCCCCCGCCTGTTTCACCCTCATCGACTGCTTATTGTTCTTTGCATCGAAAGATAGAAGCAAAACGCAAAAAATAACGAACAATCCTAATTTGCATAAGTAAACCGCCAAATTTGGCAGGAAGTGTGGTTTTTTTTTTTTTTTTTGGAACTGACCACCGACGCCAAAACGTGCAATTTTTCGGAAAAATTATTTCGATATAATTTTTCTTTTGCAAAATAGTGAATAAAGTGTTTGTGTGTGTGTGGTAGTTATTGTTTTTGTGAAAATATCACAAAAAAGTGAATTAACCTTTTCGTGTATTTCAAGCAAGTCCGTCGGTGTGTGCATTTTTGTGGAAATAAAAACGCAATCGCTGATCCTTTAAAACGCATGCGAATTTAGTTTTAGGAAAAAAATCCATTGTACCAAGTGGAGATGTGCTAATTAATTTAGAATCCAATAGAAATTTGTAAGTTTTTTACCTTTTATGCCTGCCCTTGCATTGTGACAACCAACAACACCAAAAAAGTAAAAATTCATTAAAATTAAGGATTACACCACCAGAACTTCAAAAGCTGCCCGCAGCCCGCAGGGTCATCGCCATCGCCAACAATAAAGTCTGTGCCGCCTTGTCCTGCTGCACTCTTTGTTGTCCTGTCCTCCTGTGTCCTGTCAACAAACATAAATATAAAGCCGAAAAACATGTGGATTAGTTGCTATGTAGTAACCATAATGATTTTGTCAAATATCGGTATGTGTTATTCTATCCGTATGTGTGTGTTTTTGTCTTATGTGCAGTTGCATTTTGAAGAGAAGAGAATGTTTGCATAATATCCTTGAGAGTATATTTTTTCGTTCCATTATCAAATGCACGAAAATTCTGTGCATTTTCTTTAGACTCCACTGTTGCCATAGCCAATGTTGAGTTTCGGTTGACGCGTGAATCCAACACATTTATAAGTTCTGTGGCTCGATTAAAAATTCCATTATTAGATACAGTTGTGATGCAATCAAAGAGATGAAAAAAAGCATCGCCCATATTTTAAATTTCTTCTTCACGGACATTTTCTAAAAACATAATTATATTGTTGCCGGCATTTTTAACCTGCTAGAGGTCAATGTCACTAATTCTCTATAGTGAATTCGCGTCGGCATGTTATTGTCTGTTGGTGGCTGGTGGAATCTTGTGATCAATTTTTTGTCCAATTTTTAAAGCCCGATTTTGTTCAAACTTTGCATTTATGTGTATCTCCGATGACAACACTTTCTATTAAAATTTGGAAATGACCGGTTCCGAGGGCCGAGGGACTCCCAAATATTTTTTTTTCAAAATTAACACAATTTACAAAATTTAGAAGTTATGTCCCACTTAAGTGGTCCCTAATCGAATTAGGGACTAATGTCCCACCCCATCAGAACATAAGTCCCAAAAAAATATGTTGGGACTTATGTCCCGCTCCTTTTAAATGGAGCCATTTTATGTATGTAATAAAGTCCATTTTTTCAATCATTATCTCTCCGAAAATTTGGGACTTATGTCCCATTTCGATTTGGGACCTATGTCCCAATTTTTATTTTTGGGACTTATGTCCCTGTGTCGTTTGTGCATGCATATTTTTGCACACAAATGGAAGGATCCTACAATTTTATGCTGTATCCGAACGGCGAGTTGAGAAGCTTTCCTTAACAAGTTACTAGTCTCGGACATTTGTCAGACATTCGCGAGAGGTGGTACGCCATGAATATACTTTTGGTGTTACTGGGATTTAAACTACGAACCTCCTGTTCAGAAGCCATAAAGTTATCCACTGAGCCACGGCACACATTGTAATCGAATTTTTAAAAAAAGAACTAATTAATTCTGGCTATTGTTTTGTTTATTTCAAAATACTATAAAAAAGAATCCTTTTTTATTTTAATTTTAGTCTAATGGTAGAAAATGTTGTTTTATATGTTGACCTCTGATGTTGATGAGACTTCTGTGTAATTCGTTCAGGAGGGTTGAAAACATATGGTTTAGTTGAAGTGGTCACACACACGTTATAAAATTCATGGAATGTGTAGTAGAAGTTTTGAGTTGTAATGTAATGGGGTTTGGAATCTGTCTTTGTAATATTCTAGTACAACTGTCATCTATATTTGAAACGCTGAGAGTTCCGAAATCTTTGTTGGCTTTTATTTTCAGGGCTCTGTTTTGGAGTTTCTCCGGTAATTGTATAGACGCACATACCCACCACCCCATGCTAAAAAAAACCATAGTGGAGCCGTGATTCTATCAGCGCACTTGTTGTTAAGTTTAGTGGACATTATTGTTTAAGTAAAATAGTGCTCCTTTGCTTACGGCGAATCCCTAAGTATTTATAGGACCTTACTTCTTCAATATATAATGCGGTTGTTACGGCTGGAAAATCGTTTTTTTTGGTAGGTGATGCTTATTTTTAGCGGTTAACAGTGAGATGCGCGGAATTGCATCAGTGTTGTTTTTGACTCATTTATTACAAAACCATTGTCGTGACACCATCTTATTTCTTAATAAGTTCGGCTTGTAGTATTTGCTTCGTGGTATCGAGCGATCGATGACTTACTATACATCAGCGTAAGCTAAGGGAAGGTTTTCTGTGAAAACTCGTAGCAGCTCATTGGTGTACGAAATAAATTGTAAAGGACCCAATTTTGACTCCTTTGGTACGCCGTATTCAATGAGATTCGGTTTACTTTCCAGTTTCCAGACTTTTTCATTGAAACTGACGATCAGTGAGCTAGTGTTGGCTTTTTACTCGATGTAGGACGTTAGCCATTTACAGTATATCATGAGTGAAGTGAATTCAGCTTCGACCATTAGTTGCTCTACAGATGGGCACTTATTAAGTTATTATTGGCAATTTGTTTGCGTCTACAACAAATAAATCCTCCAGCTTTCGTTTCTCTAAGGGTTTCTTTTAAATATTTGGCATTAAATCGTTTACCGTATTGCTAAAGAATCGTGCCGAAGAAGTTTTTATAGTTTTATTGGTGAGTTAATATCCCTTTAAAAGAAAAAAACTATTTAAAGTGAAGAAGAAGTTTGACAAAACTTGGAAAAGTTGCCTGGGAAAGAGCTCTTTTCCATGGGATTTTTGTATTAACTTGCGACTATAACTCACAATTCGAACGATGGATTTGCGTAATTCTTTTTTTGTTTTGTTCGTTATGGTTCTGGGAAGTTGGACAATTTGGACAGACTTCAAAAATCATAATTTTTTATGCATCAGCCGCATTTATAAACAAATTTTTATGAAATTTTCAATATAAATTATTGGATGATGTTATAGGCTATAGTACACCTAAGTCCCTCGGTGGTAAGAGGAGTTGGTTAGCGGGTAGTTGAGCGCCCGGAAACAGCTAATATAGAATACAATTCGTGACCTTTAAATCTGGTACCGATACTATACCAATATGTTTTATCAAAGAGAACTTAAACGACCTAGAGTATTTTTCTTTAGAACGAATTTGTTCAAATTCAATATTTGAATTTGTCGACCGATGTCATTCCAATGTCACACACACACTACTTAAAAAATGTGTTCTTATTCTTCTTTTCTTAAATCCTTTCACCCCTCGAGGGGGATAGGGCGTCAACAACGCCAATGTGCCATCTTGTTCTGTTTTCTGCAACGCGTTTGAGCTACCTCCAACTCATTCCCAAGGACCCTGCTTCCTCCTCGACTGTCCTGCGCTACGTCCTTCCCGCTGTTCTAGCTGCCTGAGTGAGCGGGTTCCACTGCATGGCATATTTCGTAATGGAGTTGTCGTCGCGCCGTAGTGTGTCACTGCCACTTTCTCCTTCGCACAATTACGTCTATAGGTCTCCGATTAAGTTCGTCGTTTGATATACGATTGGGCCAGAAGATCCTCAAGATGATACGTAGGCATATGTTTACGAAAGATTGCAGCTTGCGCGTGGTATTGGTATCCACCTTCCAAGTACTGCACCCATATAACAGTACTGATTTGAGCGGATCAGTCGAAGCTTAGTTTTTAAACTGAAAACATTGCTTCTCCAAACTTTCGATAGCATTACGAATGCAGCCCTTGCTTTCCCGATTTTGATGCACACATCTAATTCTGTGCCACCGCGTTAAGCCGAGACCACACTTCCTAGGTATAGAAAGTTGTCAACTTTTTCGACTACCTGTTCAGCAATGTTGAGTTGAGAGCGGGTGCTAGAAGTGTTCAGGGTTTTTGCTTTGGCAGTGCCCCACTTAGCTTGCTTCGGTTTCTAGATTTTGGGCCATCATGTGAAGGTCCATTATCCAATGTGAGAACAGTCAAGTATCGTCAGCGTAGTCCAGGTGTTTAAGGTAAGTTGTCATAGTCCATCGATTTGTATTGTTCCCTAGCGTCAGTCTGCACGAAGTACATCGCTGATGACCACCAGAAATAACAGCGGTGATAATATACACCACTGACGTACTCCACTTTTCACTTTTTTTGAAGTTCGATAATCATCTCTCTTTTCCACTATTGGGGAAATTGATCCTTTTCCTACGCTCTCCGTATGAGCGGGTCCAGAATTTCAGCCGACGTGTTTGGTGCCACTTAGAATATTTCGGCAGGGATGCCGTCAGTACAACCCGCTTTATTTTCCTTTAGAGACTTGATTGCTGTAGTTATTTTGGTTTTACTGGGGGTCAATTGCTTATTCGGGAATTTACTTCTTCGGAGGATTCATTTGCGCTCGAGATCATATAACCATCGTGTACGTGGTTAAGTACTGTAGCGAAATGTTCTCTCCATCTAGTCAGCTGCTCCTCATCCGACATCAGAAGGTCACCATCTAAACTCTTCACTGGATGTTGTTTGGAGTTCCGACCACCATTGAGCTCCTTGGTTATATGATAGATAGTCCTACGGTCACCCCATTTTGCTGCTTCCTCGGTCATTGAGGCAAGTGAGTCGATGTACTGTCGTTTGTCCCGTCTTACACTACGCTGCGCTTCCTTCTTTTTGACACGATATTGGGCTTCTACCTCGGTTCTCTCTACTGCTGAGGACGCTGCAATTCGAGCCTTGATTGCTTTATGATCATCGATCCCATCGATAACCATGTACGGTGTTTATTATGCCTTGCCACAGTTACAAAAAACCTTTTTTAAAATTTGTTTATTTGTAAAAATGTTAAACAATAAAAACTACTCGAGCTCCTTGAGAAGCCAACAGAACTAATTGAATGGCAACACTCCCTCGCAAGAGAATTTTTGATATGAGCACTAAAGAGAATTTTATTGTTTACCAAATGTTGAACGTGAATAGGGATTTTCAAAAGTGAGTGTCTTGGGGTTTTTGGTTTGAGGAAAATGGCATTGTACCTGAAAACCCCCTCAAAGACGAAGACAATTGTGTAGAAGTAGATACTTGAAGGAGACTGTGACTGATAAAACGTGCGGCATCGAACCAAATGAAACGAGAAACAACGCGGCAAAGAAGCTCCACCAAAGCAAAAACGAGGAGGATAATAAGGAAGAATCCTTTAAGGAATCGTTTTGTCTTTTTTGTTTTTATCATCAGATTCTCTGCATGGAGATATGGTTTCCAAAAGGAACAAGAATGCTCCTCGATTGTCTCTAACGTCTCCTCCTCTTTTGGTGTTCTCTCACGCATTTTTATTGCGCTCATTTGAAATGAATTTATTTGTTTGCCTGTGGCCGACCTGCGCGCTACATTATCCTGTGATATTGTTCCTACGGGAATTACAAACCGGCGATGGTTCTTCCGATATGAGTTTTTTTTTGCTTTAGCATATCTTTGTCTCCTATTTGTAACATGGGCTGTGCGGTGTATATCTTCAGCTGCTAGGACATTTAATCAGTCCTAGAACTCCCACGTTCTAAATGGATTTGTATCAACTCTTTGGGGAGCTATTCTTCGGATTCCATTTCAACAACGTTTTCTTCTTTTTTATTTTTATTATTTTTATGTGAGGCGAGGCAGACATTTCCAAAGTTACAAATCCAGATTAGATGATTGCTGTGCTGCTGACTCTTCTCGGCGTCAGCGTTCAACATTCTTCCATCTAACTCTGTTTGTTCTGCAGTAGAGAGTTATGAATGTTCATAATAATAATAATAAAAATAATAATAATAATCATAGCGTACTGATGTAATAATCTTGCGGTTCTTCGAGTATAAAATGGATAAAAGTTTGTATATTTTTGATAAGAGCGATGATTGTATATATGATCAGGGCACATACATTTCTACAGGGTATGTGTGAGTTGGGATATTTTTTATCATTGCCGGCAATTCAGATGTGAACGCGAAATACGAGTATGGAATCGTTGGGAATTTGTCGCAATAAAGAGCTGTTATGATTATTAGATTCAGGATAAAGTTCAGTGAAAAGTATATTATCAAGGAGCAAGCTTTCCATGATATGTGCGAACCCAAATAATTGAATGAATGTTTTTTTTGACAATAAAATTGAAACACAAATTGTCGGGATGACGATTTAGTACTTTTTTTTAAAGGAAACCTATTAAGCGTGGAGATGTTTTACGTTGTACAGATTTAAGTCAGCGAATCCATAAAATTAAGCAGAACATCTAAGTTGTTAGTGTAGCAGTATTTTCATAGTGTTCAAAAACTAGGGTGCTGAACAAAAAATAACCGTACTCTAAACTCTTAGCCGCATTCTAAACACAAGTTTTACGAAGCATTGTGTGTGGAAAGTGACAATTTGCAATAATAGTCATACGGGCGGTACGCCATCGGCAAAACAGATTTAATCACATCAGAAAGTTTTCAAAAACTCGACCGCTTGGCTTGTACCAGGACCTAAGACAAAGATAAGAAGAGCAGGGTAGGCTGTTTCGTAGACACAGTCGTGGGTTTTGAGCGTGACAACGCTGCCCGGGACGAAAGAAAAGAACACACCGATCTTCTTGTCCCATAGTTCCCAAGATTCCATACCATAATGACCATATTCCATAATTGCCATAGGAACAAGTCTTATAGTCGCAACTTAGTCCTACATACCGAATCGCTTGAGAAATTGCTTGGTACACGAAATTCCAGACCCTATTGGTCCCTATGGGGTG
Organism: Nephrocerus scutellatus; assembly: GCA_947095585.1. Lineage (NCBI taxonomy): Eukaryota > Metazoa > Arthropoda > Insecta > Diptera > Pipunculidae > Nephrocerus > Nephrocerus scutellatus. The sequence continues at coordinate 16,802,084 of OX352765.1, read as the reverse complement.
GCTACTGAGCAGGAGGTTCCTGGTTCGAACCCCAGTAACACCAAAAAGTATTTTTCATGGTGTCCCACCTCTCGCGAATGGGTGAAAAACGTTTCGAGAGTAATAACTTTTCACGGAAAGCTTCTCAATTCGCCGTTCGGATTCGGCCTTTCATTGTAGGTTGAGAAGCTATGCCTTGGACCGCAATGGTTTTTCGCGCCGAATATTAATATTATTGACCCCATCCGAGAATTTCCATAAGTACCGAATTTCATGCGAATCACTTGAGAAATTGCTTGATCCAGAAATTCCAGGCCATAATGATCATATTCCAGAATTTCCATAAGAAGAAGTCTTATAGTCGCATTTTAGTCCTACATTTCGAATTCCAAGGGAATCACTTGAGAAATTGCTTTGTTCCAGAAATTCCAGACCATAATAATCATATTCCAAAATTGCCATAGGAAGAAGTCTTATAGTCGCATCTTTGTTCTACATTCCGAATTTCATGCGAATCGCTTGGGAAATGGCTTAGTTCCCAAAGTACTGACATTTAACAGTGCCTCACTTAACAGTGTCTCACTTAACAGTGTCTCACTTAACAGTATTTCACTTAACAGTGTCTCACTTAACAGTGTCTCACTTAACAGTGTCTCACTTAACAGTGTCTCACTTAACAGTAATCACAACAGTGTATCACTTAACATTCTACTTTTTAAACATGTACTCCCTTAAATGTTGTAGTGAGACGTTGCCACGTCAAAAAGGACTTATAACTGCAATGACAAATAGCTTTAGACTGTTTTTTATTTTATTTTATTTTTTATCTCTTCTTTATGGAAGCAATTTTTGTTATCTGTCATTATTGTAGCTACGCCTTAATTAACTGTCTGATTTAGCAATTTATGATCTTCAACATTGTTAGTTTGTTAGAGTACAAATGAATGTGTTTTCTTTCTCGAATGTTCTTTCGATTTAAAGACAATAGTTAGCTTATTTTAACCCTTAAGCTAATAACATAGGTAACTGTAGTCTCAGGGAACTTATTTTGTTCGGTCGATAAAAACTATAGGCCAACTGAAATTTAATTTCCAAATCTACTTTTGGTGCCATGCCATGGTGACCTCTGAGCATTGGGTTAGTGGTTCGAATTCACGGTCCCACTTCTCGCGAATGTCTGACAAACATCCGAGAGTAACTTGTTATGAAAAGCTTCTCAGTTCGCCGTTGTAGGTCTCTTCCTTCCAAAAAAATACAAAAATATACAAAATCAATGGTTGCGAGAAGCTTGGGCTCGGACGCTACAACATATTATATATTAAATATAATATGTTGTAAACTAGACATTATCAGTAGATAAATAGCAGCCATCGCATTTGCCTCAATGTAATATCCCAGTGGACCGGACTCCGCGAAAGTATTTTACTTTTTTGTATTTTTTGGGAATCGAACCCTGCTTAGAAACCCATGCACTTAACCACTGAGCCCGCCTACTTGCTTATAATCACTTCTAAAACTTCCCCGTTATTAGGCAAGAGATTAATTGGCCTTTAGTTTCTCGGATCAGAAGTGGCTTTCTTTTTTCTTGTTATTTGAAAAACCTTTGATATTCGGGAAGTAGTGATTATTGAGCAACTTATTAAAAACTACGCGGTATTTCCGTATGATATCGAGCGGAAGGTGTTTAAACACGATATTGGGTACGTTATCTAGAGCTGTCGAGGGGCTTGTTGTTCAGTTTCTTGAAAATGCAAATTAGTTCAGCCATCGTTGAGACTTCATAACGATGACCAAGTTGTTCGTCTGGTCTTGCATAAACTCGTCCGCTTTAATGTCATCTGAGAAGCGTACAAGAGCTTTCGAGTAATTGTACGGATTACGAAGTCTGTGCAATTCCTCGTTCACCATATCTGAAGAACCAATCGGAAGTAATGATGATGTAGAACCATCATGAGCACCATATTCTAATTTGTGAGTTCTCGAGTATGATTGTAACTCCATCCACCACAACTCTTTCTTTCCTTCTTCTATGCAAGTATTTCCAAGCCCACGTTGTGCATTTGCACGCCTTAAAGCGTGCGCTAATTATAAAAAAAGCCCGCATGAGCGATGAGGACTTGAAATTAGCTTATAAATAAGTGTGAGATGGTTACTTTTACTCTGTACACTTCATTGATTACGGCATATATGCAAAGGAATGTGTCCTTTTTAATCTGATTTTCCTCGCGGTTTGGAAAACAAGGCAAAAGGTTGTCTCCTTGTGCACCTTGACTAAAAGATCTTCTTAATTTTGCTTCTTTTTTGCCTTAATGTAGGCTTCTTAATTTGGCTTAGCATAAGAGATATAACTCGACGCCATTAAAAGTATCCTTTTTGGGAACAACAAATAACTTTTTAATTTTAATTTTTAATTTTTTTTTATTGATAGTAGTACCCCATCATTGAACAAATTTAATTAAAATTTTACAATTTATTTACTTTACACTGAGGTTGTTCCGTTTCCTTTAATTCGTGCACACAAAAGTTTTATCTTGGCAGTAAAACAGTTCTCACCTACAAACCTTGGAAAAGCACAATTAGAGCTTCCAGCTGGACTAATTAAATTGTTCATTTGCAGTTTTGCCTTTGTGGTGAGCACATCTGGATATCATGACATATGGGAAAGTTATTAAATTTCATCCCCAATTAAACACGAAAGCCCATTAAATAACGCAGCGACTACTGTTCATTTCTGCTCATAGACTGCAAGAATGTCGTCCATTTAAACCACAGAATTGCTTGCTGTACAATGAATGAAGCACACACACAGACAAAAGCGATGGGTTTCTTGGCTTTCTCGCCTTCTGAGGATTTTCATTTTTCAACTTTAGAGATATTACACAAATTGTGGCTTGTCTATGGCAAAACTTTTATTTCCACAGAAAAAAAGTTATGAACAAGTTTTAGTTTTAGGAATTCTTTCATAGAGTCATTTTGTATTTGCCGGAAGCTTCCATCCTGAATAAAGATGGATGTATAAGCGGGGAGTGACGGGTGGTCGAGGCAAACAAATAAAGTCATAATATTGCAGATGAGCATCTAAAGCAAGGGAATCACAGAAGACTGGAGCAAGCATGCAAAAAGAAATTACTTGGGATACTCGTAACGCGGTAAATCAAAAGTTTTCTCGAATCAATCAAAACAGCGCAAAGTTTACTTCCGCACGAAGGATTGAGATAAGAACTGCGTGTAAGTTTAATTCCAGCGAATTAACTCGAACACCTTCACTGGCGAAGTAATCCATCGGCAACAATAAGCCCTTTTGAATTTGGTAAAATAACAAACCAAATTAAAAAAAGCTTATTGTTGCTGACGGATTACTTCGCTAGTGAAGGTGTTCGAGTTAGGTGAGATTTTTGCATTTTACGCAACTTAATCAATTAGGGTTTTTGATGGTCGAAGCTTAATTTGCTGTGAAATAGACATAACTAACTTGTTTGGTGGAAAATTTCACTCTTTCTAGGTTATTTACTTACTTTTGCCCTGCAACCATAGTGCATTACAAACGTCAAGGAGAATGAAACCTACTGCTATTATCAACTCATACATATCGCTCTATATTCCTCTTCTACCGTTCTGCGCTATGGTTGTATAAGGCGACCTACTATCAACTCAATTTTGGTAAAGTAGATTTCAATTGCATGACTTGTTTTGCAATGGAATTTTCTTCATACCGAAGCGTGTGATAAATCCATTAATCTTCTATAGGTTTTATATGTTCCCGACCTGAATAACTCGCAGACAATTATTCCCAAATTATTGCAGTCTAGAATGCACGAATGTATTTAACAGTTGTACTCACTCAACTTTGGATCGGAACAGTATCACCATGATTTTATTGCTGTAAACAATGCTCTTCCGGAGATTGGGCAGCATTTTAAACGCATCTTTATGACTTCTTGATCCTGCTGCCCATATCGTGCTCTGTACCACCTTCGGCCGAGAGATTACTTTCCATACAAAGAAAGTTATAAACTCTATCGAGCTGCAGTCTTACAATGTTTAATGGAAAGCCTGAGAGATTTAGTCATTACTGCCTTTACCCTCAGTACCACTCTGCTTGCATCATTTCTATGTGAATGCAAAGAGAAGTCGTCAACATAGTCCAGGTTCCAAGTGGTCAAAGTAAGATGCCAATGTTAATTATACACCGCAGCTATAAGTCTTTAGATTAGTACGAATAACATCACTGATGACCACAAAAAATAGTAATGGCGAAAGTATGCAGCCTTGCCGCACATCACTTTGGACTTCCAAATCATCTGACACCATTAACTTTGTGGAAGATGTGGCATTAATCACTCCCATTGAACCCCTTAATTATAGCTTTAAGATTCTCCGAAATGTCTCTCCTGTACAAGGCACCCAAATGAAATCACTTACGCTATCTTTTTCGAACTCGATAAGCAGCAGGTATAGTTTAGATACCTATATTAAAGTATATATAGTTCAATGTCGGAACATCTAGAGCAGAAACATTTGAGGTTTGCATCAATTAGTTCTTTAATTCACTCAAACAATTATATCTGCTATTATAATGGAGACCGCGGCAGGGTCGTAAATGCCTCTCTATTTTCCTCAATCTGCTAAGTTTTCCTTATTACTATGGTAGATTCCAGATAATTCTAAAAGTTGGTGATGATAATTTTGTTAGTCTTGTTGAAATTATTTGAATCAGTTTATTCCTTGTCGTTATTAATTCTACATAGCCCGCCCTGGTCTCCAGAAAAACAATGTTCCACCGGTCTTAAAACTATGATTCAGTCAGGCATCTCTAAACTCGACAAAAACTGCAATTCCAATAGATGCTGTTTTTACACGATATCCAAAAAATGTTGCGTCAAAATCGTACGTTTCATAGTCAAGTTATCATTACGCTATAGTGTCAACTATTCCAATGCAATCATCATCAAAAAACACTGTAAATATCGAATAAATAAATGAAACATAAAAAATGGGTATGTGGACTTGTGTACGCGCGTTAAAAATTATACTTCTTGGGCGTAATAAAAAGATTACAGGTTAATATGCACACTAAAAACCCATAGGAATAAAATGATAAGATGAGTAAAGGGAGATATTAAATTCGATCGATATATAACATAGCAGAATATTTGAGTGCACTGACCCATCAAGTCCACTAAAGATCCCCAAAACACTCCTAAACTACCTTCCAAAACACTTCCAAAAGACCCCCAAATACCCCAAAAAGACAACTAAAACAATCTCAAAACACCCCGGAACCTCCAAAAAGATCCCTAAAAGACCCTCTAAAGACCCCCGAAGTACCAACAAAATACCCTCAAAAGATACCCCAAAATACCTCCCATCAAACCACCAAAAGACACCCAAAACACTTCCAAATACCCCAAAAAGGCCACTAAAAGACTCTCAAAAGACCCCAAAAGTACAACCAAGATGTTGAAAAGCGTTTAGTGGTTTGTGTACTGGACATTTGGCTGATCAGCACTGCGTTGCGAACAGTGGAAAAATTAAATCATTATGTCACTCTAAATTTCACCCTCTACTAAACGCGCCAAACGAAATATAATTTCAATAAAACAAATCCTTCTCAATTGAATTCTTTAAATAATATCCTTAATATCCTCTTTTATTTCTCTCCCTCTTTCTCAGTCATCGTACTTCTTACTATATATCTACTTACAAAACGATAACATTTGAAGTTTATATTGCCAAAGAAGTTTCACTTCTGACACGTGTACTCTGTACACACGCAATTTTTTAAAAACTTTTATTTAACTTGACCCCTTTTTGTCTGTATTTTCGACCACTTTGATCACGACCTAGAAAGCTGAAATTTTGTAAGTTTCTAAGTCCAAAAAAGCATTTTTTATATTCCGAGTATGACGCATGTCACGTCTGGCACGTGTGATGGGTTGAAAATTTTTTTTTCGACTTATTTGAGGTCCTTTTTAAACCAACTTCCTAACGACCTAGAGAGCTGAAATTTTGTAAGCGTCTAAGTCCAAAATAGCATTTTTTATATTCCGTGTATGATGCGTAGTGCGTGGCGCGTGTGACGCGTGTGATGGGTTTAAAGTTTTTTTTCGACTTCTTTGAGGTCATTTTTAACCACCTTCCACACGACCTAGAGAGTTGACATTTTGTAAGTATCTAATATAGCATTTTTTATATATCACGTATGGCGCGTGTCACGTTTCGTTGGTTTTAGACAAATTTTATTATATGTGTGTACAAAAACAGTTAAAACAGGTCCCCTGTAGTGTCCCCCTTGGTTTTGTATGCATGCTACAGCCCGATTTTGTATATAATGAATTTTTCAGGTGTAGTACCTTAAGGAAATTAGAAAATCTCTGGAATTGGAGGTAGAGATGTCTTGGATTAACGTGAACACTGCCAACTAAGGGCATAATTACACGGTCCTCTTCGGACGCGGATTTGTTATACGACAATCAACATCCATCATAGACTGATGTGCCAGTATTAACTCAATGGTAAGAGCAGGACCTACCAATATCCTTGCTGATCTTTAGGTTGAGATATGCAACTCCACAGAGAACGCATCATCGCACCGGTAACATCAGGTCACGCTCTGATGTACCAAAGATTTTGGTAACACCAGGCCTTCCTCTGATGTTACCATGCTAGCGCTCTACGCGCATTTGGGTAGTAAACCACCAGCCACTACGTGTAGGTCAAGCCCAGAACGAAACTGGGTCCTCAACCAAAAGTTGGTCCAGACTCGGCTAACCTCCAAGGAATCTTATCTGTGGGCGGAGCCAACTTCCGTAGTACCAACGCGACCTTGGTGAGATCTGACATCAAGGGACTCAGTTCGTACAGCATGAGTGCCTGGGCGTACGTGTTCTACAGCCTTTGCATCACATCGTCCGGAACTTCGAACCCAATCATTTGTCACTAGGATACCATGATATCCTAGGCCGCCCAGGATAGAAACTTTCCCAAGCACGTATGGTCCTGCAGTTGCTGCTACATACGGCACCATTGCCCGTTCTAGACATTCTAAGTACTAGCAGCCTTGCCCCCTTTTATCTTCCTAGTTAAACCAAGTATCAAACCTATCGAAAAGTAAGATACAGTGGTCCCCTCGGTGGGGCTGGAATGGAAGGTAGTATAAATTTGGTTAATATCTTAAATATAGCAGAATTATATTGTCTACATGTTCCAAGAATTTCTTTAGAACTTTCTACAGGCGGCAGCGTAGGTTTTGTTGGTTTTTTATCTCTGAAGACTTCAATTCATTTCAAAGATTAAGGGAAATTAAACACAAAAAGTGTCACACAACTATGCATCTTTGAATTGTAGTCTTAGTTATTTTCTTGTAGGCAATCGTTATTAATCTGTTCTCAAATTTAAATTACCAACAAAATTTAGTACAAGGATCTTGTATGGATGCGGTTACCTAAAATTATATGTTAACCCCATTTCTTACACGCAATAATATTTATGTAAATTTTTGTTGTGCCACAATGAACTAATTATTTCGCTTAACAATGCTAGAAGCCTTTATTCGCCAAATAAACAGATTCGCGCTCCTCGATTTTTGCCACGAGTGCCATTTGCATTCCATATTGTATACTGTGGAACAGAATACTGGCTGCATTGGTGCACACATACACCACACAAGGATATGCATTGTATTTCTTTTAGCTGTTTTGCCAATTTGTTGCATGAATATCGAAAGTGCGCACCGTCGTAAAGAGCAACTAAGGTGCATTTGGAAAGTTTTCAATAGCTAGCACCAGCAGCAACACGTTGCCGTCAAGGCCTCAATCCTCAATTTCCTTTCATGAGAACAATCTGGGACAGTCGACTTTTATTGACCTACTTAATGGCTGCTTAAATAACAAAGAATAAGAAAAGGCAGCTCGTCGGTCCGTGTGCTGCTGCACCAGGGGCAACATAGCTACCTGCCTGCCTCCGAGCATACAAATTGGGCGCACAAGCTCGGAAAGGAAACTTTTCTAAATTCTAAATTTCGAAAGTAAATATTTTCACAAGAGAGTGGGACAAAAAAAAAAGGACAAAAATAAATCACCGGATAGAAGCACTTCCTCTGCACATTATCTGTTCGCTTAAAGATTTAAAGAAACTCTTGTCGAAGAAGGGTAAGGAAGGTGCGTTTGGATTGTAGTTTGCGAATCAGGTGGTACACAATGATGGTGGTGATTCGACAGACACACACAATGTCCTTCCGAGGAAATTCGGTGTTGTTTGTTTAGCCTCGCTGTGTATTGATTTTTTGTATTTTCTGTGTGGAAAAGCCGATCAGGCTAACTAAATTGTCGTGCAGTACAAAACCAGTGCTAAGCAGTTCAGATATCAGGCGATTAAGGAGTTTTTCAATTTTAAATTTTCTCGAGTGAATTCATGCAGTTTCTATTTGTAGTTGAGTTGAGGTCACTTGAGAAGATTAGTTCAGCCGAAGGATTTTATTTAAACGGATTTTGTTAGAGCTTTTGACATATGGAGACCCAAATTTAATCTCTTCTTAAATGCATTTCCGATAATAACATTTATTTCTGGCCTTTTTTTTTATTGAGTTAAGGAACAGAATAACTGGGTAAGTGGATTGAGATGTTTCAAGACGGTTTTTGAGCGTTTATCAGCCTTCAACCTTCTAATAGTATGTCGATCCACTTAGCTTTTGTCAAAAACTTTGTTAGTTGTCTTAATTGATAGCTGTCTTTTAAAATTGAAAGTTATTGATTTAACATTAAGATAATAATAGTTACTGAATAAATGATTTCCTTAACAAATGATTCGTCATCTTCCGAGCAGGACCAGCATTCCGTCTGTGAGTCAAGATTAATTTTGTTTAGGTGATACCGCAAGCCACAGTGTGAGATAGTGTGAGAAAAGTCACCAGCTTTTTAATGTTATCCTTAACTAGATTAAGAATTTCCTTATAGGAGTACGGCCTGATTAATCGTTTGGATTATCTCAGACCTTAGATATTTTTCCGATGGGCCAGACAAAGGTTGTGCTCCCAATTATTAACCAGCGCTCTGGTGGCAGCCCAGTTGACACCACAGTAAGGTTCAAGTCTTCTGAATGCAGATTCTGAGCCATTTGCGGCTAGTACATCTGCAAAATCTTGGCCTGTAATTCTTTAGAGATCAGGAACCCAACCTTTTTAGTCTGGCAAGAGATTGTAGTGCATCGTAGCATTTTTTTAGCGCTGCCGTAGGACAGGTACGCATGGCACCCGTGATACCGAGACAGGCAATTCTTTGAAGTTTATAAAGCTTATTTGCCGTTGTTCGTTCAAGAACTTTAAGCCGCCAAACGCTGTCCTCATACGTGATAATGGGTTTTACCATCATTGTATACACTTATTTTAATACACTGATTTTAATTGATGTAAGAATACCAGCTAAGCCGTTTATCAAGTATAATTCCAAGATATTTAACCTCACTGGAATAAACTAAATAATAATATGTAATAATATTCGCGCCGAACAGACCGTTTCGGCCCAAGGCCTAGCATTTCGAAACCATTTGTGTTGTGCATGTATACTTTTGCCAACAAATGGAGGCGAACAGCGAATTGAGAAGCTTTTCGTGACGGCTAATCTGACGTTTGTCAGACATTCGCGAGAGGTGGGACCGTGAAAAATAAAATACCGTTTGGTGTTACTGTGATTCAAACAATAAATCTCATGGTCTGAACTCATGCACTTAGCCACTGAGCCACGGCCGGCCACTAAATAAACTAGAGTGGTACCTTTAAAAGTGATAGGTTCTAGATTGATCAATCTCCTTTTTGTGAAAGGAACTAGAACGGTTTTGCAAGGATTGATGGATAGCCCTTTGCTACACCATTCTAAAATGTGTATGTGCATAGCACTAGTAAATGGTCGTGCTGTGTTTACCACTAACAAGAATCGTCAAGTCATCAGCATAACCAATGGCGATGTAACCGGATCTTTGTAGATCAGCTAGAAGGCTGTCGATGACTGGTGAAGATGTTCGTTAGAGATATGGTAAGGCCAGAAAACCCTTTAGATGTTCCATAGGGACCTATTTACGAACATTTGTAATCTTTTTGTGATAATAGTCGCAGCTTGGTGTTTAAGCAATGCAATGCGATCCTTCGCCATATCATGGACATCATTCCAAACACTGATTTTGCTTTGCCGATTTGGTTGACAATGTCCTGTTTGGTTCCACCATCGGTCAAGATAATACTAGATATTGGAATCTATCTACTTTCTCTACCGGTTGTCCAGGAATGTTAACTTGAGTTACTGAGTTAGTGCTGAGGTTGATGATATTTTGGGTTCGGCAGTATTAATCTTCAAACCCGCAACATTTGCCTCCATTTCCACATTTATTGTCATTTAGTGAAGCTCCATAATCCTGGGTGAAAGTGAACAAACATCATCAGCGTAGTCCAGATGTTTGAGTTGAGATGTAAGAGTCCAACGAATTACTACGTTTCCAGTAGATAAAGCTGCGCGAAACACATCGCTAATCACCCACAAAAAGAGTATCGGCGATAGAATGCAACCTTGTCGTACCCCACTTATGATCTCGAATTCCTCTGACAGATTTCCTCTATGCAGCACATGCCATTTAGAGCCATCATAGGTTGCTGTAATAATAGCTATTAGTTTATCGGGTATACCTCTCCTGCGAAAGGCAAGCCAGATAAATTGTCTGTTGACACTGTCAAACGCATTCTCAAAATCGATGAACAGCAGGTGTAGTGACCGGAATTCAACACACTATTCAATAGTGATCCGCAGGGTGTTAATGTGGTCGAGAGAGGAGGATCAAGTGCGGAAACCTGCTTGTTCGGCATCAACTGTATCTTCCAGTTTATCCCGTTTGGCATCCCTAAACTCTGGGCGCACTAATTCTGTTTCTATGCTAAATTTTGATAAATTTCCGCACTTTTAATTAAAACAATGGTAGTAGGCAGGACTCGCATTCTAATTAGTTCGTATTTTTTATTCCAAAGAGTTATATTGGCAATTTATTTTTTAAGAACGACAATTAATGCTACGAAGAGGACTCTTAAAACAGAGAACAGATTGCCTCAAATCTCAACACATGTGAATGTCAATTTGTTACACAAAGGCAATTAATGCAAATGCTAATATAACCCAGAACTGTCACATGATTCAAGTACTCGTACATTGCATCCGAACAAAGAAAGGATACTACAAAAGGAGAAAACAAAAACGGAAATACGCAGTTTCCTCACACTGAACGGCCAACGGCGCACTCGCAATGTCGCCATTACGATAACCATTTTAAGCCTCATGTGTGTATCTCAATGGCTATATGGGCAGGTCGTACACATATTTCCTATATGGGACAGGAAAAAGAAATGCAAAAGGAAAAACTCTCATAAAAGTTCATACAAAGAAACGATAATAATTGCTGAGATAGGGAGAGACGAAGCGAAACCGTAGCTGCTGATAGCTGATGGTATGAGATGGTATGAGATGAAGGACACTAGAGCCTTTCTAAAGGCTGTAATTGCTACCCAAAGGATATTATGTTTGTAAGTTCGTAGTACGTTTGTACTTGATGTCGCAGAACACAACAATGCGATAACTTTGTTTGTATCGCTGGGCACTCGTATATGTATGAACATTTGTGCATTTTTACGGTCATTCGTCACCGTGAATACAAAAGAATGTCACCCTTGAGCATTGTCCTTCCCACACCAACCCCAATGCACCATTAATCCTTTTGCCGGTTCCCACAGCCGGCGACAACAAAAGCAGAGCAACAAAATACTATTCCAGTAAATATTGCATGTGGGGGTAGTAATCCACCCAGTCTGCCGGCTACTGCAACTACGGGTACTGCAAATCGTTATAGTTAGTAAGTCGCCCTTCATTTACACACACATACAGACACACATACACATACACATGCAGTCATTTGACTGTCCTAACCCTGTAAGTAAACGTTTTGTACCTGTACGAGCACACGCGAGGCCAAAACATGGCTGTTTTGCACATTATATTGTAATGCATAACAGAAATAGAAATAAATAAGAGAAATGTCGTCTAGAGGAGCCCCTTGGGACATATCACATCACAAGCTTTATGCTGCCGGCAGTTCTATTAGTTCTTTTATGAAAACTGGGCAGAAATAAAGAATGCATTCCTTGTATAGAGTTTAGTTTATAAGACAGAACAGAGGATTTTTAAATTCTTTATATTAACATCGCCTCCATGTGTTCGGTTATTTTTTTTGTGGCTGCCGTCAAATCTTCTCATCCTTTTCTCCTCCTTCTATTGGGTTCGTTTTTTTAAAATTCGATTTAAGGTTCGATTTAATAATCTCAGTTTGACATTTCGTAAGGCTTATCCTACATCCTACAAAGAAGGTGCATTATGACTACCGTTTTTTTGCAATTCCCGATGAAGGGATATAGAAAAGGACTGCTATTATGTTGACTATTGGATCGCTTTGATCGAGAATTGTAAAGAAGAAGAATTAAAAACGTAACCACTTGACGATAAAATAATGCTGTTTATCTACGATAATTCACAATGAATCCCTCCATAGTCCATGACACTAATAACTTTTTTATAAGTCCTTGCACATGTGGCTAACACTGCGACCTATAACTAATCTAAGAGACGTACCACCTCCATATTGAAGAATAGTATGTCCTTATTAGCAGAGTTTCTCAGCTCTGCTGGCGAACATATTTCCTTATGAAAAATACGCCTCCTCAACCAAAGTAATGGTGGGCATTCACAGAGAATGTGCTCGGATGATTTGTTATTTTCCGAGCAAAACCTACTTTCTCTATATGAATGTAGATTAATTTTGTAAGCTGTGAGATAGCTTACCAGCTAATGCTATCCTTACCAAGTGTAAAACAGCACTGTGGCGGTAGCCCAGTTGACACCCCAGTAGGGTTCAGGTCATATGAGCGCAGCCAGTCCTAGATGCATTTGTGAAGGGATGCCAATAATTAGTTGTGTGGTTTATATTGGCATCCCTTCACACATTTCGTTGCTTGTAATTCCGTGATGATCTAGGACCAATCCGAGTTTCACCTTATTATGACTGGCAAAAGATTGCAGTTCATCGTAAAAGCATTTAACTGATATATAGTGCATTAAGTTGGACGACAGTGCTTTAAGTGCTGCCTGGCTATCTGAAAAGATATATATCCTAACGCCCTTAATGCCTTTACTATCATAGCGTAGATCTCAATGGGATGAAGTTCAGTCTGTACTTATTTCCATTGGTACGAGTATCTAGACTTTGATGTTGAGTCCAACGATTCCAGTTCCAACTTCAGGTTCCATCTTCGATCAATCTGTTAACCAGATCAGATCTCTAGCGTCCCGTGCCGAAATACCATTAGATCATTTGGCACGGTCCAATATTTCTACCTCAAAGAACCTGCCCCTGACCATGATGTCAGGGATAGTGCAAGACATGTCCCTTTCAGGAATTGAGTCAATAATTTTAAAGTGTCACTAGCTGAATCTTAAAAGCGCATCTAGCTTTTACCTTTTCCTAATGAAGATTTGTTGGAGTGAAAGACCTACGACAGCTTCTAATGCTGTTGTAGGGCAGGTACGCATGGCACCCGTGATAACGAGACAGGAGCTGAAGCTGGGCTCCAGTATATAATTTTCCATTTCTCTTTCCACGCCCGACATCCCAGCCCCAGGACTTAATCTTCCTGCATTTAGGGCGAGTCCTATCCTTGATCTTAGTTGTTTCTGGTATCATCGTTGTGAAGGGCAGCCGTATGGGTGGATGGTGCAATCCGCGCTCGGAACACCATACCAACAAGATGTGTTATTCCCCCTATTCTTCTGATGGCTGACTTACTTGTGCAAGGAGGCGAAATCACATTATAGTTCCGACTGTAGTCCCAGGCGTATTCTTTTCTGAGAATTTGTATTCCTCAGTCAGTATCGCTCTTCACGTAAAATATATATTCGCGTGCAGTATCATGATTTTTTTGCAACAACCGATTGTGAAGCATATTAGTAGCAGTGAAAAAAAAAGAATATCTTGGGCATCAACCATTATGTGGCTGGGTTATAATTCATTTTCTTAGGATTAGTACGATATGTGGTTTGATACTACACGGGGAATTTGAAAAATATTCGTAGGAGAATCGACCTACGATTCGGAGACTCGCCGGAGAATCGAACCTGCGATTGATTCGGAGGAGTGTTATAATACCGGTCTGCACTTTAGCCGATTTGACAATTGTGCTTATTATAGGCAGTGCCACGAGCTATCCGTATTTACTTTTAAGTCTTTGTTAGTTATATGGTTTGTGGTTGTCTGTGCCAAATAACTTCGTTACAGCTTTTCTAGTGGTGCTAAAAGGTCATATGAATCTGATCATATATTTCGAAGTGTGTTCTTCGATTGGCCATTTAGCTCCATTTTGCTTATTTCTGTACATACCATATGCAAATTGTATTTATTTTTACTGAACCACTCACTGCAATTCCACTCTAATCGATTTAGTAGTTAATTGGATCGTTTTACCGTTAGCGTTAACGTTTATCCGTATAACAACGAAGAACCTATTATCAACTTTAGGAAAAGTTTTCAGTGCGTTTTGCAGTAGTCGGGGAAGAATCTAGGTTAGAAAAGTAGCATGGAAATTTCCACACACACACATGTACATTGATTTTTCACATTGCTACATATGCACACATATACCACCTATTTCCTCTGTACACACTCCATGGTATATCACAGAGCTCAACTCACGACGAAACGACGACACACAACATAACAAAACATTCAAGTGGTTATTCTCTTCGAGAAAAGTTAGAAGAAGTTGCAGCAATTTCGTCCTTAAGCTTTTCACTCAGGGATCCTTGCAAATTGTCGTTTGGTGTTGCTGTAGTTGTGTGTTGTTGCTCTCGTCGGCCGTCATCTAAATCGGCAACGTCATCATCAACATTTTAACCGGCTATGTCGGCTGCTTCTTGTACTCGTACAAGTACTCCTATGTATATGGCTACACTCATATCCTTGCAATAAATGCGAATATATCACACACAGAGTACTTGTTCTTTAAAGCACGCACTTGATAAGCTTTTCAAGATATTTTCTCGAGCATAAATTGAAGCTAATAGTATTTGCAACAAAAATACACACTTAACTGTATGCGGACATATACATACAAGCATGTGCTGCTGCCTGTGCGTTTCAGTGTATTGCTATGCTGAGCAAGCAATTTCCGGTTTCGGTTGCACTGCACTTTGCTACTGTTTCTTGTTTTGTTGTTTGTTGTTTGTATTGTTGTTGTTCTTGGCCGTTGTTGTCGGCCGGTGCAACAAAAACGACTTTGAAGAATTATTATTTTTCCTATACGTCTCCCTCCTGTTCAAGTTTGCAATGAATTCCCTCTTAGAAGCTCTTATCCTGCGGATAGCTTCATAAATGTGTTATCTTTTTTTTTTTGTGTCAGCCTCCTCGTTAAGCTCCATTAACTGTAAATCACTAAAGTAACAATAATAATGCACTGTACTACCAATTGACTATTCCCACTCTGATTTCCTTTGTTAAAATGTATTCTCCTTATTGCAGATATTATTTACTCCGAAGTTTTCGAGACACATCTACGCGGTCCTGGATTCGTCATGGAGCCGCCGGGACGATTGGAATTTTCTAATTCTTCAGGTGGATGGTTGGACTGTTCGGCGTCGGGTAGTCCACAGCCGGTAATCGATTGGGTAACTGTGGATGGGACGCCTGTCGGTGATATCAACGGAGTGCGTCGAGTTCTGCGAAATGGCACTTTGGTGCTGTTGCCATTTGCTGCCGCCGCCTATAGGCAGGATATACACAATACAATTTACAGATGCGTTGCTTCGAATAATGTTGGCCGAATCATATCGAGAGATGTGCAAGTGAGAGCGGGTAGGTTACCATTATTTATATTTATACAACAATTGGAACAAAATTTAATTCTGTAGTTTCAAATTAAGTCCCATTCTGATTCCAGTAGAAGTCCTTCTCATGCTGATGTTATTCTCCGTGTTAACGGAAGCATAGGAAATTTAGTTCGCCCGCAGGTTTTCGCCAACTACTGTTGCCTACTTATGTTCTGCTAACTTTAGCTTAATTAGGAAATTTTTTAATTTTAATTATTATTATCCAAGAGGATTCAAAAGGGTGGAAATTTTAAGCTCCATGTTATATGTCAGTACTCTGTTAGTTAGTTGTTCTTACGGGCAGGATTACATTTTACAACTTTCACGTAGTTTTTGCTGCTGGCAGTTTCATAGAAAGTAACTCAGATTGTTTGCCTCAATTCAAATAGGAGTCGAGCTGTGGAAGAAGAGCGGAAAGCATCAACAACAAGGTTCTCCTAGTTAATTAGCGTATCCTTTATATATTTTGTTTTCATTTTTTTCTTTTATAGAAGGTGGACTTTGTTTAAATTCTCTATTTGTTGTTTGTGGTAAAAACCAAATTTAAAAAGCTAAAAAGTTCGTTAGTTTTGTTGTTGAGAAGTCACCATTCAGCAAAGCTCATCCCCTACAACGGAAGTTAAATTTATTAAGGAAAATAAAAAAAAAGTTTTGGAGTGGATTTTTGGAAAAGACCTTTTGGTAGTTTATCATTAACTTCTGAGAACCTAATAATTAAATTAATTGGCAGACTTTGTTACCAATATAAGAAACCCCTAATGTACAAAAAATCTAATATTTACGCCAAACTAGGATTCACTCCGTTGTGTATGCATTAACTTACATAAGCCATAACAAATAAATTGTTTTTGAGGCAATTGAAAGCAATCAAATAAAAAAAATGTTAATAGTAAAAAGCTACCAGTCAGTTTTCAGGATTAACACAACAACTCTCTTTAATGTTTGTTGCGACATACGTGCTGGTTTAAATATTGACACATGTCAGGACTAATTGTTTTCCTTGACTTTTCCATTGACTGAGTCGATCTTTGTAAGGAAAGTTAAAGAAAAAATTCATTTTGAAAATCTTTGCAATCTATTATCATCATATTGTTAGGAAAATAGTTGACATCGCCATGTGAAGATAAATGGAACAAGCATGTTTCCCAATAATGGAACAAGCATATTTGCAGTGGGAGCTTTATTATAACATATTTGGGCATTAAGCAGCGTTTGCTTAATAAAGGGTTATCCATTTCGCGGTTTCAAAAGTATAGGGCTGGAATTCGACATCTGTCAAACTAAGTTGTTAAAACAATTTTTTTTTTTCAGTTGAAAGTCTGACATTTACGAAAATGGATCGCTTAACTATCGCACAACGCTTGAAAATTGTAAAAACCTACTACAAAAATGGTGATTCTGCCACAGCCACATATCATGCTTTAAGAGGAGATTATGGTTTACATAATCGTCCAACTACGCAAGCAATTGGCAAAATTGTGAAGAAATTAGAAGAGAATGGATCGGTTACAGATTTGTAAGGCCTGTGCATCATCGTTTCGCTCGTACCACTGAAAATATCGCTGCTGTAAGTGAAAGTGTTGCCGAAGACCCGAATGTGTCGCTTCCTCGTCGTTCTCAGGAATTAGGACTAGAAGTGTCATTAGTTTAACGTGGATACCTCCATAGAATGGTTTACCCCACGGTCCTCTTCGGACTTGGATTAGTAATACGACAATCAACGTCCATTATAGACTGACGTGCCAGTATTAACTCAATGGTTAGAGCAGGACCTATCTTAAGCCGATCTCTGGTTTTTCGACAACCGGTTGATCTATGCAACTCCACAGAGAGCACATCATCGCACCGGTAACATCAGGACGGTCTTCTGATGCACCAAAGATTTTTGGCAACATCAGCCTGCCATACTGATGTTACCATGCTAGTGTTCTACCCGCATTTGGGTAGTAAACCACAGCCCCCGCGTTGCATCCCCAGAACGAGCTGGGTCCTCAACCACAATTGTCCTCAGACTGGTCGAGCCTTGCGGCCGGCCTTGTTGTCTGTGAGCACGGACAATTCCCGCGGTACCAAACGCAACCTTGGTGAGGTCAGGCATCAAGGGACTCAGCTCTTTCAGAATGAGTGCCTGGGCGATTGCAAAAGCAGACTCTGGCAGCACATTCGTCCGGAACCGCGAACCCCATCATTTGCCACTAGGATTTGCCAAGTCCTAGGCCTTTGGAATCAAAGATCCCAGTCTGTCCCCATCACAGACCTGTGTGTTGTATGAAATGAACCACTAAATACGAAGACTTGCTCATAAAGAGATTCTAAGTACCAGTGCTCCACTTCGGGTCGCAAGTACTAGACATTACCCATCCTGAGTATACTCTAAGCACCGACGACCCTTTGTTAATATTCCGTGGTAAGGTCCTGGAACATACCAGATAAGATGTTATGCTGCAGACGTGGAAGGAATTAGGACTGTCTTACGGCATATTATGGCGTATTTTGCATTTGGATCTACACCTACATCCATATAAAATCCAGCTCACACAACAACTGAAGCCAGCTGACCATTCACAACGTCGTAGATACGTCGAATGGGTGCTTGAACAACAGGCGGTGGACGGTGATTTTTCGAACAAAATATTCTTCAGCGACGTAGCACATTTCTCACTCGGTGGGTATGTTAACAAACAAAATTGTCTTATTTGGGGTTCTGAGAATCCTCAAGTAATTGAAGAGAGGCCATTACATCCACAAAAAGTCACTGCTTGGAGCGCTCTTTGGTCCGGAGGTGTGATTGGACCTTACTTCTTCGAAAACGACAATGGAACGACTGTCACCGTCAATTCGGAGGTTTATGGTCATATGCTAACCGACTTTTTTTGCCTGCTATTTAAGAATACGACTTAGAAAATATGTGGTTTCAACAAGACGGTGCCACATGCCACACAACTCGAGCGAATATGGCTTTATTGCTAGAGACATTTCTTGGCCGCGTAATTTCTCGTCGTGGCGATATCAACTGGCCACCAAGATAATTCGATTTGATACCGCTTGACTTTTTTTTGTAGGGCTACGCGAAAGACCGTGTTTATGCAGATAAACCTTTAACTCTTTAGCACTTAAAAACCAATATTCGTCAAGTTATGGCTGAGATACCGCCCAATATGTGTCAAAAAGTGGTCAAAAATTACCTCAAAAGAATTGATGCTTGCAACAATTCGCGTGGTGGTCATTTAAATGATGTAGTATTTCACACATAATGTCAACGTTCAAACTTTATAATAAAAAAGAAATATCATGATAAAAAATATTTTATATGTGTTTTATTTACGTTTACTTTTGAAACCGCAAAATGGATAACCCTTTATAAGAAAAAGTTTTACGATATATACTTGCGAGTATGGTGAGTTGTAAATAAGGAACTTACCAGATTGATCTGGCGCACTCTACGTTGTTGGAGTAGAAAAGATTGTAACCGTCGCTAAGATTTTGATTTACTATAAATAGGTAGTACAAAGTATTGCTGCAGAAGTTATTTTGAAATTCAGCCAGTTAACTTGAAAAGTACTTACAAAGAGAGCAATAGAGCAGGTACAAGTTTTTATAAGTATTTTATTAACAATAACCAGTGCAAATTTGTAATTTTGTTTATTAAAGTTGTTCTTTGTAAATTAATAAACTTGTGTTGTGATTTTTTAGTTGCAAAATGCTTTACAAACTCGAAAGCCTAAATTTCTTTCAAATCGGTTGCAATATGTTATCAACAATAATGAACTTTCATCTAAAATAATTGTTCGATTAGGTCTCTCACAAGGTTTTATACTAGATCCGTTGTTGTTTTCATGTTTTATAAATGTCATCGGGAATCACGTAACGTCTAAGTACCATATGCACGCTGCCGAAATGCAGCTATATTACTCTCTATCCAAATATCCACAAAAATCTGGCCTTTAGCAAAATCAATCACGTACTAAATATTTCTTTGGTCGAAAGATAATAATCTTAGCCTTAACCTGAGAACAACTAAGGCGCTTTTAATAAATAGAAGTAAAACATACCAAAGAAAAATGTCCAATACTTTATTTTAATGGCTTGCCTGGTGAAAAATGTGTCAAATTTTAAAAAGCTGGCAGTTTGCTTTAGGGAAACCATTAGGTGGAATGAAAAATAATTATAATCAATTTTGGCTCTACAACCGCGAACCGGTACTTACCACTACTCTACTCTGTAGAGTTGGGGATTGAGCCCCGTGCTTTTCTAGCTTTCGCCATTAAGCAAATCTTTATATTTTTGCTACTTAGCGGTCCTCACTCGGGAGTAAACAGTTTCTTAATCTGTCGCTTTAAGTCCTACAACATAACTGAGAATATTATGCTGCAGTTAGACCCCACGACCCTGTGATTGGGACATAGGTAGGTCGGTCGAGATTAGGGATTATACCCCGCGCTTACCCAGCTTTCGCCATTAAGCTTACTCTCTAATTACATATCTAAAGTCTCGCTTGAAACCATTATTTTTTATTCCGTGTTTAGGTCCTGCAACATAACGGTTAGATATTATGCTGCAATTTGAACCTCACGGTTATGTGATTGGGACAGAGGGAATAGTTTACATTCCAAACGGCCTAGGAGATAGCAATCCTAGTGACAAATGATAGGGTTCGAAGTTCCGGACGTTGTACTGCCAAGGCTGTAGCGTACCTACGCCAATACTGAACGAATTGAGTCCCTTGATTTCAGACCTCACCAAGATCGCGTTGGTACCGCGGGAGTTGTCCGTGCCCACAGACAATGAGGCCGACCTTAAGGTTGACCGGTCTGAGGAAAACTATGGTTGAGGACCCAGCTCGTTCTGGGGATGCACGCGGTGGCTTACGGTTTACTCTCGGAGAGAGGACTGCTAAATGGGAATAGTTCATGAGCATGCTTATTGGCGAAAGTTAGGCCAGCAGGGTTCATCCAACTCAAAGAAAGAATGATGTCATATAACCCTCCCAGTGGCGGGTTCAGTTTCATCTTACCCTATATATGGGTATGGGGTGGGGCTTACCATGAAATATAAATACAGTGGCGCGGGTACTTAGAGTAAATTGAAGATTATATGTATTCGTACTTTGACGACCCAGAAAGGGCGACTGTCTGTTCGTATTTAGTAGTAGAGGGGTACCCATGTAAATTAAAATACCTGAGCTCTTAGGCCTGTGGGGTGCCTATGTAAATTTTTTGAAAATTAGCTCGATTTTCTCCAAAATTTTAAACATATATGTATCTCCTATTAGAGAATTTGCATGAAAAGTTTTATTTTTATGGATTGGTTCTTTTATAATCGTTTTGGTTGTCCTGCCATTAAATCGGGCGCCTTTGAACAGATCAAACCAAGCATTCAGAGATTATTTTTCCATCTTATCACTAAGTCGCTCAGCGATGAACTAAAAAGTTAAGACAGAATTGAATGCAGAGTGATGTCGCTCTGTCACTTACCATAATCGCTTATCGCTCAGTAACTACATTGCCACAACCATACGATTTCATATGTCCATCTGATCTGTGCAAGTAATATTTTTGCAAACAAATGGAAGAAACCTATAATTCAAAGCGATTATCGCTAACTTAAGTGTAGTGATTAAATATATGCAAGATCGTTGTTTGCTAACGATTTGTGACATTTTCCGATGGCTGTGCTAGCTAGGTTTACATTACAATAAATTCATGCTTTACTGCTCCTTAATCGAAGGAAAAATGTTGGATCAATTCATAAAGAAATTACTTTACTACACACTCGCATGCATCTCATCCATTATCCCTCAATTCATTCGTACCCATTCAAATATATCTTACAAAACCACAGATGTTTGATGAATGGGTTGATGGGAAAACCTCACTTCCTAATCGCATCATAACATTTCTCTTCTTTGCATAATATCTGTGCATCTGCTCAGCTTTTGTGCACAATTTAATGTAACCAAATCTGCATTTAGCATAATGAATGGTGCTGCAGCCAACACATACACCACACACACACACCCAACCAATACACATCAGTTATCTCGATATAATGTACGCGAATATCTATGTATCAATATTCGCTATGCCATTCATCCAGCCATCTTTAGAATCCATATGCATCAGATGTTGGTTTTCCCACACGCGGTTGCAAGTGTGAATGTACGGAATATTAAGTGAAGTGAGTGGTAGGGCACACTACTCACACTTTTAGGGATTTCAAAATAATTATGTGTTCCGTAACCGTATTTCTTGTGCGATGCCAATGCATACGAATATCGATATAGTTAGTGTGCTAACGTGCATGTGGGACACATGTCACATGAGTTCAAACGATTTTCGTGACAAGCAAAATCGACAAGATTCCCTCCTTAAATGCGCCACACTTGACATTTTAATAGTTTTGTGTGGCCTGTGTGGCCTGTGTGGCTTGTGGCTTGTGGCGTGAGGCACGAGGCATAAGGCATGTAGTGTGTATGTTTTTTCTCGCTCCTTTCTGTTAATAATTTTTTTGATGACAAAGCTCTCTTGTAAGACATGAGTGAGGGAACATTTTCTTAGGGTTACACTTTATAGGTTATTTTCAAGGGTTATACGAGAACATACTTCTAATACACAGACTCACAACTGCATTTGTGCATTTCGAGTGTACTAATTATTTTAAGTGTTATAATGAGGAAATGCTGGTAAGAAAAGAGATATCGATTTTTGCCCATTATTCTGATGCGGACTGCTCTACTTCTTTCATCCGTTGACCTTTATAGAACAATGAATAAGCAAGTAGTCTGTCTGTGCGATAATCTCTAAAAGTGGCGTATTGACATCTTGTAATATTCCAAAATGGGCAACAGCACCCAATTGAACTTTCACAGTTCAGTAGGTTAACATTATTACAAAAATGCCATTCAATTACGATTTTCACGCTGGAAGCTAAAAAGTTCAAAGCGCTGAGGATATTGAGTTTCGGAAATTGGTTTAATAATAATATGTGGCGTTGCAGACAGTTGTAATTCAGGGTCAAACTTATTGCAATCATAGGTGCTGTGCGTGTAATATGTTTTCCCACAAATGGAAGGGACCTACAATTGCAGTATCCGAGTAGCGATTTAAGAAGCTTTCCATCCCAGTTTTGCGAGTATGTGTTTCTGTTTTCCTGGGATTCGAACCTCAAACTTTCCACACAGAGGTCTAATGCACTTACAAAAATAAGAGTATGACATATAGTACAGCTGTCATGTAAGAAATCATGTGCTCGGGGTAGGGTTTCTAGTCAGTAAAAGAAGGAAACCCGCACCGTTATCGGCTTTAAAGCAGTAAATGAACGGCACCCGGACTGCCCTGCACGCGAGGAATTAAAAAACATAAGCCTCACAAACTTTAACGCACCTACAGAGAATTCCACAGATGATAACAAAGAATAATTCTTTGAATCAGTCGAACGGAACCTCCAAGCCTGCTCTCAGTATACGTAAAAATTATTGTGGGGGATATGAATACTGAAATAGGTAGAGAGCCAGTATTCAGGCAGTACATTGGTTCCCATAGCTTACACGAGAACACTAATGACAATAGACATCGAGTCATAGAGATGGCAGCAAGCAATAATTTGGTCGCTGCGAGTACAAGCTTTGCGCATAAAAATATCCACAAAGCCACCTGGGTATCTCCTGATGGAGCCACTCGCAACCAGATAGACCACGTGCTAATAGACAGTAACCCGTCCGTGAACTAGAACACAACATTATTAACATTATTAACATTATTAACATTATTAACATTATTAACATTATTAACATTATTAACATTATTAACATTATTAACATTATTAACATTATTAACATTATTAACATTATTAACATTATTAACATTATTAACATTATTAACATTATTAACATTATTAACATTATTAACATTATTAACATTATTAACATTATTAACATTATTAACATTATTAACATTATTAACATTATTAACATTATTAACATTATTAACATTATTAACATTATTAACATTATTAACATTATTAACATTATTAACATTATTAACATTATTAACATTATTAACATTATTAACATTATTAACATTATTAACATTATTAACATTATTAACATTATTAACATTATTAACATTATTAACATTATTAACATTATTAACATTATTAACATTATTAACATTATTAACATTATTAACATTATTAACATTATTAACATTATTAACATTATTAACATTATTAACATTATTAACATTATTAACATTATTAACATTATTAACATTATTAACATTATTAACATTATTAACATTATTAACATTATTAACATTATTAACATTATTAACATTATTAACATTATTAACATTATTAACATTATTAACATTATTAACATTATTAACATTATTAACATTATTAACATTATTAACATTATTAACATTATTAACATTATTAACATTATTAACATTATTTACATTATTAACATTATTAACATTATTAACATTATTAACATTATTAACAGTATTAACATTATTAACATTATTAACATTATTAACATTATTAACATTATTAACATTATTAACATTATTAACATTATTAACATTATTAACATTATTAACATTATTAACATTATTAACATTATTAACATTATTAACATTATTAACATTATTAACATTATTAACATTATTAACATTATTAACGTTATTAACATTATTAACATTATTAACATTATTAACATTATTAACATTATTAACTTTATTAACATTATTAACATTATTAACATTATTAACATTATTAACATTATTAACATTATTAATAAGTCTCTATATATAAAAAAAAAAAAAGCATCTTAGAGCGATGGGAAGAGCACTTTCATGAGTTGTTTAATGGACAGCTAACTGAAGAGTTGGAAGCTCCACCAATGACCGAAGACCATACTATTCTGCCGCCACCAACAATAGACGAAGTTAGCAGGGCGATAAATCGACTCAAAAATAATAGGGCCCCGGGATCAGATGGGATCTCTGTCGAACTGATTTAAATAGGAGGCACTACAATAAACCAAGAAATTCATGAAATAAAAGTGAAAGTATGGGAGGAAGAATCGATGCCAGAAGACTGGCGAAGAGGAATCCTGTGCCACATACATAAGAAGGGAGATATCACAACATGCTGCAATTATCGTGGTATAACGGGGTTGAGTACCGCGTTTAAGATTTTCTCCTCTATCCTTCAAGACAGGATAGCCCAATACGCTAAAGTCATCAATGGTCCATACCAGTGTGGCTTCATCCAGCAAATTCAACGAATTTCGGACTTACTGCGAAACATGGAAACTTAAGATAAGCTATTCGCAATGCAATGTGATGTTTTACTATTTCGCCCCCTCCTTGGGCGAGGAGCTGTTAGCTGTTTTCGTTGCCGTGGTCATCGTCGTTCATCAGTGTATCCGAGGCTCATTTGAGGTTCCGTAATATGGATTTTTTACGGTCGAGGTTATCGGCCTCGCGTCAACCTTACTTTGAAGGGAATAGGCCGATCATTTCGCTTTTCCTATACTGGAGGAAATTACCAGCGGCCACCACGTGGAGGTTTGATCGGACTTCCACCAGTCAGACATAGTTGCGGCCACATGCATTTCTGAAGCATTCTGTGTTATTCGCCCTACTCTGCTGATGGCAGATTTTTGGACACAAATTATTTAGCGCTGTGTTTAGTTCTTTAATGGTGATAATGATTTTTTGACCTCGTCCTTCCATGTATATTTCTTCTGTCATCAATATTCTATTTGTACCCGTGTCCTGATCGCTATTCAATAAATCTCCCAAGTATTCTTTCGCTCAGTTTATGATCAACAATCTGATCGTATAGTCTTCTTGACCCCTGGCTATATTTTTGCCCTGAAATCTCTCTCTCCCTATATTTTATTCTTTTGTCTATTCAGTCATATAGATAATGAATTGAAAGAAGTAAATGGACTGATTCCAATTGCAATTCTCTCAATTTTAGTTTTCTCAACTCATTGTCTGACCAGACTTTCTGCCTTAAAAAAAATAGTTTGAGGCAGAAATTAAGGAGGATCGGGTTGAAAAAAAAATCAACTCAATTCTATGTTCGTTACTTGTTTGACTCTGACACCATGTTGCAAATTATGCTGCGTACAATATGTATGCAGCAAATTTTAAGAAATTAATATTTTGAATATTTTCTGTTATATATTTAGAGCTTTATAATTCATAGCTTAGAAAACTTTGAATATAAACTTTACCCTGCTTAACCGGTTAATGAGCGTAACATAGCACCAGCGTTAGGAAAGCATAATTATCTTGCCTACCCACCTAATAAATGCATGCAATATTATTACATTAAATATTTAAGGACACGAGTGTAACGGTGTTTACTTCCTTTTTATTTTCATATCATACCTATGTGCTGCATGCTGCTGGTGAATGATGTCGTTGTTGGTCTTCCTACCTACCTACCAAACTTCCTGTTTTCTTGCACTACACACGTTGTCCGGACTTGGGAATATTCTACTTGTCCTCGTCATATAAAATTCCAGTGGTGGCACAAGCATACAAAGTGGACGTCGAAGTATTATCCGCTTCAAGGGGTTGCACAGCGATACTGCGGTGTGTAGTACCAACCTTTGTCAAGGAATTAGTACGAGTGGTCTCATGGGTTCACGAACCCGCAATCTACATTTACCCATCACTACAAGGAGGTATGTATATGTATGTATATGTGTGCCAACTGAAATATGCGCAAAATCGCGAATCGCATTGCCGTCGTGGCCGACCAAGTGCATTCGTTATTTGTTGTGAAGTATGACGTCGGAATGTGTCATATTCGCGTAATATGTATGTGGATGGTTCTTGCACACGTGAGTGTGCGGACGGACAAATCTTACGCATCCATTTAAAGAATCAAATTTATGTGTTGTGCTACATTGCTGTACACTGTATGGAAACTGCAAAAATGTTATTTACATTAACCCATTGTGGCCTATGGCAATATGGATATTAGAGCGGCAATGCACTTTGGTCGGCTTACTAAACTGATACTAGCAATAAACACAAAATTAGTAAATAAGAGCTGCCTATGTCAATGCTGATATTTGAATCCATTGGACGGACGACTGACCATGAGCATATTTATGTACCTCAAAGCATAATCAAAAACCAATGGCAAAGGACTAAAATTGTGAATTCGATAGTAAACGATTTGTTTTGCGATCATTACTTTAGGTTGTCTCTGTATTGGTTGCACTTGGTATTCAGGAGTAAACTAATGTCCATTTTATTTTTCATCCACAGATGGGAAATTCCATTTATTGCCCACCGGCGAGTTGCTGATACACAATCTGCAGGACAGTGATGAATCACAATCGTTCCGATGTCGCAGTATGCATCGGCTTACTAGGCAAGTTGTGGTCAGTTCACCAACTAGACTGAGAATTAACGGTAAGTTTGTATAGTAACGAATTGTTTGAGTAAGTGTTGCGTATACGCCTGAGTGGTAACAAGCCATAAGGACTTAAGTCAGAAAAGTGGTTTAAAGTTTTAAATCACAACAGTGAATCCTCCTATTGTTTCAACTTTTTCACACACCGCAGGATATTTTACCCTTTTTTTTAAATTATTAAAAAAATATTGCGTTTACAATTATAACCTTTAAGAAAACTAATAATAAACGCTTAAGCTGTTATGTCTTCAGTATTTTCTTTCTTCTATGCAGGGTGTCCCTTAATTAACTGCACAGTAACTTGGAAAATGATTCTTGGGTATATTCTAAGAACAAAATCGTTCAACAGTAAGGGTCTATATACAATGTTGACATCATTTATCGGCCATTAAAGGAAAAGCTTACTTTGGTGTACCCTGATCCATGTTAACGGAAATTGCTCTCTTACTCTACTAGCCTATCTAACTGGGTCTAAATAAAGTTAATATCTTATTTGACTCTTCAGACATCCAATTTCAATGCATGTTACAGTTTTCTTGCCCATGCTAATTTTTGAATTTTCTCCAGAAAATGTGTAAAAAACATAGCGTTTTATTACTTTTTTCTTATGAACGTAACAATAATAAAACTAAAAATGACCAACAAGTTTGTGGAAAACCCGATAGATTTTATGATAATTGGGAAAACCTTCAGTAGGTGCTACTGTCGTACAAGACTTCCTAGCCGGTGACTCGTAGTGACATGATACGAGCTAGAACGTTGGTCTAAGTTCAGACGAGTGTATTTCGGATTCATCCGGATCGGATATAGCAGTTTTTTCACTGCTTACTCTCTACTAAATTGAAACTAGGCCCTATGAGAAATCGAACTTCAAGATGGTGTCCTGTAAGGCCAGCCAGAGTCTTGAAGTCGAATGGTCTCTACACCTAACACGGGAAGTCTAACCCTATTAAGGTTTTCCAGATTTCGAAATGGAGTCCGCCAGTGTTTTGAAACTAAGAATAGGGGAGTCTAAGCTTACGTACTGAGAGGACTGGGCTCAATTCATTATTCTTTATGTTTATAATACACCAACGCGTAAAGGGGTTCGCACCTTTATAATGCTCGGCTATATGCTTAGCAGAGCGTGGGCGTTAAGGAAAATGAGGAGAAAACAGGAGATGTCTATGAGCTTGTGTTTTAAATGCCTGTTGATCATAATGATGTGGAAAGACAGAGCTTGGCAGAGCACTCCACATGCGTGTTGTATGGCTAAAGAACGAATCCCTGAACTTCACTGTACGTCCGAAGATAGGCTTGAGGGTAAACTGATGAGCATTTAGAGCGCCACGAGTATTGTGGTTAAATTCAAGTGAGGTGGATAGCAGCCGGCCAATTCTCTTAAGCACCGCTGGTGGAAGATGCGATAAAATAGTGACAAGCAGGAAATGTTCCTGCGGTGTTCAAGCCAATATATTGATTTCGCAATGTTCTCGTCCCCGTAACTTTAATCGCACGGTTTTGTATTCTATTTAGCTGATGAAAGGTAGTTTTAGGCACACTAGACCACTATGATAATTATACTCAAGTTTTGGGCGAATAAAAACCTTGTAGATAGTAGCCAGATCAGAGGGAGTGAAATATTTCTTGCACCGGGTTAGAAAACCTAAACATTTCGCAGCATCTTTGGCTACTGTAAATATGTGGTCATTCCAACGAAGCTTGTCATTAACGCACATACCGAGAATTGCGAGATTTTCAGCTTGCTCGATGCCAGTACCATTCATGGATAAAAGCAGGGATTAGCTTGGACGACAGTTGACAGAATTGGAGCTTAGAAGCGTTAAATTCGACTCGATTCTTTTCTCCCCATTTTATTATGCTGTTTAGGTCCGAATTTAACATGCCTTACATACGTAGTTGTTTGAGTTGCACATGAGAAGTGGAGGGACGTTCCTCAAACTTATATGAGAAGCTGAGAGTGCTGTCGTCAGCGAAAGAGTGAATTCGATTAGAAGTCACAGATAAAAGATCATTTATAAAAATGAGAAAGAGTGTCGGGGATAAAACAAAGACCAGGGGAACGCCAGAATTTAAGTGATAAACTTTAGACTTGAAACCGTACAATAAAACTTGAATTTAGAAGTCCAAAAAATAGCTTCTAATCCAGTGAGGCAGCTTATCATCGACTCCATAAGCATGCATTTTGGACAAAAGCTTGATGTTGGCGTCAAATGCCTTAGAAATATCGAGTGTAACAGCTTTACTTTCATCACATTGATGCAAAGACCGGCTCCACTATTCGGTGAGATATACCATCAAATCACCAGTGGAACGTTGCCTGCGAAATTTACGAGCAAAAAGTCATAAAGTCAGCTAAAGATACTAACCTTCGTCGATTCGACTACGGAAAGTGGCTATTTCTAAATAACGGCTGCGTAAACACTCGCTTTGAATGTGTCCCCATTGCAGGATCATATACGTTGATAAGGCGAAATGGTAACACTGAGCGAAAAGAAAATAAGAAACATTTGAACAGGCGTAGTCGACTCGACCAAGGTTAGTAATCTGGGGTTAACGTAAGTTAATTTGTTATTGCAAAACAAATATTAGACACTAAAGTAGCCTTTTTCGAGCTAAGATATAAGAGGTAAAATAATATGAAATTCATATGACTCCTTATGTTGTTATGACTCAATTAAAAGTTAATTAAAAATTAACTTAGAAGGTTTGATTTTTAAATCAGTAATTCGTACGTAGTTAAGTAAGAAGACTGAAAAATGAAGTCCGAAGACAACTAACCTAGCTTGATTTTTTGATGCTAATGACTCAGTTTCATCCCAACTTAAGTTAGCCGGTTATGGTAGATGACCACAGATATATGCATGTATACAGGGGGTATACTCTAAGATGGCAAATACTTAAAGGGGTGATTCCTTGGTTAATTTCATGAAAAGATTCGTATGGGTCTATTTTCACCCCAGCGTTTTAATGCGAAGAGACGTACTTTTTACCTTGCATCATTTTACACCCTCTTACACTTAAACGCTTCTAGCTACAATATCACTGTTGGTTTTTTTTGGAAAGAAAATATAATTATTAATGTAAAACAATGTAAGTACATATTTTTAAATTCTTAAAACCAATACCGATACACGTCTTCAAAATCAGACAAAAGATTTTTTTTAATATTTTTTTTCAAACGCGATTTTTTCCAAAAATGTTCTCGGATAATGTTTCTAACAAATTTATTATTAAAGCTCATTAATTTTTCTACAGATCCACCTCATAATATTTATATTTTCGGTCAAGAGGAGCCGGGTTAAAGTTGAATGTTTGTAAAATGAACGAAAACGATCTTACATGACTTGACACACTATATAACTCTTGAACAGTTCCATCTGCAAGGTTACTGCAGGGCATTTTTGACAGAAAATTAAATTTTTATAATCAGACATATGTACATACAAGCTTTTAAATTATTTAATCCAAACCGATATGAATGGCGTCAAACTCAAATCCTAATCTCGAAATAGTTGTGTTTGTAAATACAATTATATAAAATAAATTAAATTGGGCGACCTTTGTATCGGTATGGCTTAAACAATTTCAAAAAATGTATAATGTTTGGTTTAAAAAATTTAATTTTCTTTCAAAATAGACCAACAGTAACCTTGTAGCTGGAAGTGTTCAAGAGATATAGGGTGTGAAGTCATGTAAGATAAAAATTGTGTTTTCGTTCATTTTGCAAACTTTAAATTTTTACACTTCTCCTTTTGACCGAATGCATAAATATTATGAGATCGTATTGTAGAAATGGAATGGGCTTTTTAATAATATTATAGTTTATATCAGTAATTGTTCTAAGAATTAAAAAAAAAGTACAATGTTTTACCTTAAAAATTAATTTTCTTTTTAAAACGACCACAAGTGACCTTATAACTAGGAGCGTTCATGTTATACAGGGTGTGAAATGATGTAAGGTCAAAAGTACGTCTCTTCTCATTAAAACGCTACGTACTCCAAAGTGGGTGAGAATAGATGCCCATTTTTTAACGAAATTAATCAAGGAATCAACCCTTTAATTATCTGTCACCTTAACGGATACACCCTGTATACAGATATGGAGATTATTGAAAAGTAATAATAAAGCTAACGACCTAAACTGTTGGTGCAATTAAAGAAAATGCTAGATAGGTAATTTAGTTTGCCACATAAGATATAGCTTAATTTTGTTGTGTTAGTAATCGTTTTTCATTTGGCTTAAATCATATAATAAAATATATCATAATTATATAAGCAGAAACGCATCACAAACATTTAAACTCGAACATTTGATTATGTCCTGTGCAACATTTTCTTATGAATAAAATACCAGCAGTGGCTGTGTGTACCACTGAGTTGAATGTTTGCTCAACACTCTGGAAGATCATGGGTACACCGCTTCCGTATATCCAAGATACCTCAGCTTCAGAGGTCTGCTATCGTCTACCCTTAAGAGATAATGACGATGGGACAACAACCCAGTAGTGCATTGCGCAGCAGAAGCTATTAATTCAACGTTGCAGCACAGCAGATTTCCAAATAAATTTCCATCTGTGTAGGACATTTTGTATCTTCCTACACAGTACATATTTAGTGAGTGTGTGTATTTTTGTGTGTGCGTACATAACAGACATATTATGTTTATTTGAGTGCACTTCGTGTACACATGCATTAAAATTGGTCAACCTCCTTTCCCCCCAATCGCCCATCAAAGTTTTGTAGTACACGCATGTAATCCTTGTGCATGCACACATTCGTCCCTTATGCAATTTGATTTGTTTTGGAACATTAACCAAAACATCCAGCAGAAACCAACATACATCATGTCGATCGGTGTGTATGTAGGTCATTTTGAAATTGATTAATGGGCATACAAAAACAACAACCATTCATTTGTTAGAAAATGAATTTGGAAATTATTTTAATTACCTAAAGTGGTGGGGGTGGGGTTTTTACAAAGTTTTGTATTCTCTCTAATACATTTATATACTTGTACAACATGTTTATTTGTAAAATGTTGTAAAATAATAAAACTGATCAACTAATGTAATTGTATTTGTGTCGTTTCCATGTCCAGCCCACCGTGGTATAATATCACCGAGTGTGGTCGAACACACTTCTCATGTTGCTGTGTCACAAGATGAAGGCGCTGTTTTGCTGTGCGTAGCCCAAGGATGTCCTTCGCCGGAATATAGGTGAGTTTGAATTTAATTTTCAATTATTTTACATTTAAAATGTGTACAAAAATGTCAGATAGATTGCAATAATACGTGTAATTTGGTTAGAATGGTGTTATTAATATAATTCTATGAGGACGTTTTGTTGCAAAAGATTCAGGACGAAAGTTACATTGTATTGTCATCGCACTTGACTCTACAACCAAGGTAAGATCCTCAAAAATCGCTCCCACGTTGTCGGTTGTTGGTGGAACCTCCAATTCCTCAGTTAGCTGGCCATTTAGCAGCTTATCGCCATAAGATGCTTTTGAGATCGACATTAAGATTACATTGCTTACAACACCGATCTGTTGTGCTGCATAACCTTATAATATACAACAAGGATTTTTCTTCTGCTCGCCTTTAGCATCTCAACCTCTTGCTGCATTTGTCCAAAAAACCATAATGTCTTGACGTTGCCAGATCGCTAAAAAATAATTTTGTTAAAAATATGATACAGCTGGGAGATGATAAGTTTGTTCACAGCATAGTTAAGGAAATCATCTCATATTATGGAGGTTATATCTGCAAGCAATTACTTCTTCTGAACAGATCAGTTGAGGTTACAATATTAGGATACACTCGTACATTCGCTGTTCGGTATAAGAAGTGGTAATTTTCGTAGCGTGAATGCAAGAGAATTATTTTTATTTCTACAAAAATAGCGACAAGTAGGGTTCTTGGATTTAATGAGAAAAGTAACACTTTAATCGAATGGATCACTTAAGGAAATTTAGTTAAGAGATGCATTTTATAAAAAGAAAACCCGTTTTTTTTTTTATTGTCAAACGTGCAAAGTCCACTTACATCCAAAAAGTGGCGTTTTTTCCTACCACGTTCCTACCTGATTTAATTTTTTTCTTTTCCTTTTTTTAAGACAAATCAAATACTTTTGCTATATATGGAATCACAAGCATAAATAAATTTTAAACGAGCCAGAAATAATGGCAATGCACATCTTCGGCGATTCAAATTCGCCTACGACTATAATTTGACACAAAAATACTACAACGTCCCAAAGGTAGTAAATATGTTTGGTCATTCATGAAAAGAATCAAAAATACAGCCTCGTCGTCGAATCGAACCCTCATTTATAATGACATTCCAGATGTCAGCTCTAAGAACAAGGCCGATATATGCGCTGCATGGTTTGCAGCTAGCTACACGCTTCCAGATAGTGCATTGCTGCTGAATCGAACGCGATGGGAGTGGGATCCAATGGTTCTCACCACTGCACCACCGACACTTACACTGACAGTTGTATTCTATAAAGTTCGAAAATTTATTATGGAGCATTTCACACTTTAAGAAGTTATTTAAATTTGAAGTTATTAATCCTTTTGCATATTGCTGAAAAAATAAGTGCTACATTCCCCATTGAATCATATTGTTACGAAAATGAGAATAGACAGCTGTTTTTGCACTGTACATACTCGTATATAAGAATACGCATTGTATTGAATTGATTGTATTAGAATTAAGAAGTTGCCAAAAACCATTGCATACAATTTGGCTCAGTAATATTGTATATATCACTAATACGTGTGGAACTTGTGGAACTTTCAGTATTTCGAAGAACACCAGACTATTTGAGAAGTTGAAAATTAGGAGATAGTGATAGAGTCTGTGAATAATAGTGTTTAAAGTGAACAATAAGTAATCATCAGTGTAAGTTTGTGAACTTTTTCTAATTATTAATTAAAGTTGTAATTTATAAACTGTGAACTTGTATTGTGTTATTATTTGCAAAATCCATTACGAAGCGTAAATTTCGTAACTATATTGGTTCCTGACCCGTTCTCTGAAAAATATGTTTGTTAGAGATACGGTTAGGCCTATTTACGAACGATTGTAATCTTTTTGTGATAGTAGCGGTCACCTTCCAAGTGCTGCACCCATTCAACAGCACAGATTCAACATTTGAACGGAATAGTCACAGCTTTGTATTTAAGCTGATCGCATATTGCTTCACCATATCATGGACATCATTCCAAACACTGATTTTGCTTTGCCGATTCGGTTGACAATGTCCTGTTCGGTTCCACCTTCGGTCGAGACAATACTCCCAAGATATTGGAAACTCTCTACTCTCTCTACCGGTTGTCCAGCAATGTTAACTTAAGTTACTGAGTTAGTGCCGAGGTTGATAATTTTGGTTTTGAGAGTATACAGTGACCAGCAACATTTACCTCCCTTTCCACATTTGTTTTCATTTGGTTCAGCTCCATAATCCTGTGTGAGAGTAAACAAACGTCGTCAGCGTAGTGCAGATGTTTGAGTTGAGATGTAAGAGTCCAACGAATTCCTCCATTTCCAGTAAATAAATCTGTGCTAAGCACATCGCTAATCACCAACAAAAAAAAAAGTATCGGCGATAGAATGCAACATTGTCGTACCCCACTTAGGATCTCGAATTCCTTTGACAGCTTTCCTCTATGCAGCACATGACATGCTTTAATAATAGCTATTAGTTCATCGTGTATACCTCTCCTACGCAAGGTGAGCCAGGTAAACTGTCAAACACCTTCTCAAAATCGATGAACAACAGGTGCAGTGGTGACCGGAATTCAACGCACTGTTCAATATTGATCCGCAGGGTGTTGATGTGGTCTACACAGAAGGATCCAGTGCGGCAACCTGCTTGTTCGGCATCGAGTGTATTTTCCAGATGTTCCTTAATTCGCTCAAGTACTACATTGGCAACCTTTGCAACTGTAGGGAGAACGTAAATGCCTGAAAATCATTCCCTTCCTTCACGGGAAAACTTTCTGCCTCCCAAGCTGAGCCGAGGGGCCCGCTGCATCTTTCTTTTGCTGATAAATCTGATACTTGGGACAACTCGGAAGATAAAATAATGGTTTCAAGCCGTTCGACTTAGATAAGTATATAGAGAGTAAGCTTAATGGGTAAGCGCTGGGTTTAATCCCTAATCTCGACCGACCATGTGCCTCCCAAGCTCACTCTACAAGAGGATATAAAAGCTCTGCTGATGTCGTTGGAGCGGGTATACCATCTAGTTCTACTGACTTGTTGTTCTTTAGTGCGTTTATCGTGGTAGCGATCTCGTCTTTACTGGGAGTTGAG
Organism: Nephrocerus scutellatus; assembly: GCA_947095585.1. NCBI lineage: Eukaryota > Metazoa > Arthropoda > Insecta > Diptera > Pipunculidae > Nephrocerus > Nephrocerus scutellatus. The sequence goes on along the minus strand of OX352765.1, from coordinate 16,766,395 downwards.
GTGCGATTTCGGAAAATTGTTACTTCCGGCAGCTCCGTTTGATTTAGGTGCATATCGTTGGGAATACACGGTTAAGGACTGTAAATAAATGCTCCTTCCACCGCTTGAGCTGATCCTCATCTGAAACGAGTACGGCATCATCTAAACCTTTCACCATATGTTGGCTAGAGCGGTGACCACCTGTCAGCTCTTTGGTGATTCTGTAAACGGTTCTGTTATCGCACTTGCTCGCTGCTTCCTCTGTTTCTGAGGCAAGCTTTGTTAGTATAATTACGTTTATCACGTCCTACACTATGCTGCACTTCTCTCAGGGGCTTCGATACAGCTCGATCCTCGCTGTCCTAGGGTATCTACAATACGTAGCCTACTCTTGTCAGACCATTATTGTGTACACCAAAAATTCAGATGTTAGGGATTATATAGCCTTGAAATGCAGTTCCAATTGTCGGTTGCTTCAAATTAAAAATTCCGGTTGTCCATCAATTAATGATATTTTACAACCTCGAACTCGTGCTTCCCTTTCTTAACAAAGAGATCTAATTTTTTATATTTCACATTTATAATTTCGGAATTTAATGCTTTTTATGTAAAAGTTGCGTAGTTTTTGCGAACTTTTTAATAATAATTTTCTTCAGACGCAACCAAGAAGAATGAGAAACCCATCAGCATAATGACTACCATTTACCTAAACGATAACTTAAAATAATGAAAGTCCTTGCATAATATGTCAGGCATATTATCACGTGGATTCCCATGCGGCATACGCTTTCCTCTCATCCTTGACAACCTAAGAGAATAGTTCCCAAATCCTTCCTTCCTTCAAGTATAAAGAAAAACCATAATTAAAATATAACACAAAACTACTCGCATTTCGCTAAGATGGAATAACATTTTCGCGCCCTAATTCTCAAACCCATTGTTTCCGGATTATTTGTTGCCTATACTGTCGTAATATCGTCGGCATGTTCGTTGACGATTCAGATGCCACTGAGTCCCAATAGTGTACTATGGTTGTGCCATTTGAAATTAAGAAATCGGATTATTTATTGTGGCAATACAAAGTTCGCATTACACTTGAGATTGCTTGGCGTTTCTCACGTGCACACGTACACCCTTGAAGACAGACGCACTAAACGAAAATGGCGAAATCCTTGAACTAAGAAATATCGGCGAAGACTTACCGACGCGATTAAGACACAGAGCGGGACTCATACATTGAACGCAGCGGTGGTCTTCTAATGTTCTCATATATAGTCGAATGTTTATGAGTTCGTTTGTGTCGTCCCATCGAACATATGTGCGGAAGTACTTGCCGTGGTGCCCGTGGGCTTCCAAGGTTCCACCTACTAATGATCCTCTTTAGCATTTTGCATGCGTGGTGGGTGGGTGGGCGCACGTCGGTCGGCGGTTGGTCTTATATGACTTTTCTTTGATGACACATTGCCACCAGGATATTAAGGTATAGAAAACACTTGTGGCCAGCACCAGCCCAATGAACCCAATCGAGCATTATATTCCGCCAGCACAAATGGCTTTTACTATGGTCTGTGGTCTTTTATTATTTTATCAGAATTAGTGTGACAATATGTGTACTGCTCCGTACGGATGCACAAGTACCTAAAAGAAAGAGAAATTTATTTTCCTTTATTCTGATTAAAAGCCTCGCATCATACTCTCGACAGGATTTGCGAAACAAGAAACGCGTAATTAAGAAATATCACCGCCGCATTAGGGTTCATTCATGTTTCCTTTTTGTTATTTAAGGCGTGTGAATTCCAGCAAGGATGAATGATGATGAATAATGTGAAATAGCAGAGCAGCGGTGGGATTACCAGAACATTTACACTCTCAGCCGGTTTTAGGGCATGCGTGGAGTGTGGAGTGCGGTTAATGTACTCGTCTATGTATGTGGTATAATATGCCAAAAACACAAAGACAGAAGAGCAATTACCCGAAAGGTTCATTCGTTGGGATGTGGTTTTTTTGGCCAAAATTGTAATATCTCGCATTTACGGAGCGAATAAAGTTAATTAAAGTTTACAACATGTCTTGGGATATTTTGGCATTAAGTGTGCGGTTTCCTGCCCACGAAATGTGTTTAATTTTGTGCAGTATGTTACATTATTATTATTATTACTATAGACGAGCAGAGATGACTATTTAAGTAACGACACATTTTAGTATTTTGTTCATTAGATGAGGTACTTCCAAATTCCTGATATTCAAGTGAGAAATGGACTATTGACGGCTCAGAAGTTGTCTTTTATGGATTTTGACTTGGATTGTGGATTTGATTTTGAGAGAAGGCGAGTAATTTGAACCTTTTTGAATTAATTAACTGAAGATGAACAACAGAAGAAGATGCAAGAGTGCCGCTTAAAATTCTACAGAAATTTTGCGGATACAAGAAGGAATTTAACAGCACAGCAATATTTTAAAGAAGTCACAAGTAAAGATCTATAAAGACATTAGTCTGTGTCAAGTTAGACAATAACTTTTGCCTTCCAGTGCAGGTGATAGAAGTACGTTTCTCAGATGACATATGAAAACGGACGACAAGACAAAAAAACGAACAACTTCTCGATAAAGACAGAACTCAAAAATAATTTCAGGAAACTACGTAAACAACAGCCGCTCGACGGGTTTAGAGGTTTTATTTCATAAAGGTATATAATACGAGTAATATATTGTTATATATGTTATGTAATTTTGGCTTTCTTGAGAGTTCGCAATAGATTTTTCAAATAAAAGCACTACGTAAGTTGGTTTATTAACAGATTACCACTTTAATTGATAAATAGCAAGAGTTCACAAAATTTACACTGGTGATTACTTATTATTCTCATATAACAATAAATATTATATAATAATATTTTATAATCGAATATAACACTGCTCTATCTATTTGCCAAGTACTCTGGTATAAATAAATATAACTATATGCTTGGCATAGCGGTGGCGTTACGAAAAAGGAGGAGAAAAGAGGAGATGACTATGAGCTTGGGGTTTGAATGCCTGTGGATGTGGAAAGACAGTTCTTGGCAGAGCATTCCACATACGTCTTGTACGGCTGAAGAACGAATCACTAAACTTAACTTAACTCTTATCAGCGATAAGAAGATCCCTTTTATGATTTGCTATATGGGCAGTTAACTGAGGAATTGGAGGCTCCACCAATGACTGAAGATCATACTATGCTGCCCCCAACAAGAATAGACGAAGTTAGCAGAGCAATAAATCGGCTCAAAATGATGATGAATAATAATAATAATGAATAATAATGATGATAATGAATAAGGCCCCGGGATCTGATGGGATCCCAGCGGAACTCATAAAAATAGGAGGCCCCACATTACACCAAGCAATTATGGGATGAAGAAGCCATAACAGAAGACTGGTGAAGAGATATCAAAAAATGCAGCAATTATCGTGGTGTAGCGTTGTTGAGTACCGTGTATAAGATTTTCTCCTCTATCCTTCAAGACAGGATAGCCCCATACGCTAAAGTCATCATTGGTACATACCAGTGTGGCTTTATCCCAGGCAAATCAACAACTGATCAGATTTACATCCTTAGGCAGGTGATGGAAAAATGTCAAGAGTTTCAAAACTCACTACATCATCTTTTTATAGACTTTAAAGCCGCCTATGATAGCATAACCAGAACAGAACTTTATAAAGCCATGAGAGAATTCGGCATCCCAAATAAACTGACACGACTATGTAGGTTGACCATGACCAATGTTATAAGCCAAGTTAAAATATCCGGATCACTATCAAGCCCATTCAACATCTATAACTGGCTCCGACAAGGGGGTGGACTGGTCTGCGTCCTCTTCAATCTGGCGTTGGAGAAAGTGATCCGAGACTCTGACGTTACGGCGAGAGGAACAATCCTCTATAAGTCAATATGGTTGGCTTACGCAAACGATATTGACATCTTTGGTAGAAACCGAAGAACTGTACAGGAAGCTTTCATCCAGATAGAGCAGGCGGCACGAAATCTGGGATTGCACATAAATGAGAGCAAAACAAAGTACATGGTGGCCACTTCTGCGAGTAGAAGATACAACATTGGTTCCTCAATTCAAAAAGTGGAGCGGGAATTTGAAGTATTAACTATCTCGGTTCAACTGTAGTAGCCGATAACAGCATGGAACCAGAAATACGCGCACGGTAGCCTACTATATTCTGTTCTATATTAAATCCAGGAACTTAACCATAACATCCAAGCTGCTGATATATAAGACAATGGTCATACCAGTACTTACATATGGATCCGAGACTTGGGTGCTTAGCAAAAAGCATTCTGAGCTCTTAGCCGCGTTCGAGAGAAAAGTCTTACGGAGTCTTACGGAGAATTGTTGGCCCCATATGTGAGCTATGTGAGGCCAGTACTGGACCCCGGTTGTAGAGCCAAATATGATGATGATGATACTGTTAGTATATGGATAAGTAAGTCAAAATGGATCGGAGTAGTTCTTACGAATACAAACATTAGACGGTCAGTTCCTTCTATTACCACAAATGCACAAATTTGGTAGAAATTTCGTCTCCTTTTGTGTTTTTTTTGGATGATGGATGATGAAGATGACTCACTTAACTTGTTGAGAATTATACTGCCTGAAAGTTAAAAACCTATAAGACGTGGAATGTCACCGGGAATATTTTACAACAAAAAAGTACTTACCCGCTGGGGACTTGATCTCAGTACAGTATTCATTATTCACTGAGATCGAGTCCCCAGCGGCCATCGATGCCAGTCGGTTAGTTGGTCAACCTATCGTAGTGTTTGGGGATAGGTTTCTTGATTCTAGTCATATGGTCCATCTTATATTTTTTAATGGAACAATTACTAAATATATTTATTATTATTTCAAGGAAACAATTGATTCTCTTCAGCAATGATAACATTACAGAAAGTCAAGACTACTGATAAAATACGAACTTTCTAGTCAGAGTTCCAGTGCGAGAGTTATGTCGTGTCAATATTAAATATCAAACGTTAAGTGTCTACCATTTACTAGGAGGACTCTGTAGGTTCGAATATATAACATTTTGTAAGAAAACTACTTGTTAAAGAGTTAACTTTGTTAGAGTGAGACTTTAAGAGAGTTGTTTAAAACATATTTTTGGTCAAAAACTTTTGAAATAACTGCAATGATAAACTATGATCGCCTCGGTGATTCTAAGTACGTTTGTGGGTAAATTTATTTTTAAAGAGCCCGTAAGTTATAAAAGCTGAAAGTTTCTCAGCGCATACTTCCAACACAGGAAGGAACGATGGGCTACTATAAACTTTGGGTCATCGTGGCTTTGGCAGGTAACAAGTAGCATTGGTGTATAAAATACCACGTTATAGTATAAAAGCTGAATTTTATACATGTTACTTGGGTAACATCTACTGATTACTGCATCCCTAAATTTAGCTTCAACTCCTCATTCAGCGTTGAGTTTCCTTCGTATATGACGCAACAATATTCACTAACGGATCCAAGATGAAGGACGGAGTCGGGTATCTTCTTGTATGATCTAAATCTGTCAAGGTAATTCAAGCTACCCGATTCGGCTAGCAACTTTCAGGCAGAGATTCTGGCAATCATGGAGTCCTGTAGAGCATTAAGGCTCAGAAACGCACAAATTGAAAGGGTTGGTATTTGTGTTGATAGCCAATCTGCCAAAAGGGCGATTTATGCTACCACAATCGTCTGTCGAATTGCGCCATATCAAGAGCAATATGACCATCCTACAGCAAAAAGAAAACCACCGAGTTGTTATCCAAAGCCCGGAAGGATATTGCCAGAGTTGTGGCTATCAGCACTGTCCACTGGCCAGTAAACATTCATGCTGCTAAGCTGGGTATACCGCACAACAACTTCTGCAGATAAGTTACCCTATATGGGTGGCGTAAGACATTCGGGGAGTTCTTGTTTTATTTATAAAAAATGAGTTTTCAATTAAAAAATATAAATTATTCGTATTTGTAGGTTTTGTTTTTAAAAGACTGTCTGGCGGTAGACTTATAGATCATTTGGCAAATGTATTTTATACCTGCCATAGTTAGACTTTAGGCTTATATTTTATTGTAATTTGTATAAGCGTAGTGGGAATGGCAGAATGTTTTTATTACAAGAAGGCCGTGACATAAACTTTATACCAAAATGAACACTCAACATTGACATCAATTATTGAATAGAGAACATGTTTCAAAAAGATGTGAACATACATCTCAGATGGGTACATTTTAGGCATGTTTCGCAGTACTGAACAAAATCATTTAATTTAATGACGTCGCATTTACACATTGACGTGCGAATTTATATATTCAAAAGGTTTTCATTCCTCATATAATTACTCACTGGAAATTAATTTCAACCGGAGGAGGCATAAATTAATTATTGTTTGGTCAAAGAGCATTTCATCATCAGGACATTGAGGACATCGCAATTTGTTAACTCATCACACAGTCATCGTCGTCATCATCATTCGGGATACACTTCACTAACCATTTTCCACATAAAAATGTATAAATAAATTCCAACCTATGGCACATATATCAGGTTATCCTCATACATACACTGTACTCTTCTCGTATATGTATGCGTGCAATGCGTTATTTCATTTTGAAAATGTCCACTCACCGCATGAACGGATTGTCGGCAAATGGGCGTTTACGATGTGCCACATATATCTATTTTTTATCGCGTCAATTTGAAACTCTGACAAAAAAAAAAGGATATTTCCTTTTTCCATTTATATTGAATTTTACGCACCAAGTAACAGCGCTGCAGTCGACCGCAGCACCGTACCGTACGCAACGTAATCATCATCACATGAGTCCAAGGATCGATCGATGATAATACATTAGTTGGGTTTAGTGCTGTCATCATTTTAGTGTTCTACCGGAAATGTGTGTCCTAGATGTGTCACAACATTTTTGTACAAAATCCTGCTGATAGGTACTTTCAGAGTCCTTAGAAACAGTTTGTAGATAATGACTTCGCTTAGAACTAAATTTATTTTGTTTATCCTTTTTTATTCGTTGTTGTTGTTGGTGCGATGATGACACACTCAGCAGTTGGTTTTGGAATTGAAAGACGGTAGAAGAGGCGAACGACGTAAATATTCAATTTAATAGAATAAAAAATAATTTGTTGCAGATAATATCCTTGTTCTTGTAGTTTGGGTTTAACGAATTTGTTCCCCTAATGTGTACCTTCTCCAAAAAATGTCCTCTGTATCAGTTGTATGCTTGTGTGTGTGCATTAAATTGAGGTTATTGTAAAGTCTTCATCATCATCTTCAAGGGCATAAAAATCTAAAAGGCAAACATCCCAACAGATCAAAAGTGCGGCTTATTCCAATGCATTAACTTTTTCAAATTATGTTGTGGAATGTTTTCTGATAAGTCAGCGAAAATGTGAAATATAAAAAAAAAAATTGGCAGATACATTTACCCGACCGAATATGAATGAAATTTGAAATTTTGATGGTAGACGGGGATGGCAGATAGTGCGAACTATGTACTTCAACTTTAATCGCACGAGTGATAGTGAACTTTTTGACGCTCAGCGCGATGCGGATTCCTTCCGGCACTTATTTCAACATCCGGTCAGTTTGTATTATTCGTAAATTTCTCTCTTCTTCTTCGTTTTTTTCTTTTTTACAACTGCAGAGGGCAATCTCTTTGTTTATGATATTTATAAAGACAGCAAACATTGAAATGGAAAAGCACCGCGGATACAAAGGTCACTGTAAATATTTCGTTAATTCCTTCAAGTTTTCATACCCCAAACACTAATTTCAAACACCAATCAGGACACATAGTCATTCACGGTACGTTGACGTTATTTTTTGGTTCCTTCATTATTTTATTCTTCTTGCTTTTGCTGTCGTTATTGTTTTTGTTAAAAAAAAAAAAACTTAATCATCGTTCTGATTTTAACCCGCGGTGCGTGGAAACTTCGAAATTGTGCACTGAAACGCTAAGAATATTTGCACGATAAGCAGCAGATAATGATTTGGTTTTTTTTTTGTTGTTGCGGGATTCGATTTTAACAAAAAAAAAAAAAAGAATTATCTTCCTCTCACTAGAATTCAATGACAGTTACGTCCTGTTCTTTATTATGCAATTTAGTGCTAAGCCCATTAAAGAAGGTGAAAAGTTTAAAAAATGGGAATTATTTTTTGAATTAAGAGACAGGAAATAAGCAGCGATGCTGAGCTGGTTGCAGTTCATAACAGAAGCCTAGAAGCTTATAAGCAAACATTCAAAAATCACAAGAACCAACTCAATACTGATAAGGAGGAGCTTATACTTCTGCTAGCTCATAAGTTATAAGCAATATATTGTTTAAGCTTTCGAGTTCGTAAAGGATTTTACAAATAAAACACAACACAACTTTATATAAAAAACAGTAAAAACATGTTAGCTAATAAAAATTAATTTTTAATTTTAAACGTTTAAAACGATTATTGGGCACAGTAGTTTGCTTTGATCTGAAACAAATTGTGAACTAGCGTTGGATTATTTTTTTTTTTGTTGCGATTTTGTTGTCTTTTTTTGTGATTTGTCAATGTTCATCCAGTTCTAAGCTATCCTTAAAGTTTCAAGTCTATAGCTCCATCGGAAGTTAGTTTAAAATCAATTACAAATTCCACCAGCACAGACAGACACACGAAAGCGAGCTAATAAAAACGTTTCAATAATAAAAGTTCACAAATTTATGCTTTAAATGGACACAAAACACTTATTATACACCAACACTTGTATTTCACTATATATCTCCTAGGTGGTAGCAGGTATCTCTTTACAAGAACTTCTCCAACTTAACTGGTTGAGATTTTAAATAAGAACTGAACTACTTCGGCCAAACGCCTCTATTTGTACTCATTGAAAAGTTTCCAGAAACTTCCATTCTTATATAATAGAAAAATCGAGAAAATACCAGAACATTGTGGCAACTTCCCTTATTTACAACTAACCATACTCATATGTAATGAGTCATCTTCTAAAAATAAACTACATGTACACAAACCGGACAAACCGCACGAATTGGTTTGGCTACATTTTTGACCAGTACATAGGTAATGATTTAAACTTATAGTCCGTTATAATTCAAATAAAAATAAAGCCTAAAAGTATGCAAATCTATATTCTAATTTAGTGCCTACTTGGACGAGTGTATAGATCGGGATTTATATTGGGATTGGATATACTTAATATTTAAAAGTCACAAAACCAATCTCAATATCAAGTTACAGCTGTTTTAACAAAAACCTAAATGATGAAGAAGTTTATTGTTAACATCATTGACTCGTATTTTTGGTTTTATGGGCGGAGAAGAGACTTCAACAGCAAAACGAATTAGACTTTTTTTAATACTTTTAATTAGTATTTCTCTATTTAATTATTTTATGCCGGACAAGCCCGCTATTATAACCTTGGCGGCGAGTTGTCAGAGTTTCTGTCTTAGTAAATTTCAGATATCTTCCTACACAGCAGCCTCTTTTATACTCTAACATCATCTAATAAGTTAAAGTTGGTTGAATGATCAATCGGATTAATTTGTTATTTATCGGTACAACCAATAACCAATAGTATCGATCCGATTATTGTTCCGCCGTAAAAATTATTCTTTCACTTACGCAATATTAACCTCTCGCGAATGTCTGACAAACTTCCGAGAGTAATAACTTGTCACGGAAAGCTTCTCAATTTGCATTTAATTGTAGGTCCCTTCCATTTGTGTCCAAACATATACATGCACAACACAAATGGTCACGAGAAGCTTGGCAACGGTCTGTCACGCCGAGTATTATTATTATAACTGAGCCTAAACATATGCTATGGTTTTTGGTAATTTCTTACTTACAATTATCAGCAATTCTTTTTCTTATACGAATATGTACAGTGCAACACAAAAGATTTATCCTCATAACATTTACATTTTCGTAACACTATCATCGTAGTCATTTTTGGCTCTACAACGGTCCGATGCTGACCTCCTGCAATGATATCTCTCCACCGGTCTGGATGTTATCAAGTTTGCTATCAGCGTCTATAAAGTCTATAAATAGATAGTGTTTAACCTGTAAGGACATTTGTCCATCGCTAGCATGGAATGAAGCCACACTGTTATGATCCAATAATGGCGTTAGCGTATAACTTGAACACGTTGCTATCTCTCCTATTTTATGTATGGGCCATATGGACCACATGATTCATATTTTTAAGTCTTCTGGCATCGTCACTTGAATTTCTCGGTGAATTGCATGCCGTCTAGATTAAGTCAGCTCTATTAAGATAGCATCCCGAATCCTTGTTCTTTTTGAACTGATTTATCGTGCGACTATCTTTGTCTATGCTTGGTGGCGGCAGCATAAGTGAGGTCGTAGGTGATTGGTAGGGTCCCCAAGCCCTCAGTTAGCTGGTCTTTAAGCAACTCATGAAAGTGCTCTTTCCATCACTCCCAAATGTATTTAAAATTGGCGATTAGATAACCCTTTTTAAATTCTCTATATGTGTGTTGTGTGCCTGTTTGGTCGTGGTAGATTGCGATCAATTTTAAATCCACTTCCAAAAGCCCGATTTTATTGCAGCTTTGCACACCTGTGTATTTCCGGTGACAACACTTTCTATTAAAATTTGGCAGTGATCGGGCCGCGGGGTCGTGGGGCACCCATACAATTTTTTTTAATAATCATGACCATGACTGTTTTAGTGCTCATTTACGAATGGGTTTATTTTGTGGTTTGGTTGCATTGTTCGCATGTGTTTTATGTATGCATTTATCAAAATATATAGTAGAATTCAAAACCAAACGTATACTGGTTATTAGAGAATTTATATGAAAATTTTTAATTTTTATGTGTTGCGTTTTTGTCTTTGCGTATGTGTAACCCGTTGTATATTGCGTCAACCCACAGACTTCTTGGGAGAACTTCCACTCTTAGCGAGATTCTTGGAGCTCTGCTCGAGGTAACGAACGAGATTTCTTTCGCACGCTGAACTATTTTGAGAGTTATAAATACTCCCGATGTTTAATTAAGAGATAGCGTATTTTTTATTAAAATTAAATTTAAATATTAAGTTAAATTTCCTTAAATACATTTCAATGCAATTTTTCTGTAATTAAAAGAATGCTTGTGTTCTGTTTGTATTGTATTGCGGCCCCCAATTCTTAAAGGTTAAGTCTACGGATAGATATCTCCAGCTGGGAAGCTGAGATGCAGAGTAGAGGACACCACTTCACCCATACTACCAATGAACATCTGTGTCGTTGGTCTTCATTATCATTCGCTTTTTGCTTTTCATTCACCACAGCATACAGCAGTAATTCTATAGTTGTATTGCATTCTTATAGTATCTATGTATATTAATCTATAAAATATGATTGCAAAAGTAGCAGTGGCAATGGCAGTGCCATCAGCATCACCGCGATAAGGGTTTATTATTATAATGCCCCAATCAGAGTGGGGCTGTGTGTGGATGTATTATCTCACCCGGGCACTTCACTCTGCGCACAACGAACGACGGGGATATATTGTTCGTTGTTCATTGTAGATATAATAATATGTATATACGAGAATATGTATACTTGTGCACTATAAAAGGATGGTAATGATTTTTGGTTTAATCCTCCTCACTCACACCAGCATGCAGAGGGAAACTCATAATCATTGTCATTAATTACTCGATGGATGGAGACTGTTGGCTGTACACATACATGCTTTTTTCTTTCTGTTGCTTTCTCCTTCATCACGCCACTGGATTGTTTTCCATTTTTTTCCACATATCTATGCAATGTATATGTATATGTCTCGCGTATCTACATTTAAAAATATTATCATTGCGCAAAGCGATTCCCCTCTCTCTCCAAGCCAGACGGACCATTCACCAACAGTGCACCCGTCATTCAGTCATTTGCGCGGAGCTGGACCGGTACTAGTAGGAGGCGGGGAGGGCGAGCGTATGCGTACTACAATGCAAGGAGCGGTTGTATCGTATGTCGTGTACGAATGGGTGTGGAGCGTATCGTGCCGTTGATATTCCTTCCGTCTATCACGTACACAAAAATAATATATACCTTTTTTTTCACTTGCGACCACCTCCACCCACGTACACGACATATGAACGTAACCTAAGTGTCATAGTATGGTTATGCGCGTTGGTATCGTTACACATTACATCACCATAATTATAATATCTGATATATTCCATCTATATATCGACTACCGTCTAATGCTGACAAAAGATACGGATATGGGAAGAGCGGTATTTGCATTCGCTTGTAGTAATTTTGCCTGTCAGAGAGTTTGGCGGTATAGAAATAGCTGATTGCTGATTGTTTAGACTTTGGAGTCTCGTCGGCGAGTGGGGAAGGCTTGTCACATCACAGACATGCGGCAACAGCCATCCATAATAATAATTAAAAAACAATGCAAGGCAAATTGCCGCTCGAAATAAGGAAAATTTGTTAATACCTACATAGAGGACTTTTTTATAAAACGAGAAAGAGAGAGGATTATTAGATGTAGATATGTATTTGGTTTTTACTTGACTGACATAAATCCACCAAGTTGAAAACCTGTTCAAGTTATCTTGCAACGACAATAGCCAGGGCGGGGAAATATGATATCCGTGTGTGAGGTTAAATTTTCATATCATCAGCATAGATAGAACGGTGAGATTCTTTAACGAAGCAGTCGACGTCATTAATTGACATGAGGACTATCAAAGGACCAAGGTGGCTACCTTGAGGGATTCCAGAAGTGGCTTTGATGCAATTAGATAAAAAAGATCGAGAGTTGACTTTACATCGCTTTTCTTCCAAGTAAGATTAAATCCAATTAATAAACCCAGATTGAAAGCCAAGAAATTTGAGCACAGACGTGACGATTGCACGCGTATGTTAGCCAGATCTGGAAAAGGCTACCTATAAAAACATAATAGAGAAGGTGCAAAGACCGGCTTGTATGCTTATAAGCGGGGTGTTAGGATTAACACCAACTTGCGCCTTGGAAGTTACGCTCCGTGTCATCTCAGTAGATATATTTGACAAACAGAGGACACTGCCTTTTAAGGAAATACGGCAGAAGGATGGGTTTCGAATATAATGACTTCTGCAGAAGCTGCATGGAAATGGAGGTAAAGGAGACAATAGACAATCATCCTTGCTCCTGTCCGGCATTAGTCACGAACAACGGTTAATGAATAACCTCTCAGATAATGAAAACGACAAAGTGCGAGACATATTCCACATTTTGCTTTTACATCAATAATAAGTATCGCATACGTCCCCACATAGTTGTAACACAATTGAACGAAAGTTTTTTTATTTTCCAAATGCTAATTACTTCGATTTATTAAGAGGTCGGAATGGATGATCCTCTGAAAAAGGGAAAGTAGTAAGATCCTGTAGTAACACAAAGGACCGCTACTGGTCTAAGTGAGCAATTGCTGTCACCGCAACATAGCTTAACCTAACTCACGTCATCCGAGCTTTTGTAGGACAAATTAAGAGTAGACGGGTATCTATCCGATTTTATTTCGGAATTTAGGAAAAGGTGAATAAATCTGCGATCAGAGATAATCTAATATTGAATTTGGTCTAGGCTATCCAGGTATAGAGATCCGAAAAGTAAGTAAAAGCGTTATCATAATTAGAGAAGTCAAGGTAGGAACGAGTTTTGAAGTATTCCTGCCATGTCCAGTCAAAGAAGGATACCTTCCAAAAGGACATCTCCTACATGTACATACATAATTTATATTAATGTCAAAGTTTTGATTAAAATTCTGTGGCAGGTTTCGAAAATCTCACACAGACAGACATTAAACCTACATCAAGCAAAAAACGGGGAATAAAAAACTTACTTCTTTAATGCCAAATACATATACACACGAATGTCATCGGCATATCAGCCGCGTTTTGAGCTGGGCATCTATCGCTGTCTGTCTACTCCACACCTACATCGAAGTAAAAATCAACAACCTCAACAGCATCCAGACACTTTGTGCAAAAGCTTGCTTCCTGATGCCCGTCTGGATGGCTTTCCTACTACGTATATACAAGTGCATATATATTCTTTGTTTGTAGTTTGTGCGGTGTGACTTACTACCGGCGCGAAAAAGTATCCACAGTATCCACCTTGTGTGTTATTAATGAAAGAAGAGGCTTAAATATGCGAATCCTTTAGCGTAATATCGCTGTGATTTTTTTCATTTGATGCAATTTCCATTCTTCAAGCCGTGGGTGGTGTGGTGGAAAATAATAAAATGGTATCTCTGTTGTTATTATTATTTTGCTTGTCATCTATGAGGAGTGTGAATGGCAAGAGAAAAGGACTGCGGCAATGACTTGCGGCGTATCAAGATTTACCACACGTCCCGGTGGGAAGGCAGCATTTGCGTGCTGTGCTAAGCCTTTAATCCTTTTTTCCAAGTTTACTCGTACTCTATTTGTGTATTCATGTATGTGCCTGCGTCGCCAAATATAAAAACTCTTTAAATCTGTCTTTAATTCTTTATATAAATTAAACAATAGAGTGCAGCATAGAAACATGGAAGACGCATCAAAATAAAAATTATTACCAAATCATAAAAAGATACAACGAAAGTACCAAACTATGTGATGGTTTTTAACGCTCAGGGCGATTACGATTAAGTTCGGGTACACCAAAAGCAATAAAAAGCTTCTTTAAATTGATTCTTAGCTAAAAGAAAAAAGCGAATGCCATTCTTCGTTAAGAGGAGTAAACTGCCTACTTGTTGCAGAGTCTGCTACGATGAATTTTATTTGTATTTCCGATTGCATGCGTGTTGAGTTACCTTTGGTTAAAACTGATAGAAAGACTCCGGCGTAGTCCAAATTGTACGTGCTAAGATGTTCGCGCAACTTTTGACAATTCTCATTCTCCTTGCTTATAGCTTTTGCTTTGTTGTTTCATTATTATTCGTTTGTTGTATTAAAATAATGCTCAGATCAGCATAACAGCGGCACTAATCGGGTCCATCGACTGTAATAATGCCGATGGATTTGATTTGTAAAGAACGAGCTGAAATACCCTACATTTCCCGGCAGCCCCATTCCACTGACCCCTGTGTCTTTGTCGGTGACCGCAGCTAAGGGCTGTCCACAAGGAGGTGTCCTTTCTCCCCTTCTGTGGTAAATCGTCATAGACAAGCTTCTAGCCGATATACATAAATCAGGCTACATCGTCATTGGCTATGCTATGCACAGTACGACCATTACAAACGTCATACTTAACATTTTAAATTGGTGCAGCAGAGAAGAGCTTTCAATAAATCCTTGCAAAACCGTTCTAGTGCCTCTCACGAAATTAAGATCCAATAAGGGACCTATCATCATCAAAGGCACCACGCTAGATTATTCCATTGTGGTTAAATATCTCGGCGCTATCCTTTATAAACGACTAAACTGGAATTCTCAAATCAAGTCCGCCATCCAATGTTGCCATGAGGAACTTGTGGGCTAGTAGACGCCTCTATGGCAGAGCTTGGGGCATAAAACAGAAAATGATACATTGGATGTATACTATGATGGTGAGACCTGTACGTTTGGTGGCCGAAAATTCTTGGATGGACAACGGCAACTAAGCTTCAGTAGCTAAAAATAATTGTCTATCTATGTATAATGGGCGCCATGCCCACCTAACTTACAACAACATTAGAAGCTGTTGTAGTGCTTTCACCCCTGCCAATCTTCATTAAGAGGACGGCCGATAGATGCGCTATTAGTCTGCAACTAGAATACGGATACAAAATATGTGACATCTGAAAGTTCTTGACTAAATTCCCGAAAGAGACATGTTTTGCACTATACCCGATACCATGGTCAGGGAGTACTGTTTCGGCAGGTTATTTGAGGTAACAATATTGCAATGACCGTGCAATCTGGTCTAATGGTGTTCCAGCACTGGACGCAAAATGTCTGATCTAGTACACAGACGGATCGAAGATGGAATATGGAGTCGGAACTGGTGTTTTCGGACCCAACACAAAAGTCTAATTATGATTCCCACGGGTTTCAGTCGGAACTCCATGCCATTGAGGTCTTTCGACTTTCATTCGCCTCAACTGCATTGGACTCCATCAGATGATGAATCCTTTTTCATCGCCTCATATCCCAACTCAACTAAGGAACGTCTCTTCATAGATAGGCTTACAGCCTCAAGTCTATGCCAAGTTTATGGCGTCCCTGACTACATGGGTAGGCAATTAGACCTTATCGTCACAATTGATCCCATGAACTCCTCCGTATCACTTTGTCCCCTATATCAATCGACTATTATTAATTTTCACCCCCACTCTCCAGTAGAGTCCACCCATGCCATAATTCTCTCTTCTTACGAATTTCATAAAGGGTTTGACAATCTATCTTTAAATCATGTCATCTCCATTTTTACAAATAATTATTTAATTCTACCTCTCTTTATGTCCTCTTCTCGCGCCATAAAACCTCATCTTTGGTAGAACTTTGGAAATCTTTTGAGTATTTTTTTATATAATTAAAAAAAAAACGAATACATATTTCTATATTTTATATTATAGAGCATTCTTAATTATTCAGTTGTGACATTTTGTTGCGCGCAGTGGACTCAGCCATTCTGTTATCTTATATATCGAGTCGTGCGATAACATTCCATCGATCGAATTTAATAGTCTTATCATTCTATTCATTTGGATATTAAGTGTGCATATTAATCTTTAATCTTTTAATCACGCCTACACAAATCAACGCAACCACTTTTTAAAAAATTTTATTTAACTTGACTTGACCCCTTTTTGTCTGTATTTTCGAGGTCCTTTTTAACCACCTTCCATATGACCTAAAGTGTCTTAGATCAAAATAGTATTTTTTATATTCTACGTATGACGCGTGTCACGTTTCGCGTGTGAAACCTGTGATGGTTTGAAATCGCGCCATTTTCTCGGTTTTAAGGTCTTTTTTAACCACCTATAGCACGACCATCAGGGCCCATTTTGAGATCCTTTTGACGCATGTCGCAAGTTGCGTGTGGCGCGTGTAAAGCATGGAAAAAAGAAAAATCTTTGAAATGGACCTCAAAAACAGATATTTTGGCGATTATTACCAAATAATAAACGACTGTGTGGCGTGTTGCGATGTAAATATAAAAGTTTGTACCCGAAAAACGAAGTTTTTTTACATTTACTTGTTTTAGACTATAATATCAGGACATCAGTTAATAGTCCTGGACATGGGAAAACAAATGAGAAAGACTCACTTACCTCTTGCTCTCCTCTTGCCGGCTCTCTTTTGTCAACTGATGTGATGCGGATGGTTACATTGGTAAGGTGGCAGATTATACCTCTTTGCATTTGCCGATATCTTCCATGGTCGGATAGTGTTGGTCAATTAAAAAAACAAGTTAAAAGTCTTTCAAAAATTCCATATTGACCTTTTACCATCAACTTGTAGCTCTTAAGCTCGATTGGTAATAATATTACTTTTACAAATTACAGCATCAAATTAGGTAACTGAAGAAGTGAGCCGAGCGTATGAAGAACAATTTTAATAAAATCCTTCTTACCAAATTTTCCTCATTAACTTTTAATGGTTTAGATGACATTGATAGAGATTTATCTGGAATATTCATCAGCAGGACGAAATATTTTAACCGTACTTGTATTTTGTTGTTATTAATATCGCATGCATTCATAATTTATTGCCACTCCAGGTAGTGACAAAAGTCACCATCCTTTCATTATATGTATAGGCTATTGGGTAGGGTGAAGCAAAAATAATTTATTTTATGCATCATCATTCTGAAGCATGAACGTGAAATCCCTAAAGCGTTAATAGGAGAAGCGCATTTTGCACTACACTGACTGTATGGTATTGGCCGCAAGGGCGGCTAGCACCGCTTTTTGACATAAATTGATTACTTTCATCGAATGTACAAAATCACATTTTGTTGCACTGTTAAGGGAAGCAGGAGCATCATGCATGCATTGTGGGCACGTATTCTCATCGTACCCATCGTACGTAGTAGTCGTCCTCGATGTATTGCTCATTATTCTTTGTGTGTATGCGAGTCATTGTATGCCGTCCTACTCGTATTCTTTATGAAATGGAGTTATGCATCAGCACGTATTTAGTTTTGTACTCCACTGGTACAATCGAACGAATCAGGACGATGGGGATAACTCTCTGTACCTTATCTGGCTGTCATCGTGTTTGCCAAACGTAACACATTCATCAAGCTCCGATCCAAGTGGGTCGAATTTTGTGTTTCGCTCTGTCGTCCTATGGTTTGGCTGGATGTTGTTGGGATACTCACGTAGGTGTGCTAGCTCCGGCTGCTATTGAATTTTTTATGATTTTTAAATCGTCAACGATCTCTATGGATTTTCTCGTTTTTTCTTAATTTTTATACCCTGCAAACATACGCGGAAAACCCACCACCTTTCGTTACCTTCCGCCCGCCACCACTGCTATGTAGATGGGTATTTATTTTTATTATTATTATTTCTCCCATGACATTCACATACTTTGCTACTTTGCTACATACGAGTATTAAACCACACTTCGTCATGCTGGTGTTGGTGTTTTTTTTTCTTCTTATTTTCTGAATGTTGGTATGCGGGGTTTTATCTTTTCTCGTTTTTATTTCTTTCTTTCTTTTTACTACGTGATGCACAGAACCGCCCCGGAGCGTCGCGCTCCTACACCACATCAAGGCCACGGCCTATAATACAATCACACCTGTGCTGTATACCCAAGGATTCTTTTTTATACATAGCCTTTAGAAATTTCTGAGTTTCCAATTAGACATGACTTGAGAGAATTTCTTTGTAAGACAGTGTGACCGGTTTTTAACGTAAACCAAACTGTCAAAGTATGGCCTTTGCTATGAGTTGGGTAGAACGGACACGTCGGTCGAGACACTCTTATGAACATTGCTATACACACAATGGTGCCCCAGGTATATCAGAATGTACAAATGTACCTACTTTAGGATATGTTGAACATACCCAAGCCTATCCACTTATATAGTGGTGCTTGGGGGCGTGTAAAAGAGTTTTCCTTTAAACTCGAAATGACATCGCACACAAAAGCTAAATGATATAAACGAAAAAATGTATTATACATATATGAGAGCTACAGTCGGTAGTTACAGATTGTATTGTTGTCCTGTTTTAAGAGCGCAACAACAAGGTGATGTGTGAAGAACTAATAATTATAATAGTAACTGGCCATGCCACTCACAAACAAGCCTAAAATTCTACAAATGCTTTGAAATATTTCGTTGTAAGACAAATGACATTGTTCGGTATACTAATTGCCTATATCATACGCTGGCTCACGCACGCACGCACAAAAATGTTTCTCAGCAACTTGTTAGAAACCGTTGAATAATTTCGATGTGGCTTCATTTGATACAAACCCATAGTTGAATACTATAAGTCCATATGTGTTTTATAATTTGCTGAGCGCCGTGGCTGATTGGAAAATTGCATGACTACTCAGCAGGAGGTTCGTGGTTCGAATCCCAGCAGCACCAAAAGTATTTTTCACGGTGTCCCACCTCTCGCGAATGGGTGACAAACGTTGCGAGAGTAATAACTTGTCACGGAAAGCTTCTCAATTCGCCGTTCGGATCCGACCTTAAATTGTAGGTCCCTTCCATTAGTGTCCAAAAATATCCAGCACAACATAAATGGTCGCGAGAAGCTAGGCCTTGGACTTCAACGGTCTGTCGCGCCAAATATTTTTATTATTATTATAAAGCAAAACTTTCTTATATGCTGATAGTAAAGATTGTCTTCCTATCATCCAATATATTTTTTTGTAGCTAATACCAATCTCCTCTTATTTCTTGACATGGACTTTTCAGCGAAAATTCGCATTCAAATTCATACTATGATACTTTGCACAATTTGCGTACGGTATCATCATCATAGTTGGTACAATCAGGGTCCCGTCCCAACCTCTCGCAAAAAGTCTCTTCACTAGTCCCGATTTTTAGCGGATATCATCCAGCTTTGCATACCTAAACTCTGGGCGTCCTGGTCTACGCCATCCATCCGGCGTAGGCTTGTCGTGTTCAATAAAGCCTATCGCAAATGACCTTGTAAGCAGGATCCTCTTCGCTCATCCTGCCCACCAGAGACTACCGAGCTTAATTCTATTCACGATGTCGACATCGTGGTAACGCTCGTAGATCTCATCATTATAGAGTCTCCGGAATCGTCCTTGCTCGCATAGCGGGCAAACAATTCTCGGTAAGAATTTTCTCTCAAACAAGTCTAAAAGGTCTAAATGCTTTATTCTAAACACCCAAGTCTCGGATCCATATATAAGTCCTGGTATGACCATTGTCTTATCTACCAGCATCTTAAATGTTATGATTAAGTTCCTCTCACATTTAAGTCAGAGTCTCGGATCACTCTCTCCAATGTCAGGTTGAAGAGGATGCATGCCAGTCTATCCCCTTGTCGGTTTTCACTTGTAAGCTATGGAATGAGGAAAGCCTTATATGCCCATTGATAAAGGAAGGACAGAATTAGGCGGGAAACAAGCGTTCAGAGTATGAAATCTTAAATGGAACAACTCAGATTAGAATCTTACCTTGACATAAACAATTCTACAATTACCTCTAATACCCAGGTTGTGTTTTAGACAAAAATTGTGGTTTGCCATAAGGATGTCTTAGACAAAAGCTTATTAACCTACTTACTTACTTAGTTATTTTATATCTTTATTACACGATCAATATATCAATTGATCGTAACAACATAAAAACCATTTTCAGCAATAAAATTGAAATTTTGAACAGAAGACAAGATGAAGAGACAGATTTTAATTTGGTGATAAAAACTTAAATACCCCTGAGATGTATAGTAGATAATTACACCCTACGATGAAGGGTAAATAATAACAAACTCACGTGGATATCAGAATACCTCGGGAAGCAGATAGTAATTCGCCTTTGTGTATAAAAGATGAAAACCAGTAAAAAATTAAAATATAAAAAATAAAATTCTGCAAATCGCTTCAGTATTATCACATGACTGACTGCAGATGACAGCAGATTTCTATTCCTTTGAAGTATTCTGAAACTTTTTTTAACAGCGTGCGCTTAAGGTAAAAAAACGACGCATATTGCGTATACGACCAGGGAGTAGAATATTTTTTACTTTGTGCTTGGTACTCGTCATCGTCATTATGTCATGTCAGTTTCGATTTATTTTAGAAGTCATTCATGAGTTGCAGCAAAAGTTAATTAAAAAGGAATTATTTTAGCAATTTAGTAATATAGCATCAGTCATATAACATGGAAAACCAGAGATCCTTGAACAAAAGTTTTGGTTGACGGGTATCAATGCAGTTATAGGTCGGCATGCAGTGTTTCAACATTATTTTCCGTATTAAATATGTGGAAGTAGAAGTTCTTCTAACTGAGTTAAGATATTGTTACGAAATTTAAGCTTTCTAGAGTTCGCAATGGGTTTTGCAAATAAAAACACAACAAAGGTTCGCTTATTCGCAAATAACAACTTAAATGTACGAATAGCAAAAGTTCACAAATTTGCACTGGTGATTACTTATTATTCACTTCAAACACCATTATTCACATAGACGGTAGCTCTATCTACTTTTCAGCTTTTCAAGTGGTCTGGTTGACTTTATTAACTAACCTGCTGCGATGGAGTATCTGTATTTATACCAAGTATACAGTTCCTAGGTTATTCTGCTTTTTCCTATTCTATTCTGTTTCATTTGAACCATCTAGCAAATATTAGAACATTATGTTCATTCTCATATAAAATTTGTTATACATTTTCCACGCGTATACACCATATGTATTGCATCTATCATGCAAGACATCATGTGCTTGTAGTGGGCAAAAGAATGAAACCCACCGCTATCGGCTTTAAGCAATATATGAATGACTTTGCACCCATCGCGTGCCTGGGATTAAAAAACATAAGCCTCATAAACGGTCACGCACCTACAGAGGATTTCCCAGATGATGAAAAAGAAGAATTACTTGAACCAGTCAAAAGGAACTCCATGCCTACCCTCAGTATGATGTAAAAATTATTCTGGAGGATATGAATGCTAAAATAGGTAGGGAGCCAGTATTCAGGAAGTACATGGGCACTCATAGCTCACACGAGAACACTTATGACAATGGAGTCATGGAGTCATAGAGATGGCAGCAAGCAATAGTCTTGTCGTTGCGAGTAAAAGGCTTGCGCGTAAAGACATCCACAAAGCCACCTGGGTATCTCCTGATAGAGCCACTCGCAACCAGATAGTCCACGTGTTAATAGACCGCTGCCACAACCCGAACCTGACGATGGTACAAGCGTACCGAGGTGCCAACGTCGACTGGGTATGGTTGGTATGGTGCTCTGAGCGCGGATTGCATCATCACGAAAGACTGCATCCGCGAATCAGATTCGAGTCAACACCGCTGCCCTTCGCAACGAAAAGACCAGAAACAACTACGACCAAGCGATAGGACTCGCCCTAAATGCAGGGAGAGTAAGTCCTGGGCCAGAGATATCGGGCGTAGAAGAGAAAAGGATACGCCTTAAGAATACTGTCATTAGTACTTCCTACTCCATCTTGACAGTAATCGTAGAGATCGGAACGACCGATGACAAATGTAAGCTTGCGACTAAACGTAAGAATGTTGCGTACCGAGCAATGCAAGAATCTCATAGAACGCGGGCACGCGAAGATGAACATAAAGAGCCAAGAAGATATAAAAAAAACAGTTTACCGGCAAAAGAAAGCATCCTGGGAGAAGAATCTCTTCAATGAACTAGAACAGTACAGAGAGCAAGGACCGCACCAGGCGCGGAAGTTCTACCAAAGAGTCCGCGGTATGTCGCAATATACACCGCGTTGCAAATACTTTAAAGACAAAGAGGGTAATCTGATCGCAGATCTCAAAGGCATCCTAGAGCGATGGGAAGAGCACTTTTATGACTTACTAAATGGCCATCTAACTGGAGGCTAAACCAATGACCGAAGACCATACTATGCTGCATCCACATAGACGAAGTTAGCAAATCAATACATCGGCTCAAAAATAATATGGACCCGGGATCAACTGGGATCCCAGCGGAACTGAATATAATAGGAGGCCCTACAATAACTCAAGCAATTCATGAAATAATAGTGCAAGTATGGGAGGACGAGGCGATGCCAGAAGACTGGTCAAAGCCAATAAAGCTTTCTTAAGTTCGTCAAGACTCTTCAAATCCCGGAACTTAATCATAACATCCGCGCTGCTGGTATATAAGACAATGGTAATACCAGTACTTACATAAAGATCCTAGACTTGGGTCATTAGCAAAAATAATTCTGACCTCTTATCCGCGTTCAAGAGAAAAGTCTTACGGAGAATTGTTGGGAATAACGATTCCGGAAATTCTATAATGATAAGATCTACGAGCGTTACCGCGATTTCGACATCGTGAAGAGAATAACGTTCAGTAGGCTCCGGTGGGCAGTACACCTAGCTAGCATGAGCGAAGAGGATCCTGCTCGGAAAGTCCTTGGCGGTAGGCTTTATGGAACACGACAGCGAAGCCGACCAAGCCTACGCTGAAAGGATGTCGTAGACCAGGACGCCCAGTGTTTAGAGATGCAAAACATAGGCTCAAAATCGGGACCGGCGGAAAGACCTTTTGCGGGAGGCCAGGATCGGACCCCGGTTGTAGAGCCAAATATGATTATAAGTCCATTATAGTATCATTATACAGAGCATAAAGTCTAATGGTAAATTATTGGCCACACACATTTCGAAGGTTCTACAATAGCGAAAGTCCAAATTTGTTGGATGTGTTGTATACAACAGCAGGCGAGTCTTTGACGCTCAAAGATTAACTAGATGACATCATGACCGATAGTGAGAGGCTTGTAGCGCCAGAAATAACGATTCTGTTAAAAAAGGATACACAGCGTTTACAATTGTCGAAGAACCCAAAAATCAATCATTGTTTCAAACTACATATCGTCTGCTTACGATATCTTCTTTCCTTAAAAAGGTCGCGTCCAATATTTTATTTTTTCATCGCAAATTCTTTGCTATATCTTCTTCAAATAGGCTTTTGAATGTCACATTTTAGCTCGCACTTCTAGCATTTGCGAGGAATAGGAGCTTGAGAAATGTTTAAGTGACAAACACGTAGTGATTTGGAAATATGAATATGAATTTTTTACTTTTTTTTACTGACTCGGACCAAAAAGATCTGCTGATATTAGGTCGATGCAAAGCTCTGCAATTTTGTTAAATATTTATTTGGTATATATGTTCGCCATTTGTGTGGTGAAGTGTTTCCAACGAAAAAAAGACAGCTTCACTGCTGACACAAAATTAAACGCTATACTGTATAGTTTATGTATCAATAAAAAATTCATAATTTTTAATTAAAAAACTGTGTTTTCTATCAAAATTACTTCTTGTGTGAATTTTGGAACGCTCATTACAAATTTATCTTTTATTTTAATTTCGTTTTAATTCTCCCAGTTTTCGAGTAGGTGTATGTATAGTGTATTGATATTGTATTGAGAGCTGATTCATAATACTCACCTGTATCTCTCTCTATTCCCCTCTTCATGCTCATTTTTATACTCAAATAAAGTAAAAAAAACATTCCCGGTTATGCAATTTTTTCATTTTTTTTTATTCTATCAGGATAATAATTGGATTCATATTTTCGACCTACTTTCAAGCGTTCACATGCTGCACATCACAGCCATCGTCCTTTGCACAAAATATCATAGTTCGGCAGGTGCTGCATGTGTGTAGTGTAGGTTGGAAAGTAGGACGAAAACAAATACAATTACAAAGTGAATCGAATTGCCAGTTATTCAAACATGGGAAGAACGACGGAAATACCATACATACGAGTATATGCGCATATCCTGAAAATGTCATTTATTTCCCAAGCGAACGAATTTTTTATTTGCATTAATTGAGTTTTTTTTTTTGTCATTTATTTTTAATCTTCTTTCAGCTGGTACACCCACAATGGTCCAGGTCCTCTACCCGTTCTCAGTGGTCCACGTATCCGTTTGCTCGGCCCGATTCTGGCTATCGAAGCTGTGACCGGTGAAGACTCTGGCGTTTATAAATGCACAGCCGGAAATGTGGGTGGCGAGGCCAGTGCCGAACTACGCCTGACGGTGGCCACACCCATTCAAGTGGAAATCTCGCCAAACGTCTTGAGTGTGCATATGGGCGGAACCGCGGAATTCCGTTGCCTTGTCACAAGTAATGGCAGTCCGGTGGGAATGCAAAATATCCTTTGGTACAAAGATGGCCGCCAATTGCCGACATCTGGGCGCATCGAGGATACACTCGTTGTGACAAGAGTGAGTCGAGAGAATAAAGGGATGTATCAGTGTGTGGTGAGACGTCCCGAGGGAGATACATTTCAAGCAGCCGCTGAGTTACAACTGGGAGGTGAGTGACCAAAGGAGGATAAATATTTTTATTTTGTTATTCAAGGGGGTGTTAGTAATTAATAAGTAACATATAATACTAATAACGTTTTATTTTGATATAAATTTATTTTGCATAAATCCCTAAAATCATTTCATGAAAATCGGAAAATTGATGTTACGCTTATTAGAAACCCACCATACGACACCATAACTCCAGAAAGAAGTTCTTGTGGTCGAACAGTCATCCTAATAAAAATAGAACTAAATATCATTGAAGTCATTGAAGAATATTGTAGGGACTATCTCCCTGCAACTTCTATCTCGATCTACATAAATAGCATCGGCTATTGTAAAGTAAATGTACAGTCACTGAGCAACAATTTAGAGACTTCTTTGATACCCCTGGCACAAAGTTTGGTTCTGGTTTAATAACTGGTTTAAAAACACGAAAAGGCAGCAATTTGTACTCACCTGGTTAAAAAGGGGTATGAATGTCTTATCTACAGTAAAACAGACCTATTAGCCAACTTAACAAGTGGGGAGTGGAGGAGGAGTGCCTTGAAAACGTATTCTAGAATAAAAGGAATGAAATGGAAGTCATGCATCTGGAATACCTATTGTTAAATGGGGTGCAGCATTCTGAACAAATGACACTTTTAGATGCCCAATTGTAGAGCTATCAGTTAGAGCCCCGGCTAAAGTCAACGAATCAAATCAGACCGACACCATATTCACCGAGTTCGGTTGCAGTTACTCAATTAATAGTCAATACTGAGTGAATGATTCTTCAAACGACGACGACGACGAGGACGATATATTCCGCTATCCTTTGGAGCTCCCTTTCTATGAGTTAGCAGGTGAAATTAGTCTTTTAAAAATTCATCCAGCAGCCATTTCCCTCAATCGATCCGATATATATTGATGATGGAGATGCCTGTTATCCATCAATGCAGTGTGGGGTGATGTCCTTTGACCACCAGTTCACCCAACCGAATAAATGCATCCCATTATATCTCGCTATCTCTCCCTCTCTCTCCTTCGCTTGTCCCGTGGCGATTTCAATTTATTTGAAAATTCTCTTGTGCACCTTCTGAACTCAAACGAAAAGCAATAACAACAAAAAAATGAATCGAATCGGCAAAAACTATACAAGTACTAATTGGAAGCTTATCGCTTTGGTTGTGATTGCAGTTCCTTCTCCCCCTGTGACGTGTCTTTATCATCGTACGTACCAATCGACTCGCCTCCTCTTCACCCACTTAACCCCAAACACGCCGTCAGACAATATTTGCATTGGCGAAGTTCTTCATTTTTCCTGTGAGTTGTGACCTCATTTGACTCTGGTGACTTAGGATTATAACTGTTGACTGGAGGTGTCTATCTATGTGTGTATATGATGCAAAAGTGTCAGCAGTCAGTAGTAAGATAACTAAAATGAAAAGTTTGCCATTTCCTTAGCGGGTGAGGGTGTGCGTGTATATATACATACATAGACAATACATTCGCAGGTGAGACGCGTTATATATCCACATATATACGTCTATATATAATAGATAATTGATTACTCTAATTACTCAAGTTTGGAAGGATATTAATTATAAATGAAATAGCTAACAGTCTGGCGTATGATTGGCGGCAATTTCATCCCACCATACTACACCAAAAACCATTACACGCGCTGCTTCCATCAAATATCTAAATTGTTATTTGCGGTACTCGTCTGTATCCCGTCAGCTCCTCCTCTTTGACGATTCCAATCAGATATTCCCAGACAAATGTTTAATTAAAAGTCACGACAAGTGTATGTAGTTACACAGTGTAATTGTAACGCCCTCACTAAGCTTCACTGTTTCCCAATATTCGAACAATGTCAACGATTTACAAATGTAATTCGAACACTTCAGCTTTCGAATTTGCAAATTGCGGAAATTAAACAATTTATCTTCATCGCTGTCACCCGTCACCCGTCACCATTATCATCGGATCCTCTCCACTCCTCTACTCTCCGTCAAAAGGTTAAACATACAGAACTGGAAGTGTCCGTTGTTTCATCGTTTATTACAAAAGAATGATCGGAAAGTAAAATTGTCCAATTGTATTCGACTGATGTCGTCTGGTGTAGTTATATGAGCAAGTGAATCAAATCGAAACACTGACCTAGGGTAAAAAAACTGCTGCACCGGATACCTAACTGAAGCAACAGAAACATTGATTGAGTTTTAGTTGACATTTTGGAATAGAAGTCCAGTACCACAACCCAATGATATTGACAGAAAATTAGAAAGTCTACCAAGAGGTGAATCGACTTTGCATTGTGATCTGAAGTTACGTTGTTCCTTTTTTTAAATAAAGTATGCAATATGAGTCGATTTTCTGGAAATAGACACAAACAGACTCAGCCATTAATTTATTAAATTAAAAAACAAATATCATGAAAAATAATCTACCCCAAGCTATCGAAACAATTGCTGGCAAGTCTCACCGTTGGATTTGGTTAACCTTTTCATGCGAACATAATGGAAAAATACTCCAAACACGTCTAAGAGGTCAGAGTGCCTTTTGCTAAGTACCCAAGTCTCTGATACCTGTGCAGGTACTGCCTTAAACACCAGAAGGATGTCATGGTTAAATTGTCGGATTTGTAGAGTCTTGACAGAAAAAAGTAGGCTTTGTTGGTCTTAAGCAACCGTGCACCTAATTAACCCCATATAGGCAAATGATTGCAATTCTTCCAATGACGATGATGATAAAATGGGTTGTATACTAATAGCACTGCAACCAATGTGGATCTATTGTGCCTTTTCGCTGACTAGTGCTTAGGGATTGTTCATGCCCGTCCCTATCTCCATCTCCTTCATACCAATGAATCTTAGGAAGTCAATGATTAGGAGTGGGTTCAGTGAATGTCGCGCAGACTCCGAGATTGCGTGAGTTTCCATATGGTATTTTCTCTATCGGATCTTTGCGTTGCATTCGTTGAGAAGATGCCATGGGGTCTCCTCCGCTTTTCAACGAATCCTACAGCTGCCGTTCACGTCTATTCCTAGTTCCTTTAGGTGCCCCTTTAGTCTACAATGACCTGTAAGGAACAACGTAATGATTCTTACATTACTTCTGCTTAGTCCCAATATCGAGCGAGATATCTGTCGGTTACAGTTTTCCAACATTTCTTTAACTTGTCGTAGCCCTTGGAGATTATCCCGTTTACGGAAGCGGTTGCCCTACCTATTCTGCGTATCTTTTTCCGCATTGTACGGTAACTTATACCGCAAAATGGTTCTATACTTACTAGCGGAGTTTTTTTTCCTTTTATTTACAAGCCTATCCACTTCTCCACCAGTCTTGATGTGATGTGGAATGCATCCAGGGCTCTTAGCTCAGCTTGGCTGTCTGTCATGATGGCTATTTCCTGCCTCACGTAGTTCTTTTTTAGATTAAAGTTAGCACAATACACAAGGATATTCCAGGCATAATATGTTCGTGTACTGTCTCATTACGTCAGAGTACTAAGTTCGTGGCCCATGGACTCCTGCACCCGTGCCTTCTGCTTTCTTTGATCCATCCGTATATAACTTTATGGCTCCCGGATGTATCTAGTATTTAGTTTTAGATCTGAATTACTACTTGGTGCTCATTATGACATCAAAGTTCTTCTTGAATTTAAGCTTTGCACCGGTTCGGGTTGTGGCGGCGGTCTATCAATGCATGGTCTATCTGGTTGCGAGTGGCTCCATCAGGATATACCCAGGTGGCTTTGTTGATATTTTCACGCGCAAACCTTTGTTAATGACGAGTAAATAATCGTATGGGTATCGACATTTATACTTAAATAAATTTACGAAGACGATACTTTGACGACATGTGGATTGAATCCTACCCAATGATGAAGGTTATGTAAGTTTGTCACTCCGTCCCTCGTAAAATTTGCTTCATATGTCCAAAGAATCCCACCAATGAAGGCACGATCAACCTTGCAACTTTGCTCAAATGTATCACATAATACTTATTTATGGTACTCATTATCGTATAAAAGTATGGTCCAGATTAATAGGGGATCATTTGACTGGTTTTACAAACTATCCTAACGGCTGAATATTAAAACGGGTACCTGGACGGCTATCTTGATATCTTTCTAAAATTAATGGCGGATTACCATCTGGTCCTGTTGCTTTATAAGGCTACAGGTCGTTAAGAATCTTTGTAACAATCCGTTGCCGGAAATAGATTTTGGGCATACATTAGGGTGAATTGGTGGACTTTTATTAGATAGTGGAAGGGTTAACGCACAACCAAAATCCGAAGCTAAGAGATTAGCTTTATCAATACAAGTTTTAAACATTATAGAAAACACAAGGATTAGATGGAGTCTTGCCTGCAAAGTTCCTTTTAACCAAAAGGCAGCAAACGACGAAAAGCTTCGACTAAATCTAAATTTAAAATTTTTCGCATGCTACCAGTCTTGAGGTCATATATAAATTTGGCCCTCCTTATAATAGCATTAGCTCTGTTTCTAGCTATTCGAAACTTAACAAGGTTTTCTTCCGAAGGGCATTTATTGAGTCAAAATGGGCTGCTTTTTAACTAACGACTGCTGACTTTTATTTTTAATAAAACCACTTTTCTTACTAATATTGCTCTTCTTAATCGAGGAAGGAATGAAATTTTTCATTTCCTGAAAAACTTATCATATATAGTATACATTTATTTCCCTTAGCCTCTTTTGGTTACGAATACAGATGATTGCATGCACTTTTGCAAGGTTCCGTTCTCTGGTCGGTACTCCAAACGGGTAAAATATCTTGAATGTTTTTCAAAACAACTTTCAATAAAATAGCGGATACAATTTCAATGCAATTCAAGGATCTTTTGCACAGTTTTGAAATACATACTCTTTGGAAATGGTTTCGCTGAAAAACAACGCTCTCGAACAGATAAACCGCGGGTGTACTTCAAAAATGTGTTCAATCTGAAGATGCCACGAGCAACTAGGCCGTACAAGTTGTATCCGTTAGTACAAAAAAAGAGCCAACTATCTATCTCAGCAGCAATAATGTCAAGTTGTAGCTACGTTGGTACTTTAAAGCAGTACTCTTAATTAATCCAGAACATCTTCAAAACACAGAAATTCATGCCACTTCATTTCGTGTTCTGTATTCTCGTTTTTATTTTATTTTTTATTTTTATTTTCATTTAATCGCAATCATAATTTTCTCCAACTTTAGATACATTTCCACAGTATCTGAAGTGAGTTTTTATCTTCTTTTGAATACAGTCCATTCGTTCGTTCGCGCTCAGTCGCTGGCCTTTAATTTGCAAATTGAAATTATTATATATCTCAGGCTCGATGTGTAGTTAACGGTTTCGTTGACAAGTAGTACCTACTCTCCGCGCGCATATTCAAATCATCTGCCGCTGAAGCCGCATTTTCCCATTTCCGTTTCATTCCATCGCCATTATTCTAGACAAGTAATTAAATCTACAAGCGTACACATTTACACAGCTATATATGGATGTGCATGTGATGTAATTTGTAATGATAATAATATAATATAGATAGGTAGTTATATGTACATAGAAGTAGTTGATTTTGTTGTTGTTTTCATCATTAACTGCACTTACTATATATATACCAGTAACCAGCCGCGCTCTCTCTCTCTCTGTCTTATTTCATTTCATTTACAGATGCTCCACCAGTTCTGCTGTACAGTTTCATTGAGCAAACACTGCAGCCGGGACCGGCAGTCAGTTTAAAATGTTCAGCAGCCGGAAATCCAACACCACAAATTTCATGGACATTGGACGGATTTCCGCTCCCATCGAATGGAAGGTAATTGAACTCGCTCGTTTGCTCGCTCGAATCGACTTGATTCCCCCGCGTACAACCAATTATTTATGTATATGTGTGTATTTGTGTCTATTATGTATGCGATGTATATCCATCTGCTTAGTGCACTGCTTGCTTCTCCTCAGCAGATATAGTTGGGTAGTTAGTTAGTTAGTCAACGCTGTGCCAACGAATGCAACTATGCCTATTGCATTTACTCCTGCAATACTACTGCTCTTCATAGACAGGGCAATGGTTCCTGTAAGGCTGTTGATGGTGTGTTCGGAACATTACAAACAAAGCAAACGCTAGCATAGCCGGGTGCAGTTTGCAGCCTATGCCATCAGCGCCCGCTAAGGACGGACGACGAGACGAGAAGTGCTCTGCTTCTTGCGTTTGGGGTTTCCGCTTTTGTCGGTTTCCACATTTTATTCATTCGATTTTTTTTTTCCTTCAATGCAAAGCAAATATTTATCATGCGCTAGACTAACGTCTGTCCGATTGAAATGATTTATTTGATTTGAAAATTATTCAAAAGTCAAATGGATAGAGCAAGAAATTCCACAAATACGAAGTAATAAATAAATTAATAAAAATAAATAATAAAGAGCCATATGTTTATAGGTGGACTATAGATGATGTAAGATTTTCCATTTTGCAAAAGTTTATCTCCGATCATCTCCGAGGAACAATGTGCGATAATATGCCCTCCGAAAACTTTTACATGACCTGCCTTAATTAACGTTGATATACTTTTAGTTAACAATTTAGTTAAGTTTTAAAAATTATTCTTAAATTGCTTACGAATGTCAAATATCCTCCTCACAAAAGCATCCACTAACCACTCATAGCCATGCTTCTTATATCTAAAGGGGTTCGCTATTGAGACGCCCCATTTTCCTAGCTCAGCCTGAAGTAAGCTACGTTTCTTGACAATTATTTTACCAAAGTTTGCGTTCGGTTTCGACAACTATACGTCCGCTTGAAATGTCAGTCATCGTTCTCTTGAAGATCAACCAGTAATTGAAAGTCGTACAAAAATTTGAATCGATATAAATAACCTTCATTATGTTCCCGTGTCAACAAGACAAAGAAACGGAAGAGGTTTTTTTGTTTTTATAATGTACACACGCTCCAGAAGTTTGCACCCTAATAATGCTTTGCACAGCATGGGGCGTTCGAAAAGGTGAGACGTCTATGCACGTGTGTCTTAAATGACTGCAGATCATACAAATCCGCAAACACATAGTCCGGAAATTCACTCCATATAACTACCTATTGTGCGGGTAAAGAATTTCTGAATTGGTTGGTATGTCTGAAGATAGGCCTAATGGTGGCCCCGTGAGCTCGAGTTGAGGCACGGGTATATCGGTTAGGTTGGAGAATGGGCGGGATGCATCTGGATATTTCTTTTGAACAACGCTTGTGGAAAAAGTTATAAAACAGTGACAGGCCGAAAACATTCCTACGATGTTCAAGTGATTCGATTGTTTTCGTGATATTACGTCACAAATAAGTTTTATCGCGTGGTTATGAATTCTGTCGAGTAGAGTCAGTGTGGTCTTGGCAGCATCTACCAAAACAATACAGTTGTATTCAAGTTAAAGGCGAATATATGCCTTGTTGTCAGATCTGAAAGAGTGCAGTACATCTTGAAACGTTTAAGAAAACCTAAACATTTTGCAGCATTCTTAGTGATGGGGAATATGTGGTCATTCCAACGAAGCTTGTTGTTGACGCAGATACCGAGCATTGCAAGTTTTTCAGTTTCTTTGTTGCAGGATCCACTAATGGATAGAGGACAAAAGACAGCATTGGGTTTTGGAAGCGTTAAGTTTTACTCTATTGTGTAGTCCCCACCTTGTTATGCTTGTTAACATACGTTGTTGTTCAAGTATTACTTATGATGAAGAAGGGCGTGGAGAGAGCGCGAACTCGTATGAAAAGCTAAGAGTGCTGTCGTCAGCGAAAGAATGAATTGGATTAGAAGTAGCGGATAGGAGATCATTAATAAAAATTAGAAAAAGTGTCGGAGACAAAACAAAACCCTGGGGAACACCGGCGTTTATGCGCTGAACACTGGATTTGAAACCGTCCAGTACGACTGAATTGAATGGTCAGAAAGGCAGTTACGAGTCCAAACAAGCAGGGTCTTATAAATTCCATAGGTATTCATTTTCGACAAAAGACTGTGTCAAATGCCTTGCAAATATTGAGTCCAAAAACTTTACGTTCACCAAATTTGTGAATAGACTGGTTCCACTTTTCATTGAGATATGCCATCAGATCACCTGTAGAATGAGGCCTTCGGAAATCGTACTGCTGGTCGCTAAGGATTTCCAGAGATTCAAGGTACTGCATAAGATTACGATTGATCAGCGTTTCCATGACTTAGAGAAAGTATGGATGTTAGCGCAATGAGTCGGTATGGGAAAAGAGATGACGGTTCGCACTTTTTTAGGAACAGGCTGGACAAAGGCTGTTTTTAAATTCCTTGGAAAGACTCCAGAAGGATAAGATAAATCGAAACGCCTGCACAGTGGTAATGCCAACGTTGAAAACACCTCTTCAAAACTATAGCAGGAATACCATCAGGCCCAGCAGATTTATGAATGTTGAGATCATTAAATACTTTAGCTACTTGACGAGTACGAAAGTAGATCTTTCACATAGAGTTTCGACTCTTGGAAGAACAGTTGGCGAGAACGCGCTATCTGGTAGTGTGGAGCTAGCTGCGAAATGTGAAGCAAGCAGATTGGCCTTGTCTATAGAGGTGACAGTTGGAATGTCATTGTGAATGAGAGTTGGAATTGAAGACGAAGCAGTATTTTTAATTCGTTTCATGAATGACCAACATTTTTTACATCTTTTGGAACATTGACATTTTGTCTCATTTTCTGGTCATAGTCGAATTTGGCTCTTCTAAGAAAGGCATTGTAATCATTTCAGACTCGTCTAAATTTGGTTGTCCTTAAAGGGACAAACTGTCTCCTACCCTTTTGTATTATGGTAGTGATCGTATCAGAAATTGCATTCACACCACTATTGGCATTAAGTGGCCAGTTGATACTCCTAAAGAAATTGTTGAGGCCATCCCAGTCGGCTTTCTCATGTAACCATACTGTTCTGATATGAATTTTTTCTTTAACTGCGTGTTTTGACAACGAGAAATTAGCTTATACGACAGAATGATCTGAAGAGCCTAGAGGAGATGATACACTGGCGGTGTATTTGTTAGGTTGTGAGATAAGAAACAAATCAAGGGTATTAGCGTTATGAGTTACAATGTCTGGAATTCAAGTGGGCTCGTTCACAAGCTGAGTAAGATGGTTAAAATCAGCAAATAACTCAACATCACTTGTGGTGTTGTTAAGCCTTAATGGTGAAGCCAACTAGAATTGTGTACATTGAAATCGCCCGCAATTACGATTTCAGAAAGTGCATCAAGCGACAAAATTCTAGATACAGAGTCAGACATAAAATGTTGAGACACTGTCTAAATTAGGGCTTCTGTATATGAAGCAGTAGTGAATGCTATGCTTACGCACTTTGACTTTGAGCCAAATAAAATTAAATTTTGCGTTGGAACAATGGTTGAATTGTGCTTGGGTTTGATAAGCTACATCACTAAGTACATAAATGGCGAGACCGCGGTGGGGAAAAAATGGTTACAAGAAGTTATAACCAGACCAACTGAAATCCGAAACATCGTAATCAGCATTAACCTGGGTTTCTGTTAGTGCCACAATAGCAGGTTTGTGGTCTGCTGAATGGACGCACGTGGCAGAGAGATTATTGCAGCTGCAGTCGCAAGTGTAAATGAGGTGAGGAAATGATTGGCGGATTTGTCGCAATGCATCCATATAATTTCAGTCTGAAGATGAACGACCATCAGATATGACGACACTCATATGATTGGATCCTAAGCACGTGCAAAAAGGGTCATGTTTTGCATGAGGATGACCTTCACCGATTAAGACTATTTCTGTCTTCGTTAAGAGGCAAAACTGTCACAGTTTGACAAGTCAATCACCCGAATCCATTCATATATGCCCTTTTACGCATAAAAATGAACCGTTTGGTGAGAGTTTTATGCTGAAAGGGAACATCTTCAATGATCCTAGTACTCAGTCAAAGTGGAACACAGATCTATATGGACGCATCCGGCCCATCCTTCAACCTATCCGCAAGACCCGTCACAGGTCTGTATTAGGCCTATCTTCGAACGTACCAACCAATTCAGAGATTCCTTCTTTAGACGCACAATAATTACATGGACTGAATGAATGAATTATCTGGATGAATTGTATTTCCACATCTGAATGATCTACAGTCATTTAGGATACATGTGGATAGACACCTCATCTTTTCCTCTCCCTAATTTACCAACGACCACGCTCTGCTAAGGATTATAAATCACTTTACCTGTGTACATTATAAAAAAAACACCCGCCTTCTTCTTACCACTGCGGGTTGTTCGGTGTTTTATAGCTTATATTCTCCACCTGCTAATAATATAATTTAAAAATTTCATGAAAATCATTTTGTGAATTTGATTGATAATACCATTTCACATTCGCCCCACTAAATGGGATCGGGGGATGGGGAGTGGGTGTGCCATAACCTATAACTTTTCTCCACCTGCTAATAATATACACTGAACATTTTATAAAAATCGGTTGGTAAATGTGAGTTTCCATAACTAACAAAATTTCGATTTTATGTACATATATAGATTGTCGGATTACAAAGGTGTGGGCATTTCATAACTATGATAACATAGGATAAATTCGAAACAATTCTCAATTAGCCCCAGATAAAGGTTCGAAAATTTCCTACACATACAGATCTTCGCCGCACAGCAATATCACTGAATCGATCATCCGACGTAGTAGAAATACTTTGCATTCGTCACTAAGCCTGGCGGGCAAATGGGACCGACCCGACAACAGAACCCATACCAGCAGTAGCGTTACTTTTCATCCACCGAATGCGAATGCATAAGAAAGTATACGATGCGAAGAGTGAATCGATCAGCTCCTACTCACTGCTCGAGCGTCGAGCAGTAAACGAGAAGAAGAAAGTAATATATACAAAAAAAAAAGTTTTCCGCTTACAAATTCACAACAAATCCCCATGCAAACACAAAAACAAAAATAATTTTAATTAAAACTTATCCCAGAGTAGAGAAGTAAACGAGGTAATTAAAAAGTGTAAGTACTTTCATTCCATTTGGCATCGCATCGCGCACACACACACACACACACACAGAGACTACTCAACACAGCGTTTGATGCTATGATGATGATGATGATGATGATGGTTCTGTGAGTGGCTACTGCTGCACTTGGTTCTCTTCCTTTCACGGTCGCATGGAATGCAGGCAAAAAGTTTTATGCATTCGTGGTACGTCTGTTTCATGTCCAATCACCCTACTATCGCGCACTATCGCTGCATGCAAGGCAATGCAAGTCTCCTCTGGCTGCCTCTCCTATAGTCGTCGTCTACTAGCTGCGAGCTTTGCTTTCAGCAAACCGCACCGCTTCCTCCACCATCCACACACACACACACAACTTGTATAAAAAGTTTAATGATGGTTGCTTTGCAGCATTTGCATCACCCTTTTTCCTACAGTTCCTTTGGCACTTTATCGTCTCCAGAGTCACCCCACAAGCACACAACCTCCCGCCCCAACAACGCCACGCCTTGTCATTCCGTGCAGCGCTTGATTACCCATTCATTTCATTTCGTTTTATTTCATTTCACGTGGCTATCTTTACCGTATACATAGTCATACTTGTACCGCAACAAAGCGCTGCATATCTATGATGCTGATGTGTAAGTCCTTAGCGATGTTTAAAAATCCTCACTCAACTATTATATGTGTGTAGTTTTATTATAATAGAAAAAAAAATTGCATGCGAGTGTGTGCTTGCTCCTGTGCATAAAGTGCCGTGATTGCTGTGTGAACGACGGATATTTCCGCCCTCGACAATCATCGCAGTGCAACGTAATTGTGGAAAAAATGAATGGCAGTCCGACGACCGTCTGTTCGTCCAAAGAACAGCGCTTACGAGCATTTTACGGCTTTCCGATTAATACGTAGTGAAAATTGCTTTGTGCTAAGCTGAAAATAAAAACTAAAGAACTTAATGTCTATAGTTGCCAGCCGTGTTATCGCGTCACCCCTTTCCGGGTGCTAAACGGCCCCATTGCGGTAATGACATTCTCTCAGATACTCGTATATGGGATTACGTTTTCAGTGCGTCGGGGCGTTGTCGCAGTAAAATTTATAAAACGAAAAAAATTAAAAAGCCTAATAAAAAAGTAAAAAACAACCCATAAAAATTCAAATTTTTCATGTAAATTCTCTAATAGGAGATGGGTGTGTGTTAAAATTTGAAGAAAATCAGGCTAATTTTTAAAATTTACATGGACACCACACGGGTCTCAGGGCCCTATCACTCCAACAAATTTACAAAAAGTTTTGTTCATCAGTCATACACATGTGTTTAAAATTTAAAGAAAATCGAGCTAATTTTAAAAAAATTTATGTGGGCACCCTTCGGGCCTCAGGGCCCGTTCACTCCAAAAACTTTACAAAAAATGTTTTCCATCGAAGATACACAGGCGTAAAAAATTTGAAGAAAATCGGGTTAATTTTTTGGAAAAATTTATATGGGGCCCCAAGATCCCGGCCACCAAAATTTTTTGCAAAAAGTGTTGTCCATCAGAGATACACATGTATCTGAAGAAAATCGGGCTAATTTTTAAAAAAAAAAATTATGGGGTCCCATGAACCCGCGGCCCGGGGTCTCTAAAATTTTTACAAAAAGTGTTGTCTATCTGAGATACACGCGTATATAAAATTTGAAGAAAATCGGGTTAATTTTTATAAAAAAAATTTATGGGGGCCCACGAACCCGGGGCCCGGGGACTCCAAAATTTTTACAAAAAGTGTTGTCCATCAGAGATACACATGTGTATAAAATTTGAAGAAAATCGAGTAAAAGTTTGTAAAATATTTGTATGGGAGCCCCCCGACCCCGTGGCCCGACGACGGACGGTCAAATTTTAATAGAAAGTGTTGTCACCGGAAATACACATGTGTGCAAAATTTCAATAAAATCGGGCCATGGGAAGTGGGTTAAAAATTGATCGCAAGATTCCACGACAGACGACCGACCCACGGACAAGTGAAGTTAATATAGAGAATTTAATAACGGTTAAAAATGGAGTAACTGGCATATTTATAAATTGTGTTCCATTGGCCCCAGTCGATATAAAACCCTTTTGGAGAACAAGAAATTATCAACGTCAGTGAAATATCTGAGTATTTTTATTATCAGCATACGAATTGCCTAGGTAATCACGCACGCACGCACGTACGCACAAAAACAAGCCTAAAACATGCAATTATGTGAATGTATTATATTGCCATTCATATCCACGAAAAAGCATTGCATTTGCATTGCATGATTCATTGGGTGCTTTTCAAAACTTATGAATGATAACAGAGACATAAACCACATGGAAAGCAAATCTTTCAGTGATGCTCAAACTTTTGAATATAAATAAATTTAAATAATAAAAACTATGGCCCCTTTTATCATATAACACAGGGCTGCTTACGACTTGTATTTTTAAGCACAATACAATAATACACAAAATTTAATTTCAATCAAATTGTTTAATTCATTCGAAAGATCAATAGTTAGTTTGTTAGTTAGATAAGACTTTTATTTCATAAAAAGATAGGTTGGTACACTATTAAACGTAGTTTTCGAGCCTATTTAGGTTTGGTCGTTATTCACCGTCTACCAGATTGACATTTAGGATTTCTATATAAAATATAAGTTTACTTTAGGTTAGGTTAAGTTTAAGTGGCCGTCAGTCAAAACCGACGCACTTAGCACATGAAGATCCGTTGTGATCTGGATCTGGATCTCGAAAATTCTACGCCTACTCGTTGAACCACTTGGAGCTTCGTATGAAGCGCAAGAGACTATTAATGTCAATGTGGGTTAGATCGTTGAGATCGTTGAAAAAGAAACGTTCCAAGATGGAGCTTCCGCCTATTCGAGAGGACAAAGTAGATGGAGAGTTGTTTCCTCCTCCTTAGATCCATGCAGCTTCTGCAGAAATCGTTGTAAAAGACTCCTAGTCTTTCTGCATGCTTGCCTATGGGACAGTGTACACCTATAATGGCACTAATGTGCAGTCTGCTTTGAGAGATCAAACACTTGGAGCGTTTCGAATCTAGCTTGGACCAGATTTGCTTCGTCGCTATGCAAGTTTGACCATCTATAATTTGTTTTGACTATAGCATCCCGTTTAAACATGAGTTGGCACGTAGCGATCGGCATGCCTAGTGAACCATATTCAGGCAATAGGGGTAGTGTGGTTCCATGTTTGGCATGTTCATCAGCCGTACAATTACCAGGAATGTCTCTATGCACCGGCACCCAGCATAGGTGAATGTTGAATTGCTCCGCCGTCTCCTCAAGAGACGATCGGCAATTCCGCGCCAGAATTGAATTAGTGGAGACAGATTGCATGGACATTAGCGCAACCTGGCTATCCGAGAAAATGTGGATATCCTTAACAGATATGACATTACTCTTCAGCCAAGACAAGGCTTCCTTAATATCCATGATTTCAGCTTGGAAAACACTACAGTGATCAGGAAGACGGAATGAGAGACTTAGATTTAGTCTTTTTGAAAAGACACCTCCGCCAACCCCTTCATCAGTTTTCGATCCGTCTGTGTAGAAGTGGATTCCTTCATTTTCCAAGTAGATACCTTCCTGCCAAGAAGACCTGGATGGGATGGTGACTTGGAATTTTTTGTTGAAGTGGAGCTGCGGAATAATGTAGTCTATGTTAACAAGTGGAGTCCTGAGTGGCCGAAATCATTTACGGTCCACTGAGAGATTGCTCTGAGGCGATTAGCCGCGCTTGCAGCTAGTTGTCTGCCGAAGATGTCGAGTGTAGCAAGGTTGAGCAGAATGTCCAGTGCAGCAGAGGGAGTTGTACGAAGCGCTTCGCTCACAAACGCGCAAAGACAAGCTGATCTTTGGACTCTGCTTAGTTTGTCGCGATTAATCGCTTTATCTAATGCAGTCCACCAAACAGCCAGACAGTGAAGCAGAATAGGTCTAACTACTGCTTACTGTACAGCCAATGAGTGATATGCATTTGAAGACCACATTTATGCAGCTGTTTAGCCAAAAACTCTGAATAATGTTCACCCGCCGATGATCGTTTCACCCTAATCGATGTGAATGACAACGCGTGCTTCCAAAAAAACTGTGGCTATGACCTTGTTGGCCGACAGACCCACCTTGACCTTCTTTGGTGCACGTTCACACGGAGAAACCAACAGTCGTGATTGTTTCTTGGTCTCTGGAGCGTTGTTATGAATCCAGGTTTCGTCCACGTTTACGAAACGGCGCAAGAGCTCGTTCGGATTGCGGCTGAACATCATCGCTTAATCAGCACACGAAATTCACATTTTTCCATTTTCGTTAAAATTCACAAGGTTATTTGCTTTCAATGGCTGTCAAACACAAATTAAATGACGCAGCTTGCTCAAAATTTGACAGTAGTCTATAAATAGACGGTAGTTGACAGAAGCAGTATTGTATTAAACCTACCGCGAGGGAAATTAAAAAAGTCACTAACTTATTAAACCCAACTCGTATAATACACAAAACCAAGAAAAAGCAGAATAGGAGTGAGTACGGCGCGGCTAATTTGTACATGTTATCTGTGCTCACCGGTTAGATCGTTAGGTGGAAAAAGGAAGAAAGTGAATAAGTCTTAGGTTCGAATCTGTTCTCAGTTTTTTTTGTCGATTTTTTTCAATTGCATCCACTAGGGATTATTTAATAGACGTATGTACCTACTAAACTTCAGATTCATTCCAAAACGCGACATGCTTAGCCTAGCGAAGACTCTTAGGCAAGTACCTACTTCTTTGGTTTGTGTTTTATCACAAGTCTATCATTCGTTTGTTTTTTTTTCAGATGCTACAGGATAGTTTGAATGCTTGAACTATCTCTGGTACTTCAAACTCGTACTCAACAACATTAATTGTTCGATTAATCTTAGCGGATTTCTTATCGCAGACACGAACACCCAGACATTTTTTTGTCTCATTTGTGTACTCCATTGATAGATTTTAATTATTGGGTAGTAAATTATTGAGACATTTTTAATTAAAACTCGTTGGAAACTAGTTTTTTCACTGACAGAGCAGTCTTCATTGATACTCTCACCCATTTCCTGCTGCAAATGGCATTACGTTGTTTCTCTACGGCGATTTTTACGATATCACATCGATTAAGTAAAATCGTGCAGTTTTAAAGACACTACTTTACCCCCATGGGAAGCGCTCTTTATGTTGTGCTGAAAATTGGATAATCTATGTTTATTGCGCTGGCCATCAGTCTCAATAAACACAAATAAAATCGAACTAGAGTGCTGCTGAAATATTACTTAGAAAAGAAATCCAAATTATGAACCATATAAGAAGATATACTTGATAACGATGGAAAGGAAATTTAAAGGTGGGGTGCAAAACAGGAAAAACAAGTATCTTATTTCACTCCACTAAACCCTAACACATGACATATGCACAAGCACTTATGTTCTGTCTGTAATTGTAATTATTTCAGATGGACGATTTTCCGTGGTGTAAACAACAATACCAACTTGAACGTAAACAATCGTTTCACTAATCCTTGTAATATATTTTGCTACTTTGTCACAGGCATTTGCATTTGGTTGCTTCAAAAGATGTCAGTAAATAAAGTCATTAACAGAAATTACCCCATTCTGGCTAAATGACTGCTAGTTTGTTGTTCCTTTGATGAGAATTCTGCCATAACCCACTGTTATGCGACGACGAAGAAACCCAATAGTCCTACATCCTACCTAACCATTCGATAGCAGCATGCATACTAACAAGTAAATCTCCTTTAAAGGTCATGTGTGTGTGTGCGTTTAGCTTTGAGGATTCTATCGTTATCCCTGTTTTTGATACTCAACTTCAGCATAACTTGGTAGCATAAGTTGAGCATCGTCCTCGTCCGCTAAATGAATAAAAACATCAGACATTTATTGACTGCGAACTCCTCCGGTTGGTCGACGATGATGATTGCCCGGCAGCGGACACGTTCATGCGGTGCCTGCAAGCAAGCGGTGTAATGATGATAACAAAACTGTACAGTGGCAGAATCGTCGGTGCGGAATGTTGGCTTCTCGCCGAATTATTTTATCAATATGTTGCCAATTGCTATTGGTGAAAGTTTGGTCCTCGCATTACATAAATCAAGTCATGTGAACACAATGTTTGCCAGTGGCATTTTCATCCAAATTCCATTGCTATTGGTAGATAGGTGGAGTACTCAAGTTTTGACCAGCAATACTCGTAATTGCTGCTGGCAGT
Organism: Nephrocerus scutellatus; assembly: GCA_947095585.1. Taxonomy (NCBI): domain Eukaryota; kingdom Metazoa; phylum Arthropoda; class Insecta; order Diptera; family Pipunculidae; genus Nephrocerus; species Nephrocerus scutellatus. The sequence continues at coordinate 16,723,665 of OX352765.1, read as the reverse complement.
GGCGGATTTGCCTTATGAGAAAATTAAGTTCTGTGGGCGTTATATGTAATTAACTTTGGAGTTGTGTCCACGAGTGCGGATGACTGATTCTTTATTATTAAATGGGTCGTTAAAAATTAAATGTAGTAATTATAATTCGGAACGAATTAGTGGGCAACTCGTTAGTGTAATTTAGTTAATTATACATTGCGTTGACCTATTACTTAAAACTAAGAAGGAAAGTAATCGGGATAATTAGTTCATTTTTGTAAGTGTTTTTTTTGGGACTCCTTCCAAAAAACTATGGGCAGTGGAATAGAGGAAATACCACTTCATAGATACATTCCGAATATATGCTGACTGGTGAAAATGCAAACAAACCAAAGCCCATCAAATCTCCCGAATGTAGGCCCAGGTATGTCTGAAATATATTTCCGGCCACGGGTAGTTTCAAAGATTCTTAGAGAACTTGACCCTAGGTAGTTAGGTAGAGTAGTAAACCTCGCTGTACTTGCAAGGTCCTCAATTAGCGGAAAGTGTGACATTTTGATACCGCAAATCGCCAGGGACCTAGTATGGATACTTACGCGGTTACGCGGAAGACAATTCTTCTTGGCACTGTTGTACAAGTTTCTAGTTTATGGTGGTCGCATGAACCGCCCTTAAGGCAGATTGACTATAAACACATATGCCAACCCTTACGATTAGTGCGTCACTGAACGTTAGTGCCCTGCAGACCTCCCAAATCGGTACGATCTCTGCGTAAAAGTTACTAGCTGAATCGGTTAGCTTGTATGACCTTGACAGATTTAGATATCATCCGAGAAGATACCTGCACCGACTCCATTCTCAATCTTCAATTCGTCAATTGTTGCTCCTCCATATTGGACCCTTCAGGTGTTGCGTCAAATTGCATCGTTACTGACCCATCTTTCCAGTTTCCCCTGGTGGAATACTCTACGCCCAATTAGGACTTGAAGCTAAGTTTAGGGATGTAGTAGTCAGGTATTATGCTTTCAGGTATATTACAGTGCCCTTATTGTCTAGAAGCAAACCACCCAGATTATCTTAGTCGTACTGAAATGCACGTCGCAATGTAGTTGATAAGTATGTCAGAAGATAGTAGGTGTTAAGGGCTTTGGTCGGATAAGACCGCCGTAGAGCTCCTGTGATGCCAACTGCTTCTGATCGCTGTAATATGCTGAGTTTGGTGTCATTGTACTTCATAATCATCGCTGGCCACCATACTAGCGATCCGTAGGTAACAATTGACAGAGAGCCATGCTTGGTTGAAGACTACATTTCTTGCTGATGTTTTACTGCTGGCATAGAAAGCCACGCACGTTTTCTTTGCCCTATTCTCTATTATGTTAGCCTCTCAGATAAATTTCCTATCCAAGATTACTCCGAGATATTTGTGGCTGGCGGTAAGAGTAATACTCTTCCCATTGAGTTGTTAAGCGTTGTATCCTTTTTATTTTGTTGGCACACGCTCAAGGGGTTTACACCCTTATGATGCTAGGCTCAGCGTGTACACTAAGGTATCAAGGAAGGAAAAAAGGACAGTCGCTGTGCATGCATTTTTAATGATTATATAGATGTGGGAATGCAGAGTTTGGTAAAGAATTCCACATTCCTGTTGTACGACTAAAGAAAGAGTCTCTAAATTTAACAGTACGTCCTAAGATGGGCTTGAGGATAAACTGATGAGCATTTAGAGCATTGGATATTTGTAAGGCTTTTGTTAGAATATGCCATGACTGTCTTATTAATAATATTCGTTTACTCAACTTAAACTCCACTCTCATTGCGTAGATTGAGGATTATTTATGGAACCGTAAAATAAAAATTGTACTAAACGGTATCTCTTCAGCGTCGCATGGGGTCAAGCTGACGTGCCACAAAGGTCAACCTTTTCCCCTACACTTTACTTGATGTATATAAGTGACATATTTTCTTCTACATCCTGTGATATCAATCCATTTGCTGATGATACAACGCTATCGGCTTCCATTGAGTTTATCAGTCAAAAAAATGCAATTCTCGCTGATTGGTTTGCAAGATTAAATGAATACGGCTATTCTGTCGAACATTCAAGTCATTTTTAATTGGGACAGATCTACAAGGGTATAATTTAAACCAAGCTTGTCTTTTTTCACCGAAGGCAGTTCAACATTACGTGCCAACAGTAATTAATGATGTCCCTATTGCGATATCTGATTCACTTAAGATGTTATGTTTGAAAGTTTCAACTAAACTTTCTTTGAAGGGACATATTTATAAATTTTCAAAAAGAGCTTCATAATTGTAAGTTGTAACTTCTACTTCACCCCATATGAAGTATTAAAATTATATTAAACTTATGTTAGACTAATTTTAGAATCCAATTCATATGTATGAGGAGGCACTCCAACGGATTTGCTTTATCTTGGTGGAATTCAGAATAGAGTTGTTTATAAGGTAAACCATGAAACTATTACTTCATCTCTTTATTCTTTGGAGGATAAGCAAATTGTGAGAGCTTTATTTATTTTCTACTAGTTTTACTACGGTATATGATCTTCAGAAATCCGTTCTCTAATCTCAGGTCAGGACTTAATAAAATATTTGGCTTTTCTTTCACTCAATTAAAATATTTATACCAAACGACACTGGAGTCCCAAAAGTTGTGCTATTGTGCGACTTAAAGTACATCCAGCAAAAAAAAAAGTTAAACTTCCAAAAGAATAAACTGCCACGCCTTTAAGTACTCATATAAGCGACAACTGAATAAGTTTGCATAGTCACACTCAATCTAAGGGTTGCCTATCGTTACTTGGTAATTACAATTATTTGCAAAACTTTGGGATCCTACCACACACTCGTCGATGTGTAACGTCAAACTAAGATACCAATTCCTCAAGAGATTATCTACAGCTATATGCAACATACAGAGCGTCACACATATTTGCACATGTTATGTTAATAACTGAGACGCTCAAAGCCCAGCTCGTGTTATCCCTACCACCATTTTACTGCGGTGACTGAAAGGCGGAAAGAAAAGTTTCTTACATGTGAGTAACTTTATTGCTGGCTGTTTCGACAACTCGTAACGTAGTGGTAATAATAATGTTCTTCTTATTCTTCTTTTTTTGCTGTGAAACTTCTGAACTTTGTACGGGCGTATTGTGGTGTGATGGTGTGGACTAAACATCGACTAAAGACCAGGATAAGCAAGTACTAAGTACATCATTATTATAATTTGAGTAAATTTTATATGTGGTCTCGAGCTCGTTATGGTTCTGCTGCTGGTGCTGTGGTCCTGGTGAAAGAAACTTTTCCACATATCCCATAATTGTCGAATGGATCTCTCTATAACATATAGGTTCTCTTGGGAAACTTAAAATGCGAATCATAGTAGTTTTCACCCTAATAAATAATTTCCTACATACACTCGTAACATTTTCAAATTACCACCTCTCTGACTATCATTTTCGAGCTGCCTTCCTTACTTCAGAAACTTAACGTTCATAGCTCCGTTCGTGCAGTAATTGTGTTGTAGGTACTTTTGAAACTCTGTCGTTGACGTGCGAAAAATTGTAAGGAAAATCGAAAAACTTCTTTGCAAGGTTGGCAAGTTCGTGCGACGCATGGACAAATCTAGGCTGCCTTTTAGTTGGGCGTTCAATTCTGAAAACTTATTGAAAATTTCTTGAAATTACCAGAAAATTGAAAATCGTCGGAATTGCGTGATTTGGAGCTGGCAAATTATTGAGCACGTTCTGCTGCTGCCATTTGGAGTCGTCACTCAGCGAACATCCTTGTCGCACGTTGACTCCATCAGTCTGTGTAGAGCAGTAATAACCGTTGATAGACTTGCTAACATTTGTGCTAATGGGAAATTTGTAGTGTGCTGTGCGTCGGAATTCTTCACTTAAAAATTGAAACTCCATAATGAAGATTGCAACTGGAAATGCTGGCCAACAGATTCATGCTATGTTTCAATTAAATCTCCAAATGACTGTCATTCCGAGAGGAATTTCATTTTATATATAAGCTGACAATACCATTCCAAATCAATTAGTGTGCCATCAAGTGCTGTAATTGCATTGCGACAACCTATCATATACATTTTATAATATCGTACTAAAGTTTTGTGAGAATTAATAGTATATTATATAACGGGTATATTATATAACGAGCTTGAATCACGAGGCGAGGCGGTAGCCGGTTTTTCTGCGAAACCGGCTATGAGCAATGCAAAATTACTCTGGGAATGTGTGTTCGCTATGACCGCAGTAAATAACAAAAGTATTTTATATGTTAACTCACTAGTGTGTATAAAGGCTATTTTCGAGGCTAGGTTATAGTGTATGAAACAGTCACTTTCGTTTATTTCCGGCGTGCGAAAATATTTTAACCGTCTACATTGTCATATGTAGGTCCCAAAAAACTTGACTAGTGAGAGCGTTTTAGTAGTTTCAGTCGAGTAATAGGTGATTTTTTAAATTCGATTCGATAGAACTTCATTTTAATCAAATTGTTTAATTTTTTCGAATGAATAGTATATTAGCATTAACACTTGAAAATAATATCTGGCATATGGCTACCGCGGCTGCTCTTGATGAAGCGTAATCTTTTTTGGGCCACTTTTCCGAGCAATGCCCGCTGTATGTCGCAAACAATACGAAAAATGTTGACTCGTCATTACTAAGAAGCTACATTACTAAGAAGCTTACGCGCCATCGCGTGCGGTTCCTGGCAATGAGCTTCAGCTCTCTCCAACTCTTCCCCAATTGCTGTGCCTCCTCCTAAACTTTTCTGTGCCATGTATTTCTCAGTCGACCCGTTCTTCTAGCATCAACATTCAACATTTGAACGCATAGTAGCTTGGCTGATCGCATTGCTTCGCCATATCATGGACATCATTCCAAACACTGATTTTGCTTTGCCGATTCGGTTGACAATGTCCTGTTCAGTTCCACCTTCGGTCGAGATAATACTCCTAAGATATTGGAAACTCTCTACTCTCTCTACCGGTTGTCCAGATATGTTAACTTGAGTTACTGAGTTAGTGTCGAGGTTAATGATTTTGGTTTTGGTAGTATTAATCTTCAAACCCACAACATTTGGTGCAGTTCATAATGCTATGTGATGTGTCCAGATGTTTGAGTTGAGATGTAAGATCCCAAAGGATTCCTCAGCTTGCAGTAGAAAAAGCTGCGCGAAGCGTATCGCTAATAATCAAAAAAAGTATAGGCGGTAGAATGCAACCTTGTCGTACCCCACTTAGGATCTCGAATTTCTCTGTCAGCAGCACATAACATTTACAGCCATCATAGGTTGCTTTAATAATAGCTATTAGTTTATCGGGTATACCCCTCCTACGCAAGGCCAGCCAGCCACTGTCAAACGCCTTCCCAAAAATCGATGAACAGGTGCAGTGGTGACCAGAATTCAACGCACTGTTCAATAATGATCTGCAGGGTGTTGATGTGGTCAACACAGGAGGATCCAGTGCGAAAACCAGCTTGTTCTGCATATAGTGTATTTTCCAGATGTTCCTTAATTCGCTCATGTATTACTTTGGCTATTATCTTTGCAACTGCAGGAAGAACGCAAATGCCTATCCAGTTTTCGCACTCCACAAGACTACCTTTTTTATGGAGCTTGACAATCATTCCCTTCTTCCACTCTTTGAGGGGAACTTTCTGCCTCCCAAGCTCTCTCTACAAAGGGATATAAAAGAACTGCTGATGTCGTTGGAGCGGTACGCAAAAAATTTTGCGGGTATACCATCCAGTTCTACCGACTTTTTGTTTGTTAGGGCGTTGATTGCGGTAGCGATCTCATCTTTAGTTGAGGTGCGAATTCGAGAAATTATTATTTCCAGCAGCTTCGTTTGATATGGGTGCATATTGTTGGCGAATAGAACGATAGAATTATGCTCCTTCCATCGCTTGAGCTGATCCTCATCTAAAACGAGTACGGCACCATTTAGGCCTTCGGATGCTGTTGCGGAGTCCTTGAACTGATGCAGTACGTAGCTGGACAGTAGCTACCATAAGATGATGATCCGGTACCATACCCATGTCAATTCCTCGTCTGTGACGGACGTCTAAAAGACAGCTTCTAAAACGTCGGCTGATTTCCACATCGTCGATTTGGTTTGATGATGATTGCCTGTCAGTTGACACCCAGCTGATTTTAATTTCTTAATTTTAATAAAGGGCATAAAGCATAAACGGCCTTCCTTTATTGCCGTGGTGCAAGTCATTCAGTGAGGTCTCCCTTGGCAATGAGCAATGCCACTTTTCGGTGAAATATGCCATCAGATTACCTGTATAACCATGCCTTCGAAAACCATTCTGCTGGTCGCTAAGAATTTCATGTGCTTCAATGTATTTTATGCCATTTCTACTTTTGAAAATTCCTAGTCCGACAAAATCTTAATTCCATAAATTATTGAAATTATAATCATAAAGAAAGCAAAATAATTATTAAAAAGTTCTTTAGTAATAAACTTTTTTCCAAACAAACATCAAGCTCCGCTTCAAGAAGGCTCTTCTGTCTACCTAGCTACCACTTTTAAAATCGAAAAACTTTCTTTCTTTTTTTCTGCATTTTTTGTTATTTGTTTTAATTTGTATTCAGCTTTTGAGCTCATTTGCACAAAGTTTTACAATTTTGAATCGTAGTTACTTGGGATAACATGGCAACAATCTCGACAGAGAAATTCAAAAAAAAAAAAGCAGAAGAAGGAAATGCTTAAACGAGGGGTGGGAATGAATGATATCCTACATATAATAAAAAACCGACCGACGAAACACTAAAAAAACAGAGAGGAGCAAAAAAAGGACGACGAAACAATTGTAAAACAGTTTTTAATGGCTGACTGCTTAAGGACATTTCTCAGCTTCCTCTTCTATATTTGAAATATTATAGTTATCCGTTTGGTTTTTGTTTTCGTTTTGGATTCTTCTGTGTGTTTCTATTATCCTTCGAAAAAGTCTCGGTGGATGTAATCCCGGCTGGTTGCGTTATGCGACTCCTGTCACTGTTGTTGCATGTACGTATGTTGTTGCTTGTCTCACCCACCAAAACAACAACACCATGAAATATGTCGTTGTAACGTTTACATCACTGTAGTTCTCCTTTGGGAATTTCAACAACAGATTACCGTTATTTTTCATATATCATGAAAGGATATCACGCTATGAAATTACATTTTTTATTGCACGAACAGATGACGAACTTAAGTGGGTGCATGAGTTTGGAATCGAGTTGGAGAATGATTTTTTTTCGAACCAATAAAAGTACTCAGTTGCAACTGTTGCAATGTAATCCTGTGACAATGATTACAATTTTCTTTAACATTTTCGTCGTCATTCGGAAACTCCAAATCTTGGAAAACATGGTAAATTTTTGGGCCACCAGAACAGGTTATAACTCTCGAAGCTTGATCAGGAGAAGAAACGCAAAAACTTCATGAGAGAAAAAGAACATCGATGAGCAAATAAGAATGGGAATAATTTCCAACAACTGGGTAAGGATAATGTGGCGATAATTTAATCATAACTCTGGAAAATGAAAATAAGAATTTGACCGTTACTAGTACAAGGTTTGTAAGTAAGAATATCCCCACAAAGCAATCTGAGTATCGAACTCGAATCTGATGACCATGTTTGAAAAAACGAGTTACCAACGTTGACTCTTACTTATGGTGTCCCAAAAGCAGATTGCCTCTGTCGACTCGTTTTATAATGTTGCAGCTGAAAAGGTTGACATGCACAATCCTACTACCGAGCATGGATATGATCCATTTCATAACGAGCGATTCTACTCCTGGCCGGGTCAGAGCTTCCTGAATGGCTTCAAAGCGAACATTATTGAAGGCCCCTTCTATATCTGAGAAAGTTTCTAGCGTAAACTGCTTGTAATAAATCGTATGCTCAATCGTTCGCACCACCTCCTGAAGGGTAGTTCTCGTGAATCTGCACTTGAGATAGGAGTGTTGAGATCTCGTTGCTTGTGGGTCTTTAAATCGGTGCCTGATATGATGATCTAAAATGCGTTCCAGACTTTAGCCAGAACGATGAGAGACTGCGAGGCCTAAAATCCTTCCCTGATGCATGGCCTCTTCTGCCTACTTTTGGATGGCTTACCCTTATCTTTTTTATAAAAGAGATTGTAATCTACCGTATTTAGAACTTTGGCGACAGTGACTCTGACCCAAGGCTCTTGTACAATGACGATGTACATGTGTTTCTTGCACAGGAAGACCTGCCGATTATCCGAGTCATATTTCAAGTGCTTCAGGTTAATCTGCAGTAATCTAGACATCGTCATTATTGGGATGATGCGGCGGGACCTACAAACAAAGGATCTATACTTCTGGTTCCTCTTCCTCACGGGACAGCCCGAAAACCTTAAATTGGGTTGCCTGATGCCAAACCAAGTTTTAAATCCAGCTTTAACAATAGGTCCTTATTGATCAGGAGTACCAGAGACATATTGTTGAGCTGTAGTTCTTTTACCCGAACGATGCACCAATTGTCTATAGGAATTTCAGAATTTTGGAGCCCTAGGCATGCAAGGACCTTGGCTTAGTCCATCTCCATATTTGGCAACCAAATGCGTGACCTGGGCCCCTCCTAGGGATATCCTTGACCGGGGTTAGCTTGATTTTTCCATGCATCAAGAAGTTAATAATAAAAATAAAAATTTAATTTTTCCTGTAAATTCTCTAATCGGTACGGAGTTGCAAAGTTCAAATAAAATCGGGTAAATCTTAAAAAAAAATGTATACGCAAGCCCCTCACACTGGGTTCGATTACTTCCAAATTTTTAATAGGAAGTGTTGTCATGGGAGATACACATCTATGCAAAGTTTAAATGAAATCGGGCCTTAAGAAGTGGGTTAAAAATTGATCACAAGATTCCACCAGCCAGCCAACCACAGACAAACACACGGGCACCCGAAGTTAATATAGAGAATTTAATAATAATGAGGTGGTCCAAGTCCTAGGTTCTTGCGACCATTCGTATTGTGCATGCTATTTTTTTGGACACAAATAAAAGAGACCTACAATTTAATGCCGATTCCTAAGGGCGAATTGAGAAGGTTTCCGTGACAAGTTATTACTCTCGGACTTTTGTCAGACATTCGCGAGTGGTGGGACCGTAAAAAAGATTTTTAATGCCTCTGGAATGGCGCTAACAACTAGGGTCACCGCAACGTACAACGTGGAAGCACCATCAATCACTTAAGGCCACACTATACTGCCTCCACCAATCATAGACAAAGTTAGTAGAGCCATAAATAGGCTTGAATATATCGCAATCAAGTAGCATCCTAGTGGAGTTGATAAAATCTGATTAATCAAACCATTTATTAATTTATATATTGAAATTATGGCAGGAAGAAACTATACCAGCAGACTAGAGAAGAGGCATAAGAAATTAGACATCAAGACGTGCACTTTCACTTCTCACTTCATCATCAGTTTGTAAAATATTAAGCCGTCTATGATATGCCAGAATAGAATTTAATAAAGCCATGAAAAAATTCGACTTCCCTTATAATCTGCCACGACTATGTATTCCATTACGCAGCACTTTGTAGATAACTTAATTTCTAAATATAACTGTTGGCTTACTTACAGGGGACACAAAGGCCCCCTGTTCTAATTGGACTGACAACTAAATCATGCCAGATAGAAGATGACAAAACTTGAACAAAATGTGTGTAGCTATTCTGCGTTGTCAAGATTAAGGATGAACATTTTGTAAAAAGACATCAAAGTAATCGAAGAACTAAATCAAATTATTCGTTCCAATCTGTAACAACAAGTATAATCGTTAGTTTTGAAGTTTGGTTACATAATGGATTAATGGTCATAGTGGTCGGGTTCGGCATTTTCTTTTCACATTCTTCCAGCATAACTATAAAAAAGGTTTCCTTGTAGAGGTGCTGTTTCTATTGCACCAAACCAACAACACGATACATACTCTCATATTTTCCTGCTACTACTTCACCATAAACCCAATAATTAACTATTACCCTCAAGCGATAGAATAATATCTTAGAAACTCAAGTGGGGTTACAACTAAAAAGTCACACCCCTTTCCCAGAGTTTCACTTTTCAATGCTTTGTTACTAGGCAGAACCGCCTTCTTGTGCATAATTTAAAAAGTTGTTACATTATGTCTTTGCTGATCTATAAGCACCTGTACGACTTGGTGTTGTTTGTTGCACTTGCACCAAGTTGTGCGCGTACTGTTGTATACACCTTATACGTGTATTATTGTTTGGTGTAGACAGTCGTATGCTGGGAACTTGTAGTGTTCATCTTTAAGCAATTTCACCGTGGAAATTCGCTTATAATTGGATTTTATGTTATTCTGATGGCGAATAACAACGACGCCGTCGACGATGCTAAGCTGAAGATGGGAAATTTGCACTCGTTCTTGTATTTTGAGCTGGAATTAAATTTGCCACATTCCGTCATAGTCAGTCGTTTTCTCACTTCCTTACTACCAGAGTAACAAATTGACGTTTAACCTTTGATAATGACTTCAAACGTTTGCCAAGTAGACATGGTGTAAAGTGGTATCGCAAAGTTGCTTCAAGTCTATTGTTGAATACTGCAATACTTTTAACTTGCACTGATGTCAAATACCAGGGCGGGCTGAAAAGTAATCGGCCTTGGCAAGGTGACACCAGAATCAAAGCAATGATGGCTTTCGTAAATACTATCTTTCAAATGTTTTCTGTCCAATTTTCTGCCAGCTTCGTCACTTAGTTGATGTATGACAGTCATTAAAAGCGAACAACTATTGTGTTTTTACAAAAATGAATAAAATTGTATATCGTGCAGTGATAAGTTACTTGTTTTGAAATAAAAAAACCCATAAAAATGAAATTAAAATCTTCATGTAAATTCTCTAATAACCAAAAGTATACTGAATTCAACAATAAATTCTGAAAAATAAAAACACATGCGAATAAGAAGCACTAAGTGCTCTGTGGTTAAATACTTAAAACAACCTCAATCTGCACACAGCGCACACAGAATATAGTAATTATACTATGGCGTGATCTGATGCCGCTATATGGTATGGTTATTAAAAAGAATATTTGTATGGAAGCCCAAAGCACCGCGGCCCGATCACTACCAAAGTGTTGTCACCAGAAATACACATGTGTGCAAAGTTTCAATAAAATCTGTATTTGGGAAGTGGGTTAAAAATTGATCGCGAAATTCCACAAAAGACAGACAAACACACGAAGTTAATATAGATAATTTAAAAAGAAACGAACGATGAGATCAACACAAGTTTGAACGATGCTTATGAGGACTCTGCACCTTCCATATCAAAAATAAATAATTGGATCAAAGCGCGATCGTACGAGCATTTTTGATGAAGCGTCCAGGCCGTCCAAAAGAGGTCACCACACCAATAATGGCCGATAAAATCCAGAGTATGGTAATTGACGAGTAAAGGTATGCGAGATTTCTGAGGCTGATTGTATTTCATGTGAATGAGAAGGGGAAAATATTTCATGAATATTTGGGACTAAGGAACCTTTCTGCCAGATGGATGCCGCGTTTTCTTTCATTTGACGAGAAGAACTACCGTGCGACAACTTCAAGGGAGTATTTGACGTTGTTCAACTGCGATTTGCCCCGTTTCGCATCCGTGGACGAAACATAGATCCATCACAACACACCAGAGACTAAGGAACAATCAAGACAAAAGGTGAACGTGCACCAAAGAAGGCCAAGGTGAGTCTGTCGGCCAACGAGGTCATAGCCACAGTTTTTTTTTTGGGATACACGCTGTGACTTCACCATCGATTACCTTAAAAATGGTAAAACGATCACCGGCGGGCGACGAATATTACTCAGAGCTTTAGGAAAATTTCAATATAGATTTGAACGACCACATTTGGCGAAGGAAAAAGTGCTGTTGCATCAAGACAATGCCGGGGTGTGTAGTCATCATGGCAAAAATCCATAAGTTTTGCTCCGAACTGCTACCTCATCCCTAGATTTAGACACTTGCGACTATTTCCGGTTTCCAAACCTGAAGAAATGGTTTGGCGGCGAGAGATTTGGGTCTAACGAAGAGGTCATCACTGAAACAAGCGCCTATTTTGAGGGCCTTTAGAAAACCTATTATTTAGAAGGAATACAAAAATTGGAAAAACGCTGGACTAAATGTATAGAGCTTTAAGGAGACTATGTTGAGAAATAAAACGCTTTTTTGCCGAAAAAATAACTTTTTTCCTAAAAGTCACTGACTTATCAAAACACCCTCGTAGTGCAATTGCACAAAACCCAGATTTTTAGGAATAACTAATGTTAGGTTAGGTTAGAGTGGCAGTCGGTAGAAAAACCAATCAGTACGGATCCATTGAATAGATCACAACACCCTAGAGACAAAGAAACAGTCGAATCAGTCACAGCTTCTGGCGAATCAAAGCCGAGAGAGGCCAGGTTGGGTCTGTCGGTCAATAAAGTCATTGTCGCAGTTTTTTGGGATGCATGCGGTATCATTCACATAGATTATCTTGAAAAGGGCAAAACAATCATCGGCATATATTATGCTGAGTGTTGGATCGATACGATGCTAATTTGAAGTTAAAACGGCCCCATTTGACGAGGAAAAAAGTACTTTTTCACCAAGACAATGCACCATCACATAAGTCCGCAGTCACAATGGTAAAATTACATTAATTGTGCCACGAACTAGATCTTCATCTACCTTATTCTCCAGACTTGACCATCACCGATTATTATCTATTTCTAAACCTGAACAAATGTCTCGGTGGTAAGAGATTTGCGTCGAATGAGGAGGTTATCACTGAAACAGAGGTCTATTTTGAAGGCTTTCAGAAATTGTATTATGCATAGGGCATTGAAAAATTGGAATATTGGTGGATATTAACTTAAAAAATTGAATGATCAACAGAGTGAATTTGTATAGAGGACAACCAAATAAACAGACTTTTAAATTTATCTATAAGATACAAGATACAAAATTTCCATGATTAGGTAATATACTTCCTTTAAGTATGTAAAAGAAAGTAAAATGTGTTGTCGGTCCAATTTGTCTGGCAACAGCATACTCAAAATGGGACATTTAAGCTCTAAGTCTATAAGATTATTCAAGGGACGCTTAAAAGTCAGCATGCCGGCTTTAATGCGAATATAATAACCACCCATCAGCTACGATAATATCACAGTTGTAAGTTTTCACATCCAAAACTTGAATGAATTTTGAATATTCAAACAGATTCGATTCGAGAATTCTTCATGAGCCATTTAGCCATTTGGATACGGGACTGCCACAGCCTTAAACGCATCGAATCTCGTGCATAACTCAAAACCAACTGATGGCAAAAGCTTGACCACAAACAGTGATGGCTTTTTTAGGTCACCTGCATATGAAATGACCTCGCTTTTGTCATGCCAACGAACACACACACACATATTCCTTGCTTCTAATAGTGGGACACTTAAATTCCCAATCTATTCATGTAGATCACATTTTATGCACCACATCACTCAAACTCATCCTTCCAAGCGGAGCTATTTCATATTCCTCCATGTATAGACTCTGATGGCATCATTCATTGTCATGGTGGTGATGCTGTTCACTGTGCATGTGTGTGATGACTGTGCTTGTTACGTAAAATCATCATGTGGACCGGGCCATTTCGTCACATGCGAGTTGTACGTTCGCTTGACGACACAAATGACACAGACCCACATGCATTTCGGGGTTCAGTTTCGGTCTAACTGTTCTTCAGTTTCTCGAGTCGGCTTTTTTTTCCGTCCCTGCTATTTTACCCATGAGGACCTTTGCGGTGTATTTTGGGAATAGATGAGTCCCAGATTAGAGGTCGAACAACATAATTGGATGGAAATTCATACTTTGCTGCATTTAATGCACATACGGGTATAATGTTTATTCCCATAATATGGGATGTGGACATACTCGTCCATCACTGAGGTGATGTCAATGGCTGCACTGTGGTACTCTTATACCGCCAGGCTCTCGTTTATCTATCTCATCATGCGATGTGGGAATTGTGTTAAATTATAAATGCTCGCTCATCTGTGCAGTTCCGTGAGGAGTTAAAATTTCATTGAAATTAGGAAATGCGGTCGGTCGAAAGCTGTTGAGTTAATTACCAATACGCAATACGATGTGGATGGAGATAATGTCATTTCGAATGTGATGGCTAATTTGGCTTAACACTGCACAACATTTTGCTCTATGGAACAGAAGTGTTCTGGAGTCTGTTTAACAATTGTTGTTATATAACTCTAATAGACGCTGTTTATTTTGAATTTATTTTCATTATTAAGTGGTGTGCAGTTTCTTTAAAAATATTCATTATTTTTTTAAATTGTTAATAAAAGCAGAAAACTTTAACAATCACTTAGCAACGACCTACTGACATATACTATCTTAGCTTATCTTATTACCTACTTGTAGTTCTTAAGAGCATCAATGTACTTTTTGTTCCATTGCCAGACAACAACACTTGCTTCGTCCTATATTTGTTTCGATAAATTTGTTTGTTTCAAAAAAACATCGGAAAAGGGTAATGCAAGGTGTTGGGTTAAAACTTTGTAACACACCTTTTTTGAGTGAAGATCGTGAAAGAAAGAAACCTTTGAGAAAAGTTCAATGCGAATTTACTTTAAATTTTGTTTTGGATACTATAATGTTGGTCATACTGCTGAGCTAAAAGCTCTCCGCCCTCTTAGTAGCGTTTGATTGGAAAGTTATACGGAGAAATGTTTGTCCTATATGTGAGGAAACGTACGTGAGAAGGCTCTATAACGACGAGACCGAGATGTTGATATCGTGGATAGAATGAACTTCGTTAAAGAAACTATGACAATACAGTGTGGTTCATTAATTTCGTGCCTAGGATACAATATTTGTAACAAAAACATTTTGGAAAGAATTAATTTATTTTATTTAATAAGTGTGATTCATGCATTTTGAAGTAAATCATATTTATACATCTGTATATATAACTGAAAGCCCCTACCACGCATCGGCTCCAACACCACCCAATAAAATACAGCACCATAGCAAACAAACAACCCCCAAACACCATCCAAAGTGATGACTTATTTTAATTGTAGGCCCGAAGGACATGAACATTTTCCAGCGAACGTGTGTACGTTTGTACGTTTGTTTGTCGTGTCGTATATCTCGGCTTTTACCAGTCAAAATTTGATGGGACTTGTTTTTAAATAATTGGTTAGCGCTCTTTGCGCTTGCTTTGGCGTAATTTTTTCATTCATATGGGTTACTACCCCTGAGGAAACTGACCAAAATACTAAATCTACGACTCGCTATCGATTTTTTTTCGCCCAAAGGTTTGCAAAGTTAAATGCGGTTTTTTCATTCTATTTCAGAAATCGCTTCTTAAAGACTGAAAGACCTATCGCTTAAGAATTAGAGACCTACATTTCATGTTGCATACTATTAGGCTTTTAAAATAAATTAGTCTTTAGACTGAATTAGAACTAAATAGACATACACGAGTGTGTGTAGTCACTCGCACAGCAGAATACATTAGCCCGTGTGTCTATAGTAGTGGAAAGTTTTTGGTAGGTTCTCGTATATCTCGACTTCTAACAGTCAGAATTTAATGGGACTAAACACTTTTTAGAACAGTTTCGCCTGAGGCGCATGCGTCGCGTGTGACTCGTGTGACGCGTGTAGCGCGTGTAAAAATAATTTTTTTTTTAAAAATCAAGTTTTTTTTTTGAAATTAAATAAAGTTTTTAAAAAAAAAGTGTTTTTAAGAAATAAAAAATTTCCCAAAAAATTGTTACGAATTTTGTGAATTAAATGGTTACTATTGGGCTTTTAAGATAAATCAGTGTTAAGACTGAATTACAACTATCCATATGCAAGGCTGAGTAGCTCGCTTTACTATCTTAGGGTGATACACAATGTGCAAAGTTTGAATAATACTGGGTTACTTTAAAAAAAATTATATTGGGGCACCTATGCTTGGAGCCCGATCATTTTTACAAGAAGTGCTGCCCATCGGAGATACACATGTATGTAAAATTAAAATCGTGAATAGGGTTGGAATTTGGCTGGTGGAATTTGGAGTCTTATAGGGTCTTGGTGATCTTGGGGGTCTTATATAGCTAAACGTTTATGGGTGGTTTAAGTTCTTGGAACCTTGGAGGGATTTTTAGAATGAGTTTTTTGAGAATCTTAGAGAGTCCTTGGAGGTCATGGGTAGGAGGGTTATTGGATAAGATCTTAGGGTTTTGAGATCTTGAAGGGGTCTTTACTGTGGTTTGAGGGATTTTGACATGGGTCTCGAGTGGGGTTTTCTTAGAAACAGTGAGGCGTTCTTAAGGAGGTCTTCAATGAGTTTTGAGGAGTCTTGAGAAGGTTTTAATGGGTGTTTTGATGGGGGTTTTAATGGGGGTCGTGGGGTTCTAGAGGCAATATTTGGGGGTGCTTTGAGGGAATCTTGATTGTGTTTCGAGTGGGCCTGAGAGGTTTTTGTGGAGTTTAGAGGGGGTTTTGTGTTGGAACTTTAGTGGGATCTTAAGGCGTCGTAGGTACCAGAGGGGTGTTAGGAGGCCGTCTCTGGTGGGTCTTGATTTCGGAGGGTGGTAAAAGGTCGGACACTTTGGTCATGGCGCTCCTTCCTATACGATACGATTGCTTATTGAGAACTCGGAAAATTTCTTAAATTTTTTGAAACTACAATTTTTGGGATTCGTCAGCTCTCCTCGTTTTGTATTTTGATTTTGACGTTGACAGTTTTTATAGCCAAGCTGACAAATAGCTGAAAATATTCACCGACCGAATGCAAACCTACTCACTTAGGAGAATGTCAACGAACCGAAACGAAAATTAAAAAAAATCTTCACCCGGATGTGACTGAAAAGGATTTTAAAATATCTGTGTACGATAGGACTTGCTATAATACATACTGAGAACTGTAAGGTCTAAATATAATGTTGACCTAAAAAATTAGATCAGTAAACAAAGTAGGCAAATTTTATTTAATCGAAAAACTTAATTTTGCATAGAAGATCTTAGAATAGTTAGTGCAACTATACGTTCACACTTGCCTGTGCTGTCCACAACAACATATAGAAAATTTGTCCAATTTACAAAAGGATTAAACTCGAAACTAAAAAACACCTCAGCTGCTAAATGTTCTTAGTCAGATCCTGTTTTTCAATAGCGCCGGAAAACTTCTTTAACTGATTGTGGAAAGAACTACTTTTGTGTAGTGGAAGTGAGACGGCTCCATCTAAAGTGATTCCACTTGTTGCTTATCACTTCAAACACAACTACATATACCTGTCTGTCTGTTTTTATATCAGAAAAAATAACATCCTCTTCCGTTTCCGAAGGTAAAACGCCGGAAAACAAATCCCAAACAGATTACAGTCGTTTGAACCACCCACTGTATGTACCACCTCCCCCAATAATGTTCACTCTAAAATAAGATTAACTATTTGGAATGTTCCTCTTGCCAACATCGCATTGCATCGTCGCATGCAACCGTCTACCGATTGCACAGCCAGAAGTTGTTCCAGCACGACATATTGTTATCCTTTTGTGAAACTTTGTTTCGTTGACTTTCCTGATTTTATTCCTTTGGTTTGGTTTGGTTTGATTCGGTTTGGCATAGTGGGCTGTGCTTTGCTATATGCTTTGTGTTGTTGTGTTGCCGTTCGTGGCAAAAGTTGTCAACACGTGTGTTATTGTTTTTTTTTTTGGCTAACTGTGTGCATGTGGTAAACTGTTTATGCTAAATGCAATTTCTAATACCTTCAAAATTCTAGCCACCCTTTAGTTGGCAGTTTCGGGCATAGCCAAACACTTAAAATTTAAAGAACTAATAATGAAATTATGGGGTTTTGGTAGTTTTTTATAATGGTGGTATTAAGATACATATTTATGTTAGGCCAAAAATTAAAGGCATTTTAAAAAGATGCATAGCGTATATGTGCGGCATTAACATTAAACAAAAACTTCTTAAGAATTATAGGAATTGTACTTTCGTTCTGAAGAAATATTATTTTTGTTATTTGGGTATTTATTACCAAGAAGACCTCGTTTCAGAAATATCAGAAATATCCGCTCCACCAGGTGGTGTTTTCCTATTAGTTCTGACGAGGTGTTCTTCCAAGCTGGCATTTCCATTGCGTAAGCTTTTCCATGTCTCCGATTCCTCTGCATTTTTCCTAAGGTTAAAAATTTCAAGTTGAAGTTTGTCAAGCCTGTACCCAAAAAAGGGGTACAGTCGTATCCTTCCGCACACCGATCCTTAGCACTTAGACAATTCATTCTAAGTTATTTGAAACGCTGATCAATTACGAGCTCAAGAAATATCTTGAAACTAACGAAATCCTTAGTGACCGGCAGCATGGATTTCGTGGGAAACGTTCTATTGGTGACTTGATGGCATACCTCACCGACCAGTCATTTCATCAATATGGTGAAAGCAAAGTCGTTGCACTTGATATTTTCAAGGCATATGACAGAGTTTCGCATTAAAATCTTTTAAACAATTTGTGTGCTTATGGAGCCGATGAAAAAATTATTAGAAGTTTTCTTCTGGACCGCTCAATCCAAATTGTTTTAAACGATTTTAAAACTTAAATTCACCGCATAAATTCTGGCTTTCCTCAGGGCTCTATTTTGTCCCCAACACTTTTTTTAATTTTTATTAATGATCGCTTGTCAGTTAGGTTAAGTTAGCTAAGGTTTGGTGGCTGCTATTGCGCACTTAGACCGTTTACGATCCATTGTGGTACCACAAGATCAAAGCCTTTCCCCTTTAATCACAAAGCCCATTTAGTGCTTTTAATGAATTTCGGGATATGTCTCCTACTTTACACTTTTCAACGTCCGATAAGCTGTTAAATGTGTAAAATCCCAAATACTTCAATTGTGGTTGCAAGAACCCAAAATGTACACAGATAACTTCCAAATTTACAAACAGTGTTGTCCATCGAAGATACACATGCGTACAAAATTTGAAGAAAATCGGGTACATTTTGTAAAATATTTGTATAGGAGCCGAAATTTTAATAGAAAGTGCTGTCATGGGAAATACATATGTGTGCAAAGTTTCAATAAAGTCGGGCTTTTCGAAGTGGCTTAAAAATTTATGACAAGATTTGGTGTGCCTGTCCGCCAGCCAGCCAGCCAGCTACGGGCACGCGAAGTTAATATAGAGAATTTAAAAAGGACCAGACTCTGTCCCATTTTGTTACAATGAAAAGGACATTTTGACTAACCTCTGTGGTCGTTACAGCTATAGCTACATCATCAGCATAGGCAACTACGCTCATGCATATCCTTCTAGCTCCCTTTGCAATTCGATGATTACTACGTTCCAGAGTAAAGGGCCAAGCCATTTATTATGGCCTACGTCTTTACGTTATTGAAGGCACCTTCAATGTCTTGGAACGCTATGAGTTGGATTTCTTTCGAGTGTAGTGATTTTTCAATCGTACGTACCAGTGTGTTAAGCGCTATCCCTACAGACTTCCCTTTGCAGTAAGCGTATTGAGACTGAGCCCATCTGCTTGTCAGTCACTTTTAATCCAATTCACTCCTTCGCCAATGACAGCACTCCCAGCTTCTTATATAAGTTTGAGGAACGTCCTTCCTCCTTTCATGTAAAACTCAAACAAATGCATTTGTTAAGCTTGTAGAATTCTGACCTAGACAGCATAATAATATAGAGAGAAGATAGTACAGTAGAATATAACGGTTCAAAAACCCAATCTTCTGTCATTGAAGCGAAATAGTAACCTCAAGCCATTATACATAAATGGCACAAAACTAGAAATTCTTGGTATGTACTTGAACGACACGCTTTATTCGAATGACCACATATTCAATGTCGCCAAGTGTCTCGGCTTTCTAACACGATGCTTGCAATATTTTACTCCCTCTGATCTGGCTACTAATTACAAGGCATTAATTTGTCCCAAACTTGAGTATAACTCTTATGTCAAGTCAAGTGCACCTAAGATTACTTTGACAGACTACAGAACCTTGCGATAAAACTTATAGTTGCCAAAAATATCGGAAGATCAATTAATTCGCTTGAACACCGCAGCAAAATTTCTTGCTTGTCACTGTAATACCGCTACTACCACCAGTTGTGCTCAAGAGAAATAGCCAGTTACATTCCAACTCTTCATGAACTCAACCGTAATAGTGGTGGCGCTTTGAATGCTCATCAATTTATTTTCAAGCCCATCTTCGGACGCAAAGTTAAGTTCAATGCTTCGTTCTTTAGCCGTAAAACACGTATGTGGAATGCTTATATATGTTATGTTATTGTTGGTGGGCTGGAAAGCCTTTCGCACTGCGACCTTAAGGTCTATTGTCCCAGATGTCTACCACATTATGTGGTGGCTTAGTCCTCTTATGAATGCCAATATATCTGCCAGGTCGATAGGTCTGGCATTCTGCCATAGAATTGTGTGAGCCTTGAGTTATTGAAGTGTGGAATGCTTTGCCAAGCTTTGTTTTTACTTTACACCAAAATCCGTAGGCATTGAAAGCCCAAGCCAACAGACATCTCCTCATTTTCTCTTCCTAAACCTTAACGTCCACGCTTGTGATTGGTTGATGAGCATTATTATTAGAATGCAAGACACTTTCCGCGTTCGAAAATTCTATAAAAAATACCTTCCCGCTCAGGTTTATGGCAATTAGTAACAACAAGGACGAAATAACCTATGCCTGGAGAGTGGCTCTGTCGACTAATTTGGTAAGGTTACAGCTTCCCGGATTAGCATAAATCCCTCTGCTATCAAGCATGGAATGAGATTTTGGTTTAGGAAGTGATCCACATCTTACTGGGATGAGGCTCCTGAATCGCGCAACTAGAACGTTCTTAGAAATGCCTTCAACATCGAGCAAGGTGGCTAAATTATATAGTTTGTAGTGGATCGGGTGGTTAACTGTGAGTACTACCTAATAGACGGTCATTTCTGTTGTCCTGGCTTTTAAAGTATGGTATGTTAGTATAAAATACATTTCAATGCATTCAGTAGGAATAACTAGGAATTGCATTAACTGTAGAGGAAAACAGAGGAAATTTGTACAGCAGAAATATGCTGTTTCTCTAGACCTCTCCCTTCTACGCGTTTAAGTACCAAAATCATTAAAAATCTTTCTTAGAACACAACCTATAAGTACGACTATTAGTCTATACTTATATACTTAGCACATTTATCCAGCAACGTCCTAAAAATGTACACCATTTTACGATTGATATCAAAACAAGTAAAGTTTTGCCAATGAAATAGAAAACAGATTATTAAATCGGAGAACAATTTTATACTTTGGTAAGAAAAGTAAAATTCTAAATAAAACTTGAATCAATATTTGAAAAACAAGGCAACTTTTTAAATCAGTTAAGCTCAATCGCCAGTCTGGGGGAGGGGGGCTATGAGCAACTTTTAAGTTTGTCAATAATTCATTGTTTGTATAAAATAAGAAATAAAAACTAAAATAAAACTGCGTTCGAAGAATGAGAGAAATCTTACAGAGGGCCAGAAGGTAGACTAACAATTGTGGTCATTGGACAAACCAAGAAAAGAACGGAGAAATTTTGCCAGCACCAAAAAAGTTTATTCAACTTGAATGTCGATGCTTCGATCATACAGATGGAGCCTCGTACTCGGCGCGCGAATTTCTCAGCTCGCCCATCATCAAATCAAAGCGGCATGCAGCAAACAAAGTCGACGAAAACTTTTGAGGAAAAACGAGAGAATTGAAATAAAAAATTATGAATAGAAGAAAAAAAAAGTGCTCGCAGCAGGATGATGGGGTAGTTTTTCTTTTTTAACGAATTCAAGGAAGAAGTTTATAAATTCGAAAGAATCGACAGTAGTGTGAGAAGGAGCAGTGCATGAGATTAACTTGCTAACTTTATCGTTTTGGTTGTTCCGAAGAATTCCGCACACAAACCTTCTGATATATTGCTAAATTTTATAAAAATGTTTTTCGTTCACCCAGGCAATTTTTTGTTCGTCTCATTTTAACGCCCAAAGGAAAATGCCCTAAAAACGTGTTAATCGATTGTGCGAAGTTTTTCCATTCTTATGCTTCCAACACATAAACTCTTTTGAATAAATTAATTTTCAAGTGTAATACTGACGAATTAATTGCTCATAAAAAATCCAGAATTTGGAAGTTTTTGTTTTGCTACGATGTAGTAATCCTCTACACTGGTGTTCTAGAAATAGGTAAGAAGCTAAGAAGTACTTCTAGTAAACCATTTCTTTGGTAAAGGGAAATATTTTCAAGTCCATATTAACTCGAACTGTATGGAGACGAAAAGACTACGCTGGAAGGATGGCATACACTAGAACCTCAGTGTTTAGGGATTCCAAACTAGATGATTTCCGCTCGTAATTGGGAACGGTCGAGAGATTTTTTTCTGGTGGTGGCCAAGTGCAAAAGATGCGATGATGTGTGAAAACGAATCCCAGCAATGGACTTTAATAACATATTCCAAAAGATTATCAGTTTGTCTATTTAAAAATGGCATAGCACTTTTGGTCGGGACGCAGAAGCACCATTAGCACCGTGGCAATGGACTGTCTACACTCGTATGTAATAAAACAACGATGCACATAATTTTAATACGTCGATCAAGATGAGGTTTCTTGGCCATCAACATTCATTAAAGAAATCGAATAAGCGAGTGAGTTGTGAAAGAACTCTTTATCTATTTGAAGTAACAAAATAGTATATTACATAACGAGCTAATAAAGTGGACGATAACCACTTTTCAGCGAGTAATGTACGCTATTTTTCACACCAAAGCAATGTTAAACTTCTTCCTTCTTTCCTTTACCCCATAGAGCTTCTACAAACGCCCGCCAACAAACTCGATTTATCGCCTGATGTTTCAAGAGACACCACTCGGTCCCCTGGGATCTTGCTTCCTCTTCTATTGTCCTTTTCCATGTCTTGCTAGGACGGCCAACTTGGCGGCTTCCTTATGGATTCCAGTCGAGCGCTAGTTTCGTAATATCGTCCGCTGGCTTTCACCATACCAAAAATATAGTGGTCCGAGTCGACGTAGGCACCTCGGCCTTTTACGTCATACTGAGGACAGGCATGGAGTTCCTGTTCGACTGATTCAAAAATCGTCTGTAGGTGCGTGAACGTTTATGAGGCTTATGTTTTTAAATCAGCCCCGCACGCTAAGGGTGCATAGCCGTTCATTTACTGCTTTAAAGCCAATAACGGTGGCTTTCATTCTTTTGCTGACTAGAAACCCCACCTCGAGCACATGATGTCTTGCATGATAGCTGTAATATAAGTCATATTCTGATTTTTGTATGACACCTTTCCCCAACCACCGCATCTCTTGGTTTGCTGTTATGTCAGCATTATATTTGGACAGGGAATCGGCTAGCTGCTGTGCAGCTCGAGCGTTCGTTCCATAAGAAAATTCTTAAATCGTTTAGCCGTTTTCGTTGCCGTCGTTGTTCATCAGTGTATCCGAGGCTGATTTGGGATTCCGTAATATGGTTTTTTTACGGGCATTATTATATGCCTCCTTACTTTAAATGGACTAGCCCGATCATTTCGCTTATCCTGTACTGGGGGAAAATTACCAGCGGCCACCACGTGGAGATTTGATTGCACTCCCACCAGTCAGAGATAGTTGCGGCCACATGCATTTCTAAAGCATTCAGTGTTATTCGCCCTAATCTGCTGATGGCTGACTGCCTTAATTTCAGCTTAAGTAAATTTATTTTCCTTCGAATCAATTATTCCCACCGATGGGATCTTTTTGTTATTATTCATTTTAAGATTGTCCTAGTAATCCTTCCGAAAATCCTTGGAATGCATAATTAATTATTCGCGCATTAGAACAGCTTGAAAGATAGCATATACTCCAGTGCATTACTCTTCGCTAAATCCTTACGACAATAACACTTCCCTGCCGATGTCCTCATCATCTCAATACACGACAACCCATCGCAAAAGATTCCCCTCGCCAACCAAGAATTTCCGAACGAAACTTTCCTATGAATAAAGTTTCTAAATAAAATCCAAGAGGTTACCTCTGGGATTTCAAAGAGTTGGGAAAACTATTTGCCATGGAACAAACTACTCTTGTAATTTTGTATGCATATTCCTACATGCATGTACGAGTAGAGCGTGTACAGCAATTTTCCGCCTCAAGATAGAATATTCAATTTAGCAGTCATGCATTAAACAAACGGAAAATGACATTCAATGTGGTAGTATGTAGGTTTTTTTTGTTGTCTATGTTGCTGTTTTTACTGAACAAACATGCAAACATGCATGCACACAAGCCGACTGTACAAGCTCTTAACATATTGGGATGTATGTGCGGGTGGAAGTTTACGTGAAAATTTATACATTTATGTATGTAGTACTTTTTTGCCAGGAACGGTGTTAAAATGATGTTGACAAGTCAAACTGCTGTGCAAACTTTATGGCAAGATTTGGGATAATGATACTGATAGCTGAAACTCAAATTTACCTTCAGACTTTAATCGCATTATTTGGAAACCTTAACTATTTTATATTAATGACGTAGTGCCTTACTTCCTGACCTGACTTCAGACAAAAAAGATCCTTGATCAACTGCAAAAGAGTCACTCGCATCAGCTTTGATAGAAATCTTCACCTCCCTAATAACTTCATAACTTTGGCGGTCCATATTAGGGCATGTGTTCCACAAGGCAGCGTTCTAGGACCAGTACACAACCTTCTATACACTAGTGATATACACATTAGAATATAATACTGTCACAAGTGAATATTGCTGATGATCAGGATGGCAATTATAACAATAGGTGAGATTCTGAAGTAGGTCGCGAAAGTAAACTAAAAATTAGTATCACAGTCTTAAGGACTCTCTTTATTTATTTAAACCTGTGACAATATTATCAATTTGATAGTTTATCCTTGCATTGCTAGTTACTGCCAACTTCCAAGGAATCCCGGTACTACCAGCCAATCGGACATCTAGTCAAATAATCAAATCGCCTAGCATTTTTTTCTGTCCTTACAAGAAAAAATTCCAATTCCTGTAATAGCTCCAATCGTATAGCATGAGCATGGCAACTTTGTTGTTCAACGTAAATTAAAATGGAATGGAATTTCGGATTTTTGCGTTTTCTTTTAATTAAGGCAAATGCACCTCTTAAACATAAAAGCGATTTACTTGGGCTTACGAGTATGTGGAATGTTGTTGCAGCATTCGAAAGGAAGGAAGAAGGGATATTTGTTTTCAAATTTACATTTGTAAATGTTTCATAAAAATGTATTGTGCGTTGGATTTTCCTCTTTTTTTTTGTTACATTTTTTGAGAAGAAGAATATCCCCCTTGCCATTTTTTTGTTACTTTAGAGAATAAGGATATCTCCCTTCACATTTTTTTTGTTACCTTTGAGAGGAAGGATATCCCCTTTTCCATTTTTTATTACTTTTTAGAAGTAGGATATCCTCATGGATATTGTTTCGCTTTCGTTCGTGTACCTTATAATCCTATGTACGAGTTTATAAATTAACAATAGCTTTAGAGTCCAAGATAAAGTTTTCAATTCGTTATTGTCACAGAATGTTCGTGGTCGAAAAACATTATTCTTTCTGGAAGGAATTGAATGGAACATGAGTGTAATGAACAGGAAAAGCATTGAATTTTTTGAATACACCTATACGGTTAGCTGCAGGCATTTGTCCACTTGAAAGCCAGTAACGAAACATTTTACATAAAAAGTAACCTTAACCTGGAACTTAGATTTATTTTATTTATTTATTTATTGATTTAGTAGATAACGCTCCAGATTCAGAACAAACTCGATTTTCCACAAACCGTTCTTGTACTGAGTTAACGTATTATCATCTAGTAGTTCGTGGAATAGCGTTCTTTGCTGTATCTGGTGGTTCAAGACTTTAAATGCACTGTGAAATTGCGGGAAAAAATATGACTCTGTCATTTTAAAGTTTTCTAAGGTAGGTCAAGCCCAGAACGAAACTGGGTCCTCAACCAAAAGTTGGCACAGACTCAGCTAACCTAACAGGAGATCAACCTCATCTGTGGATTTCAGCCAATTCACTTAGTACCATCGCGACCATGGTAAGATCTGACATCAAGGGACTCAGTTCGTTCAGTATGAGTTCCTGGGCGTAAGTACTCTACAGCCTTGGCAGCACATTGTCCGGAACCTCAAACCCAAACATTTGTCACTAGGATACCGTGCTATCCTAGGCCGCCCAGGATAGAGACTATCCTAGGCACATCACAGACCTATGTACGAATATGTACTGAATACGAAGACAGTCCCCTGATAGACATTCTAGGTACCAATAGCCCATTCAGGGTCTTAAAGTACGAAGACATTGCCCATAAAGAACAAACTCTAAGTAGCCGCGGTCCATATTTATCTCCTTTGGTAATGCCCCGCACCATATCCAGATAAGTTTTTATGATGCAGTTGGACCCCACCACAAGTTTACCACTCCTTCTTTCTGAATCGGGCTTGCGACCGTCTATCACCCAGCCCAGTAGTTCATTCAGTGCCTTAAAGTACGAAGACATTGCCCATTAAGAGCATACTCTAAGTAGCTGCGGCCCTTATTAATCTACCCGCACCATATCCAGATAAGATTTTATGATGCAGTTGGACCCCACCATGAGTTTACCACTCCTCCTTTATCAACCGGGCTTATGACCGGCTAAGTTCTGCTGGCAATATACGATTTCGTTTAATTCTTTGCCTTAAAAAAATAGCATTATGTGGTGTACCCAGCAGTGTGTGTTTGGTAGCTTTTCGGGACCAATATTGCAATATTTTTTATAAGAGCGCCTCATTTTTTTAAAATAAATTAGCTTGTTGAGGGGGTTTAAAAAAAATATTAATTCGGATGAAAGTACCATCGATGCCAATACAAAACACGAAAACAACAACAACACCAATACACTGACCTTATTACCGTGCATAATAAAACCAATCTGTTTCGAGCGTTTCTGGCCATACAATAAATCGCAATCATTCCCCATGGGACACAATCTGCAATCTCGTCCAAATGCATTTTTAACTTTCTAATGTACGAGATCGATCGCACATGTCCTTGCAGCAGATTTCCCCGGCTAACAACCCAATATATGGCATAATAGCAGAGGTGCCCATGCGGATTCTGTCCAAATTAGTATCAATCCTATGCGGCATCCTTGGACAGTAGGAATTTATTTGGATTTCCTTTTTTTAAGCCGAATAAGAAGAAGAAGGAGGGATACACTACTTCCATTTAGAATCTCATGAAAAATCAAGGAAAAACAAACAAATGGGATTTAAAAAAAAAAAAAAAATAGCAATGCAGCCGAATAAACGGCTCTTGCTTCATCCACACAGGAGGACCATAGAATAGGACACAAACACCTCTGCTAACATTCACATATGTGTGTCACACGTCATGTTGCTTGCATCGTGCTGCGCTACTTCAGCAGTCCCTTGATAGTGGCTCAAAAGAAGGTCGTTCTATATATTGGATAGTGCCAATGGGATGAATCCTCTGACTGAGTTTAATCTTTTCGCTTTTTTTATGCTTTGATATTCGTTCTGTTTCATCCACACTATCCATGTACTTTTATTCCTGGGGAATCCTTCGAACATTGTCCTCTTCTAATCGGCAAATGACTGAGGAGATGGCAAACTTTGGCCTATATTTTGTGTGACTGACTGGTGTGGCAGTGCGGATAAGATGGGCAAGCGGTATGTAGAACACTTAAAAGCGAAAATACGAAAATTAATGTTCCAAAGCCCATGCACTGCAAGGACTTTAGTGTCGAGGCGACAAAAACGCGAGGATGAAAGAAAGACAGTGAAAATAATAATAAAAATGTCTAAAAAAGGATTGCTGAATTAGAGAGTATTTAAAAGTTGAGTCGATCAAGGAAGTCCTTTGCTGTGATTTTTTTGTTCGCAAAAACTAATCTCATTACGTATTTTTGATTCGAAGCGCGCAGGATTTGGATCTCGTTGAAGGGGTTTTTTACAAGGATTATTGTCACAGCTGACAAAGTGCTTTAGTTGATTTTTATTTTATTTTAACATTGTTATGGATATTAAATTTGTCCTCCCACTCAACAGCATCTCATTAGCAACAAGAGGATACCTGTGTACATTTAATTCGAATGAATTTCATTTTAATCCACTAAGTTGAATGCTCCACAAATGGCGAAAGCATAAAACAGAATGTCTTATTATGCCATTGAACTACAACTACATACGATGTACTTTTTAATAAGGAAATAATAACCCAGTGAAACTTCCTGACTTCTTAAGTTTTTGTTAAGTGTATGTTTTCTTCTAATTGCAAAATAAGCTGTTCCAAAGCTTCAAAGCAAAGTTTAAAAGCACTCTCATCTATGGTTCATTCGTAAGAACTTTAAATGTAGTTACGCATTAAATACTGCTTGTGAGACTAGATTGGGTTCTGTCCACTATGGAGAGAACAGAATTAGCTTCACTTTTTTTTAAGGAAAAGAACAATTGAACCACATGCCGGCCTTAGGTTTGAATTTAAACAGTTTACTAGGATATCACTGTAGTGCGATAGAATTAGCACTAAATTATGGGACAGTATTCTCCTGGCGTAGAAGAGAAATGGGCACGGTTTGAATATATTGTCATTATTGTAATTCTTGATTTCAACTTAGGCGGAAGTCGGAATGATCGGAACGACTGGTTCGATGACGAATTTAATGTAATGTAGGTCGTGTGGAAGTTGGTTAAAAATTACCTCAAAGAAGACGAAAAAATTTGTTAACCCATCACACGCGCCACATGCGACACGCGTCATACTCACACCATTTGTTCTCAAAATCTAGTCATATCTAGTCAACCATCGAATGCACCACTTTGGCCATGTTGGCAAGTAGATGCCTTTACGGCAGAACTTAGGGTATTAAGCTAGAAATGATATACTGGATGTATACTATGATGATGAGATCCATTATTACGTACGCGGCCATATTTTGGGGGCCAAATGGGTGATATGCCTACCTGCCCAACCGCAGAATTAGAAGCTGTCGGTGGATTTTCTTTCATGGAAATTTCCATAAGGAAGACGACTGCTAGATGCGCTGTTGAGCTGCAGCTAGATTACAAAAAAAACAGGTGACCTTGTGGGACACCTAAAAATTCTTGACTCAATTCCCGAAAGAGACATGTTTTGTAATATCCCCGACATCATGATCAGGGAGCACTCTTTCGCAAGGTTTTTGAGGTAGAAACATTGTACGGTGAAATCTGGTGTAATGGCGTTCCAGCACTGGACCCTAAAGGGATGGTCTGGTACAAAGATGCATCGAAGAAGGAATCTCGTTGGAACTTGCAGCTGGTGTTTTTGGACCCAACACCAAAGTCTAGATACCAATGGGTATGAGTCCTACAATTTTCAATGCGGAACTCCATGCCATTGAGGTCCGCGCTTTAACTTTCGTTA
This sequence comes from Nephrocerus scutellatus, assembly GCA_947095585.1. NCBI lineage: Eukaryota > Metazoa > Arthropoda > Insecta > Diptera > Pipunculidae > Nephrocerus > Nephrocerus scutellatus. The sequence goes on along the minus strand of OX352765.1, from coordinate 16,694,154 downwards.
AGGTATTATAGGCGCTAAGATTTATACCTTTTCAGATAGCAAGGCATAACAGGGTGAAGCTCGGTTGGGACCCTGGTCACCAAGGAATTGCAGGCAACGAATATGCAGATGAACTATCTAGAGTTGCATCGGAATCTGCGTTCTTAGGACCCTACTGTGGTTTCAACTGGGCTGCCAGAACAGCAATTATTAATAAGTGGGAAATAAAACTTCTTCTAGCCTAGGGCTGAGATAATCCAAACCACTAGTCGGGTCCTTTTCCTACAATGAAATTCTTGATCACTGTGGCTTGGGTATCACCTTAGCAAAATTAATCTAGAATCTGCTCGGAGGATGATGAATGATCCGTACACATTCTCTGCCCAGCATTACTTTGGTTAAGGAGATGTATTTTTCCGTGTGCAATATGTTCGTCGGCAGATCTGAGAAACTCTAAACCACTAAGGACATACTATTCTTTTAGAGAGGTGGTAAGTCTCTTAGATTAGCATCACCCTATGATACAATAGATCTCCTTTCTACAACGATCAGTTTTACGCACCGAGTGTTCTACACACTGGACCAAAAATTGTCAACCCAGCAAAGTGTTTAACAGACCCGGAGCTGCTACAACTACAACATACAATATAATCAGCTAGAAGACACATTTTATTGATAAATATTATTGCGTACATGTTCTTATATATCACATCTTTTTTTTCTATTATACAGAACTGTGTATCTTTTTTACATTGCTGATTGTAAAAGGTGATGATGAACAATCCGATTGTTAAATCTTCAATTACAAATTATAATGTAATTGATTTTTCGATTTCAAAATTAGTAAAGTGGAGTCCTTACTGATTTCAGGATAGAAGAGTGGCCGAAATCATTCACGGTCCACTGAGAGATTGCTCTGAGTCGAGTAGCCGCGCTTGCAGCCAGTTGTCTACCGAAGATGTCGAGTGGAGCAAGGTTGAACAGAATGTTCAGTGCAGCAGAGGGAGTTGTACGAAGCGCTCCGCTCACACAAAGACAAACGGATCTTTGGGCTCTGCTTAGTTTGTCGCGATTGATCGCTTTATCTAATGCAGTCCACCAAACAATGACATCGTTGGTACAAACTCAACAGTTGTACAAGAAGTTTTCATCCAAATCGAACGAGGCTGCACAAAATTTTGGATGAATGGATAAGAGCAAAAAAAAAGTAAAAAGTCTGCGAGCAAGTGGTTCAACATTAGTCCCTCAGATAAGATAGTAGTGGTGTATTATTATTTTCATGGTTACTATACTTCCTTTTACTAGGTATCCTTTAACTATTTAAGGTCTATTTTAGCTACCCTTCGATGTGGAGTAACTTCTCATATCGAACAGATTACCGTGGACTTAAATGTCTGCACGATATTTGTACTCGTGTATCAATTTCATTCTTAAAGTTTTTGGCGACCAAACACAGACCCAACATATTGGGTTCAGTTAGGGCGGTTATTCGTAAATTTTTTCATTATGTAAAAAATCTTAATATTTTTGTTTTTTTTTTTTCAACTTATGCGATTTATTATAAAGAACGTAGGAGCGCTCAGGACTGGTAACTCTAATAGCGCGCTTGTGATTTATTGCTATCATCTTTTTTTTAATTAAATTGGTTAGATGTTGTTTCCTCATTAAATTTGTAACAAATTGCAACCCTTATATCCTTGACAATAACAAATTCTCTTGTTCTACCAATTAGCTGTGGATATTTGATCGCCAAAAAAAAGCCACAAATCTAGCTAATCACCCGTTTTAATGTAATTTTATGACCACGTCGACTGAGCAGCACAACATCTGGGCGGTGTGCTTATAAAAAAACGAAAATTATTCCAACAAAGGATACAGAAATTCTTGTACTGCCAGCAAGAACAAAACGCAAACATAATTAATTACCAATTAGGGAGATTAAGCTAAGTCAGCGAGCATATTTTTCGAAAAACAATATTTAGCAGCCACAGATACGAGTATTAAGGCCTTGCACTGCTTGATTAGCCATCGGCCGAATCCAACACAAATACCTACATACATAACATGCATACTAATAGACATACTAGTATAGTATAAAACAGCTGTATAATATAACCCGTATAAATCCTTTTTATAATCTTTTCTTTTGCTCTTTCTCAATATGTCTTCCTTTTCCCAAAATACAGATTTATGATCGGACAATACATCACTGTCCATGGCGATGTAATTAGTCACGTTAATATTAGCCATGTCATGGTGGAAGATGGCGGTGAATATTCCTGCATAGCCGAAAACCGAGCTGGAAGAGTCTACCATTCTGCCCGCCTGAATATTTATGGTATGTAATTTTCCGAAATGAAATTGTAAACCAGAGCTATGCAATAGCTGCAAGGATATGGGACGGATACTGATGTTGTTTTTCTTCTTTTTTTTTTAATTTTCCTTTTTTTTTTCTATATGAGTATGAATGTCGTTGTTGTTGTTCTTGTTACTTTTTTACAGCAATAATTTTTCTTTCATAAATATATATTGCAAGTATACCAATGTGTGCTGCGTGACTGTGTGTTTGTGTGTATTTGCCTACAAAGTATCTGTGTTGTTTTGATATTCATTTGGAAATCAGAATCTCAAAATAGCTGCAGGATACAAAATGCAACGCGTGAAATGTTTTCCTTTTTTGTAGTCGCATAAATAAACACAACAGTGGGTATGGTCTACGATTTTAGCGGTTACATTTTGTTACCTCTAATGCAGTTAATTTTCCTCGGTCTTGTCTAAATATACGTCTGTATCCTTGGAGGGATTTATAGTTTCTCTAAATACAGGGTGGACTAAAAGTTTGGACATTTTTTAAACTCAATGAATACATATATGTGGAACCTAGTATTCAAATAATTCTCCTCTAGGGGTTACTCATTTAATATTTTTGTCTTACAAAAAAATGGAGGTGTGGGCTCAACACGATTTTTTTTTACGGACGAGGCCGGAATCTTCAGTAAATGTAAAAGGTGTTTTTTTAGGAGGTTTGTTTTTCCGATAGATGTCGTTTTATTTTATGACAGTTGTTTTGACAGCTCAAAGTGGCATTTCTACTCAGTATTGTTTGGCAAATCATTATGAATAGGTTAACTCCAGAACAACGTTTTCAAATCGTGGAAATTTATTTTCAAAATCAGTGTTCAATTAAAAATGTTTATAGAGCACTTCGTGAATTTTATGGTGCACATAATCGTCCGTCAGAGACCACCATAAAGAACGTAATTACCAAATTTCGGTCTACATTCACTCTTTTGGATGCCAAGCCACCGACAAGAATGAGAAGAGTTCGTACAGAAGAAAATATTGCTGTCGTTGAGGCCAGTGTCGAAGAAAACGACAATTTATCGATTCGTCGTCGTGCTCAGCAAATTGGACTTTGTCCATCGACTTTATGGAAAATTTTACGTAAAGATTTGGGTTTGGTGCCATACAAAATTCAATTGGTGCAAGAATTAAAGCCACACGACCATCGTTTGCGCCGTGAATTCAGTGATTGGTCGTTAAATCAATTGAACGAAGATCCATTTTTTTACCGTAAAATTCTCTTCAGTGATGAGGCGCATTTTTTGTTAAATGGATACGTCAACAAACAAAATTGTCGCATTTGGAGCAAAGATAATCCACACGCCGTTCAAGAATTACCAATGCATCCTGATAAATGTACTGTTTGGTGCGGTCTATGGGCTGGTGGGATCATCGGTCCATATTTCTTTAAAAATGAGGAAGGACGACGCGTTACCGTGAATGGAAATCGATACAGAACCATGTTAAATGAGTTTTTGTTGTCAAATCTTGAAGATATGGATATGGATGAAATGTGGTTTCAACAAGATGGTGCCACTTGCCATACAGCACGTGAAACAATCGACTTATTGAAAGAAACTTTCAACGACAACATTATTTCGAGAAATGGTCCGGTGAATTGGCCTCCGCGTTCGTGCGATTTGACGCCACTCGATTACTTTTTGTGGGGATACGTGAAGTCATTGGTTTATGTGGATAAACCTCAATCGATTGACGCTTTGGAAACCAATATTCAACGTGTCATTGCTGACATACGCCCTCAAATGCTTGAAAAAGTGCTGGAAAATTGGACCTCCAGAATGACATTTGTGAAAAATAGTCGTGGTAGCCATATGCCAGAAATTGTGTTTAAATGTTAAATGCCAAAAAATTATCTACCAAATAAAAAAAAATTTTGGTCATTTCATAATTTTATATGTGTTTTATTCAAAAAAAAAATCGGCAACCTCTTAAAAAAACACCCGTTATATTACACTTTTTTTTTTAATTTCTTTTGCACCTAACAGATTTTTAATAAGTGCTATACTTTTTGAGATATTTGCAAAAACTTAAAAATAATACAAGAAAACTAACACTTCCGGTTGGGGGAATTCCACCAAAATCAACTGAGAACTTCCAATTTATGTAAAAAGCTTAAATATGAATTTTCATATCAATCAATTCAGCCGTAAGGGCTGTACAGTGGACAAAGACAATTTTCAAGCGTTACACTGTTATCACTCTGTTGTACACATTACTCAGTTGTACACTTTTGTTACACTGTTATTACTCTGTTCACTTTTGTTAATTTTATGCCTCGTTTTCTATAGTTATATTTTATATGCATAAAACTGTATATGTATATACTACAAATATAACTATATATATATAAAAATATTACTACTGCCACAGCTATGCAAATTCTGGGATCTGGCCAATAGGGTATGGATTTTTGGAAACTAAGCCATTTCTAAAGCAATTCGTATGAAACTCGGAATATAGGACTAAGATGCTAATTGTTCCTATGGAAATTCTGGGATCTGGCCAATAGGGTCTGGATTTTTTTTTTAAAAGTATGTCATTTCTCAAGCGATTCGTATGAAATTCGGTATGTAGGATGTAATTTAATCGTAATATCGGCCACAATGTCAAAAAAGTTTCACTTCAACTGCGCGTAAAAGTTACACGCACCCTGTTTTTGCTTTTCTAACTCAGGAAATACGGGAATGGGTAAATCTGTTAAAATCCCGAGTTCGAAAATGTCCATGATTACATTACTATGTAAAAGAAAGTTAGGTTAGGTTAAAGTTGCTGTCGGTCGAAAGGCCGACACACTTAGACCAGTAAGGGTCTATTGTTATATCACGTGGATCTAGAAAGATTTTCTCACCAACTCGTTGAACCAGTTGGAGTTTCGTACGAAGCGCAATACGCTACTAATACTATCTTTTAGATCATTTCAACATTCAAAGAAAAAAGAAAAGAAAGCTCCCAGATCAAGTTTACATTTTTGGGAGAGTGTGGGGCACGTACGGAGAAGATGGAGAATGATCTCCTCCTCCTCGTCTATGCAGCTTCTGCAAAAGTCGTTCGAGAAGACGACAAGCCTTAATGTATTTCTTCCTATGAGACAGTGTCCCGTGGTGATAATCATTGTTGAGAGATCAAACACTTGGATCATTTCAGATCCAGCTTGGGCCAGATCTGTTTTGTCGCTAGACAAGAAGTTCCGTTTGACCACCTTAGGTTAGTTTTTTCGTTAGCATTCCTCTTTAATATGAGTTTACATGAAACGATTGGAATGCCTAGAGAAGCATTTTTAGGTTTCCGTGTTTGACGAGTTCATCAGCTCTACAGTTTCGTAGAACATTCCTGCCCCGATACCCAGAACAGGTGAATGTTGAACTGTTCCGCCATCTCCGTGAGAGATGATCGGCAGGTTTATATTAGTTAGAGAGAGATTCCAGGGTTTTCAGCGCCGCTTGGCTACCCGAGAAAATGCGAATATCCTTAGCGGATATGACATTTCTCTTCAGCCAAGACAAGACTTCATTAATCGCCATTATTGCAGCCTGGAAAACACTACAGTGATTATGAAGACGGAAAGAGATGAGACTAAGATTTCGCCTTTTTGAGAAAACACCTCCGCAAACTCCGTCTGTGTAAAAGTCAATGTCATCATCTCCAATTGAGCTCCCTCTTTCCAGGATGATCTGGAGGGGATGGTGACTTGCAAGCTTTTGTTGAATCGCAGTTGCTGAATTTTGTAGTCTATGTTACCTGGCGGAATCCTAACTAACGAATTTATTTCCAGTCCACTAGGAGATTACAATGAGGATATTTTGTTATTTGTTTACTGAAAATGTCTAGTAGTGTAAGGTTGAACAAAATGTCAAGTGCGGCGGAGGGAGTTGTGCGAAGTGCTAATCATTAACAAGCTATAGTTTGTCACAATTTACTGTCTAACGCAGCCCACCATACAGTCACACCATATAGAAGTGTAGGTCTTACTACCGCCGTATATAGCCAAATGGTGATATCGGGTTGAAAGCCCCATTTGTTGGCAATGGCTTTTTTCCAAGAGTATAGTGCCACTGTGGCTTTGCAAGCTCTTTCTTGAATGTTTGATTTCCAGCTTAACTTTTTGTCTAGTACTAGACCCAGATACTTGGCTTTATCAGAGAAATGAAAGCTTCCACCTTTAATAGAAGGAGCGTCAACATATAGGACTTTGTATTTCCTAGTGACAGAGGATAAGTTCAGTTTTGTATGGGCTTACTCGTAAACCACAGCGATCTGCCCAATTTGTTAGTTTGTTGAGAGCATTTGCAGGAGTTCTTTTAAGGATTTAGAGTGCTTTCTTGAGTTGGCAATAGCAACGTCATCCGCATAAGCGATCACTCGGCAGCCCTCCCTTCCATAGAAGGGGGGAGAGGTATAAGGTACAATGACAGGACTCCTCCTCCTTCATCTGCAGACAGACCTACTGGCAGACGACACACCCAGTTTTTTTTTAACAACTCGACTTGTGAACAGAACGTTAACCAGTTGCCAAGTGAGTCGCCCACACTTAAGGCCGTCAATGAATGTGTGATCGCAGATGTGTTGACGTAAAAGAACCCAGACGATAATTCTGTGTAAACTGGTATGTGATTTAAATAACACGTAGTGAATAGGAAGGTAGATAGGAATAGTGGCCAGGACTGTGTGCACTTGCGAGCCCCTCAATTACCACACGAGTGCACCATTTTGTAACGTAGAGGATAATTCTTTTTGATGTTACGCCAGTGTATTTCAGCTCAATTCCTGCAACGATAATTTATAGAGAGGGTTGGTTGCCCATTATATTTCTTGGTTATTGAAGTCTTATCAACTCCACTTATTAGTCTTGTCATGCAGTCAAAGAAATAGAAGCAGAAGGACAGAAAACGATAGGAAATAATCGAATCAACCAATTTATGAAAAGTGTAGACAACTATCATGATCATAGAGTGATGAAAATCGAAGACACTTAACATGTGGCCAAAGTCAGCATTAAATTGGTATAAAACTACAATTTTGATAGCGACTTGCGTGAGACGAGCAATTTCGTCCAATCTTATAATAAAGATTTTACATTTTTAATTCGATAATTCGCCAAGAGGACCCACAGTTTCATCGTACATCATTTGGAATCTCTATCGAGTCTACATCGCACCCGGTGCAATCACAAGCGCATAGCCAAACCAAAAACGCAATCCATTTGCAATAACAAATTGGGAGCGGAATGTGCGATGCACGTACGCACACATACATACAGCTATATATCATTATAGTGTCCACTACGGGTCCTTGCACGGTGAAAATTCCACTTTATGAATAAAGGACGACGACAAGTAGTTGTGTGCAATTTTGAATTGTCCAAAAATACGCGCACTGGAGTGTCGCATGTGAATGTACATATCGATAGCGTGAAAATGGCACAGGATACACGGACGACGAATGTGACCCCGACTACTCACATATGCAGTCAACCCATGGAACGTCGGCCCGGTTTGGCTGTTGGGTTGGCTGGATGCTGACGGTACACTGACCCACATATATGTCTATGGAAGAATTCCTCTGTAGCCGTCTCCATCCACATTTCATCCTCGTCCTTTAAGCTGCCTGGAGGAGGGGGGGCGGTTTTCTTTTCACATAACAAATTCATTCTTCACTTCAGCTGTTGTCGTTTTATGTGCCCCGTTTTATTCCTGTTTTCAATATCCAGCTAGAAAATATGAAAACACGAACGAAATACTATCTCGGTATGACGATGGACGACTGCACTTATGTCCGTTCGTCCGTCTGCCATCACGTGATAGAACGTGAGAGAGAGAGGAGGAGGGACAGCGAACGAGATTTTCCCGGCAATTCCCATAAATGATAAATTATCAGTGCAATTTGAATACAATAGTAAATGCAAGGATTTTTCTTTGGTCCTCTCAGTTTTGTTGTTGTATTTGTGGTTGTTGTGTTATGCATGCAATCATTGGGCTGAAATAGCCACCTGTCATTTACATGAAATTCGTTTCGTTTGGTTATTTGATAAAAAAAAAAAAATTTGGATTCGGCACAATTTATCCGTCCGTTGAGAGGAATATAATTCGGTTGCACCAACTGTGAAATGGAAGAAATGCAAAACGGATAACATTCGAGAATTGCTGAGAATTCGATAAAAATGAAAAAAAAAAAAAATTGTTCCACATGAACGCATCGGTTGAACTGAAAAATTGCGCAATACTCGTTGCTGTTAGCAAAGATCCTTTGCAGTTAGATTTTTTTATATAGAACAGAAATTGTATGAGATATCCTTTGAGCACTTTATTTTTGTAAGTCTTATGCTTTCACGGCAAAAGACTGATTTTCCCGACAGCAATCAGTGATAATCTTTCCGTTTGGCAAAAGTTACGAGACTTTCCTGAGAGAGAGGAGAAGCTTTTTTCGATTGCAGATTCAAAATCGTGAACAGTTTTGTATTTCGCTGCACAGCCAGCCACTAAAGAGCTGCATAGCTGAGACAGGATTTATTTTATGAGGAGTAAACCCCCAATTACTTTCCCACCTTTCGGTATCAAGCGATTGCTTAATGTCCGTCTTGACCATCAAGCAATTCCACGACCTTGGAAACACCCCCTCCACCGCTCACCTAATTTGCAGGGATAGTTCATATCATCGGGTAAATCATTTGCACCACAGACGCCTAAATTATAAGACTATTCATTAACTCATTCGTTCTCGTCTTTCACTTCGTTTCTTCAGGATCAATCAATTCATGCACCCCAACACCCAGCTCGGTACAATGCGTTATATGTCTTCCTTGTTCTTTTGACTTATAAGGTCTTTAGTAAGTCCTCAAGTTTATTTGTTAGTAATTTTTGCCTCCAATTTTTCGCTGTTATTCCTCGAATTTATTTGCATCTCATTCATTCTTGATATTCAGTCACTACTTCATTCAGGATATCAAACATACTTTTGTCTATAATACCTATAAGTAAAACGAGGTTTCACTCGTATTGAACGGGTCGCAAAGTTCATAGTGTGAAGTCGTGAGCCCCCACTACAGTGGACACAATCCCGCTCAGTTTTCCATCTGTTTGGCCAATAGATCACCTCTTATGTAAGATCAATAGATCAACTCTAATGTATGGTCAATAGATCACCTCTGGCTGGGCAAATGAACGAGATTTCACTCAGCCAGACGACATGGGTTGCAAAAATTCCATTGTATGAAGTTACGAAGGCAACCCTGTCGGTCTCAGTTTTTGTTTCCTGTGTTAGCACTGGTGAATGTGAGCGCCACTAAACCCACAAATCACCAGCCGTCTTAACCCTGACTAGGAATCAGGGTTGTTTTACGAGGTTTCGCTCCTCCCCACTCCTCCTTTCTCAACACGGGCTTGTGACCGGCTCTGGCGGAGTTAGAGCAGCATAGTAGCTCAAAACATTAATAAATACTTTTTTTTTATATAGCCAGTTGTTCATGACACTTCGCTACCCACACAAGCAGTGAAGTGAATGAACCTAAGAGATCTGCAGGAACGTTATCTGCTTGTCACTGTTTTATTGCTTCTTCTACCAGCGGTGCTCAAGAGAAATAGCCATCTGCATGCCACCTCTCCTTGAAGTCAACCGCAATACTCGTGTCGCTCTAAATGCTCATCAGTTTACCCTCAGACACATCGTCGGACGTACAGTTAAGTTTATGAATTCATTCTTCAGCCGTACAACACGTATGTGAAATGCTGTGCCAAGATCTGTCTTTCCACATCACTATGATCTACAGGCATTCAAAACACAAGCTCATAGACATCTCCTGTTTTCTCCTCATTTTCCTTAACGCCCGCGCTCTGCTAAGCATATAGCCGAGCATTGTAAGGGTGCGCGAATTATAAAAAAAAATGTCACTTAACTGATATGCTGCCTTTTCTAGGCTCCCTATGTGGGCTCGATAGGTGCTGGAGTGGTGCTAATGGAAATCTGGAATATTTGAAGCTTAAAAACCCCAAAAACTCCAAGAAACTCAACTCTCTTCAACACCCCCTTAAGACCACCACAAGCCCCCTCAAGACACTTCTCAAGATCTCCTTAAAAAGACCACAAGACAACCTGAAGACCATACTCAAGGCCCAAAAAGACCCAAGAAGGCCCCAAAATTAACTCCACGACTCTCACTTAAATGCCTTAATACCACCTTAATACCACCTTAATACCACCTCAAGACCCCACTCAAGATCACCTCAAGACCTCTCTCAAGAATCCCTTTCAATATCTCCCTGGAGAACTCCTTACAACCCCTTAAGAACCACTCAAGACCCCCCCCGTAAAGTCCTACCGACAAAACGCGTACGGAACTGTCAACTAATAGCGTTAGAATAAAAAAAGCATGACAGGATGACTTGTAAACCGACAGGGAGACAGGCGGACAGGCAGGTTAATATAAAAGCCTCCTTTAGAATGATGTGCGCTGACTGTATAAAGCAACAGGTAAAGTTATCGATTTTATCTTAACTCGCATACTGCACTCAAAAGTGCACAGGGAAATGCGCAACCTCGGTTTAATTGAATCTTTTTCTGAAGCAAAAAAAAAGGCAACTACCTCCTTTATTCGAGACCATAAACTTCAAACCATACAAAGCGGCCGCTCTCTCTCAGCCGCCCAGCCGTTCCCTGCTATTCAGTTCTTCGTCGGTCATTGCCTCTTTGCTGGTGGCAAAGGTCTGGCCTGGGTGTCTACACAGCCTGCAATAATTAGAAAATTGTTCCCTTTAGTGAATGTGATGATGAATGAATCCTTAATCCGGCAACATCCGCTGCACTTCCATATCTGTTTCATTGCGGATCAGCTTACCAGAGAAGAAAATACTCACACATTTGCAGAGCAAACGAATCAAAAAGGATTTTTGCCTTTGCGATTATTTGAAGGGTTTTTTCCACCGGTTTTTCTGTTTTGACTTTGTTCCTGGAATTTGTTGCCTCCATTTAAATTTTAAAACTAAATGCAAAAATTATTCCTCTTACTTTGGTTGGTGTACTGCGTTGGGTTCATTGGGTGTGTGTCTGTGTCCTGCTGCGATGCCTGATGATGATGATTATGATGATGCTGATGATGGTTGAGGATGACGGTGATGGTTATTCTGCGGCTGTTGGTTCAAAAAAAATTATTTCAAAACGTTCAACATTTCTGAACTATGCGCAGAAGGGTGTCCCGCTGTGCAGTGCATTTGTTACTGCAAAGCATCAACTTTTCCCTTGTGTTTCTGTAAAAAATAAGTTTCTGTTTCTCTCCTTTTTATTAAACACAATATCCTGGCTGTTATAGCTGGCGCCCGCAGAATATTTACTGTGCGTTCCAAACGAAGCTCACATATCAAATGCATTACATCCAGTGGGTTCAAGGCCCATACATAAATTTCACATTCAATACATACACGCACACATACACAAACACTACAACAAAATTACTAATACATATATTATATCAATGTCTGTCCACCTTGCAGGTCTCCCTTATATACGATTAATACCGAAAGTTACTGCAGTTGCTGGTGAAACATTAAATTTGAAATGTCCTGTGGCTGGGTATCCCATCGAGGAAATCCACTGGGAGCGTAGTGGACGTGAATTACCTGATGATATACGACAGAGAGTGCAACCGGATGGATCCTTGGTCATAAGTCCTGTTCAAAAGAACGCAGATTCCGGCGTTTACACATGCTGGGCACGTAATAAGCAAGGACACAGTGCCCGGCGCAGTGGCGAAGTAACAGTCATAGGTTAGTATCTGGGTGTATTTGGGCGTTACCATATTCACATTCACACTCGTGTGTGAATGGGCAAAACAAAATTATATAATTATATTTACTTTTCTGATGCCATTTACAACATTTATTACCACAACCCAAGTACCAACAATCAAGGATTAACTACCAAACCTATAGTACACTCTTATTAATAAGTTTTTTTCTACTTCAGGATCTTCACCGCTACTATTTACGTTTGGTGTTCATTTTAGCGAACATCAAGAGCATAAAATAATAAAATGGAAAATAAAACAGGGTGAAATACAAGCGCATGCGAGCGTGTCAAAGTTAATTTAAGTTAGGTTAGAAGGATACCGTCGGTGGATGCTGTGATAGGATAAGTTGAATTAATGAGAAACACTCTTTGAAAGGAAATGATTGCCTTTTCTTAAAGGCTACATTTTGAGAAGGGAAGAAGCTTAAGGTTACATAGGATATATTTTTTACTCATACAAAGTGAAGTATTGCGCAGTCAATGAGTTGTAGATCACAGAACTACCACTAAGTAAGGATACTTGATACCTATGATTATCTTTTATTATAATAACCTTTAATTGAATGTCATTTAAAAAATTACAATTCCGACTGCAGTAAATAGCTTATCTTAAGCCGACCACCTCTTTTTAATTAGGCCTACATAATAACCACTGGTTGACTCCGAGACTTACAGCTTTAGACATGGGTGTTACACTGTAGAAGCATTGACTGCTTATTTTCACATAGTACTTTCGTCCGTTGTGAGCGTCAAAACCAAAACTTTTTAAACTTTTAGATTAATACAGAACCGCTGTAAAAAATTTAATTTTTTAATTAAAACTGCATTTTAAACACTTCCCCTTGTACAACTACTTTTAACGTAAACCTGAAATCAACATATTACAGCAATTCATGGAGAATTTAGAGAGTTGAAAAAAATTCAAATTTGTAAGCAGCAAACATTGCTTTCTGCCTTCCGAAACAGTATGGAATGGCTTAGAGGATTTTAGAATAGAATTCCAGACGTTGTAAGTCATAACGCTAATATCCTTGACTTGTTTCTTACCTCTCATCCTAAGAAGTACATCGTCAATGTATCATCACCTCCTGGCTCTTCAGACCATTGTGTAGTAACAGCTAATTTCTCGTTGTCGAACCACACAGCTAAAGAGAAAACTCCAAAAGAAAAGTATAGCTATACGAGAAAGCGAATTGGGATGGCCTCAATAATTTCTTTAGACACATAACGCCAATAGTCGTGTGGATGCCATGTCTGATACGTTCACAAACATAATTTGCTTCATTCGAAGCTCCAACTGGTTCAACGTGTAGGGCGAGAAATCCTCTCGATCCATGTGGCTCACAATAGACCATCTAAAAGGGGCGGCTTCCGGCCGACAGGCACCCCAATCTAAACTTACCCCCCTAAATCCTACCGCAAAGATATCACCGAGCAGGATACTTTTTTCTCATGCGTGCTAGGTGTTCTGTCAACCAGAGCCTACCTAGCTTAATTCTCTTCACGATGTTGTCATCGCGGTAGCGCTTGTAGATATTATCATTATAGAGTCTCTGCAATCGTCCTTCCTCACATGCGGGGCAAAAAATTCTCCGTAAGACTTTTCTCTCCAACGCGGCTAAGAGGTCAGAATGCTTTATGCTAAGCACCCACATCTCGGATCCAAATGTAAGTATTGGTATGACCATTGTCTTATACATCAGCAGCTTGAATGTTATGGTTCAATTCCTGGATTTGAAGAGTCTTGACAGACTTTGTTGGCTTTAAGCAACCGTGCGCGCATATTTCTGGTTCCATGCTGTAATCGGCTGCTACAGTTGACACGAGATAGTTAAAGGATAGCACTACTTCAAATTCGTGCTCCACTATTTGAACTGAGGGACCAATGTTGGATCTTCTCCCTTTGTACTTTGTTTTGCTCTCATTTATGTGCAGCCCAAAATTTCGTGCCGCCTGCTCGATCTGGATGTAAGCTTGCTGTACAGCTCTTCGGTTTCTACCAACGATTTCAATATCGTCTGCGTAAGCCAGTATCTGAACGGGCTTATGGACGATTGTTCCTCTCGCCATTACATCAGAGTCATGGATCATTTTCTCTAACGCCAGGTTGAAGAGGACGCAGGCCAGTCCATTCCCTTGTCGGAGCCCGTTATAGATGTTAAATGGGCTTAATATTGATCTGGATATTTTTACTTGGCTTATAACATTAGTCGTGGTCAACCTACATAGGATTGTCAGTTTATTTGGGATGGCGAATTCTCTCATGGCTTTATAAAGTTCTACTTTGGCTATTCTATCATAGTCGGCTTTAAAGTCTATAAAAAGATGGTGTAGATAGTTTTGAAACTCTAGACATTTTTCCATCACCTGCCTAAGGGTGTAAATTGATTTGCCTGGGATGAAGCCGCACTACTATGGACCAATGATGACTTTAGCGTATGGTGATTTCTTGTCTTAAAAACGTTGTACCACGAGAATTGCTGCAGGTTGTAATATCTCCTTTCTTATAAATGGGGTGCCTCTTCGCCAGTCTTCTGGCATCGCTTCTTCCTCCTATACTTGCACTATTATTTCGTGAATTGCTTGGTTTATTGCGGGGCCTCTTGTTTTATTCAGCTCCGCTGGGATACCATCAAATCCCGTGGCCTTATTATTTTTGAGCCAATTTATCGCTCTGCTAACTTAGTCCATGCTTGGTGGCGGCAGCATAGTGTGGTCTTCGGACATTTGTGGAACCTCCAATTCCTCAGTTAGATTGCCATTAAGCAACTCATGAAAGTGCTCTTCCCATCGCTCTAAGATGACTTTGAGATAGGCGATCAGATTACCCTCTTTCTCTTTGCAGTATGTGCAACGCGGTGTATATTGCGTCATACCGCGGACTCTTTGGTAGAACTTCTGATTCCTGAATGTATTGTTTGTGATGATGCGATCCGCGCTCGGAGCACCATACCAACAAGATATTGGTCCGAGTCGACGTTGGCACCTCAGTACGTTCGTACCGCCGTCAGGTTCGGATTATGGCGGCGGTCTATCAACACGTGGTCTATCTGTTTTCGAGTGGCTCCATCAGGCGATACCCAGGTGGCTTTGTGGACATTTTTACGCACAAACTTTATACTCGTAACGACCAAATTATTGCTTGCTGCCATCTCTATGACTATAGAATATCAACCGTACTAAAATTTGTAAAAAAAAAACAAGCTCCCTTATTTCGCCTATGCTCCAAAGAATCAAGAGATGGAGTAATGGTTACATCGTTTATCATACGGACAACTCTATTCCGAGTGCCATCAAGATAATGCAAATACGATTTTGGAGCCCCATATGAATTAAATTCCGAAATTGGTCTATCATAAGTCTTAAAAATCTTAATACTTCAAATGGGGTGAAGTA
Source organism: Nephrocerus scutellatus (assembly GCA_947095585.1). NCBI lineage: Eukaryota > Metazoa > Arthropoda > Insecta > Diptera > Pipunculidae > Nephrocerus > Nephrocerus scutellatus. The sequence continues at coordinate 16,678,641 of OX352765.1, read as the reverse complement.
GAAGTTACAACGTAAGACAGAGCTGTGGTGTTGTATGGTGCGTGTTTTTTTGTTTTATTAATAAGCGCAAGCTTCAAGGGATTTTATTGATAAATAAAATAATGCAATCTAGGGGTCCGTTTATTCGTATAACGGATTGCGCCAAGTGTGCACACAAGATGTAAGCAAAAAGAGTACAAAAAAATTCGATATTCGAATATATGTTGAACACTATTAAAGTGGTTTGTTCGTAGCTCTTCGAATCGTCTTGACTTCACCGATACCGATTTAAAAAAATATGAATAAAATCAGGTTAATTATTAAAAAAAATATATGGGAGTCCCTGAGATGTAGGGCAAAGCTAACATAGAGAATTTAAAAACTTATCTGCGTCAAGGGGTTGGCACAGAAGAGAATGTTAAGGTAATTAATCGCGCCTTTGGCTAAAAAAATGACCTAGAAACGGCCCTGACTCGACATCTCGCAGTATCCTCTTTTGTCTTTTAAAGAGGATTTCATGTTGTTAAGCAATTAACAATCCAATATTGAAAGCAACTTTCAATCGGTAAATTACAAAAAAAAAAGCAACAACATAAACTCTGAAGTCAGCGGAGTGTATATTGAAAATTTAAACAAGGATCTTATGCATGGAAATTCCATATCAGTGCAATTCAGTCCAAGGGCGTCCAGCTGGTATTGAGTTGTGAAGGAAACTTTATACCAATTTCGCTCATTTCGTTCGTTTCTGCTCATTCATTTAACTGAGTCGGTAAAAAAAGTTCTTTATTTCTTTTGTTTAGGAGTTTTTTTTTAAAAAACAACAGTTCCCAGTTTAATTGCAAAGAAGTTCTAGTTTTTTTTGTGTTTACAGAAACACATTGAAAACGGGAAAACAACACTAAAACTTTTTCTTTCATAGTTGGTCAGCAACAACTTTAGAGTTTTTCTTTCTTTTGATTTTTGAGCAAACGAAATGCTCGACTATTGGGTACAGTGGAGGCTGACATAATAAAGTCAGTCGATAAAAAATTGCGCATTTAAGTAAATGGGCATAGTATGGTATGCCATTTTTAAGCCAATTTTAGGAAGAGTTAGGAAGAAATGCTATAGAATTTAGTTATAGAATTGAATTATCCTTTTACCTCACATGTAGCTGGTTCGGAAATGACTTAAGTGTACTCTGGTTACTTTCTCGCTATAATAATGTAAAGTCCTATTACGAAACTTGCTGAAAGGCAAAAACTGGACCAAATGAATTGAATAGTATTGCATATGTTGTTGTTTAACTAAAACGTTCCTTTTTTAAAACATATATTTTATCCAATTTAATAACAACATACCACAATAATATAAAACTATGATTTAACAACAGCCGTATTAATAAAAAAATACTATCCGCTCGTTAACACACGTGTTAGCTATCACATAAATAGAGAGCTTGTCCATTTGATAACTTTTCTTATCAATGAACATATTATTTGTCTATGTCAGCTATCCGCTGATTATCAATTAAAGCACGGCAACACTTCACCGAATTTTACAAAAATTCGAGTAAATCTCTCATATTACAGCTGCTGACACTGAATATTCAGACCGGTTTTTGTCATGACAACGAACTCCATATGAAATGTATGTTAAAAACTTATCCGCTCCCTATACACAAAATTCGGTGAGTTAAGTTATCCACTCGTTGTTAAAGCTAACACACATTTGTTAATGAAAACTACCAGTTAACAGATGAATTAGTGCTAACACACTGCTATTCAGTGTTTATTAATACGGGGGTAAGAAAATAAAGAAACTTACACTCCAAATTAGTATGATGGCCATTTTCTAGTTTCTGTGACACATTTCTTGAAACTGTTTCACTGTGCTCCACAGTTTTCTGTTTATTCTTTCATTGGCTATGTATTTTCTCTATTTACATTTAAGTGTGAGTTTGCTAGGCACTTACGCGAGTACGTGAAAGCTAAAACGGGGGAAAACTACAAACAGAGGAAAGAAAACGAGGAAAAAAACCACAAGACTACTCCAACTGGAAGAAAACTCAAGCATCATTTCTGAAGGATCGCAACGACCGCCATTGACTATAAAATAAAAATAAAAACAAAACACAGTGGAACAGCGGAGCAAAAAAAGTTGGAAAAACTATTGGCCATTGAGGTTTTCTTCTTTTTTTTGTTGTTGTTTGTTAGATATTATCTCGTTGAGTTTACTAACATTTAGTTCTTTTCTTTGACGAATTAAGGTTTATATTTTGCAAGCCACAATTTCATCAAATAAAGCGTTAAAGCCCAATTGTGTTCTTCTGACAATCACAATCACTGCATTAAAAATAAATAAAAGAATAATAGGTTTTCTTAAATTGAAATGTTCCTTCCAACCATGTGCACGTGTTGGCGCTTTCTATTTGTTCCGTTTAAGCGGAAATTTCTTATCTCCCAGGACAATTCATTCACAATTAATCTTCATATGCGGAAGTGTGCCTCTGTTGCTGCACCAAATCCTTCAGCCAGAAAACTAATGAGGCTGAATGAAAAAACGGATCTTCCTTTGACTGGTGTTTCCCATTTTCAATATGGCACATAAATAGAGGTAAAAAAAAAAACGAGGAATTCTCCTCTCGTTCCTGTACAATAAGTGTGAATTATGCAATATCATGTTGTCTCCTGAATATCCTCGATTGTGATTCTGCTGTGCTTGTTCCCTCGTATCTTTACTGAATCTACGTCCATTGGACCTATAAGGATACTGCAAGAAGTTTAACAAATGTTGGCAATGAATAGGACCAACGACATGTAATTTTCGAGCAAAACGAAAGGACTCTCTTGTAAAAGAAAAAAACGCCGGCATTTTTATTTGTATTTATTGTATGTGCGGCATTTCCAAGAAAAACGGAAGGAAATCGCTTCCTCGAAAAAGAAAAAGAAAACAAATCCTGTGTGAATTTAAATTAATGTATGGGAATGACAGATATAAAACCCATGGACGAGGAGAAAAAAATGGCATCAACATCCTTCTTCGTACAATTGCGGTTTCGAGTATACGTACATGTGTACGAGAATAAATTTGTACTGTGTATGCAAAGTGGGATAAGAAAGTGCCGCTCGAGATGGCGAACGAAAAATATTTCTGGAATTTTTCCAAAAGTGCACATTTTTGAGCCTATTGTCCATATTACCCGTTAATATGTGAAGAAAATGAAATTTCGACATTTTATTAAAGAGGTTTTGTATGAAAGGACTGACAAAATAATGTCCTTGCTATTTTTCTGAACACGTTTAGTGTAAAAAGTTTATCCTCTTTATGAACTTAAAGTTTTTATTCTTTTTTAGCGTACGGTGGAAGTAGGATTAAGATGGTACTACCAATTTCTTATCTTCTATTTCATGCTCGTCTGTTTAACTAGAATTTTTGCAAATAGCTGAGAGTGTGACGGCTTAGTTTCGCTACGAGAATCGAGAAGCTCTAACCTTCTCTCAGCTTTCATGATTGGATGCTTTCATAATAACATATCACAGCTTCATTTTTTGTATCTGTAATGGATATCTCTTCATTATAATTGGTTTGGTCAGGTTCTGGCCTCCAGAAAGAGCATCTAGAGTTATCTCTATTGAGTAAAAGTCAATATTCCACCGAAGACTTGCTCTTCCCTGTTGTGGTGTACCGAAATACTCTGCATCGAACATGACTAAGAGTTTGGAGTGAATTTTTCTGAGCACCATTTATTTGTAACAACTGGTACTAGCCTTTGACATTATGGTCAGTTTCGTGATTTGGATAGTCTTGTCAGACTTTGACTTTGTAAGCTTAAAGCGTTAGCGTTTCTCAACTGATACAATTCACGTGACATCATGAAACCATTCGATACTTCAAGTCACGGCTTCACTACTTTTAGTGTAGGACAAATGTTAAATCTTCCATTCGTAGACGTGACCACTATGTTCTTTGTATAACTCTCATTTATGTGCAATGCAGTGCAGTGTCTTAAACAGTCTTTGAAATTTTACTGATGATATCAATATTGCCTGCGTAAATCATTATCCGGTTAAACTTCTAACTGATTGTCATTCTTGTTCTAAAATCAAAGTTGTTTATCATATTCTCCAACAACACATTGAAGAGGTGGCGTATAAGAAAGATGTCTACACTGGCTATTATAGGTCTATCATCAGAACGTGTAATGAGTTTAAAAACTCCAGAGATGGTGGTATCATATTTTGGTCATCATTCTTTGGGGGATTTTGTTGCATTGATTTCGGCGATCATATTCGAATGATCAGGCATCTATAGGACACCATAATTATAACCATAAACTAAAAGAATATAACTGCTTTAGTACACACATAAAATAGAAATTATTTAAAACACAACACACAAAATCATTTTTATTCATAGGTTTTGGAGCTTAAGGCAAGTGACACTTTTTTTTAATTTTACCTGCTGTATGAGTTTTCCCGAAAACTTTCTGCTGATTTTTATTATTATTATTGTTACGTTCATAAGAAAAAAATCGTAAAACGTTATGTTTATTACCCATTTTCTGGAGAAAATTTAACTCAAAGTCAAAAATTAGCATGGGCACGAAAATGCAACAGGTATTGAATGAAATTGAATATCTGAAGACTGAAATAAGATATCAACTTTATTTAAATGCAGTTACAAAGGCTAGTATTTCTTCTAAAAAAAAATTCCTAAACGAAGTTTTTACCATTAGTATTAACAGAGCAATTTCCGTTAACAAGGGTCAGGGTACACCAAAGTAAGCTTTTTCTTCTTGCCCGATAAATGATGTTAATATTAGAGATAGAAACTTATTGTAGAACGATTTTTTTCCTAGAAATACCAAAAAATCATTACACAAATTATAGTTGACGAATTAAGGGACACCCTGTATATAACACACATTTCAATTTCAAAATGCTAAGGGTAACGCAAACAAAATGGTGAATTGTTGACAAACTTTTGGGAAAGTTGATAAGGTTAGTGTAATTTCTGTTGAGTTGAAGTTGATGAACCTCTTATTTTTTGATTTAATTACCATTGCTGATCAATTTAACAAATACTTTGTTAATATATCGGAACTAATAAAGCCCAGTATAACAACATACAACAATTGTAATTGCAATTTTTCAGCAGACATACAAAAGGAATCGGACCCAGTCACATCTCTAGAACTTCATAAGATTATAATGTCCTCAGATAATAAAACTTCCTTCACTAAAGATAGAATTTAAATTTTTCTCTTAAAAAAAATTGCTTGGTATGTGGTTGATGTATTCCGCTATATCTTCAATCTTACTTTAATTAGAGTGCTTTTCCTCATTCCGGTTTTAGGGGCTCACTTAATGATTGGTTTCGCAACTACCTAAAATATAGGAAACTAGTTGTTAAGATCGATGGAAAATTCAGCAGCCCACTTAGCTTAAAAATGGTGTGCCTAGAAGTTCTGTTCTGGGTCCCCTGTTATTTATTGATTTATAGTAATTCTTTCATGTATTTGAATTTTAAGAGTAAAACTACTGCATATGATATTACATCGTTTTGGTCTGCCAATGTTCCTCAACTTACGAGTGTGATTCTGTAATTCATGAGTTTCATATATTGGTGATCAGTGGTAAGACTAAACTAATGTCTTTTAATACATCTGGTAATGTTTTATCAGACTGTAATAATATTGGAAGGATCATACCCAGGCTTTTAAATACAATTAAATAAAAGTCACTCGGAAACTGTACTTGCTAAGACTTTTTTGCTGCTCGAGGGCGGTATTAACTATGACCTCGCACATTGGGAATTTCAAGAGGGAATTACTATCTTATCAGGAATATTGCGATCATGTTTTTCCATATATTGAAGCATGTAGTTCTTCATTCTGACAAGCCGCACAAACAAACAAATGTCATAAATAATTTTGTCGGGTATTTAATTTTTGTGGTTTTTTTTCAAAATCTATTGAAGCTTTGGCATTATTTATAAGTGCACTTCATTTGTGGTAAGTCCTTCTATCACCATACTTTGCAAGTTTATGTTTTTGACATAGACGAACGAGATTTTGCTGAGTTATATATTTTTGAACGCTGACCCACTTGTAACACCACTTCTGATAAAAGGTACTTGAAATCGATATCCAATCAATGGAAATTTTTTTTTTGTGCTGTCCACAATCGTTGATAAGAATTCAATATGATTTTGACATTTGATTGCATGTAGAACGTGGAAAATAAAATTTCAAATAATTCTATAGAACCTACTTGTGATCCAGGTCATCGGGGGAGAAAGACACAGATGCCTGGAAATTTTGACAGGAGTATCGAGGTTTGCATTTTATTTGCAAGAGACTTGTTATAAAATTATTAAAGCAAAAAAATATGAAATAAAATTTATTAATAGGGTCTTGCAAGCTCTTGATGGTATTACTTGTCAATATATGAGTGGAAATGTTGACAATAAAGTACTTAAGTAATAAAGTAGAGAAAGTAAATTTAAATTTAAGTTAATAATGAAATAATCTATCTTTCGTTCTTGAGTGTCCTGTTCTGATTTCAGGAATATTTCTCGTTTAATTTAAAAAATGAGTTAATTGGTCTTCTAGCTCATAAGACTGTGTATGAGCTTATGCTCTCCCTCTCAATTTTTCCCAATAAACGGTGCGAATGAAACATCCACGATGTTGTTACTTTAATATGTGAAGTTCACCGATCATTTCAAGATGCACAGCTCGGGTTTTCTGCAAATGGATTTTCCTGTCCACACCATGACAGAACCTCCTCAGAAATTTTCCCTCTGGGCAGCTGTTGTTGAAGAGTATCTTTCACCTGATCTTCTCCTCCACACTCTGCTACGTCCATCTGGTGAGCGCAGACAAAACCTGGACTCATCAGTGAAGAGGACTTTACCCCAGTCGACATATGTGCAATCCTGGTGAAGATGAGCAAATTCCATTCGACATCTAGTTACACGAGCAGGTCTTCTTCCTCTTAGACCACTTACCACTAATCGCCACCTCACTGTTTGAGCATTCACAGCTGTCTCTCTAATGGTTCGAAGTCTGTGAGACAGCTCAACCGCTGTTTGGTGATGATTAGTTGAAAGAAACGATTGCAACGCTGTTTTTCTCAATATGATGTACATATCACAAGCAAAATGGAGAAAGATTGTGGAGACAGGCACACAAATAAAGCATCTAATTTTGGTGGGGCGGCTCTTATTATAAGCTAAAACTTAAAGCCAACATCATTAAAAACTAAGAATTAAGACTTAAGACTCAGACTTAAAGCTAAAATACAAAGCTAAGGGTAATGATGGAGGAAATCAAGTTCTATGTAGTGACTGCTGCGGTTAAAATCTAAAACGGGAGATTGGTTCGTTAGAGCCATAAATGGTGCGGTGTGTCGGTAGAGGCGGGCATCGTAGATTACGAGGGTTAGTGTTAAAGAAAATCGCGTTGTATAGAGACGCGCAATCGACAGAGCCTAAGAGGAGACGATGTATGTAAAAAACGTCAGCTATGTTCGTTCTTCGAGGGTTTTCAAGTTTTGGTAGGGAGGCAGTATAAGATGATTGTCCCAAGGTAGGACTCGAAGAGAAAGAAAGTTTGCCACTCTCTATGGCTGAAAGAGCGAAGGAGATGAAGTCAACCAGATTAGTGGTGGTTGATCTACCTTTCAGAAAGCCATGTTGGCTGGGAGAAATAAGAGACTTGCAGTGGAAGCTTAAGGGTTCGTATAAAATACTTTCGAAGAGTTTGGGTACATGGGAAAGTTAAGCAATGAGGCGATAATCATTTGTTTATCCGTATCGGGATTATGAAAGAGGTCTTCCAAATCTGAGGAAATTCACCTTGTGAAAGAGATAGGCGGAAAAGGTAACAAAAGGGGAAAGGATCGGCTGGAAGAACATTTTTTAAGATATATGGCGCGCGGGATTTGAGCCGGGTGAAATTTCATCATTAAGTTTTTGTAACTTATTTTCGATAACAGTTGGGTCAACAGCTTTAGAAAGAAAGGAGCCATTGAAAAAGTTATGTAGGTAATTGAAATAAGAGGGGTCTGGTACGAAGGAGTTGTCGGCGAAAGATTGTTTGAAAAAGGTAGTAAAAAAGCTGGCAACGGTATGTGGATCTGTTAATGATGAGTTTTGTAAGAGAGTGATGGAGGGTAGCCGTCAGACTTTCTTTTATAGTTGACAAGTTAAAAAAAAGACTTAGGGTCGTTTATGAGTTTGACTTGCACATTATTAAGATAGCGCTGATATAGAGAGTTATAAAGCCGGTAGAATTGCAAGTAAGTACCGAGATAGTTGGAATAATTGGAAAAACACAAAAGAATCATAGCATCTTATTACCAAAATGATAACACATCCAAAAGTATGACTGCACTTTTTGTAACTCAGTCTATATACCATGATGATTCCACTATGATCCTTAAACTGTCATGAAATATTATCAGCATCCTAATGCAAACTTTTTTCAGTAACAGTAGCGAAGTCAATATAGAGAATTTAAAAAAAAGTCTAAACTCGCTTAATGCACTGATCTATAAAAAGTTGTAGTTGTGCTTCAAAAAAAGTAAAGTTCTTATTCAAATTTTAATATAATTTATGGTAGTTCCTGACAAAGAAGAAAATAAATCAGCACTATAACTATGAATTAAGAACCTTTTTGAAAGCCCATTCTAGCTAGTTCCTTCTCATGGACAAATACATTATGTCCATCCCGATGGACACAACCTTTAATGAATAATAAGAAAAAATATTATCAGTTCTCTAATGTAATAGCATAAGACATTCCAAATGCACCTTAATGAAATTTTTTGCTGTGGCCACACTCGTTTAACATAATATATGCCCTCCGTTTTGTTGTTGAGCTTAAAGGTAATATGCTGATCCCTATACGCTGACCCTCTGTTGAAGCAATTCGACTGCACATTACTTGCCATTGACCACTGATTTTGATTCGCTGCCTTGATGCTGCACTCGGCTTAATTCTTATTTATATACAAAACAAAAAATTGCAAAATATTGCTTAAGCCATCCATAAGTTTTCAAAAATAAGGCAATAGGCAAACATTTATTAATCCTTACTGCTTCGTCCATTTGTACAAAAGATAAACTTTGTTTGCAATTATTATAATCTACATAATACGAGTACTTCGTTCACTTGAATAGGAAGTCAAATCAAATGTGGACACGAAGCAGAAGGTGGGGGTTTGGCAGCAAGAGAATACAGATTATAACTCTGGTAATTACGCCAATTTGCATAAAAGCTTTAATTAAGTTCATTTTTTTTTTTATTTTTGTTGTACCTCTTTTGTTCTATTATTTCGTTCAATGGTCGCTTTGTGTTTTTCCAAGTCTGGTCTTTGTCTTTAATTGTAATTATGTGCCTGCTACAGGCTGACCGTCAATACGTGCAATTCAGGGGAAAGAAAAAAGGTTCTTTTTAACGAGTATCCAGTACTTGGCAGTCCAGATTAATGCAAATTTGAATGCAGGCTTCATGGTCGATGGATTTCGACTGGGCGCATCCAACATGTCACACACCCACAAAACACTTTTCTTTAAGTTATGTCGAAGTTTTAATTACAAATTGGGTCCCAATTAATTCAATCATTACAGTTTATTGAGTGGAGCAAAAATAGGTGTGTCATATGGTACTTGCAATGACAAGTTCTCTTACTTTCTATCTTCTCTATACATCGTTGTCCATTGTCATCAGTGTTCTGGTGTTAATTATGGGTTCCAATGTACTGCCTGACTACGGGCTCCCGATCTTTTTCTGCGTTCATATCCCTCAGAATTATTTGCACATCATACTGAGTTCTTGATTGACTGATTCCAAGAATTCTTCTCTTCCATCGTCTAGGAAATCCTCTGCAGGTGAGTAAAGCCTTATGAAGGTTATGGTCTTAAATTTGCCCCGCACACTAGTTGCTTAGGGCCGATAACGATATGTTTCATTTTTTTTTATTGACTACAAAGCTAACTACGAGTATCTTGCCTGACAGCTGTAGTATATGGCATATTCTGATCTTTTTAAGACACCATTTCTTATCCACTGAATCTTTTGGATTCCTGTTATGAAAGTTTTATACTTGAATATGGTAGCTGTACGAGCTCAATACAGAAACTGTATATTGGATAAACGTGGGTACCTGTCAGGAAGTCTTTTCCCCACGGTCCTTTTTCGGACACGCATTTTAATGCAACATTAAACGTCCACCTATAAAAGGTGTGTAGTTACTGATAGAAGCAGAGACTATCTTACACAGGGCCGGTCCAAAATCATTTTGCCTCTTCCGATTATTTCGTTCATAAATTTCCAGGTCTTTCGTGGATCTCCTCGGTCCTTTGTAAACGTTACTTTTGCTTAATTGAATTTCTTTATTTAGTCTGTTACGGTACTGTTCGTACATTGAGTTAAGTCTATTATTTTTCCATCTTCTGTACAGCTGGTCGCGCATCCTACACTTCTCTTTCAGCCCAGTTGTTATTCAGAAGTGTTGAATTTTTTACCGTTTCTGACTGTCTACACACTCATATATCTCGTGTTTTTTTTTCGGCGAAGCTTCTATAAACTGCGACGACATTCTGGTCCAGAAGTACAGGTTCCCAGTCAGTGGATTCTGTTAACGCGTTTACGACATGATTCCGAATCCGCTCATTCTTTTTTCTATTCAGGTTAGTTTCTATTTTTGTAAACGTTCTGTAGAAGGTTGCATAGTGGTCCGATAAGTACGCCTCTTATGCTTACGCTGGTATGCTTACTAAGATCTGATCAATTAATGTCACGCTGCCGATTCGCATATCACGGCGCTTTAGCGATCATCTCAATAAAGTCATTTACTACGAGTTATTGACAAGACCACAGGTTTAGCGAATGACTTATGCACTCATTAAATCACATATCCTTCTAAGATCACAGCATCCCATCTATTTAACTTTTTTTATATAAAATTTTAGATATTTCCGGATCATATTTTTAGCTTTAGCTTAAAAAAATCAATCAACACCACAAGAAGAAGAAAGGAAATTTCCTTATGACACCAAATCGCATACTGAAATGAAATTTCGCTAATCCCATCCAATTCGTCATATTTATATTAACAGTTCCACCAAAGCTGAGTCCATTTCAAACATCGATCCTTCAACTGAATATGGGCGATCGTGCCTCGTTGACATGCTCCGTTGTTAAGGGCGACCTCCCCATAACGATAGCCTGGCGCAAAGATAATCGCCCAATTGATCCGTCGCAGCATATGTCGGTGAAACAGGTCGATCAATACAACAGTATCCTTGTCATTGAGAATTTGGGCTCCGATCATACGGGAAACTATTCGTGCGTTGTACGAAATCTGGCAGCCGAAGTGGAGAATTCTCAGGCGCTGTTGGTCAATGGTAAAGGAACAAGTTGAAAGAAAACTTTAAAAAAACTGAATGGGAAATATCCTAAATACACTCACACAGACACATACATATGCATTTATATTTATATATATATATTATAATCGTAGAGAGAGTTTTTCTGTGTTCTTTGAATATCTTCTCCTTTTTCTCATTCTAAATATTTTCTGTTGTTTCTGTCTGGATTTATGTAATTCATAGAAACTTTTACCTCTGAACTAAATAAAGTAAACATTTTTTTTTAATAGAATCCTTACCATAGAGATATGTAAAAATGTTGGTATTTTTAAGGATTTTTTCTTCTTTAGTTGATTTGTTTGGGGGAAACCCTTTGTTGTTTGAAATCTTTCCAAATTTTTTAACACGAAAGAGTTTTTTAAATATGAGAGAATGCCACTAACTTTTTTCCGACAAACTTTTTTATCATTCTTATACACTTTTATGTTTTTTTTTAGAGTTTAACAAAACTAAACTAAATTGTTTCACTGTTTCTCCTTCTAGTTTTTTTTTTGTTTTAATGTAAAGTGAAACTTTTGTCCTGTCACATGTAAACGTTTGTCTGAAAGTCTGAAATGTTTGTTTAAACAAAGAATAAAAAAAACTTTTATGTTGATTATTGCTATAATTTCTGTTGTGTATGTGTTTGATGATAATAACGATAATGTGAAGGAAACTTTTCATTTCAACTTTTCTCTTTGACATTTTTTGTCTAAATCAACCCAGATTTTTTTTTCACTGTATATGGAATGTGAATATACAAAAATATACTCGTAGTTCGCGTTTATTATTTTCATCATCCATCAAAGTGTAGTTTGTATATAGCAAAATAGCAATCGATCGATATGCAATTAACAATCGAACAATAATGAGGAAAGCTCGTCGTCGCTCATCGCATTGGATGGAATTCTCTAGAGTGCTAATCGTCAGACCGTCAAACAACTATGTTATCTAACTAATTATTGTGAAAATCATCGCCATCGTCATCTGACTAAAGAGAATTAACGAAAAAAACAACAACACTTAATTAACCACAGGATATAAAGTTGCTGACGTTCTTCGGATACATTTAGTTCTAAATGCAAATAATTTATCATTGTATTCGTGTATTGTGTGTTTGTATAATTGCAGTACCACCCATTATAGAGCCTTTCTCATTCCAAGATGGTCTGGCTGAGGGTATGCGAACGCGTACCGTTTGTGGGGTGTCGAGGGGCGATCCCCCTCTGACACTGCGCTGGCTCAAGGATGGTGAGCCGTTGCCCGCACTCTTGGGCGCCAATGTTACACTCTTAGATCAGTATTCCTCACTCCTTAGTATTCCCTCCTTATCGGCGACACACTCTGGCGAATATACGTGTGTGGCTACCAATCCAGCGTCCGAAATCAAATACACAGCCATACTGCAGGTCAAAGGTATAGTATACACATGAATATTATATGTACATACATAACATACTATCTTTATATGACAAACAATTAACTAACACCAACACTTAAAAGAAAAAATTTGAAAACAAAAAAAGAAGAAGATTGAATAAACCAAAACTCCAAAAACCAACCTACTCTTTGAATTGATCTTTTTAATAGACTCTAACAACATCCACACAGATATTATAAAATATCTTCCATACGTCCACCACACCCATACACCCACACTCTCTATACATATTTCAACACTTTTACATTTATTCTAATATACTAAATATTATATTAACTTATTACAATTAAATCCAAATCAGCTTTTTATAGATCTTTATTTGTTTATTTTTTAACTTTTACTCAAAAAAAAAAAAAAATAAAAAAATTCAAAAAAATAAAACTTATAATAAAAAATTAAATTTTTAAAACGCTTTTTCTATGATTTTCCAAAAAAAAATCTATTTTTTTCAAACTGAAAATTAGAGTATTTAGGAACACAATTAAAAATTATCTTACTGTGAAGAGAAAAAAAGAACAAAACTCAAAATATAATATAAGAGAAACAGTCAGTTTTTGTGGAACATGAAAAGAAATATATAAAAAAAAATGAAAACAAAAACATTGTGTACTCCCCCCCATCCCAGTTGCTTTGGCACGCAGTGGGTTTTGCGGCAGATCACCAGGTAACCTAATTGCACTGCTTTTTTCCAAATATATTTATTATGTGTCTTTTTTGTTTATTTATTTTTTATTTAATTTCCATCAGCTTATGATGAATATTTTTGTTATTTGTCAATTTACTACATTTTTTTTATTTGTTTAAGTTGATTCAATTAGTTATTAACTTTGCAGTCCGGGACAGTCGACCATCGATTGATCTACCGTTTGTGTTTAAAAAAACATTAACAAGAGATACAGTATTTAATAAACTGTTGCATGGTTAACTAACGTATATATTGCAAACTAATTTTTTAATAAAAAACAACCAATGAAATTTAAAATTTTTAGTGTAAATCTCTTATGAAAAAATTAAAGAATATTGGGAGAATTTGTTGTTCGATGCGTAGATTGCCGTCGTCAGCAAATAATATGTCCACTTGAAACGCAAAAAACTCATATGAAGCAAAGGAAAGAATTCAAATATACTACGAGTGTTTTATTAGAGTGCGAAATAATAATTTTGAAGAAATGTATACGCTTCCGGGGTTGTCATCGGAGATAATTTGTGTGCAAAGTTTGTATAAAATCGGGTTTTACGAAGTGAATTAAAAGTTGATCACAAAATTTGGCCAAACAAACAAACACATCCGGACACGAAGTTAATAGAAAATTTAAAAAATGCCACAGCTGAAAAAACCACACCTCACTAAGAGATTGTATACAGACAAGTGTTCCCTTGTTTCTGTATTTGCTATCAGCAAATGTCTTAAGGATCCCTAAACTCTGGGCGTCCTGGTCTATGCCATCTTTCCTGCGTAGTCTTGGCCGGCCCCGCTGTCGTGTTCCATAAATCCTACCGCAAAGGACTTTCCGAGTAGGATCCTCTTCGCGCATGCGAGCTAGGTGCCTATTGAGATTATTTCTCTTCAAGATGTCGACATCGCGGTAACGCTCATAGATCTCATCAGTATAGAGTCTCCGTAATCGTCCTTCCTTACATACGGGTCCAACAATTATACTTAAGACTTTTCTCTCGAACGCGGCTAAGAGGTCAGAATGCTTTTTGCTATGCACCAAAATCTCGAACAAAAGAGTAAGTAGTGGTATGACCATTGTCAAATACATCAGCAGGTTCGATGCTATGGTTAAATTCCTGGATTTGAAGTGTCTTGACAGACTATAGTAGTCTTTGTTGGCTTTAAACAACCGTATTTCTGGTTCCATGCTGTTATAGGCTACTACAGTTGACCCGAGATAGTTAAAGGATTGCAATACTTCAAATTCGCGCTCCACTATTTTAATTGAGGAACCATTGTTGGATCTTATGCTCGCAGACGTAGCCACCAGGTATTTTATTTTGTTCTAATTTATGTGCAGCTCCTGATTTCGTGCCACCCGCATCTGGATGAAAGCTTCCTGTACACTTCTTGGGTTTCTATCAACGATGTCAATGTCGTCTGCGTAAGCCAGTATCTGTATGGAGCTATAGAGTATTGTTCCTTTCGTCGTTAAATCAGAGTCTCGGATCGCTTTTTCCAACGCAGGCCAGAGCATCCCCTTTTCGGAGCGTACAGTCTGTAGTTTTTTTCAATGCTTGCGCTGGACAGTTTGTACAATTTCATTATTGAATCAATGCGAAGGGAACCGGAAATCGCCCGAAGAATTTTCGCTCTAAACGACAAAGAATAACCTAATCCGTCTTCCATACAATTCATGCTTCAATGCCATCGAGCAGGACTTGTATGTCTTCTTGGTGGTCACTGAGAGGGCTTTTCTACTTAATTGCCCAAAGAAACAGAAATTCTTCGTATGATTTCTGAGCTGGGTGTCGTTATCAGAGATGTTATAGCGGAACCAAGTTAGGCAAAGTCTCTAACTACTTCAAATCTATATCTGTCTATTGTGATGTTCTGTCCAATCTAACGTCGGTTTTTGGTATGTCCCTTCTTGTTGACAGGAAATACTTTGACTTGGCCTCGATAACCGGCGATAACTTCTACCACTATGTTAATAATATAATTATTATTATTATTACCACTATGTTACTGACTGTTCGCTGTGTTCTGCCAATGATATAAAGAAGTCAGCGTATGCTAGCAGTTGAACAGACTTGAAGAAAATTGGGCCTCTATCGTGGAGCTGAGAGTTTCGCACAATTCTCTTCAATGTTATGGTGTTTAAGAAATCTTAGGACAGCGCATCACCTTGTGGAAATCATTTTCTGACATCGTAGCATTCGGTCATGGGATTTCCGTACCTGACGGAAAAGCTAGAATTATTTATCGTCATATTGCAAAGTCGAACAAGTTTGGCAGCTATGCTTAAATTGGACTTGGCTCTTCCCTACAAAGGAAATGTCATATACGGCTTTGAAATCGATAAAAAGCTTTTGGGTATCGATATATAGTTATTGGGTCTTCACCTGAGCATTGTGAATATGTCGGCTGCTGCCTAAAGCCACAATGATAGGTGCCAATGAGGTAGTTGATGAATGACTTCATGCGTTCACACTGTACGGAAGATTCATTTATATTTGGCACTCTTCAAAAGTGGTCTTTATAATATCAGCACTGTTTGGTGATTCCACTACTAGATTTCCTTCATTATCTCGTCTGGGCTCTGTTCGGATAACTTTGACATGATCTTTAGACCATTTCGGCGAAACTTTCAAGCTTTATTTCTGGACAAGTATCTTTCAATCTTTCAATATCTTTCATAGTGAACTTTTCTTGTTGTTTTTCTTTTCCTTTGGAAAACCCAATGTCCCTCTCGCCTTTTGTGGTCGTAGAGCTCATGAGAAGCTCTTCCTTTTTGCAGTGCCTCCTCTAAATATGCCGCTTGTTTTGCTGCAAGCGCCTGTCTGTATTCGCCATAGGTTTTGTTGTAGTGGTCAGGTAAAACCTAGAGCGTCAGTGGCGGCGGCTTGTTGGCAGCATAGCGCGACTGTATCTCAGCAAAAGATACTGACAGCATATTAATTCTTAAGATGATGCATTTAATTCTGCTTTTGTCTTTTGCGATTACAACCGTTCGAATTTAAACTTTCCAACAGTGATTCTGAGTTGCCTTGGCGTTTGGGATATCCGCATTTGCACCTTGGGTGATTGGATTCAATTTTGACTGCTGACATTTAGAACACTGGACACATGTCTCGTGTCTCATCCAAAGCCAAATTGCAATGGGTGCATTGAAAATATGTTATGAAAAAATGCATTTCGGATGGGAATACTCAAAGCTAAGTCGTTTGTTTTAAGAAATGTTGTAAACATTAGCTCATTTCTTAATTTGAATTTTGCAATTGTTTATTGATTACGGGAAAAAAATTAACAACAACAACCAGCAAAACCTATACAACACCAGATAAACGTCATTACCAGAACTGATTCTAAAGGGTTTCAGAGCAAAACCAATACTTTTCTGTATGTCAAACAAAAGCCAATGCAAATTGGCATCCTTAAAGCTATCATGTACTTGTCCACAGTGCAATACAATAAGTACCATCGACCACAACAACTACTACCACCACCGACTATTGCGCTGGATAAAATTGCTCAACGATAACAATGATGCAGCATCATGCAATGAAAATGCAGAATTAAACCCAAACCAAATCAGAACAACAACAAAAAACAAAAACCGCCCTTGCGATTCAATAAATAATTAATTGGCAAGATTTTATTGGTACCAATGCATACGTGGGCTTTTTGGCGCATTGTTCCACGTTTCGATTATTATTTAATGACCGGCACATACGAGAATAATTTTGAATGTGTGTTGTGTATGTAGCCTACTTATTATTACATAAATTGAAATATTTTTGTATGCGGTTAAGGGTGTTTTTGGGGTATGCTATTTTAACCAAAGTATGTAGGTCGATGGTTGTACACCAAATGAATTTCGTAAATTATTAAAAACCGACTAACGACGATGATATTGTTAAACACAAATATTGCACATTCCCAAAACAAATTCGTTCACTGTGGTTTTGTACATTTCTGCAAAATTAATGCCATCGCACCAACAACACCTCCGTGCAGGTGGGTGTGGCCACACTTGGGTATTGATTTTGGTTTTAATAATTGGGCAAAATATATATGCATGTCTGTTTGATTAATGTTATAAACGAGCAAATGTGGCAAAAACAGGAATTATTTATTTCCTCCATTTATGGAATATGAAATGTTCGATTGTTTAAATGAAATACTGAATGAAAGTATTTGTTAAGCATTGATTGTTATTTTGAATACATTGATTGTAATACTAGTAGAAATTTAGAGGGATATTGCAATTGAACGGTTGAAGCAGCCATAAGAGCACAAAGCCGGAATTAAACTGAAAAACAAGATTCTAGTTGGGATCTACCAAAATGAATTAGCATGTAAAGTGCACTTCAGAAGGCATAGTAAGATAAACTTTAAAACAGGCTAAAGCTGGAAAAGGAAATGCGTCTAGGACCTTTTTAGAAACTTATTATACATACTCGTACATTGTTGTACATTTTTAAGCAAAGCCAAATTTTTTTAAACGAACCCATAAGCAGAACTTAATTTTGGAGCCTAGATCTATCAGGGTGTATCAGTTTACGTCGCAAATACTTAAAGAAGTGATGCCTTGGTTAATTTTAAGAAAAAATTGGTTGTGAGGGGTGGGCTATTTTCACCCTCTGCGGTGTAATTTGGATTTCTAAGGGGAAAGGCTTACTTTCGACCTTACATCACTACACACGCTTTAACTCTTGAACGCTTCCAGCTACAAGGTAATTGTTAGTCTTTTTTTGAGGGAAAATTAGGTCCTTAAGTTTTCAAAACTCTTAAAACTATTAAAAAGGTCATAAAAGGTACTTTTAAGCGCGATTATCTTGAAAAATGATCTGAGATATTCATTTTACTAATCCAGTATTAAAGCCTCTTCAATTTCCTACAAATCCTTGGCATAATATTTATGCACTCGGTTAACAAGGAGCAGGGCTAAAATTAAAAGTGTTTTAAAAAGAATGTTTAGAAAAAAAGTAATAAAAATTTACTCGAAAATGCAATTCTTGAATAGAAAACAAAAATAAATATATCAGGATAACTGTATTTAATATGAGCATCTAGGTGCTAGACTTTTAAAGAAATTATTCCAGAAATGACCCCTTTCGATATAAATGCAAGACCGCGCTCGTTTAATAATTTATCTTTTCAAGTTTTTTTGGGGCAGTACATTGCGTACCTCCAGAGCTGCATGTTCAATCTTCCTTCTTAGGTCATCAAGGCTGCCAAAGTACCGGATCTCTTCTATCAATCCATCGATTTGATAATATTCACTACAAAATGCAACATTACGTCCACTGTGGCAAGGAGCAACTACCAACTGAAGGGATATATTGATTCGAGTCAGTAGGTGATTCCTCAAAAGTTGCAGATACCCGTTTGAACTAAGCCGCTCCGGTAGTATTTATAAGACCAATTTAATGATCCCAGATTACTCTAGCTCATACTTTTATACTTAAATGAATTTACTCTCTTCATTGTGCAATTCCAGTACGTAAGTCGAGACGAAACGATGTATACGAAATTAGAGGAAAAAGCAAGATACCAAAATGGTTACCTTGCGGCACACGGGTGGGTGGTCCGTCGGACCATTGCGGTCCAAGACCTTACTTCTCGCGATCATTTATGTTGAGCTTGTTATATAATTGCGCACAAATGGAAGGGACCTAGAATTTAACGCCCTTTCCGAAGCGCGAGCTGAGTAGCTTTCCGTTCAACGTTATGGTGTTTCTGGGATTCAATCCTCAAACCTCCTACTCAGAAGTCCAACGCACTAACCACTAGAGTCACGACACCAACTTGAATGGTTTTTAAATTTAACCTGTTCGAGACCAATTCATGCACTTTAAAAGCTTCAGGTCGACAAATAATGCTATAATCAAAATTCGTTGTCTGGAGGAGATTTTTTTTTGACATCCTTACAGCTCCTGCAGAAGATGTTGATTGCACAGTTGAACAGCATTGCTACCCACTGGACAGTGAACCATACTAATAGCGTAACATTGAAGTCCAACTCGGTGCCTTCTTCTTTTATTGTATGAGTTCTATAATGCTCGTCATATGTCGCACTAGTTGCGATCTAGTAGTATAGAAAAAGAGAATTAGTTCCTTGACAAAACTCATTGGATAGCTGAACCAATAAATCAATTCTTTGTGAATTCCTCCTCTTTCGCATTACCCTCTACGTTGCTGTGCGGTTTCCTGGCATCCATACCATGGTTATCAACAGGATTTGGCTAATTAAACTAGTTTCGAGTTGAACGCACAAAAGTTTTTGATTGCAAATTGGCTGTCTACACATGTATGAATCTTTCCAAATTGTTCGGTACTTTGTCGTAAGGCCCTACAAGCCTCTCTTATCGTTGAAATCTCTGTCTGAAAGATGACATTAAGTCAGGAATCCTGTAAGGCTTTAACAAATTAAGTTTGTCTGCAAAGACACTTACACCCACTATATCCTTTATGTGAGTTACGTCAATCTAGATCCTATATTGACACGTCATATTGCATCGTTATTCCCCCGTCCTTACAATTTCTTTTAGTCGAAAGCTCGGCAAAAAAGTTGGAAATGAAGCTCAGTTTAGTGGTGCAGTAGTCAGTAGAATATTGCAAAGGGTTTATTAATAAGGTCATAACATAACATAACATAAGTTTCGGCACTTCAAGTGATTAAGAGGCTTCAGTTCTTGAGTTAATTTGATCTTGTAAAGGTGTAGGCCAAAATCTTTACGCAAAATTCACCACAATGTGGACTAAGATATTCCCAGTTCTGTGAACAGCGTGGAATCGACTGATTTGACTCATTTTGAACTGAAAGACTTACGGCTGCGATATTTGCGTTACTTCGACCGGTGCGTTGTCACACTGGCACAGGAATATTCAGAATTCCGGTAGCCATTTTTAAAACATTGTTTGTTCGTAAGCTTCAACATGATAAAAACTTAAACCTTGATTAATATTTTAACGTTGTCAGATTATAAAAAACGGTTTAAGGGTGCGTTTTGGTATGTCCATTCTGAAGAACCCTTTATAAAACCTCGTTGTACTATTTGCAGAGAAATCTGGTGACAAATAATCCAGATTCTACGAGTCGGTCTACACTGAACCGCCCATCATATTTGACAAATATGTCAGGAGATTGTTGGTGTAAGATGGTATGATACCTTATCGTTCGAACATGACCGTAGAGCTCCTGTTATGCCAGCTACTACCGACCTTTTTAATCTGCTAAGCATGCTAGAATTTTATTTTTTGCACATTGCTAGGCACTAGACTAGCGCTCCATATATTAGGATTGGGCATACAGCAGATGTGTAAACAAAAATAGAGCACTCTTTGGCTGGAGGCTCCGTTTCTTACCAATGGTTTTGCTTGTAAGTTGGTAGTTGTAAGATTGTGTTTAAGTTATCGGTCAGACATGATGCCACTTTATACTGATCTTCGTAGTCTGCTGAGAGCTTGGTAGCATTTTATTTCTTGCTCATCTCCAAAAGTGAGGGTTGGGCGTACAACAGTTGGAGTCGCCACTTAAAGATTTTATTTCGGCAATTACTTGTTTATGGTGTCGATGGTTCTTGTATCCCACTTTTACGGCTATTTAGAACTATGTCACAAGCTATGCAAGCTATGTTTTGCAAGCTAATTTCCAACTAAATCAAAGTATTTGGCTCTTTGAGTTCATAATTTACATTTTTGATATAAATAAAGGAAGACTAGTACCGTACAACGGTTGTTGGTGACGTAACAAATAAAAGAATCAATTCGAATGGAAACAAGGAAGAGCAGCACCACGTTTACTGGAACTCTGAGGCCGGATATCGGATTTTGCAAGCATTTTACTGGGTGCCCTAAAAATTTATGTAGTCGCTTTTTGACCGTGAGTTTCTTATGGAAAATAAGACAGGAAAGAGAGCTTTCGGGTACCAAGTGCTACTCACGCTTGTGGAATCCGTCCCTCTGGATACTCAAACTGCAATTGTAATCGACAATGTGTACTTGGACTGCAATGAATTTACTTTAACTTATTTATTAATATTTGAGTTCTTTTTATTTGTATTTATTTTTCATTTGAACAATTAAGGCACCTCGGTAGGCTTTGTGCATGAGTGTTTCATTATTATTTTTTTGGGTTAAGCTAAAATGTAGTAATTACGTTTAAAATATGACAATAAATCCGCTTAAGCTAATTACTGGAGTAGTTACGCAATTGATCCTTCGCCAGCTTTAATATACGCAGTAGTCTGTCCCATCCGAAACGCCCATCATCGTTCTACGTAAAACACCTCTTACCAGAGCTGCAAATCAACCCAACGAGTGGCGTATTTCGCTCTTGCTAACCATCCAATCTTTTCTTGTGTTCGCCTCTATCGTTAGATGTTATATAATTATTATTACTATTGTTATTAGAATTACTATTACTATTAGCAATAATACATCCCAGCTGAATGAATATTTTATAAAAATAAAAAGAATTTTGAATTGAGTGCTTCGCAATTGTATCCAATATGCCCAGCTTTTTCCGCTTATTCACTCTCGCAAGTGATTTCCGATCGAGTAATTTTTCATTTATTTATCTTTTTATTTTCCATTAATTTTGTGTAAATATTGTGCTTGCTTTATAAATAATAATTAAGTATGCCTTGAATGCATTATTATCAATAAATTGTTTGCTAATATGAACTGAGCTGACACTTTTTCACCCTTCTCTTTGCATTTTGAATTATGCTACATTGCTTGCTTGCTTGCTGACTTTTCCTCCTATACTCCTCCTGCATTTGTCATAATTAGTTAATAAGTCAATTGTGCGTTAATTCATTTTTTTTATTTCAGAATCACTTTGTTTTTTTTTTTTTCATTTCGTTTTCTGTACAAAATTAAAAGCGAAATTTTCCGATTGGCTTCAACTTTAGACGATACATAATATAGGCTGTTGTGTGCAAGGATTTCATATCCTAATTGATTATTTATTACCGATTATTTTCACCGCCACCACCCCCCTGCCCCTTGGAATATACCGCAATATTCATTTGTTTATTTTGCATCTTATATTCAGATAATAAAGATAATTAGAATCCATTGAGAGTATTTTTTGCTTAAAAGAATCGCTTAATCGCTTTATACCTACCTACCTTTATAATAAAACACATATATATGGAAAATACATTAATTGCTTTACAATAAACAATTTAAATTGTAAATTGGTACTCCTCCATATATATATATATATAGTATCAAATGCTTTTTGTATATTAATTTATTACCTAAAATACATACATCCCCTGCTTTGCGATGTTTTTGCTTCAACAATGAGACACTTTCATTAAATTTCAATTAAATTATAGTTTCTATATAGTATAGTACTATAAAATTAAATTTTATATATCAATTAATTGAAATTGTTGAAGCACCAACTTCGTTTGTCCGTTACAGTGGTGATCGAAATATATATTTAAAAACGCTTGTAAACGCTTTCAAAACAAATGTTGCATGCACGCTCATGTCCCTCCTGGTAACTGAAATAATTAGTCTTACTCAATGATAAATAATTAATAATTTAATCCATTTGATTAATAAATATTAGCATAGAAATGATTAAGGCAAAAACAACTCGAGTGTGCCTAGAAGTTAATACGTCATATACTTGTAATTTAAGTTATTTTATATTAGTTATTACATTATAATATAATTATTCATTATATATTATATTATAATATGAATATTTATTGCTTATAAAAAAGTTAGAAGAGCAGAAAATAAATACTTAATGGTTAGATATCTTATTAAGGTAATGCTGAGAAGTGAAAATAATTTAAAGCATAGCACGCAGAATCGTATCTCTTTAGAAGTTTGTTTATTTAAAATAAATAAAAATCTTATACTTGTTTTAATTAATTGTACAATTATTAATGCTTTTATCTTTAATTATTACAACTATATTTAAGTTAAGTAATGTATTTTATAATTTATTTAAGGACTAGTCATTAACGTATTATCAAAGCAAGAATATTTTCTTTCTAGCAACGCATAGATCTTACATCGATTCTTACCTAGTTTATGAAAATTCGGATTAATCGTCAGCTCAAATTATATCTTGAAAAATACGTTGGTAGGGTGGCGATCCACTAAACATTTGTGAGGGCCACAATTAGCGCTAAAGTGTACCATTTTGATATGAAATCCTTAGTGACTTGTAGTTCGGGTAAAGTATGATCGGTGATATCACCGAACAATAGAACTCCGTCAATTCGTCTACTAGATATTTCCAAGTAATTTGGCAGAGTTTAGAACCAATCTCCCTTAAAAAACATGTACGCTTATCAGTCGATTAAAAACTACTTTACTGGTTTTGTAACCACTCAATCCAAGTGGTTTTGACGGTCACAAATATGAAACATATCGCATAAACTCTGGCGTTCCTCAGGGCTCTCTTTTATTCCCGAAACTCTTTTTAATTTTCATTGATGAGTTTGTTTCTAGTTCTAGTCCAATGCATTCTTTCGCTGATGACAATTTTTAAGGTTCTCATACAAGTTTGAGGAATCTCTCTTCTCTTCGTATGTGGAACACAAAAAACAATATATGATAAACATATGAAATTCTGAATCGGAAACATAATAAAATGGGTGAACATAATAGACCTAATGGTCTCTTTTGTCGTCAAAGCTAAACACATCCTTCAAGCTGTTATCATGACATTATGCACTTTTCGGTATTTGCTTTAACGACAGGAAGTTTCATTGGAATGACAGGAAATTCACTGTAGCAAAATTTCTAAGCTTCCTAAGACGCAGCAAGAAATAATTCACTCCCTCTGATCTGGCTACAGGCATTCATTATAATGAATTATTGGTGACGACAATATTCTGAATTCAACAGATTCGCTCGATCCCCTGCTTGTCACTGTTTCATCGCTACTACCACCAGCGGTCCCTAAGATAAATAGTCGATTGCGTTTAGCCTCTCCATACATTTCGTTACTCGTGGATCCACACACGCGCTTATCAGTTTACCTTAAAGACAATGTGCGGACGTACCGCAAAGTTTAGAAATTCTTTCTTTAGCTGTACAATACGTATATGGAATGCGTGCCAAGCTTTTTTCTCCATTTTCTTCTCATTTTTACTTTAACGATCACGCTGTGCGTAGCATTTTAAGGGCGCAACCCCCTTGAAATTAAATGAAAAAAAAAATTAACCTCTTTGTTTCTGGTATACCTACATGGTATACCTTTCAAAAAGATCAAAGATGTACATCTTCCCGAAATACTCCATAATATGCTTTTTTTACTTTAAGCCTTACCTAGCCTGACAGTTCTTCCCATCCTGCTTTGACATTTTTGTCAGCCTTTGCGGGTGGGGTTTGATTCTTTGAATATTCTCTGTTCGCTTTTTGCCACATTTTCTGGGTTTTTAAGAGGCTTCAATATAATCAATTCAATATAATATGTACTGCTAGTGTCAAGGGATTGTTTTGAGGTTATATTGAATCTTCAAACTTCAGTTGTTGACAACCTACAGTTGCCAAGCAGTAGACAATGCATCCATCTCAATATTTCTGAAGTTAAACCGAAATGTTTTCAGTTATTGATTTGTCCGGGGTAAAGCCACATTCCAATGAACAAATGAGTCGATACAAGAATAGAGGAGAATATCTTTTTATATCTCGTTTTCTTCTCCAATTGAAAAACAAAACATCCATGTCTTTTTCTTCTTTTTTTCCTGTAGTTACGTAAAACCCGCCCAATAAATTGACTTACGTGTGAGGAGCAAGCAGGTAATAACCCTCCATGTTATTTTCGTCCTTCGAATCATTGGTAATCAAAATCAGTTTTGCTTAACACTTACCCATAGAATGTTTTTTTCAGGAAGGCAGCAATCAATTGAGTCAATCAACTTAAGTGTGGTCCCAATGGACAATACTTTGTCCTCATAAAGGGTAGGAAACACTTTATCAAATGTAACAGCAAAACTTTTTAACCCCATGCGTTTTAAATGGCAATGAACACTCGTCTTGGATAGCAATTTCCCTAGAGTTACTAATCGACGAGATTTAACCGAATGCTGGCAATTAATTTCAATCAGCTCATTGGTGCCAGGGTTGATTAGCAGCTACCTTCCATTTTATTAGACATATGAGAATATACATTTATATTTGAATTACATACGGAGGATATTGAAAGCTTTATTTTCCTTTTTAAAATAAATTATAAAAATGTATAAACCTTGGTCTCAAGGCTCTCAATTGACCTGCCTATGTGAATATGAGCTCCAGCTAATTTCCTCCACTTGCATACATATATTCCTTTTGTCCTATCAATAGTAAACGCGCAGCTCTTACAGGTCTTTCAAAACTTTTCAAAATATATTCCAAAGTATATTTTCCTCCAAACGAAGGACAATTTCATTTGGCTATAATAGAGAGTCCATGCTACAGCGCCATAAACATCGGCTGGCATGATTCTGGTCTTGTTTATTGTCTCCTTTGTAGTCTTTAGCTTAGCCGAGGTAAACAGAATGGAGTTTCCTGGCCTAACACATGACTGATGGCCGTTATTGGTTATTGATACATTGATAAATACCTCTAACAATATTCAATATAGAATTTTATAAGCAATGTTTAGGATAAGTAAGGAAACTATTTCCTCTGAGTCTTGTTGCAATAAATGCTGAGATGCCATTCATCGGACCAAATTTAGATATATCACACATATGACCTACAATCAGGAAAAAAATACTTTGGCGGTAAGACCCCGACCATCTACAGGAATAGTACTGGGAAGGGGGTGACATATGAAAAAATTTAAAAAGGTGATGTTAGTGCCGAAACCAAACTTTTCGTAACCGCTGTGATGAAAAATTACGATAAGACCCATAAGGGTGGTAGAGAAAATTGTTTGACATGTGAAAAAATTTAAAACGACCGAATTTACTTTAGATTACACTGTCTTTAGGGTCAGTGATATGAATAGTGACGTTAAGATACCACTAGTATATCAAGGTGTGGTACTAATACTAGTGACATATAAATAAAGGGTTTTTCAATAAGGATGTAACAATTTTGCTTATAAATAAAACACAGACTAATTTAGATATGGACGTGAAATTTATTTTACATATAGTACAAATACTTAGTTTAAGTACGGAATCAAATTTTCTTCATATAACTACCGCGAGCACGTTTTCAGCGACCTATTCTTTTTTTTTATAAATAGTGCGCGCGTTAAGGGATATGCATCCTTTTAATGCCTAGGTGCAAAATATTTGGCTTGGAAATATTTGGATAAAAGAAAAAAAAGGAAAAATTGTTGTGGGTTGAGGTAAGTTCACACCCGAGCACTCACAAACTAGAATTTTGTGCTCATAAACCCACATTGATGACTCTACATCTTGGTAACATCATACATCAACTTAAACGTACATGTGAATACAGCAGTATACAGCAACTGTATATCACATGTACAGCATTGCATCATGTGTACTTGTTATCTAGAGTGTAAGCCAATAGTTCTAACCAATGCACCACCGACCCCTGGGGCAAAATTTCCCCCAACTCCTTCACTCCCAAAAGGTTTGCAATTTCTCGCCTGGTGGGACGATTATTACGACGGAAAATTGGAGTAAGCGCTCTTAAAGTTGCTGACTCAGAATTTCGGTAGTAATTTTCGATAATTTTCAAACGTTGCTCCCTCGTAAACTTTACAAAGATTAAAACGTAAGCCTTTCAGTTTTGTCATTGAAAGATCATAAAAAAAGTTTAAGGCTGCGTTCGTACTAAAACACAAAATTGTTTTGTATGTATTGAAAAACCCTTTGCAATCTAAAACTACCAATATTAGTGTAGAATCTATACCTTTCAGTTCAGTTTATAGTTACATTTCCCTATTATCTCTAGAGGTCGAAGTGGAAAAGAGCTTCTATATGAAATAAATCTTAAAATACCGATATTAGTGTTAAATACATCGTTTTTGCAGACGCTAAGATGAAAAGTTATGGTTAGACAGCCCTATTACCTCTAAGGGTTGTGGTCGAAAGTAGATGACAGTCCAAAATGACTATATTAGTTTCGAATCGATATTTTTTGGACTAGGTAATGCAGGTAACACAGCTTTTGTATATACAAAACCTATATGGCTGGCTATTTACTTAAGTTTATAAAAAAAAATAATGAAAAGGCAACAAAACTTCAGTAAATACGAACATTAGGTTTGTTTACCACATCACCACTGTAGTTTTTAGTGATTCCCGAAGAAGTAAGGTAATGAGAATAATAAGAAATTAGTGTATTTTAGTGTTATGTATAAAGTAAAGAAAAAATCGTTGCACACACAAGTCGCAAGGAAGCAAAGGCAAACAAAAAACAACTGCAACAGTTAAACCATTAAATATTGTGATAATTTAATTACGACGAACTATGATAAGCGAAACTGTTCTTCCTACACAGATACTTTGCATAAGAATCATTTGAGCATTGATTACATTTAATTGGAAATTTTACAATTAATTTTTGATATATTTTTTGTTGCATAATTACTTTTGAATATACTCCTCCTACTTCTATTACTTCTACTCTACTATTATTACTATAATCATATTACTTAACCTGCCTCCTATAAATCTCTATATTAGATGTGTTGGAATTTAATTTACCCCTGAATGAACGAAATAAACATTAAAAATAATTAAACAAAAAAAATATATATATTCACTATATGCCATATACAACCTTCAAATTATCCTGCCATGCGTCCAACTAATTATGCAAAACATTTTCTCCTTGGCTCCACGCTTCGGTGCAGTTCCGCCTCGCTGGATTGTCGAGCCGGCAGATGTGAATGTCGAACGAAATCGTCACATTATGTTGCATTGCCAGGCGCAGGGAGTGCCCACGCCTAGCATCGTGTGGAAGAAGGCGACAGGTAATCAACAAACACACACGCATAAATAGGAATGAGACAACTCATTCACAAACTAACCCACCTCTCCGGCCTTTTTGGTTGCAGGCAGCAAATCCGGTGAATATGAGGAGGTGCGCGAGCGACCTTTCACAAAACTGCTTGGCAACGGTTCGCTCCTGTTGCAGCACGTCAAAGAAGATAGGGAGGGATTCTATCTGTGTCAGGCGAACAATGGAATTGGCACGGGCATCGGAAAGGTCATCCAGCTAAAAGTTAATTGTGGGTGTCCTTTGTGTGATTACGCGTGACAGCGGGAATTTTGTAATCCTTTGCATTTTGTCTTTTTTCATTGCAGCTTCTCCGTACTTTGCGTCGACATCGAGATCGGTGACAGTGAAAAAAGGCGATACCGCTCTCCTGCAGTGCTCCGTCAGCGGAGATAAACCAATCAACATTGTGTGGATGCGGTCTGGAAAGAACACGCTGAATCCCTCGACAAATTACAAGTGAGATAAGCTATAAAGCTTCTTTTGCGTCCTTTCTTTCATTCATACTTCCTTTAGGATATCGGTGAAACAGGAAGCTACTCCTGATGGTGTTTCGGCTGAATTGCAAATTCGTACCGTGGAAGCGAGCGACAGTGGGCCATATTTCTGTCGAGCGAGCAACTTGTACGGCAACGATCAGCAGTTAGTGCAGCTGCAAGTCCAGGAGCCGCCACAGGCGCCAACAGTACTTGAGGCCGCAATGGTTTCTAGTCGCTCTGTGAGTCTCAAGTGGCAGCCGCGCACTCTTAACTCAGCTGAGATATCGAAATACATTGTGGAGTTCAAGGAAATGGATCGTAAGTAGAATTTAGTAGAATGTGGGCCAAGTAAAAATAAAACAGTAGCCGATCTATAAATATTTTGCGGTCTTCAAAAGTTGGTACCAAACTAAGAGTTCCATTTCGGTGCCCACTGGAATATTAAGGTGGGATCGGGTTAATTAAAATTTTTAATCCTCCTCCGTACTTCTAGTGAAGGGTTTCTCATTTGAGAATTGGCCCAAAGAATTGGTTTAAAGCTGGAAAGGGCTGAAAGCCATGTTTTTAAAACAAACAAAATACATCGCTCAAAAACCAAAATCAACCCCCTTCCTTCATTTTCCTTCCTATATACCCTAATGCCCACGCTGTGCCTGTTTTATAAGAGCTTACACGCCTTAAGCGTGTGCCATTACAGAGAAAATACCAACACATACCCAAACCCTCCTTCCTTTTCATTCCTTGATACCTTAGTGCGCGCTGTGCCTTGCTTCATAAGTGTTTAACTGCCTTGAGCGCGTGGCATTGCAGGAAAAAAAGCCAAACCCCAAACCCATACCCAAACTTTCCGTCCTTTTCCTTATTTTTCCTTCATTGATACCTTACTCCCCATCATGCTATGCATTGCTTTGAAAGGTTTAAGCCCCTTGAGCGTGTGCCTTTTCCTTTTCCTTTTCTACCTTGAAACCTTAGTGCCCATGCTGTGCCTTAGAGGCTTAGAGGCTGTGCCATTGAAGAGAAAAAACCCTAAGCCAAAGCCAAAACCGAAAAGATAAACTATCACAGCCTTAAAATTGGTTCCCACCAAGGAACTTTTTGGCATCTTCTTCTACTTCCTCGACATGATCATGCAGGGATTTTCCTTTTAAACACGCCCCCATCTTTTTCTCTCCTTGCAGCACTGTTCATCGAGCAATGGCAACACATGGACATCACTGATCCTCCACAATTCACGGCAATGATCGAGAACCTCAAACCGGCAACGAGATATTCTTTTCGCATTATTGCCGAGGGAACAGCTGGACGGAGTGCTCCAAGTCAGGAGCTAGTCATCAAAACGGAACCCCAGAGACCAGCAGGTCCACCGTTGAATCTCTCGTTGAGGCCACTCTCGTCGACGGAATTGCTCGTCAGTTGGGTTGCTCCGCTCGCCGAGATGCGTCACGGTGACATTCAGGGTTACAATGTGGGCTACAAATTGGCCAGCTCCGGCAATAATGCGTACAATTTTACATCGGTGTCTGGCGATGGCGAGGGCGGCACCGGAGAGCTTCTGTTGGGCGGACTACAAAAGTACGCCCGTTACAACATCGTAGTGCAGGCATTCAATCAGGTGGGACCAGGACCGTTGTCCGAGCCGGTCTCCGCTCAAACAATGGAAGATGGTAAGCATATGGGCATGTACGGTGGTAATAAGAGCACAGTGTCACTGTTCCTTTTTTCACAGTTCCTAGCCGTCCACCGGACGACATCAGGTGCGCGGCATTGACATCCCAATCACTGCAGGTTTCATGGCAGCCACCGCCAATTTTTCAAACCAACGGTTTGCTGCAGGGCTATAAGCTGATATTCGAACCGATTCTCGACGATTTTGCACCATCGAAGAACGAGGTGGAGTCGCGCAAAACAACCGCCCTTACTACCGTTCTCACCGGGCTTCGCAAATACGCCAACTACAGCATTCAAGTGCTGGCACACACACGCATGGGCGATGGCAGCCTATCCAACCCGCTCTACTGTCACACCGAAGAGGACGCACCCGAAGCACCGGCAGACATCAAAGTCGTCGTGAGTTCGCCACAATCGCTGTACGTTTCGTGGCTGCCACCGAACGAACCCAACGGCGTCATCACCAAGTACAATCTGTATACGCGCGTCGTCAATGGCCGCGAAGAACTGAACAACGAAAAACGCAGTCTTCCATCGCAGCAGGCAAACTACGAGGCGAAGAATCTTCATCCGCACATCGAATACCAATTCTGGGTGACGGCATCAACGCGCGTCGGCGAAGGCAAAAGCTCACGGGTCTCCTCGCAAATCACTACAAACAGAGTTCCTGCACGAATCGTCTCCTTTGGTGGTCCAATAGTCCGTCCATGGCGATCCACTGTCACGCTACCGTGCACGGCTGTGGGCAAACCCAAACGTGAATGGTACAAATCGGACGTGACCTTAAGGCAGGGAGGCCTGCACAATACACAGCTGCTCGATTCTGGTGATCTGATCATTTCGAGTCTGCAAGTGGCCGACAGTGGAAACTACAGTTGTCAAGTGGACAACGGCATCGGCACCGATCGTCTCACTCATGTGCTGATCGTTCAGGTGCCGCCATCAGCGCCTGTACTCTATGTGACCAGTGCCACCTCCAGCAGCATATTGATGCATTGGAAATGCGGTTTCAATGGGAACGCTCCCATATCCGGCTACACTCTGCACTATCGTCGATCGACAGCGAACTTGGAAGAGATGCAACTGTCACGACATGCATCCAGTCACGAACTGAAGGGTCTCGTCTGTGGCAGTACATATCAAATTCATCTGACAGCGCACAATAAGGTCGGCTCGTCGCCGTCCAGCATCACACTTCATGTTCGAACTCAGGGACAATCGCCGGGAATGCCATCGACGGCCAATCTACTATCGCCGAACTCGACGTCGGTTGTTATAAGACTGCACACTTGGCCGGACAATGGATGTCCTATGTTATATTTTGTACTGCAGTATCGACCAATGTCCGACAGTGTTGAGAAAGACTGGATTTTAGGTGAGTTTATTTAATTGGATCCCCTCAGAGATCCGCCTTAACAAATCAAACCAAATCTTGCCTAGTTTCAGATTTCAGGGATGTTTTTGTTGTAAAGGGTGATCCAACTTCAGTTTTTGCATTTTCTTTGAATTCTTTTATTAATTAATTTTTTTAGATATGAAAAATAATATCATTAAAATGGCCGCATCAGGACCTATCCTTTTAAGGTAATCTCCAATTACTTTTTCGCAAGTTTCGGGTTTGGATGGCGGATGTTGGTTATTAATTGCTCCAACTTTTTTCGTTGGAATGACCACATATTTACCGTGGCCAAAAATGCTGCGAAATGTTTAGGTTTTCTAACCCGGTGCAAGAAATATTTCATTCCCTCTGATCTGGCTACTATATTATTATTATTATTATTGTTTGGTTGGCTGAAGAGCCTGGTACACTGCGACCTAGAGATCTATTGTACATCCCAGATGATTACCACTTTATGTGGTGGCTTAGTTCCTTAATGAGTGCCATTATGTCTGACAGTTCGATTGAAATGACATGTAAGCCTTGAGGTACTTGAGTCTTTTCCTTATAAGAGCATGACACATGAACAATATGTGTTCTGGCGATTCTTTTGCCTTGTTGCAGAGCCGGCAGCTGTCCGTCGGGGATTTTCCCATTTTCAATAGGTGGCTGTTGAATGGGCCGTGTACCGTTATGTACCAGATTAGAGATCTGAGTGCATGACGGTTCAGTTTAATTGCCTTGTCTATATGTACAATGTTGTACTTGAGAAGCCTTGGCTACTATATCTATAAGGCTTTTATTCGCCCTAAATATGAGTACAATTGTGAAGCCATCATGACTTATGGTCTGGCGCGCCTAAGGCTACTTTGCATCAGGTAGATTGAATACAAAACCGTGCGATACGACTTATTAGAGACGTAAACATTGCGAAATCAATAGATTCGCTTGAACATCGTAGGATCCTTTCCTGCTTGTCACTGTTTTATCGCTTCTTCTACCAGCGGTGCTCAAGAGAAATAGCCAGTTACATGTCACCTCTCCTTGAATTCAACCACAATACTCGTGGTGCTCTAAATGCTCATCAGTTTACCCTTAAGGCTTAAGCCAATCTTCGGACGTACAGTTAAGTTTAGGTATTCGTGATTTAGCGGTACAAGACGTATGTGGAATGCTTTGCCAAGCTCTGTCTTTCCACATCAGAGGCATTCAAGACACAAGCTCATAGACATCTTCTATGTTCTGCTCCTTTTTCTTAACGCCCACGCTATGCCAACCAAATAGCCGAGCATTACAAGGGTATGATCCCATTTTCACGTGCGCAAATTATAAAAAAACAACAACAAAATTTTTCATATAAATTCTCTAATAGGAGATAGGTATGTGTTAAAATTTAAAGAAAATCGGGCTAATTTTTAAAAAATTTGCATGGACACCACACGGGTCTAAGGGCCTTTATCACGCCAACAAATTAACAAAAATTTATGTCCATCAGTGATACACATGTGTTAAAAATTTGAAGAAAATCGAGCCAAATTTTAAAAAATTTATACCCCTTGGCCCTCAGGGCCCGTTCACTCCAAAAACTTTAAAAAAAATTTGATCCATCGGAGATACAGAGGTGTATAAAATTTGAAGAAAATCGGGTTAATTTCTTTGAAAAATTTTTATGGGGCCCCTCGACCCCGGCCACCAAAATTTTTAAAAAAAGTGTTGTCCATCGGAGATACACACATATATAAAATTTTGGGCCCAATGACCCTGGGGCCCGGGGTCTCCAAAAATTTTACAAAAAGTGTTTTTCATCGGAGATACATATGTATATAAAATTTTAAAAAATCGGGTTAATTTTTTTTTAAATTTTATGGGGCCCCACGAACCCGGGGCCCGGGGTCTCCAACATTTTTACAAAAAGTGTTTCCTATTGGAGATACACGCGTATATAAAATTGAAAGAAAATCGGGTAATTTTTTAAAAAAAAATTTATGGGGTCCCACGAACCCGGGGCCCGGGGTCTCCAAATTTTTGACAAAAAGTGTTGTCCATCGGAGATACATATGTATATAAAATTTGAAGAAAATCGAGTAAAATTTTGTAAAATATTCGTATGGGAGCCCCCCGACCCCATTAATAGAAAGTGTTGTCTCCGGAAAGACACATGTCGGCAAAATTTCAATAAAATCGGGCTTTGGGAAGTGGGTTAAAAATTGATCGCAAGATTCCACGACAGACGACCGACGACCGACCGACCCACGGGCAAGTGAAGTTAATATAGAGAATTTAAAAAGAAAAACAGAACCATGCTGACGCGAAGTTTATATAGAGAATTTAAAAATATATGCTTATTGGCAGCTGTTGGATTTACAGTGCTGCCAATATAGGAAACTCAAATTGGGTCACGCTTTACCTTTTTCCCATTGAATCCGAAGAAGGGACCTTACCAACAATGGTTTCTTTTCAGTCTCCAATGCACTCAAACCACAAAGGCGCTTCACCATAGCAGGACTTGCACCGTCCACACTGTACCAGCTGAAGATGGAAGCGCACAATGTTGCCGGCGTATCAAGCGCTGAATTCACATTCGTTACATTGACCAAAGAAGGTGACCCACCGCCACCAGAGATCGTCCAACGTGGCCAACGATCGAACATTTTTTATGGAAATGTCAACCTGCTGATTCCTAGCATCGCATCGATATCCGGAATGATATGCACAATTGCTCTGATAGTGATGTGCTACAAGCACAGTAAGTTGTTTTGCGCCCTTCGCGCAAGGTATCCCATACGTATAAAAAAATACCACTCCTTCCAGAACAAGGCAATCGAATACAAAAGGAGTCCTTAGAAAATCGACAAAACAACGATGCCGCACAGCGTGAACGTTATTATGCGACGATCCATAAAGTGTCCTTGCAAAACAATGAGAAAATTCCCGGTAAGAGTTGTAAATCACCCGGGTGGTGGGTCGTTCGTTTCTAATTGTTTGTTTGTTTGTTTGTTTGTTTTTTGTTCTTCCTCTTTTTCTCGTTTTTTTTTTTGTGTATTGGCAGAAACGTCAGAGGACATCTCACCGTATGCAACGTTCCAATTGTCTGAGGCTAGCACACTGGCTCAACCGCATCATGCAGGGCCGGCCAACACACTGCTGCACTCGTTCATGTATCACGAACGTGCTCTGGCCGAAGGCTGCTCCTCACCACCACCACCAGCAGCGGTATTGAAATCATCCACCCGACAACCACCACCACTACCACCACCATCACACAAATCAAATCACTATAACTCAGCGCCATATTACAATATCGTGCGTTACTCGACCGAGTATTATTCTGTTTTTTCTCAATTAACAAACCTAATTGGCTTCCGCTGAGTTCTTGAGGCTTGCGTTTTGGTTTTGTGTAACGCTATACCGTCGAGTTCTGTTCCGTTTTTATGTAGATCGCACGAGTAAAAGATGCGTGTGTTGTGTGCACCTAATTTGTTTTTTTTTTGTTTTTTTGTTTTCGTTTTCTATTTTTTCTCATAAACATTACTTCATCCCGTATACTTCCCACTGAGCACAAAAGAGTGCGTGTAATTGTTGCCCGCCAATTGTTTTATTTTCTCTCATTATCTATCAGTATATCCTTCAGTATCCTTCAGTAATCATTGAGTACGAGTAGTGCGCTGCGTGCTTAGTCTGCGTGACTTTTTTCTCTAAATTTCGAATTGCATTTTCTAATTTTATTTTTATTTTGTTTTTTCCTTCCCTTACCTATTATACAGACATCGAAAAATCGCCGAAGACATTCACGCAAAACCGAACCGGAGAGTGAAGAATCTGAATCGGACCAGGATCAATTGACATCCAGTCGAACTGAATCGTCGAATCAGCATGAGGCGAAAATCAAGCACAGTGAGTATTCTTGCATGCGTTTTGCACGGAGTTTTGTTTTTGATTTTGAGATTAAGTTGGGTTTTAGTTATGCGTTTGTTCACTCCAAAAAGGACACGTCAACACTACACACACCTGTACACAAACAAACACAGTTGGTTTAATTTATAGTGTAAATGTATGACATGATTCATAGTAATAATCATTTTGGGGTCTCTGGTTTCCCTCTTAGAAAATCCTTAAGTTTTGGTGTCTTGTTCACCTATCGTGTTCCACCATAAATCCTTTCTCAAAAGGCTTTTCGAGCAGATTCATCGACGCCTATGCGAATGATATGTCCTGATAGCACTTAGCGTCTTCCATCTCTTTCCAAGTAGATTCCTCAACGCTTAGTTTAGTTGAAATTTCGCTATTCAGCATAATGAGGAGGTCAATCTAGGACCTATCATTATCAAGGGCACCACTTTAAACTATTCCAGTGCGGTTAAATATCTCGGCGTCATCCTTGATAAATGGCTTAACTGGAACCGGAACATATCAATTCAACCATCTAACGCGCCACTAGGGTCATATGGGCCAGTAGACGCCTTTACGGAAGAACTGGGGGTATATGTTAGAAAATGGTACACTGGATGTTTACAATGATGGCAAGGCACATTATCATGAACGCGGCCATCGTTTGGTGGCCGAAAGTTCTTGAACTAACAAAGTCAACTAAGCTTCCGAAACTCCGAAGAATTGCCTCGGTATAACGAGTGCCATGCATACCTGCCCTACGGTAGCATTAGAAGCTGTCGTTTTTCTTCTTCCCTTATAAAAGTTTTAAAAAGAAGATGACCGCTATTAAGCTGCAGCTAGAATACAACTACCAACCAGGTGACCACGTGAACACCTGAAAATTCATAACTAAATTCCCGAAAGGGCATGTTTTGCACTATTCCCGATATCATTGTCAGGAAGTACCGTGCAAACTGGTCTAATGGTGTTTCGGCATTAAACGCTAGAGGTCTGATCTGGTTCAAAAAATATATCGAATCTGTGAAATCTGTGCTTGTCTAAGCCTAAGTAAAGTTATAAAGGATGCTAGATATATATCTCTTCAGATAGCCAGGCAGCACTTAAAGTGTTATCGTCCAACCTAAAGGACTCTAAATCAGTTAGATGCTGCTACGATGCACTGCAATCCCTTGCTAGACGCAACAAGATGAAATTCGAAGGGATACCTGGTCATCAAGGAATTGCAGGCAATGAAACTGCAGATGAACTAACTAGGGCTGTTTTGGAATATGCGTTGAAAGAACCTGAACCTGGTATCAACTGGGCTACCGCCACAGCGCTGATTAATTATTGCAAAAACAAACTTTTTCTTTCCAGTGGGAAAATGTCCCTGGGCTGATAATCGAAACGATTAAGCAGGCCCTTTTGCTACAAGGAAATCCTTAATCTAGACAAGGATAGCATCAAACAGGCTTTCTCACCGGTTAATGTGGCTTGCGATATCAGCTTAACAAACCTTATCTAGGCTCAGATACGGAATGTAGGTTCTGCTCTGGTGGTAACGAATGAGAAAGGGTGCATACGCGTTCACTTATTTTCGTTTCGTTCGTTTTTTTGCTGACTATAAAGCTCATCCCAAGCACATAATGTCTTGGATGACATCATTCTTTAAGTGGGACGAACCCTGCTTCCCTAGCTTTCGCCATTAAGCATTCTCATGAACTACTTCCCACTTAGCGGTCCTCTCTTCGAGAGTAAACCGTAAGCCACTACGTAGGTCAAGCCCAGAACGAAACTGGTCCTCAACCAAAGGTTGGCCCAGACTCAGCTAACCTCCAAGGAGATCAACCTTATCTGCGGGAAAAACCAAGCCCCGTAGTACCAACGCGACCTTGGTGAGATCTGACATCAAGGGACTCAGCTCGTTCAGAATGAGTGCCTGGGCGATTGCAAATCAGACCCTGGCAGCACATTCATCCGGAACCTCGAACCCCATCATTTCTCACTAGGATACCACCTCTAATATCCTAGGACGCTCAGGATAGAAACTATCCCAGGCACTACCGTGTCCTGCAGTTGTACGGTAAGGCTGCTACATACGAAGACAGTGCCCGTTCTAGACATTCTAAGTACTAGAAGCCTTGCCCCTTTTATCTTCCGAGTTTACCCAAGTATCAAACCTACCAGAAAGTAAGATACAGCGGTCCCCTCGGTGGTGTCTTGGATGACAGCTGTAACATGTCGTATTTTGATTTTTGTAAGACATCCCAGGTGTTTACAGCACAACTAAGGAACGGATAGCCCGATCTCAAAATTTCTAAATGATAAATTGATTTTTGCAATTAGGTGAATAATTGGCTAGATTTTGGGGTTTGCACACCAACGAGTTAAGGTACTTGCAAGCAAATAGAACCTTAAAAGTTACCTCTTTTTTTCACACGACCAAACCGGATTTTCTGCTAAAACCGGTTATGCGCAATGCAAAATTACTCTGGGAATGTGTGTTCGCTGTGACTGCAGTAAATAACAAAAGTATTTTATATGTTAACTCACTAGTGTGTGTAACGGCTACTTTCGAAGCTAGGTTATAGTCGTTTTCGTTTTGTTTTAACTCCTTTACAGGAATATCATATATATAAAAAATGTAAAAATGTTATTAGTTGTGTATTGAGCTTGTTACCGCTGACAATTTGACACTTTTGCTGGTACCTCCCATACAAATTGAACAAAAAATTTCACTTTTTCTATTTCTTCATTTCGGTTCAATAAAGTTTTAGAATTTTTAATTTTAAGGCTATAGCTTTTTTAAAATTATTATATTTTCTATGTTTAAGTATTCAACTTATAGTAAATTGCGGTAAAAACACTTTGTTGTTTAGAAAATATTCGATTTTATATCGAAAAGCCTTGTTTTTAACTTAGATTTAGTTTACACTGCGGTTCACTAGATTAGAAACACATCATCTTGGGAAATAAAATTGATATTTCTTCAGTTATACTCATATGTCAGAAAAGAAAAAAATACAAATTATGGTGAAAGTTAGAGTAGTTTGTGGCTAATATAAAATCAGATTAAAAAAAAAATCAGAACAAAATAACGGTCCATTAGAGACCTTTTAGCCAAATGAGTCAGAGTGGCGTGCATTTTCGAATCGGTTCATAAGATTGAAAGCACCTTACATATGAATGAAAAAATTCTGTTTTTTTTGACTTTTTTTATGAACATTGATTTTTTATTTTAAATTCATAGTCCAGATATAATTTTTAATAATGAGTAGAACCACCTTTTTTCGAGATAACCTTAAAAAATTCGATCTTTATTGGAGTTGTACAAAGAGAGGCCAAGTAATCGAATGAAATCTCATCGTATTGCTTTTCACCTTCGTACACTTTTCATGTGAAGCAGGCCCATACATTTTCTATAGCGTTGAGGTCTGGTGCCATGGTGGTGGCCATATTAAAAGTTCAACATTTTCACTGGCAACAGACGATTTATTTAATAATGCGAGCGGTTTGTAGAGGAGCGTTTTCGTGTTGAAATATCCATTAAAATGGTCCAAAGAGAT
Organism: Nephrocerus scutellatus; assembly: GCA_947095585.1. Classification (NCBI taxonomy): domain Eukaryota; kingdom Metazoa; phylum Arthropoda; class Insecta; order Diptera; family Pipunculidae; genus Nephrocerus; species Nephrocerus scutellatus. Next base: position 16,639,247 of record OX352765.1, on the reverse strand, counting down.
TGTGGATTTTCCGAAAAACTGATTCCAACACTGCTTTGTAGCTATTTCCTGTTAATTTTGAACTTTCTATCACTAAGTCGATCGGGACATAATTAAATATTCTTCTTCTTTCGCCAGAAAAGACTACTTTCTTCCAGTTGTTCGAACTTCTGTGATAAATACAGCGTTGCTCATTGTTGGGTCGGTCGAGCTTAATGTCCAGCATTCGTGTCTTCTTTGTGGTGGACGTCCTTGTGGCCGCGGGTTGTTTATTGTGCCCTCTAATGCCATTTTTGGCAAGGTATTTTGAGGCATCCTTTGGACGTGGTCTCTCCACATCCTTCTTCTAGTTCTCGTCCATTGCGTGATATAGTGTGCTTTGCAGATTTCTCGTATTTCGGTGTTCGTTTTTCTATCTAGGCGTGAGTATCCAGCAATAGATCTTAAGGTGTTCATCTCAACTGTTGTTGACATCTGTTTCTGTTATGTTATTATTGGCCGGATGCAAGTTTTGTATATTCTCATTTTACTGTCGGGTTTCATTTATTACGCCATATAGTATTTCTTAAGTCCATTTAGATACTGGCTTACGCAGACGATATTGACATCGTTGGTAGAAACCAAAGAGCTGTACAGGAAGCTTTCATCCAGATAGAGCAGGCGGCACGAAATCTGGGGCTGCACATAAATGAGAGTAAAACAAAGTACATGGTGGCCACGTCTGCGAGTAGAAGATCCAACATTGGTCCCTCAATTCAGATAGTGGAGCGCGAATTTGAAGTAGTGCAATCCTTTAACTATCTCGGGTTAACTATAGCAGCCGATAACAGCATGGAACCAGAAATACGCGCACGGTTGCTTAAAGCCAAAAAAGCCTACTTATAGCCTGTCAAGACTCTTCCAATCCAGGAACTTAACCATAACATCCAAGCTGCTGATATATAAGACAATGGTGATACCAGTACTTACATATGGATCCGAGACTTGGGTGCTTAGCAAAAAGCATTCTGACCTCTTAGCCGCGTTCGAGAGAAAAGTCTTACGGAGAATTGTTGGCCCCGTATGTGAGGAAGGACGATTCCGGAGACTCTATAATGATGAGATCTACGAGCGTTCGACATCGTGAAGAAAATTAAGCTCGGTAGGCTCTGGTGGGCAGGACACCTAGCTCGCATGAGCGAAGAGGATCCTGCTCGGAAAGTCCTTTGCGGTAGGATTTATGGAACACGACAGCAAGGCCGGCCATGCCTACGCTGGAAGGATGGCGTAGACCAGGACGCCCAGAGTTTAGGAATGCCAAACTGGATGACATCGGCTCGAAATCGGGACCGGTGGAGAGACTTTTTGCGGGAGGCCAGGACCGGACCCCGGTTGTTGAGCCAAATATGATGATGATGATAGTATTTCTTAGACAGCCTGAGCTTGTAGCGGCTTTGTTGGCTTGTGCTTTTGCTTCTTTTTTCAAATCTCTGCTGCTTATTATATGAGAACCTAAGGTAGATAAATTCTAGGACTTGCTCTATTGGTTTATTGTTTACTGCCAGTTTGCATCTTTTTGGTCCTTTTGGTTTTATTAACCGATATCTCTATATTGTAGAAGATTGCTGCTTTTTCAAATTTATATAGCAGTCTTTGCAAATAATCTTCCGTTTCATCAATGAGAACTGCGTCATCATCTGCATAGCATATCACTTTAAATTCGCCGGTTGACATTCGATAGCCAGGTGCAGATGGTTTGACCACTTCGATGATAGCTTCCATGATAATGTTGAAGAGGGTCGGGCTCAAAGTCATTGATCATCAAAGGCATTGAAGTCTCCTCCCATTATAAACTTAGCTGTGTGCATTTCAATGTGCTGTTTATATTCATAAGATGAGATTGAATGCTTGGGGGGACTGTAGACAGCTGTTATTGATAGAGGTTGATTTTTACAGTTGTGGTTTGAATTTAAATGCATGCCATTTTCTGACTCATTCCGTTAAAGTTTCATAAAATTACTGTCAGGTTGTTGTCTTCAAATTTTTGAATTCACCATTGCATTCAACATAAATTACTGTTTCTTTCACCATTTTATGTTCTTCTCTCACTGCCATATAACGGGAGAAATATCATTTTTACTTCTTAAAGTTGAACTGCAGTCAGTGTATACTCGATGTTTTTAACTTAGTTTTAATATTAAATAATTCTTTTTTAATATTCTACCTTTAACATTATTTTATTTATTGAACTTTTTGTATTTATTTGTTCATCGAATAACCACGAAACTTGTACCCCTCCACCACAATTTAGATATGCAACAACCACCGTTCAACTATATCCCAATACACACCACACCACACACGCACACCACAACACACACACGTCACGCCCAATGAAAACCGTTAAATCCCACAAATAATTTCAATTCAATTATTTCGAGAAAAAAAACAACTAATTTTGACAGATGATAATATTAATTCAGCTTTAAAATGGATCATTTTTGCAAATATTTACAGACCCAAAAAATGTACAACATTTTCTGAATCATAACATGTCGATAACATATTTGTAGAATTCGCCATATTATTGTCAGCAAAAACAACAACAACAACAACAACAATAACCACAACAATAATTACAAAGTGAAACAAACAATAAATTGCCTATACATACATATATATATATATTATCAGAATACATATTTCCAAACAAACAGACAGACACATAGCCAACAAAAAAACACGAAAAACATTTTGTTTTATTTATATATAGATATACATATGAAACAGTTTTTTTTGTTTTTGGATTTTTATGTTTTTGGAATTATTGTCGCATTCGCATTCCCTAGAGCAAACCAAAACCGAAACCGATACCGATACCAACCAACCAAAAATTCTTCCACAGGTATCATCTACCATGGAGCACAATCAAGCACATCCTCTGATCTCTCACCAATGTCCGAACAAAAGTCATTGCCCCGACGCGGCCGCTCAAGGTACCATCAACAATATCATTTTACAACAAACACAACACCCAGACACACGAAAACCACATCCATTAACAATGCCAGCAGCTGTGGCGGCAACAAATCGATCTTGTCGCCGCGCAGCAGCAACAATTTGAAATTATCGAACACATTTAAGTCGCAGGACTCCATACAGTGCACCATTCAGACATTAGTTAAGTCACCACCGATGATCACAACCCCCAAACAGACAGCATTATCGTCGGCTACAATACCGCCATCTGCAGTAACTTCATGTCATTCACAACAGCACATTGCTACCACTACCACGAACACCACTAACAACAACACCACCACCACCACCAACACACAGCAACAACAGCACCATCATCAGCAACACTTACATTTATCATCACAACAACAACATCATCATCAGCCACACTCGAAGCAGCAGCAGCTACAGCATCATCCACAGCAGCAACTGCAACAGCAGCCGCTGCTGATAACGCCGAAACTTGCTGCGCTTCCATTACCGCCACAGCCGGCCTCCTCGCTAGACCTCTTAGATAATAACAATCCGCTGGCGTCCGTTGTTAGCTCATCGGCCGCAGCATGCATGCCCTCCCAGTTTAGACCGATTCCGCACAAAGCCATTCCCGCCTCATCCAATGACACCATCCTGAATCCGTCGACGGCGCCACTGTCATCGAAATTCTTCTCAGCGACAACGCTGCCCAAGTAAATCGGATGGCATTGACGATGGCGTCGGTCGGCGATCGCCACATGCTAATTTGGATTTTCAATCGAACCCCAGCACGCCACACGCGTTAAACTCACACATGCATCTCATAATACATAGAACAAACGTGTGTAGGTCGCTCATAGTTGTCCTTCTTTTGTTAGCCAGTAGAATTGTCATTTAACAACACTCACCCGTCCGCCTAACTGTCAAAAGGGACATTTCATTAAAAAATAAATCGCATTTACATTCTCACAACGCCCACCAACACCACCACAAACCACTCTCGCCCTCTCTATCTCTCTCGATCTCTCTATCACACCACATGCGATCATCATCATGCTGAGATTCAGATTTAGATTCAGATACACAAATACCGCTGCTGCTCCTTATCCCGCACAGGGGGAGCGCCGCCGCCGCAATACGATCGCTTCTGCCATTGCAATTGCAAACAGCTGATTCGGTTGCCGCCGCAGCCGCGGTTTCCGGTTTTCATCAGTTATCTATCGAGGGGAGCACACCATCCGACCAGATGATGTCAGCAGAACTGTCCGAGGCTGAGTGTGACATTGATACGCTGAAGAAACTCAAATTGGGAATTCGATCGACATTGTGGTCGCGTCCAGCGTCCAGCATTAGTGTGCAGCTTCAGCAGCAACAGCAGCACCACCAACAGCAGATTAGTGGTCCACAATTACAGCACCATCATGTTCAACAACAGCAGCAGCACCATCAACAGCAGCAGCAACAACAAGCGACAGCGGCGCCTTTACCGCAAAAACATCCTTCAGACTATTCAATATCCGTATGAGAACCCGTTAAGATTTCCATTAAGGGGTTTGTAGGCGTTCCTTAAGACTTTTTTACTAAGTTAGAACAATACACAAACACTCATTTCGGATGACAAAGTTGGAAGTTGGCGGACGGTGGGAAGGTGCCGGCTAAGAATGATTTACCGTCATTAGTACGGCGATTTGATTTTTGCGGTAAATTTCGCTTACATTGGCTTACATTTCGCTTACATTGGAAATTCGTGGACCAATATATCTCGTTTTTTTAGTTTTGGGACATTTTTTGGTAGCTACCATTATTAACTTGGTATGTCGTTGTTCAAGTGTACCGCACGACTCATCTCTGCTCTTTTATCTTCAAGAAGCCATCATCATCAAAGACCCCAGAAACATCGTTTGCCTCAACGATCTTGTCTATGCCAGTGCCTGACCAAATGTCACTTAAAAGTGACGCTTTATATTAAGATTTGAGGAAGAGGCTTACCGGGAATGTCAGATCAATAAGCGATTTCTTACATTCCTTTCTATTTTCCAGACTTAAGGTATGTAAAAAGATTAAAGAATCCAACAGCGATTGATTGTTTCATGCTTCCACGTCAAGAGCGATGTGGCCTTCCTATAATAAACACAAATCCACCGAGCTGATCTCCATATCACGGAAAGATATTTCCAGTCTGGCTATAACCATGGGCCATTGGCCGGAGGCGTTGCTTGGATGTGAATGAGAGAGAAACGCTTATACATTATTTATACAAATGTACGGCCAAATGTACTCCGCAAATTGAGTAATCCTTTCTTTGCCGACCTAAAGGGACTTCCGGAGTACAGCATCACCGATCTGAAATCTTACCTCAATGATACATATTCTTGGAAAGAATACTTCTGGTCACCCTATAGTGACACCTCCACTGAATGCCACAGCTCTGGCAAGATCGTTTCTTGTTCTGGAGTTCACCATTCGTGTTAAGACACAATTAGTTCGATCGCAACTTTATTTCGGTTTTACTGTCACGATTAGACAGTTTACTATTTCTTCAGAGTCGATGCCCAAGTTAGGGCTTCTTAAATGGATAAGCCCATACAATCTGTTACGTCCGTCGCAGCGACGTATTTCTGATGTCGCCGTATATAGTCACCTAAGAAGTCATTCAATGAATAAGTTGTCGACGTACAGGCAAATAAACATATATTCCAAAAATAAACTTCAAACTGCTGTGAGAGAACTGTCAAACCATTTGCTAGAGAGAAAAGTTATAAATTGGGCAACTGTTTGGGTCACTTCCGTCACATACGTTGCCTATCTGTCTGTCAATTGCATACGTCACCCCAATGGATGCAACGGATTCTATGGGCTGTGCCATTGACTTTTTCAAGAATATTTGTTGACACACGATATTTCAGGTATTGCAAACAATTTTCAAATTGTACCAAAGTTGCACTAGAAATAATCTACACCAAATTATTAGTAATTCTACTTACTGTCAGCTGTCATTGCGATGAGTAACTCTGCTCTATAGAATAGAATAGAAAGAATTGAATACATGGGCATGTTTTCTGTTGATGTCGGAGAAATCGAAGAGTACAGAGAAATTACATTTCCCATAAATCCGATAGTTTTTTTTCTCCGATCAGATCTGTTAGATCAAAAAAATTATCTGTTGTGTTTTATTTCCCACCTAAATGGTCCATATTTGAAGTAACTAATTGTTATTTAGATTCTTCAAACAGCTGTCAAAAAATATTCTTCAATTGTTTTCAGAGTAAAAAGATCATATCCGAAAGTTTTTGGAGTGTAAAAAAACGTCTCACAGAAATCAATTTTTTCTCGGAGAATGCACAAAAAAACCATATCTGAATTCTGACAGCTAATAATATCTCCGATTACTGCGAGATCTAGAAATAACACGGCAAATGTCAGAATTTATATATCTGTCATTTGACAGTTCATTTCACAAAGCGTTGTATGCACAAATTGCATTTCCATTCTACCTCGGTAGATGGCAATTACTACAACAGTTACAGGGTCGTTCCAGACAGTTACAAAAATTTTCATATTCTGCATTTTTGTAACTGTCCGGACTTACTGTTCGATTGGTATTCTTCAATTCAGATAAATGTCAATGTTGCTCTTCTGAAGTTACTACAAGAGCAAAATCTCTGTATTTTATTACCACATTTTAGCAGTTAAGCTATTTAAAGCAATTTATTGCCTTGTGTTTTGAGCTGATCGAGAACACCACAATGATCAAAAATTACGTAAGTTAAACATTGATTTACTCCATTGTTTCCACTTGATTCCAGTGTAAGCGATTTAACCGCGCAGCCTCAAACAGTTGAGCTTCAAAATCTACCTTTCAAAACTATTATGCAACACTTTCGGACAATCAGCAAAATTTTCTTCTTTTACATTGGTATGCATTTCAGTAGTATATGTACGTAAATTGCACATTGCACACCCCCAAAAACCCACTCCTACTTATCAAAAATTCAACACACACCGTTATATACACCAAAACAAAGACATTCTTTTTTGTCCGACATTTTGTCCCCCCCTTAAACATCGCTTGATGATTTGTTTCTCATATTGAATTCCTTTGCATAAAAACAAATAAAAAAACCAGTTATTTTGGAAAATGAAATTAAATGTATATTAAATATTTATATAAAATGACGAACTGATTACAACAACAACATAAAAACAACAACAACTATAAAAAGTCAAATAAAACAAAACAAAAACAAAAATACGATATTTCAAATTTATTATACATACATAACAACTATAAATTTTATAACTATAATGAATATTTTTTATATACAATACATAAACAATAAGTTGAAAAGGAAAGAAGAGTATACACATACACATACACAGAAATATACGAACAACTAATAATGTGAGTAAATTCAAAATCGGTATTGATGTCATTGACGTTTGTAAGAGTAAGCGCCTCTTGCGGAAAATATTAAATTACAATATACAAGCAAAATTACATTTACATAAAATTTGTGATTTGTCTTGTCGGAGGACATTTAGCATGCTCTCACAATGGAAAAACTTAGTACTTTAGACTTACAGGATTGTATGGATTTCTAACAGAACGAGCAAAAAAAATTGTTTGTCACCACTAAATTCCATACAGTCCTTTAAGTCTTAAGTATTAAGTTTTTTCATTACTGAGAGAACGCGAGATAATCATAAACGTCAAATTGCTCGCATATTTGCTTTGAAGTTTATCCGCCAGAAGGATTCGCGATGCTCCAATAACATTTTTATGGTGAAAATAAATTCAAGGAGACATTTTCATAATACAATACAACTACTACAGTGAAGCACATACACTCACACACACTCAACACTCATACTTATATAGATTTTTTTATTATAATAAAATAAACAAAAACAAAAATTTGTTCATTTCAAACTAAAACACTCAGATAGTAAGTAATTTGTTAATGTTTTTATGAAGAATTTACGTTTTCCATTGAAATTGATAACATTTTTTCTAATAAAATTAAAATTGATGAAAAAAAAAAAATAACGTCAACAACAAAAGCCAAAACTACGCGCCAAACACAATGTATAAAACAATAAACTCAAACCAATCAAATCGAATCAAATCAACTCAAATCAAAGCAAACAACAACAAAAACTATAATTAGATAATATATCATGTAAAATAAATAAACACCTAAGATGACAAACAAACAAACAAACACAGCATTTAGCATCATATAATACTATATATAGACAAAATATAAATTATAAAATAAACTGCAGCTCTGAAGGAAGAAGGAGAAACCCCAAACTCAATAAACCAAACATACAATAATTATTATAATAATGTATATGTACTTGTAGAGAAAGTTCTTCAAACTTCAAACGTTTCGGAAACCATGTGCCAAAATTACAACAACAACAACAACAAAAACTACCAATAAAAATAAAAATACAAAAATCTTTGATAAATTCATTAAATAAATCAAAAGCATATTGTATTTAACAAAATGATATTTAGACGCTAGTTTTTACTACGAAATTATGTATGTACTACAAAAAATTAGATTGTAAAAATATTTCTTTATATATTACATATACATATATACTATATTATATACGTATACATATTGGAATGGGGAAAACCAATCAACTAAATTATAACAAAAAATGTTTTATACACAATTCTCTCGATTGATAAATGAGAAGAGGCGAAATTAATTAAAATCCAGTTTACTGTTTAATTGTATAGTAGGACATGATAAAAGCGAATAAAAAAAAACGTTTATTAATGTTTACTGGAAGCGCAACACCCCGCCCATTATATGGTTAGCGAATCGAACGTTTAATTTGAGTGAAGTTCTATTAGGTGAAATCACATTATAAGGCGAACATTTTTACATTCTCCTAAGCGATAGAAGTTATTTAATTTATTTATATTTTGCAAATTATTTGTCAGAAAGTAAAAAATGCCCAGGCTCTAAGTTAATTTTTTAATTTAATTACAAATATCGAAAAACGCAAAAAATTCCCCATTGTTTTATAAAATTTTTCGAGTTTGAGAGCCACAGAAACGGTTTATAATATTGATCTTTTTATGCCACACCAACACAGCCATTTTGGTTTGTGTCTCTAATATCATTCACAATCAATTAAAAAAAAGATTATAGTTATTTGTTCGCGAGGGAGCAAGTAACTTGTTGTGGTAAACAATCGCCAAACCAGCAAAAAAAGTTCGAATTATACTTAAGATTTACTCGATTCGATAACAGTAATTGTGGTGTGAATTAATAATAAGTACTTACTGTTTATAAATGTATTGTATATTTTGTATAGCATACTGTTAATAATACTCGAACTGACTACTGCCAAACTAGCATAACAAACACACACAAACATATACATAAAAAACAAACAAACCAGTAAATTTAAAAAATAATTAAATATCTTCCGACTAATCTAATACTAGTGTTGCCACAACTTATTATACAAAAAACATCTCTGTGTGGGTTAAGACTACATTCAAGCGAGAAAAACAGCTCGAAAACCTAGTAGCAAAACTTGAGTACATATCAGTATAGCAACATGCGACAGACAAAATCAAGAGGGCTTTGTTATACTGGTGATGCAGTTGATCAAGTCATTCCAACTTAACTCTCAGTGTAGTAGTCAATGTCCAGTCTTACGCACTTCTTCGCAACTACGTCCGCCTTTCATTTTGCAACCGAAATCGGCACTCAGACCCAACAACACAATTTTAGATAAAAGCAGCAAAATGTGAATGTGCATAATTTTATGTCATAAAGCCGCATATTGAGCAATTAAAAAAATATATAATAGTAAAGAATTTTTATTTACAGGAACAGATCTAAATATTTGAATATAAAATAATAGGAGCACTTTATTTGCCGAGGAATAAGGAATTGGAATTTGAAAACTAGCAAAATTGCAGGTTTTCTTATTCTAAAGAAGGAAAAAGATAGTTAAATTGTTGTTGTAATTCCTTATTCCTCGGCAAATAAAATACAGCTAATGTCACATAATTGAAAAACAGCTGTTTAAGAAATGCCAAAACGCACAGATGCAGAGAAAAACGTTTCATATATGTGTGTTTATAAATATTGCTGTAGTGTCATTGTCCAGCATTAAGCTTATAAATATTCAAGTGTGCTCGCAGTGTCATCTTTCTTTATAAATATTACGTGTGTTTAGATGCTCCATGTATTTAGATAGAGCAGATAGTTTCATGATATGTCATTCATTATTTTTGTTAAGAATTGAAATGTTTCAAAAGTAAAATGATGAATAAGCAATACACTCTGATAGGCTATCTGTGTCATCGAATTAATAATGCAGCGACTGCAATTTTCCTTACTCAACAAAAATTATTTTATATTTATTATTTTGTTTTTAGTTTTGCAATTACTAATAACTGTCAGTAGGATATTAGCAATGTATAATTGACATTTCATAACACAAATAATATTTATATTCGGTGCCAGCACCGATACCAGAGCCGATATAATTGACATTGCCCACAAGTTGTGGGCCACAACTAATTTTGACATCACTCATATTGCTCATTTTGTGCAATATTTATAAACCTACTTTGTAGCAGACATGACAGAGTTCGTCCTCTGCCTCCGTGCATTCTACGGTGTTCACGTTCATTCTAATTTTGGCATAGATTGTGATTTTTTGGTTGTCAAGTTTTTCGTTTTCCCTATAAAAAAAACAATTAACGATAGATCGGAAATCATCTTTCACAAATCTGTATATTTCGGCAGATTTACCCTACTTTTTACTAATCCAAAAAAAAAGATGTCATTATTTTATTTATATATATATATTTATATTTGGCACGTGGCACAATTTAAACAAAAGATCCTCGTTTTTTGTGTTCGATTTGCCGAGAATAACGGACAGCCCGACAAATATTTCTAAAAACGATAGAAAAAAGAACATAACATTAGGTCTGTGCCCGTATTCAAACAAACAAAACGTTGTATATTTTGTGTGAAAAGTCCAAATGGTTGTATTTTTCATGTTTTGGTGATGTCAACTGGCCGCCAAATTCATATGACTTAACGTCATGGGCCCAAAACTTGCGCAAAATTGAAAATTATCTTAAAAGGATCGGTTCCTGCAAAAGGTGTAGAAACGCCCATTTTAATGTGCGCCCATTTTAATGATAACTTTTTTATACCTAATGAAATGCCTAAAAATGTTAATTATTAAAGAAATCCTAAAATGTTCTTAAATTTGTGTTGTTTTTTTAAAGAAAGTTCGGAAACTGATGTTGGATCATTCTTCACAAGAAAAATGACATACATGAAATTCACTACGCACTACGACTAAAAAAACATAAACGTCAAATCACTTCTATATTCGCTTTAAAATGTATCTGCTCTCATCAATACAGGCAACAGTACAATATTAACCTTTGTTCTTACTTAACAAACAGAGGCAATCATTTTGTTTAACTCATTAATGCTATAGTCTATTATAATCGCCTCTTTAGATGAAACACGGCTAATATATTTTAGCGGCAGATAATTTAATATAATGTACCTATTTTCTACATTTCTACAACATGCAAGGAATCGCTAATTAGACTTGAGTTTTGTTAAACTAAATAAACTCTACGAAACTAGAGCGGTTAAGTTAGGTTTTTATGACATTTAATTTTTAAGAGACTGCAGTCATCTATCAAATTAACTCTTTTCTGGTCATGAAAAAGCCACAATTTAGCGCCGCCATGTTCTTAACTATAATATCCTCTCTATAGGAAACGTGGTAATTATCTTATAGCGTGGCCACACAGGCATTGGAATGAAAGTCAGAAAGCGAAACAGGTAGGTTTTTAGTGAGTTGGAAAGAGAATGCATGGTTTCACGAAAATACACCGAAAGTCATCTACAAAAGATGACTTTTGGCGCAAAAACATGAACGTTCTATTCAGCAAAACAACAACAAATTGACAAACATATAAATGCACACAAATGCTTCGTTACGTGTAGCCACAAAGTTCATTAGCATGACCTTCATTCCATTGCCTGTGCCGCCACGCTCTTAGTTTTAACTTAACGAAACATGTTTGACATAAGAAAACCAACGTTATTTACATTAGTACCAACGTAAAGCATACCTATTAAAATTTAAAGTTCGATTTGTTTCTGTTACGCTGCTACTGAATTGGTAAGCTGAATTGGTAAGCTTGGTGTAATTTTGAGAAAAATTTGCTAAAAAACCCTAAAGTAGAAGTACAAAACCATAGCCCACTTCACAGGACACACAACTTACACAGTTAAAAACGAAATAAACCAAAATCAAATAGAAATATGCATCAGACAAGTTCAGCGAGTTCACGTAGATAATTATTGTATAATTAATTAATTATATATCTTAACTAATTGTTTAATCTGTATATTATGAATGTATATCGCAAAGCGTAGCTAAACTATAGATAAAATCTACAAATAAAAAGAAATTATTTTGTTTTTCCAACAAAAAAAGAATTAATAAACAAACATTGTAATTATTTAACGCAAAAACAGTTATTATAATATTTAACAAAATAATTTATAGGTAAGATAAACAAACAGACAGAGAAGACCATACAGTAAAATATTATACTCAATCAATTAGAAAAGTTATTTAATTATACCAAAATCAAAAGCAAAAAGGATCAACAAACATCAATCAAGAACTAAAAACGCCAAAAATTTAATTCATTAATTTAAACTAAAATTTTAATTTAAAAAAAATGTCAAATGTGTCATAACAAAGAAAAGCGAACCAAAATTTCTTCCAAAATAAACTTAAATGTAAATGTTTAAAACCCTTTCAGCCATCATAGCGGTAAAATGAAGAAGAAAAAATTCATTTGGATTACTCAACTACTCACTAAATAATAAAATAACAGCAAAAATTTTATGTATTGATGTAAAAAAGTTTTTTATTATTATGTACTAGGTACTACTCAAAAATGACAAAATTAATTAATATAAAAAATATTGTCGATATATAAATAGAAACTAATGAATAAAGATCAAAAACTAGAAAAATATATAAAACTTAAGTAAAAAATTATTAAAATAAAAAAAAATGAATTATAATATGTACGTTGTTGGTTTTTATAATATTTTTTAACGAAACCTTTTTTTTTTTACTCCAAAGCTCAATTGTATTGATGAAAATGTAATTGCTTGCAACATTACTATACCAATAACAATTGTTAATGTATTTCATTTAACTACTACAAGGAAACAGAAATATTAATTAAAAAAATGTATGACAATTTTTTTTATACGAAGTGCAAACTCAAACAAATGAATTGTAAATCTCTTATTATCACTATTAACTATTTAATTAAACACATCGAAGAGTACGAATTTATATAATCCAACAACAACAACAAGAAAACATAAAAATAAAATAATATGAACGAGCAAAATAAAATCGTATGATATTCTTATTATAGAGATACAAAAACACTAACACACACACACATATACGAACTCATTTCAATCAAATGAGATACAAATTATTATGTATAATTATTATTAATTATTGATGAAATTAATTGAAATAAACCAAGACGACAACCTCAAAAGTATTAAAATTAAAGAGTTTGGATGTTTGGCTTTAATTTTGTCCAGTGGTGACTAACTATATCACGAATGACGTTATGTCCAGAGAAAGCCAAACAAGAGAAAACAAGACAGCAAATCTGTAGTGCATACCTTGTTTACTTTATTTATCATGCGTAGATGTAAACAATGGCTGTGTTTTTTATGCCGGAGTAATCGGAGAGATAATTTAACTATCAAATTTTATATCCGTGTTTTTTTTATTCCTCGAGAAAAATGTATTTCTCTTGGTCGTTTTATTATAAACCGATAATTCCCGGATGTATCTTTTTACTCTGAAAAAATATACAAAACATTTTCTGACAGCTGTCGTTTCGTTACTACACTACACTACTATGTAGCATAAAAAAACCAGCAAATACTTTTTTTGATCTGACAGATCTGATCACAGAGAAAATTATCGGATTTATCGGGTATCTCGGATTTCTCTGTTCTCTTAGTTTTCTCCGACATAAAAAAAAACACAGCCAATATTTTAAAATTTCTAACATCTCCGTCCCATATTAAGATCTCCCTAGATTCTAATTAATGGAAAATATTTCTCACTAAAGGGCCCAGCCCATAGAATCCGTTGCGTCAGTAGTACAGACAAACAACAACAAATGCCAAAATAAACTTCAAACTATAGTATGCGAGAGAACTGTCAAAGCATTTGCCGGAGAGAAAAGTTGAAAGTTGGTCAACTTTTTGCGTCTTTTCCGTCACATGGTTTGCATATTGGACACTTCCCATAAGAACGCGTGTATTTCATCGATTTGTCAGTTAATTATTCGTCACAGCAGACGCAACGGATTCTATGGACTGGGCTCTTAAGGACTCAGCGAAATTCTCTGTTTTTCTAAGAAAACAATGTTTGGTTTGTGTCACCTTTCCTCGCTTTGTGAGTTGACTTTTTAATTTTTTTTATGTTGTCCCACTGAATGCAATCAGCACTTTTTTATGTGGAAATGATTCTCAATCGCAGTTGGATTCTTAATCGTTCATCCCTTCAAACAATCAGTAATTTGACACATAACACTTGATAATGGATTGTAAAGCGTGGAGCAGCAGTCTCTTCTCTCTTGCGAATTTTGGAGTAGCCGGTTGAATTTGGTCGTGCTTTTTAATGAATATATTAAAGTCTTTGCAGACATTTCATTTTGATTATTTGTCCGAACTGTTTTATTATTTTCCGTATCTATTACAGATGACCTATTCACCAGCTGAAAAACTTGAAAGCTCGTTCTGAATAGCGTGAATTCTATGGGACTAATTCTATTTGCCGCTATACGCAGAGTTATTCATATTTTCGATAAACTTTGGTAACATTAAACATCAATTGCAATAAGTTGATCGCAAACGCAATATATTCAATTAGAGCTCGGCGTAAAGATTAAAACAACGTAAAACGTGACCTATAGCGGTAACGGGCACTACGTTAAATTAGGTAGTATGAGCATTTTACAGAAGTACAGTCGTGGTAGATAGAATGGGAAAACGAGGAGTTAAGAAGTCTATTAGCACGATGCGCTCGTATGAATCGATCGAAAATTTAATCACGGCTTTTAATCAGAAAATGGATCAACGAAATTTATCTGCATCAGGCCATTAAGAAAAAAGATTTTTGCAGAATTGGCCTGATTATTATTAAATTACCATCGATGTTATTAATTAATTCAAATGTTCCACGAAAACGCCTGCACAAGTGAATGTGCTGAAACTGACTTTTCGTATAATATATAACCGGACGATAGGCCTGCAATTTCACGTCCGATGTTGGTTCTGACTTAGTGTCTCTAATGGATGACGAAACGTCCATGCTCTCCGTCAGGCAACACAATGAATTGTTGTCAAGGCAGTTCTTGTTAGTCTGACACAATGCCGCACACCCAGTTCACATTACTGTCAGTGAGATGCCTCCACGCTGCATCAGGATGTACAGAGACTGCAAAAACCCAGACATACCGGCCACCTGAAATCCCGCCACTGTCCGTTCAGCCTCTAATAGTAAACGCTATGATAAAGTCTCTGCAGCAGTCTCCTCAAGCAAGGGACTTTGTAACCCCCCCCCCCCACCATAAATAACAGCGAAAAGTCCTTGCCAAGGGAAACCCTGGCACAAATTCGGTCAGGTTGGTTCCATAACTTCAGAGCTATAAAGCTCGCCTTATCCGTGGCACCAATGATCTCAGCCCCGACTCTATCTGCTTAGGTTTAAATAGGTTTATTTGTACTGTGAATGAGAGTGGAGGGTTTCTTCTTGATCTCGGTTCAGGTCTGGAGTTGCTAGAACAACAAACACAATCATTTAATACTTCTGGGCTGGAAATGCAAGAACTTTCGTTTTCTTGACTCATAGTACATAGAAAGGGAAGAAAGGTTTTTTGTTCAGTTACATAAACTACTATTACCTTTATTTTAATAAAAAAATTGATAGGAATAAAATCACTTCCCTATTAAGAAACGTTTGTATACAATTTTTAGTAAAACGACTAAAATGTTTTTAAACTAGAAATGCTTACATCTAACTTATCTTTACAACTCCATTTCCATTTCCTTCAATTGCCTGATAAATCCAACATTCGGCTGAATACATTCTCTTCTTGACTTTAGCAGCTCGTAAGCATTTTGATATGAAAATTTCATTCTTATCATCAGATAAGCAATGACAACGCTCGTTGAACGAGAAACGCCTGCATTGCAATGTACCAGAATTCTTCCAGCGTGTTCGCGAGCGCTCTCAATAAATTCAACAGCATTAGGAATCACGTTTTCTAGTAAATCTGTGTTGGGCAGATCCAAGCAGGGAATAAATTCTGTCTGAACAGACAAGGAGGAGGAGGAGTCGCTTAGCGGTGCTAGCGAAGGTGTTTCAATTCCAATGCTCAGGATGTGTGTTAATTTATAAGTGACAATCGTTTCCCAACTGACTGCATCCTGCGAGCCTAGGTAGAGAAAATCATCAAGGATACAAGCTGGCAAAAGGTCAGGTTTAGTGTCGACGACAAAGCCATAAGAACGATTGTCTATTTTAACGCGCTCGCCTCTATTACATGAAACATTTTCTATGAACTTATCACCACCTGCTGTTGTGAGAATTGTAGTTGTTGCTTTAAGTGCCGATCGTTTCTTTTTTAGTTCATCAAGGAGGCTCATGATGTGAAGCAGTAAAAATAGTTTTTGCGACTTTGTTAACTTTCAATTTTTAAATCGGCTTCATCGTAATGAACTTTGCACAAATATAGTCCAAGTGCTGGCGAGAGAAGAATCCGTCCATCCCAAGAGTTTTTAGATGGAATAGTCAACATTTCATAAATAACTTTTTCGTCCAGGCGACCACATGCTACGGCTAAAAGAGAGCCGATCATTCGACGAACCTGCGAAAACAAAGCAATAAGGTTGCAATGTTTCTTTTCCGAAAAAACCAACCAACCTGTTTATACAAAAACGATTTTGCTGTTATCTCAATGTTCCAGTAATTGTAAAATTCTTCCGCTTTTTCCGCATTGGAACCAATCGATAAGGATCGTCCTGGTTTAATGTTTATATCAGAAATTGACCTGACAGTGAACATAGGGTGGTCACGGCTATTTTTTCGCATAACGCTCATGAACGAGCGAAAATCGTGGCGTCCCAAAAACAATTGGGAAGTTGATTTTAATTTTTCTATGTCGAAGTTTGCATCTCTTAAAATGACTTGGAATTAGCGGAGAAAATACAAACCAACTCGTACTACTCACTGAAGGAAGAAACATCGATCGATTTCTTCTATTGGGATAAAATTTTCGTAGTTTTTGTTTCTTAAACTCTCTCCGTCCGATAGTTTGCCCTTAGCTACAGCAATGCGATAGAGGTAAGTACGTCGCTTAGCACTGTAGCGGCAATGAAATGTATTTGGTACAAGCTGTACACTTTTTATCCGGATGGGAAGTTTGTGTTTGTCTAGGGTGCGATTTAGAACTCCTGTGACGGTTGCCGGGAAGTACGGTTGCAAATCATAGCTTTGCAAATCAACGTGTATTGTGGAATGGAGTGCATGCACACCTGCATCTGTTCTGAAAATAACAAATTAATGAGTTATGTAATTCGAGTTATCAATTTTTAGTTACCGGCTCGAAAGCACAGTTTGAATTTCATTCACTGGACGCAAGACCCCCAGAGCCAATTCAATGCATCCCTGAATTGTAGTTGTGTCTAAGCGAGGTTCGTCAAATTTATTGACCGTCTTTTGAATGCCTCTAAAAGAAGTATCATTTAGTTTTTGTGTACAAAACTATGAAATAAATGTACCGGAATCTGGTTCCAATATATGAAATATTCAGTAAATACCGATTCATTACTATAGCACTGAAGGTTGAAGGAAGGCTGCAGGCCTGCAGGTTAGAACATTTTTAAAATTAAAACCTTACTGGTACTGTCATTTCTCTTTTCAGCAAGAAAATTTTGACATTGACAGTGGGTTTCGCCTCAAGTGTTATAAGGATTTCTATTATGATGATTATTGGTTTTTTTCAGGTTGGAGCAAAATAAAAATAATCGCCACTTTCTTATCGGAGATCGCTCTTAACGGTCAAACATCAACTCAAACATATGCTCAAATAAACTTCAACTACTGTAAGAGAGCTATCAAAAAATTTTCTGGAGAGAAAAATTTAAAGTTGGTCAACTTTTTGCGTCTCTTTCGTTACATGGTACACTTTCCATAAGAACGTGTATACTTGTTCTATCTGTCAGTTGCATACGTCGCCGCAACGGTCGTAGCAGATTCTATTCGCTAAACTCTTTATAGTATTTATTAATACGTTTAAATCAATAAGACCATATATTTTCATATTAAGAATTCATATAAATGTCAATAGCTTAACATAAAATTCATTCTAAATTTTTTTTGTTTACTTATTCTTTTCCAAATCATATTAATAATAATAATATTCGGTGCAACAGACCCTTGCGGTCCAAGACCTATCTTCTCGCAACCATTCGTGTTGAGCATGTATATTTTTGCACACAAATATAAGGGACCTACAGTTAAAGGCCGGATCCGAACGGCGAATTGGGAAACTTTCCGTGACAAATTCTTACTCTCGGAACGTTTGTCACCCATTCGCGAGAGGTGGGACACCATGAAAAATACTTTTAATGTTACTGGGATTCGAACCACGAACCCCCTGCTCAGTAGCGATGCTCATTTCTACTGAGCCACGGCGCCCACCATATTATATTATTTATTTTATCTGGAAATACTGTAATGAAAGATATGATATGGAAAACTTAGTTATGTAGCTCCGTCGCCATTTTAAGTCTGTCTTTATCCTCGCGGCTTATCGCAGTTAATGAGTTTGATACAGCTGATTTTAATACATTGACGAAAAATTTTGCTTTGCTGAACAAATTAAAGTTGAAACCAACGAGCGTCGGCAGCGGCGTATCAGGGGGTGCACTTGCATTCACTGGCTTGGAAAAAGAAAATAAAAAATTTATTTAATTGTTTAGAAGTTGTTATGTTAAATATTTATTGGTTTTTGATATACATAACTTTTGAAAATGAACGGTTATATATTTTATACATATCAGTATACAATTATAAAAAAGTCTTATTTGGAAAAAAGCCTAAGACGTTGTTGTTCAAAATTTTGTCATTTTACTTGACTTACCTATAATTAAAGGGTGAATAGAAATAAATTATATATAGTTGCACCCCCTGCAAATAATCTTGTTGGCGCCTATGTTGACTGCAGGAGGAGTGTTGTCTCGCTCAACAAAGCATTTTATAATCGTCTCTTTTCTAACTAACTAACCGATAAAAGTATTGGGTGTGTCATCCTCAACAGTTATCTATAAAACTACAAACGATAAAGTAGTTAAAGTATGTCAGTATGTCAAGGGTATTTGTCTACCATTGTACGGGAAACGTCAAAATGTTTTTGCTCTAATAAAATGTTAAAATATAAAATTTGTTGAGGATTAAATTATAAAAAAATAATTAAAATAATAAATAAATAAATTAAATAAATTTATCAAATTAGTAAGATAACCTAATTTATCTACAGTTTCAAGATTAATAATCTGAAAATTTTATATTTACTTTTCATTATTATGTCTTCAGTACTATTTCGCTGGTGCGATAAAAACCAATTTGTTTTCTTCAATTTTCCATTAATTTGTAGAGGCTGATAAACTGTTTATTCACGCTATCAGGACATAACTGAATAATGTATCAAAACGAACAGACCTAGTTCTGACACCTCCAATTATTATTGGGTTAACTTGAACCTTGACGTTAGTCAGTGGTTTTTTCATGGGGCTAAGAATTTTTTAATTTCGGGCCGGCCTAATAAGTACCAATACTATCCTTGTAACTGGACGAAAACGAAGGTCTAAGTTCTTAGCAATTACTGCGCGCTTTAATTTTGTTTGCGTATCAAGTTAGGATACGAAAAAGTTCAGAATGAATCCCTACGATGATGATTTGTCGAACGATTCCAGAGAAGTCAACGATTGGATTCGCTTCGGAATGCGTCTCGGCGTCAGTGCCGCTTTGCATCCATTGGAATACTCTAAAGTGCTCATTCAGGTTTGTGTATTGCCGTTATCCGGAAGGAGGAAGAGAAACAAATATCTAATGTGATTTTGTTTTAGTTGGGTTATGAGCCAGTTGCTCCGCGTCCGGGAACTTCATTTTTCGGAAAACCGATAATGATTCTTCCAAATATTTTCCAATATGGTAAGGCTGCAGTATTCCTAGAGGGAGTGAGTGAAATAATAGTTATTTCTGTTTCTCGGCAGCCGGTTACATAAGAAAAATGGATGGCTTTTACGGATGCTATCGTGGTCTAACGCCAAAACTGGTGGGATCCATTGTCAGCATGATTTGCAGTGAGAAAATAGCCGATCGCTTGGGACTACCAGCTATCGATGACAAAGATAAAGATGAAGCAGACTTGAGCCATGAGGAGTTGTGAGTATCAATATGCTGTGGAAAGAAATTATCAACTAACTTTCATTAATTCTTCTCGTGCCTTCACCAGATATGTACAGTTCAAAGTTAATTTGAAGCGTGATGTTGCCCTTAGCGTTTCGGGCATAATCGTTTCGCATCCGTTTCATGTTATCTCTCTGCGAATGATGGCTCAGTTCATTGGACGCGAAACTCTGTACAATTCAATATTTGGTTCAATTGCTGAAATTTACAGAACCGATGGAATTTCTGGTTTCTTTTCGGGCATAGTTCCGAAACTTTTATGCGATATAGCCTGTTTAGTGCTGACTAGCTCTACTGTCTTTCTACTGAATAAGTACGTGGTCAAGGACAAAATTGGCCGGCAGTACAATGCTGGCTTAACACAGGTGATACAACGCATTCAGTTCCTTTTAATATCAACTGATTTCAAGACGTATTGTTTGCTTTTCAGTTTGCCTTCTCCAGTATCCTGTATCCACTGCAGGTTGTATCCACTTGCATGACCGTTACCGGTTCAAGGTTAATGGCAGGAAAACCACCAATAATGCCGGAATACTCAGGGTGGTTGGGCTGTTGGAATGATTTGCAAACTCGTGGAGAACTGAAACGTGGCAGCTCACTTTTCTGGAGGTAAGTTGCCGCATATCAATCGCAATTCTATGATTTACTTTTACTTCCTTGCTTTTTAGGTCGATGAGTGGTTTCGCCAAACCTTCCCCTCGAAGGGCCGACTTTGCTCCACTGCCAATTATTGCGAAGTATCAATAAACAATCAAATCGCAAATGCATTTAATTTGTTTGTAATAATTTTGTTTTTATATTTGTTCTTAATAACAAAAATTGTTGGATATTTTCATTATGGTTCGAATTCTCTTATATTCCATTATAATTCATTCTTTGGAAATCTTTCAATTAAAATAACCATGTAACGGTTATAAACTTAATTATTAGTGCTTACTAGTATGTTTTGTTTATGTTTATTGTTTTGTTTCATTGTTATTGAATAAAAACACCTTTTTTTCCTTCGAAATATGGTTTTATATCGTAAAGTCGACGATATGCATTTGACATTCCACAGCTTCGCCCAGAACCAGTCACAGCTCAATTATCAGCACTCCACTAACATCTATGGACTCACCCCCAACAGCAAACTACCAACTAACCAAACATATGGGCACAACACACCTTTCGCTGTGATGCATCTGAATTGCAAAGGTCTACGAGGGAAAGTAATACAAATCGCCAACCATATGGAGCATCATGGGATCTGAATTGCCACCATACAATAATCAAAGCTTACCCCCTACTGCTTGCTATCCAGAAGCACCAATTAAAACATCATACGCAAGGACAGAGACAGTGGAGGCGGTAGAGGTCTTGCGTTCATCGTGCACAACTCGGTCAACTACAGACTCATGCGGACACCGGCACCCACCACACCGGAACCACATCTCGAAACACAAAATATTGCAGTCATGTCCAACGACACTCTAATCGAAACAACAAATGTCTATATTCCTCCAACTGCCTGCTAACTTCCTTCTTTTGAACATCTACTAACAGATGGTAACCGCCTGATTGTTGGGGATTTTAACGCCCACCATGATTGCTGGCACTCTAATCTAGGAAACGATCGTCGCGGTACACATATTGCTGAAAGGATTTTCCGCCGGATCGTCGTAAGAGCAGCTGCCCGTTTTATTCCAGCCGGCAGAATCCCTGTACTAAGGCCTAACTTTCCAGCTGAACTAGTCCAGCTCGCTAATGAACGTCACCATATACTAGAATTGTCCAACTAAATCGCGAGACTGATCGCCTAGTCAACCAACACAGACGAGCTAAATGGTTGGAGTACCTTCAATCTTGTGACAATGGCTCAAATAAACTTTGGTCCACCATCAAGGAGATCTCCAACACCACCAAACGTGGAGACCTAAAAGCCATCATCTTCAACAGCACACAACAAGACTGCTCCAGGAAGTGTTCCTCAATGTTCTGACGCCAATTTATATAACACCCAACACACTGTAACAAAAAGAGGCGTGCTACTCTCAGGAAATTTCACAGCCTTGGTCACGACAACAACCCACGTATTCTACCGTACAAAGCCATTGGACCGGATGGAATCGCAACGATTATGCTCAAAACATCTAGGCTCAACAGGTATCACTTACCCCACGCAAATTTTCAACCTTTCACTTCAAACATTGGACATCCCTGACCCTTGGAAAGTGGATAGAATTATTCCCCTACCCACGCCCGGTAAACATGCAGACCAAGGAACCTCGTGTCGTCCAATTTCTCTTCTGTCTCCAAAAGGGAAAATACACGAAGCACTACTACTTCAGCTTCATTCCAAACTCCAGTTAGTCGAACACGGCTTCCGCAAGCAGCGCAGCACAACCACGCAGCCATTTCGGAGATCACAAGACTCATCTCGCAAGGCCTTAACTAACAGTGTCCCTCTGTGACCGCACTGTCCTTGTTGCACTATTTAAGGCATTCGACACCGTTGACCTAGGCTTTCTACAAGACATCATAGATTCACAGCTCTTCAACACCACGAAACGATAGCTTGCTAACTACCTTAATAGCAGGAAATCTTACGTCGAATACCGAAACAACAAATACAGGAGAGTTAAGCAAGCGTACCCCGAGGAGGGGTCCTCTCACTGATCCTCTTCAACCAATACATGGCGAAACTCCCCGCACCACCTCCCGGAGTCAAATTGGTATCGTACACCGACGAGTGCGCCTTGGACAAGGACCTCGATACACTTTACCAGTCGAAATCTAATCCTGTCACCAGGAAAATCGTCCGATACCCTTTTCACCCCACCTGGACCAAAGAAGTCAACCTACAGCTCGACATCTTGATACACGGCAGGACAATCCCTACAATCAAACATCCAAAGAACTTGGAATCACATTCGACAATCGGTTGACATTTTCGACTCATTCAAAAAAAATCAATAAACGAGTCATGTCTAGAAATTCCTAAAATCCTTGGCGGGCAATACGTGGGGAAAGGACAAAAAACTCTTCGTACCACATATCAAGCGATTGTGCAAATCGGTCCTTAACTAGCAGCACCCATCTGGACCCCTCCTCTCTGCCACACAAAATGGCAGAAGCTATAATCCGGTCATAATGCTGCTCTACGCATCATCACCAGTCGCCTTCGCATATCACATGAGGACAAAGAAACCGCAATGCTAAAAGTGAAAGAGCGCAACGTGCTTCTCGCCAAACAATTCCTACTGGCCACCAACCCGATCACTCGAACCGAGACCTGCTCACCCTCAATTCACCACCCAGGTTATTCACACCGCTATCCCTATGGACACACCCTGTCAAAGCAACCGCATTTCTGGTCCTGGACTGTTCCGACAGCAACATGAACATCACGTGAACGTTTGCACTAACACGAATTTACATAGTTGCTACAACAACAACAACAACAGCAATTGTTATCCGATTTGGAAGAGGTGGGGAGGCCTATTTGGACTCTGAAACTTGTGCCTCTGAAAAATTGGCTGTAACAAATGTAAGGTAGGAAAACACCGACACTTGTAACATATAAAGACAGGACTGGCCAAAGCGGGACTTAAAGCTAATCTCCGTACAGAGACGTGTCCTGAAAACGGTTGTGCGATACTGACAGGACTTCCCGAAAAATACGTCGAACAAAATAACTTTTGCAGAAGCTATATGGACGAGTAGGAAGAGGAGACAATAGAACATCTTCTTTGCTCTTAGATAAGATAAGCGGTTAATCAATCAATAACCTCTCATATCTCAAAAACGGCAAAGTGCGAGATTCATTAAGATCTCGGAATGGATCCTCTGAAAATGAAAAAGGTATAAGATCCATGTGGTAATACGAAGAACCGCTATAGTCTAAGTGAGAGATTGCTGCCACCTATCCGAGTTAATTGCTAGACCCTTGACTGTGTAATCAACCATGATGATCCCCTTTGTGACCCAAAAAACTGATGCCATTACCTTATCCGTCGATAGTTTATCCTTAGAAGACTTCGGCGCTAGTTATCCAAATCTTCTCCATACCTCTTTTGATTGTTGTTTGGTGTCAGGGTTGATGTGATGAATACATGTGACTTTTTCTATCGTTACAAATCTGAACAAAAAGTCCTATGGAATGGTTTGAAACAGTTTCAAACACACGACACGTGTTATACGCGCGAATCCAGAAATGCCCGGCGGGACTAAGCTGCTCACAAAATTTCAGCCCTACTGGTAGTGTGAATGTTGGTAAAAAAGGACCTCAAAGAAGTCGAAAAAAAAAACGAATTTTTTATTCATTACATGCGACTCGTGTCACGCGTCACACGCGGGAACAAGAGTGTTGGTAAAAAAGGACCTCAAAGAAGTCGAAAAAAAAACGAATTTTTTATAAATTACATGCGACTCGCGTCACGCGTCACACGCGGGAACAAGAGTGTTGGTAAAAAAGTACCTCAATGAAGTCGAACAAAAAAACAGACAAACATCCACACGCGTGACACGGGACACACGCACCACTTGCGTCATATTTCAACTCTCTAGAACGTGTGAAAGTTGGTAAAAATAGACCTCGAAGAAGTCAAAACAAACAGACAATCATGGGCCAAGTCTCGTTAAATAAAAGGTTTTAAAATGAAGTAGACATTTTGCAAAATCAGGCTTCAATTTTTGATTTTTGAATTCTCTAAAAGCAGAAACACAAAAATTATGCGCATCACTCGTGTGTCGAATTATGGAATGATCTTCCTCTCAGATTTTCTCTCTTCAAAAAATTATCGAAAAAACCAGCCCCTACTACACTACGACTTCTTTCAGTCTGCACTCTCACTCTCAGTCTTATTCATACAGATCACCGGAAAAGATCTAGCGGTCGTGAAAATTAGCTTTTCTTGTCACAGGCGTGGATCGTTCGTATTTTCCACTCAGTTTTTTTCTTTAAATTGAAATAAAAAAAAACATTACAGTACCTACCTATAATTAAGTAAAAGTATGTGCGTGAAAAAGTTGTAAACTCTCTTTCAGGAGAGTTAGAAGTTTCTGTTATTGGAACATTATGTCGAAGAATTGTTCTGGCTAAGCAATGACGTCGGGAAATTCCTTCGAATTAAATTTCGTGAACAATGCAACGGACATTATTTGTCAGCAGTCTGTTTGTGTCGTAGATACGTGGACGTGGAGCATGTGGAATAGCTATGTGCGTCGGTTGTTGGCTTTTTTCAATTCCCAAAATATCTCTTTGGAGATTAAAAACTGAAAATGACGAAAATAAAACATCGCGTTGTTCGCTTTGTTTTTCTTCTTGCTCAGTAAATGTTTTCCTTTTTGTGTGCGCACGATTTCCGATTGTTTTGTTCATTGGGTATTGTGGGTTATGCACGAGTAAATACATTTCATTAATTATAATTGCAAGAGTATATGGATTCGGCAGTATTCAGTCTTTGTATTAACGGAATTGTCGATTGATTCCCGTGCGCTTTTTAAAGAAACCCCACAGACTCGTATTATATTAATAGGTGCTTATAGAGCAAAAAACTCCAGAATATGGGAACACTTTTTTAAAACTTTTATTTAACTTAACTTTTCCTGTCGGCCGGTTTTTTCCACACGACCTAGAGAGCTGAAATGTTTTGAGCAGCATTTCTGATATCTCGTGTATGATGCGTGTCGCGAGTCGCGTGCGGCGCGTGTGGATGCGTGGAAAAAAGGTTAATCCTTTAGATAGGTCTGACCGGTTTTTTTAACCACCTTCAACACGTGCCAGAGAGAGAGCTTTACCTTAGAGTGTGTTCATAACAATCCGTATGACTTGCGTCACAATTCGCATGTGGCGCATACGATGCGTGGAAAATGGCTTAATCCTTGAAAAAGTGCCCGAACTTGTCGACTATTTTGGGGTCCTTTTTAACCAACTCTCACACAACCTTCTTTCTTTCTTCTTTCTTTCCTTTACTCCGCGGGGGAGCATAGGGCTTCAACATACGCACGCCAACGAACTCGATTTATCGCCTGAGGTTTCAAGAGACGTCACTCGGTCCCCTGGGATCTTGCTTCCTTTTCTATTGTCCTTTTCCATGTCATTGTTGATATACTCGATATGTATCCGAGGCTTGTATTAGTTTCAAGAATCAATTAATTCAGTTGAGTGGTGCTTGGCCAACCGCAACCTAGGTCGACAAGTAGTGCCGCCGACCAAGGCAAGTTCACCTTCTTATTTAGCCCCGACTCAAGCTTATACAAATC
This sequence comes from Nephrocerus scutellatus, assembly GCA_947095585.1. Lineage (NCBI taxonomy): Eukaryota > Metazoa > Arthropoda > Insecta > Diptera > Pipunculidae > Nephrocerus > Nephrocerus scutellatus. Next base: position 16,612,439 of record OX352765.1, on the reverse strand, counting down.
GGATTGGGTACCGAAATCGTTCACTTGATTTGGCCGATTTTCCAGTGACGCGACGTGGACGAATAAGATAGGAGTTGTGATGCGAGAGGCTTAGGACATGACTGTCTATAATGGCGTCATCATCACCGTTTGTCCCCTACACAACCTAGAGAGCTGAAATTTTGTGAGCAGCTTAGTGTTCAGGGACATTTCTAAGACACGTATCGCGAATCACGTGTGGCGCGTGTGATGCGTAGAAAATAGGTTAATCTGTGGAATTTGGAACCACAAAAACAGATAATTTGACGGTTATTACCAAATAATACAATGTATACGTGTGGCGTGTGTCAATCTATTACATAAATGTTTGTACCCGAAAAACGAAGTTTTTTTACACTTACTTGGTTTTATGTTAAGGGCTTGCACCCTTATAATGCTATGCACAAAGCAAACGTTAAATTAAAGGAAGGAAAAGAGGAGATCTGTCGTCTTGAATGCCTGTGGATTATATAGAGGCGGAAACACGGAACAATTTCACAATTATCGACGCGCGGCTACAGAAGTAATATCTGTATTGATCAGTGATCTGTACGTCTGAAGATGGGCTGAAGAGTATATTGAGTTGTGCTACGAGTAATGCGGATGGTTTGCAGGGTGAACGAGATGCTCCTGGCAATTTCTGTTGACAACCGCCGATTGCACCAGCGACAAAACAGTGACAAGTAGGAAACATTCCTCCAATGTTCAAGCGAATCAAGTATTTTCGTGATATTTATGTGACCAATACGAAGTTATACCATGCGGCTCTGAATTCTGTCTTGTACAGGTCTTTGGTACAACGGTCTAGACGATACAGTTCGCACTCCTACAAGAATACTGTGACAACTCACAAAAACGCACATTTGCATGAGAGAGGAAGAACTAAATTTTGAATTAACTTTGTTGTTAGTAACCATTGCAACTAGATCTCTCTTATTGTGGTATTATGAACTTTGAGGACAACTCATAAGATGCTGGCAGACTATCGAATTTGACTGTCAGTCAAAACTGATGTTATATTTGACTTTTTCGGCATTCAGGTTGGCGTGCTCTCACAATGGAAAAAAGCAAAACTTAAGACTTACAAGATTGTATGGATTTCCAAAATAACGAGCAATTTTTTTTTGTCAAAACCGAAATCCCTATAATCTTGTAGTCTTAAGTTTTGCATTTTTCCATTTGTTTCACAGTCAAAGCAGCAGTCAAGTTCTAATTTTCGAACAGAAATGATAGACAGCGTTTTCTACATTCCTTACAGCGTGCGCTAATTATAAAAATATACTCTTTGCCTGAGCTCCCATTCAAATTTACAACTTACTGACGAAAGGCATATAATGTAATGCATAATGCATTTTATCGATCACAAACAAAAAACATGGCGGCTGACTGACAATTAATGCTTTACTTTGACGTATGTCCTGCTTCCTTTTGTGGGTACCAGGGCCTCTGCTACGCCTACGAGCCATCGTGTACGGTTTTTGGCAATGAGCTTCAGTTTGCTTCAAATCTTCCCCAAAGGCCGTTTCTCCTCCTCAACATGTATTCCTCAGTCGACCCATTCTTCTACCATCTAGCGATAACGGATTCCATTGCATCGCGTAGTTTTCTATGGAACTGTCGCCTTTTAGAAGGGTGTAACCAATCCACTGCCAGTTCCGTCGTTGGATGGTTGTGCCTACTGGTTTTTTACCCCTTCTCTGATAAAGATGTTCGTTAGAGATACGATTAGGTCAGAAAACCCTTAAGATGTTCCGTAGGCAAATATTACCGAATGTTTGTGTTCTTTTTTGTGATAGAAGTGGTCATCTTCAAAGTGCTTCAGCCATACAACAGAGCGGATTAGATATTTGAACGGAAAAGCCGTAGCTTGGTGTTTAAGCTGATTGCATTGCTTCTACATATCATGCACATCGTTCTAGACTTTGCTTTGCCGATCCTGTTCGTTACCACCTTCAGTCGAGACAATACTCTCAAGATATTAGAAAACCTTTACTTTCTCTACCAATTGTCCAGCAATGCTAACTTGGGTAATGAGTTAATACCGAGGTTGATGATTTTGCTTTTGGCAATGTTAATCTTTAACGCCACGACATTTGCCTCCATCTTCACACTTGCTGTCATTTGGGGCAGATCCATAAACCTGTGAGAGAGTAAGCGGTAGTCCATGTGTCTGAGTTGAGATCTAAGAGTACAACGAATTCATCTCTTTCCAGTAGACAAAGATGCGCAAAGCACATTGTTAATCACTTATAAAAAAAGTATAGGCGATAGACTGCCACCTTGTCGGATCTCGAATTCCTCTTACAACTTTCCTCTATGGAGAACATGACATTTAGAGCCTTCATAGTTTGCTTTAATAATAGCTATTAGTTTGTTTGATATACGGCAAGCCAGATAAACTGTCAGACACTTTCGAAAGCCATTTCAAAATCAATGAACAGCAGGTGAAGTGCAATTCAATGGACTGTTCAATACAGACCCAGAGAGGTGTTGATACGGTCGACACAGAAGGATCCAGAGCGGAAACCCGCTTGTTCGGCATCGATTGTATTTTCCAGATGTTCGCTCAAGAGCTACTTTAGCTATTACCTTAGCAACTGCGGAAAGAACTAAAATGCCTCTCCAGACTACCTTTTTTAGGGAGCTTGACAATCATTCCCTTCTTCCACTAGTCACGGAAGCTTTCTGTCTCCAAAGCTCTCTCTTCAAGAGGATATATGTGATCCGATGTTGTTGTTGAAGATGCACATGCGCACAAAATTTGAAGGATTAATTTCTTAAAAATTTATGTAAAACAAACCCGAAATAAGTTTGAAGAAATTAAGATGGGGGTCCTCGGCCCTAGGGTCCGATCACTTCCAAGTTTTACAAAAAGTGTTGTCAACGGAGATACACGCGTGTATACAATTTGAAAAAAATTGGACTTCAGGAAGTGGGTTAAAAACGGCAAACAGACCGACAGACAACCAAATCCATGGGCACGTGAAGTTATTATAAAGAATTTAATCAGACGGATGGACGGACAGCTGAAAAGTTTGCTTTATTCTTTTGTGACTCTCACAAAAGACTGATCAGAATAGCCTGTCTCTGCGATTTGTTAAAACCATTTTCTGCTTCACCAGCTCCTAAGAAACTGCTCCACGCGATCGTGTAAAAATATAATTTGTTTATTTACGAATACGTAGCTACATCCTAATAGACAAACATGTAAAGCAATAAATACGTCTTTCTGATCGTTGTTTCCAATACGTGTACACGTTAAAGCTAAGCCCGCGTGTTGTGTGGGAAAATAAATCCGAAAATAAACAAACAACAACAACAAGAACAACAAGTCGTACAGTAGTCACACCGTTACCCAAACATGTCCGGTCGGCGGGCACAATCCCTGCCGCCTCACATGCTGTATAAACCACCGCGTAGCCGCTGCCTGACCGCAATATGCTTCTCATGGAAAGTCCTAACTTGCATTGTGTCTCACGTGACTTTGGTCTCGCTGGTCGTCGCCTATTGCATAGGCGGAGCATTGCTGTTCCAATCTCTGGAGCAACCGCACGAAATTAGCGTGAGTTCGATTCGAGTGTGTTTGTTTATTTATAGACCTCTCCCTCTCTGTAGTGCGTCACCAGCTTAGCTCGGAGTATTTAAAATTGATCAGCTCTTTGCTTCTCGTTCCATTTTGCAGGTTAAGAATGGCATCAAGAATATGCGCCGCAATGTCACCGATTACATTTGGTCAATGACTGAGGAGACAGCTGTTCTGGAGGAGGACAAATGGACGGAAGAAGTGAAGAAACGTTTGAAAAAGTTCGAAGAGGAAATCCACACTGCAATGAAGTCGAACGGATGGGACGGCGACGAGAATGAAACGCAATCGCAGTGGACGTTTTTCGGAGCACTTTTTTATTCGATCATTGTGATAACTACAATTGGTATGTTTACTTAAGTGGCGACAAGTAATTTACTCGTAATGTAGGCTAAAATATTAAGTAACTAACTAAAACTATATACAAAGGAGTTCAGGAATCTGAATTGTATCTTAGGTTCGATTTTGAGATCTATGTTCTTTGACGTCAATGGTCTTGTCAGCGAGATTGCTGTTACTGCTGCGGGGTGTTTCTGTTGTTCTTCCCTCGGAGTTGAGCTTTCGATTGGTGCCATTTTTATTGTCGTCACTGTCGTCGAATGCGGTCGCGTAGCCATTGTTGGCTCTGCCGATTGTGTTAAATGGAGAAAAACCAGGTGCTCCCGGATAGGCAAGACCGTAACCTCCTGTGTAGTGTGGTAGGGGACCCGGATGGTAATGTCCTGCTCCAAGAGGATACTGCGATCCGAGACCAGCACTCCCGGTGCCATCATAGCCACCCGGTTGAATTTGGAAACCGCCAGTTGGCGGAAATCTTCCGAGTGCCGGAAATCCTACCTGTCCTGGAAATCCTTGTTGACCATGACTGGATAGGTGATTTTGCCCGAAACCAAATACTTGGCCACCGGCAGGAAAAACTCCAGGGACTTGATGTGAGCCTGGTAATACACCGCCAACTTGAATTGGGTACCCACCACCATTACCGCCGCTACTTTGGAATCCATTTTGGTTTTGATAGCCACCACCAAAGCCGATTGGCGGGTAACCACCACCACCACCACCAGCACCAGCACTAGTACCAGCACCAGGAAAATGTTGCGTTGGTCTGCCAATAATTCCCGTTGGTCCTCCTGGTCCAACTAGAATTCCATTCGCTGGATGTCCATGCTGGCGATTTATGAATCCACCACCGGGTGCAAATTGATTAAAGCCACCGGGCTGATAACCACCTGGAAAACCACCTAAAGGATATGGATACGGATAGTCGCGATTGATTTTCGAATCATCCGGATCAGGATAGTCGTCAATGTCATCGATTTGCGGATCGCTAACGCCATTGATCGATGGTCGCCTGGTTGTTGGCTCACGGTCCCTATCACGACCGTACAAAGCTCCACGATATTTATCCTGATAGCTTAAGTCTTTGTCCAAACGATCGCTTAAGGCACGATCATGACGATTATGACTTGACCAAGCCCATCGATCATCGGCCAAGCAGGCGCTGATAGCGACGATATATATCAGGACGATCGTGTGGCAGCGCTGGTTCATGCTGAAATAGAAAGAAGATGAGTTTATGAGCTATTGTATGAAGAAGTAAGCATCTAGCATCTAGGTGGTTGGTGATATTTTATCTGTTTGTAGGGGTGTGGTTAGTAAGATGTTATTATGTTAAGAGAGGCCTTATTTTTTTTGGAAAATTAATTTTGGAAGGAATAGAATGTAAACCAATACAATATTGAAACTTATTATAGACCATCTTGGAAAAGGTTACCAACCTTTCGGGGAGAAGGACTATACTGATTTAAAAGCTAATTGACAAACCAAATGATTTGAGTCACTCAAATCAAATACATATAGCAATCAACATTCAAGAATATATGGTGTACCATAGGGCTCGGTTTTTGGACGCTTGCTGTTCATCATATATGTAAGCGATGTACTTCTGGCACTACAAAATGGTGATGGATTTACGACCTTCCTCTGTCTTTGCTTTAAGAAGTGGGTTAAAAATTGATCACGAAATTTCACCAGCAAACCACCGATAGACAGACAGAAACACAGACACATACCGACGCGAAGTGTCTGAATAGGCTCTGAAGGTACTTTGAAAACATAATCAAAGCTACTAACATAAGAATTTTAGAAGTGATTGCGAGTATCCAACGAGCACGGGGAACACTTTGCTGCGAGTAATGTACGGTATTTTTCACACGACCATAACCGGTTTTTTTTTTGCTAAACCGGTTATGCGCAATGCAAAATTACTCTGGGAATGTGTGTTCGCTGTGACGGCAGTAAATAACAAAAGTATATTATATGTTAACTCACTAGTGTGTATAACGGCTACTTTCGATGCTGGGTTATAGTGTATAAAACAGTCACTTTCGTCTATGGGCGTGTGAAAAATAATTAATATTGCGTATGTTTCATCGCATATTTCAGATGAGGATCAGCTCAAACGATGAAAGGAGCATTTAACTACAGTCTTTAACCGTGTATTCGCTAACGATATGCACCCAAATCAAACGGAGCTGCCGAAAGTAGCTGTGTCCCGAATTCGCACCTTAACTCCCATTAAAGATGAGATCGCACTAAAGAACAAAAAGTCGGTAGGACTAGATGGTATACCCGCAGAGCTTCTGCGTGCCGCTCCAACGACATCAGCAGAGCTTCTATATCCTCTTGTAGAGAGAGCTTGGGAGTCAGAAAGTTTCCCCGACGAGTGGAAGAAGCTCCCTAAAAAAGTTACTCTTATGGAGTGCGAAAATTGGAGAGGCACTTGTGTTTTTTTCTGCAGTTGCAGAGGTAAAAGCCAAAGTAGTACTTGAGCGAATTAAGGAACATCGGGAAAATACAACCAATGCCGAACAAGGGGACTTCCGCTCTGAATACTACTGTGTCGACTACGTAAACACCCTGCGGATCAGTATTGAATATTGCGTTGAATTCCGGTCACCACTGCACCTGCTGTTCATCGATTTTGAGAAGGCGTTTTACAGTGTCATCATACAGTTTATCTGGCTCGCCTTGAGCAGGAGGGGTGTAAACTAATAGCTATTACTAATGCAACCTATGATGGCTCTAAATGTCATGTGCTGCATAGAGGAAAGCTGTTAGAGGAATTCGAGATCCTAAGTGGGGTACGACAAGGTTGCATTCTATCGCCGATACTTTTTTTTGTTGGTGATTAGCGATGTACTTTGCGCAGCTTTATGTATTGGAAACGGAGGAATTCGTTGGACTCTTACATCTCAATTCAAACATCTGGACTACGCTGACGACGTTTGTTTACTCTCACACATAGAGCTGCACCAAATGACAACAAATGTGGAAAGGGAGGCAAATGTTGCGGTTTTGAAGATAAATACTGCCAAAACCAAAATCATCAACCTAACTAAGGAACTCAAGTTAACATTGCTGGACAGCCGGTAGAGAGAGTAGAGAGTTTCCAATATCTTTGAAGTATTGTCTCGACCGAAGGTGGAACCGAACAGGACATTGTCAACCGAATCGGCAAAGGCAATCAGTTTGGAATGATGTCCATGATATGGCGAAGCAATGCGATCAGCATAAACACCAAGCTGCGACTGTTCCGTTCAAATGTTGAATCTCTCCTGTTGTATGGGTGCAGTACTTGGAAGGTAACCGCTACTTTCACAAAAAGATTACAAACTTTCGTAAATAGGTGCCTACGGAACATCTTAAGGGTTTTCTGGCCTAACCGTATCTCTAACGAACTTCTTTACCAGAGAACGGGTCAGGAACCAATAGGCAAAACCATCCAACGACGGAAGTGGCAGTGGATTGGTTATACACTACGAAAAGGCAACAGGTCCATAGCAAAATACGCAATGCAATGGAATCAGGATGATAGAAGAACTAGAAGAAGAATTCTAAAGAGCTCTCTGATCTGTTTGTTTTTTGTGTTCCACTATACCGATCACTGGGGAGACCTGCTCTGGAGTATGATTCGTTGTTTTAGGATCCTTTCTATTTAGGTTGTATCAAATGATCCAACAGCGATTCAAAAAACTTGTTTTCTACAAAAACTTGGCTTCAAAAACTTAGCGATTAGTAAAAAGGAAAACATGTAATGTAATATTTGTAAGGAACACTTTAGCTTCCTTAGTTAAATTCAGCTCAGTGTTTGTTAAATTCAATAACACTGCATGTGCCAGAGAAGCAACTAAGAAATGGACAATTCAAAGAAAGTAACGAACTTCAACTTTGCAATAAGCAAGAAGCACAGTTGTGGACATTTGTAAAATGATTAATTATAGAAATTTTGTTATTCCAGTATCACACTGAATCACATTGATATAAATGTTTGTCGCACCTTGTTCGATTGATTATTAATATCCTTTCTTTGATTTGCGTTTTTTTTTATATCACTAGTTGTTCGGTTTCGGTTTCGCGATCACTAATTCTCAATACGACTCAGCTCACGTCAAAAGAATAATCTACATCTGCGACAGCGTGCATGCCTCTTATATAACATCCAGTGCGCGCATGCTTAAGCACAGGCAGACAGCATGTTGCGCGATCGACACGCATGGCTGGTTTCACGTTGGCCGATCGGTCTGCTGGATGAGCCATCAAAACCGCAAAACCAGTGTGCTCAGTCACTCCACCTTATGACAGAATCAGCGCACATCACATCACAAATCGCGGCGGCCATTAATCACGATGCAATTTTTTTGACAATTTTTTATGATTTAATTCAACGAATAAGAATGATTGTACTTTTGAGCAACGATTTTGGAAGTGGAAACGCGTAACGTGAAATCACCACGCGAACGTGACACGACGATGTTTGCCGTCACCATCACAATCGCCACTACTCCCCACCGACCAAATTTTAGATAATCATCTTGCTGGTATAATCTTAAAGTTAGAAATTTCTTTGTGTGGATGACCTCTAGTTGGCCTCCATATTAGCCAATTTTCGTAACACGCAAGGCCGCCGGACTTCCGAAAATAGTTATTGTTATTGGTTTTTTTTTATAAATTTTCTGTTCGTCACAAATCTCATGCCATCAATTCAACTCACACAAGAAGTTAAAATTTTTCCCATTTTGGCAGCTTAGACCTTGCGGCCAAATGAACGACTCCGGAGATTGATATAAATTAAAAATGCAATTAGCATTTCCGTATTGATGAAGTGAGTACAAGAATAATGTCATTGACTTGGGACAGCTTCAGAGTCAACTTCGGCTTCCCCCAATAAGGTTGTTGTCCCTCTGTCCGAAGTGAAGGATTGAGGTGCGATTGACTTCATGATAAAGTCGAGTTCAGTCGAATTTCGTGCTTCAGCTAAAAGGCAATAATCTTTATTGTCTTGTGAATTGCAGATATAAAAAATTTTTTATGTTTTTGGGCTATCGCCGAAATAAATCACACATCATTACATTTTGATATTTTGTGGAATTAGTATTCCGTAAGGATTTTTCGTGTGATGTGAAATATCGAAATTTCTGTTTAAATTGTGTTTGATTGTAATATATATGTGATCCATAAATTATTTGAGCTGAATAACTCTGTAAATTGGTATACAATTAGTAAAAAAAACTTCTTTTATGTATACATCGAAATACGCCATAAAGTACTTTATTATTTGGTAATAATCACCAAAATATCTGTTTTTGCGGTCGGGGCTATTTCAAAGTATTTTCCTTTTTCCACGGCTCACACGCGTGACACGTGACGTGCGACACGCGTCAATCGCGGGATATCAAAATTGGCCCATGACATTGAGCAGCTCACATAATTTCAGTCCTCTTTGTCGTGCGAAAGGTGGTCAAAAAGGACCTCAAAAAAGCCACACAAAAAATTTAATCCATCACAGACGCCACACGCGACACGCAGTACGCGTCATACGGAATATAAAAAAAATTCTATTTTGGACTAAGACACTATCAAAATTTCAGCTCTCTAGCTCGTATGGAAGGTGGTTAAAAAGGATCTCAAACTTCAACCCATCACACGCGCCATACGCGACACGCTTCATACACAGTATATAATAAATGTTATTTTTGACTTAGACACTCAAAAAATTTCAGCTCTCTAGGTCGTGTGGAAGGTTGTTAAACAGGACCTCAAAGAAGTCGAAAAAAATTATTAACCCATCACAAGTGCCACACGCGACACGCGTCATACGCAGAACATAATTTTGTTGAGCTTTAATCGGTATTTAGGCGACGCAAGTGAGGTGAAGCAATGTTGCTCAGCACAGGAAACCATCGTGTTGCTGTTGACCTTAAAATCCCGGATATGAGGTGGCATGGTATTGTTCAGTTGCACGTCCATCTTCTGAACAAGGGCACTATTCAGCCACACTGGAGCGCAGTATTCTCCTGTAGAGTACACAAGTGCAAGTGCTGCAGTACGAAGTGCTGATGCACATGAACCACTGGTCCAATTCCAATAAATTTTTGCAGGATGTTATTGCGCGTTTTGAGTTTGTAAGTGAGGATCTGTCCAGTGTTACGCCTAGGTATTTTGGGTTTCGGCTGTGGTTAAATCCGGTTTTGTTAAACTGGACATTAAGTCTGAAGTTTGCAATTTGGTTTATTAGGTGAAAACAGCAGACTTCCATTATAGACATACTGGGACACATTGTCCATTGTCAGAAGTATATATTGAGTTGCTCCAGGTCTAGAGTTAAAATCGTCTCTCTGTGTTCGATATGTCCTTATCCTGCGTAGCTATTTTCAGATCATCTGCTTAATCAAATGTCCTCAATATGGGCGCAGGGTATCGCTGATGTACAGGTTGAAATACAGAGGGGCAAGGACCGTGCCCTGAGGAAGCTCATTATTTAGCTTTCCGTCCTTGCTTTTCTCATCATTAATGAAAATGTAAAGAAAGCGTTTTTAAAATACGTTTTGTATAAGGCGTGATGTCCTTAGACAGGGAAAAACGTTCAGCAGCTTTAATATGAGTGCCTCCGTGTGTGTCGTCAAGGATAACACTTGGTCCGTGTAATTTCTACCCGCACGGAAACCTGCGGAAGCCTGTTCGATGGGTATGATTTCATTATTGGCAGGATTTATCTGATTGTGGATAAGGCGTGCTAAGAAGCGCTACAAGACGATAGCTGTCCGGTTGGTCGTTAGGTTTACCTGGCTTGACAATAGCAATGATTTTCGTTTCCTTGAATGCATTTGGGATTGTACCTGTTTCTTCTATATGTCTGTAGAATTTTCTAGTCACCGTCTTGTGTTTTTACCCCTTTGCACAAGAAAATCCGGGTGCGTACCATCAAACCCCGTCGCTCTTCCTGGTTTCAGTGCTGTCCTCTTCTGTTGTAAAAGTGCTCGAAAACTGTCATGTTTATGGGGTGTTGTTCATGAGGTTCCTCAGTGCACGTTTGGTGATGATTGGATGTACCTTGTCCACGGGAGATGTCTGTCAGCCACTTTATTCGGGTCGATGCAGAAACTTGTTGTGTATGAGCTACTACTTACTCCTAGTTTGCGTAGAAGGCTCCATACTTTTATGTTAGAGTGGGTGAACTTAAGGTGGTTGACAGTTGATGTCCACTTCTTTTCTCGTCTCGACTCGACTCAAGCGATCTTAGCAATTGGTGGCCAATTTCCGGGTCTCCAGATACATAAAAGTCAACATAAAGTTGTTCGCTTTCTGCAGTCCATCCAGGAATGTACTTCTTTCAGATACCACGGTGAATATGTTTTTAGAGATTGTTTTTACAATACCTACGAATCTGTAATAGTATGGTGGGATGAACCGCAAGCATAAGTCGAGTTCATTAGGGAAGTTATTCCAATATGATTTTGAAAAGTTCCATCGCGGCCTTTGAACCGAATCAGTTTATGCTTTATGATATTTGAATACCGATATCTATTATGACCGGGCGGTGTTGACTTTTCGAAAAATCCGATAGCACTGTTCTGGAAGTTGGTAGAGGGTGTTGTTCTCCATCACAAGCACAGATCTGAATTGTAGCCTTTTCACTATCTGCGGCAGTGAAAAGTTGATTGATCTTTTGCGTCGAAGATTAAATGCAAATGGTTTGAATCCGCCCATTTATTCTCCATTGTCATCGTTGTTTTCATATCTCCATTAGTTATGATGGCTACTAAAGTCACCAATAAAAACCGTTGGTTGGTTTGGGATATCAAGTACGATAGGTGGCCATGGTGTGGCGGGATATAGTTTCTTGAGTTAGTGTTTATAAATTTTACCTCATCTATACCATTTTTTTACATAGCTTGCTGATACATATGACTGGTGGTAGATGGATCCTATCTGGAAGTAACTGGCGACAGTCCCTCTAGCCTTTGGAGCGGCATCGGTGGCTGTATGAGACTCTTGGATGACGGCTACAGAGATGTTGTTAGTCAATAAAAGTTTTGATAAGTAATCACTTTTGGCATTAATTATGCCTTCGATATTAAGTGGGTATATTCGAACAGAAGGTCCGACGCGCCTTGTCAATTGGTGATGAAAAGCACCGGTTGTGTTGGACATGATGTTTAATTGATATTGTCGTTGATGCTTATGAAATTTCCTTATGTTTAGTTTTAATTCAGTTGACCTCAATATCAGTATTAAGTTCGAACATCAAAAATATATCTCATCATCTCGTCATACAAACAAAAAAGCCATTTATGGCCAAATTGGTTAACATTGAACTTTACGCTTTTTGGTTTCTTTTTACCAAATTTGTGTGGGGTTTTTCTTAGATAAGGTGAATGTATATGAGTACTGAATATAAGGTGTGCAGCGGAAAGATGTATTTTCATATCTTTCTATAAAAGTTGTAGATGTTGTTTTGTAGCTGTAAACTATATCATACATGTAAACGAAATGTTCAAGGTAAAAGCACAGATTATTATTTGTTTTTGTTTTTTTGTGGTTTATTTTTGTGGTAAAAGTTAAGGCATTTAAAAGCGAGGAAGGTTATAACCCTATACGGAAGCAATCGGCGAAGGCAATAAACTCGACCTACAATTAAATCAAAAAGGTAATGAATGCACTTTACGGCTTGTTTGTTGTTCTTTCCAATTTTAATTTGCATAAAAATGGTTTTCCACCAGCAACTTGCAAGCACTCTTAAAAACAGACTATGGACGCATACTACGACAAGTGCGTTTATAGTTAGTCTGATGATCAAGCTGCGAATGCGAAATGTTAACTTAATTTTCCTAATATCCGCTAATAATTATTAGCCAGAGTTTGTCGTCATACATGTGGAGCGCAGATTGTTGCGTGATTCGTTTCAGGTGGTTGACTTATTATGTCTCTTCCCCTATACTAAGATTGTTGCATTGGCATTTGTGAATTGTTACAAGATACCAGCATGTTTCTATTGTCGTTTATATGGTTATTGCGTATTGGACTGGTTCTTAGGCAGCAACAAATTATGACCATTGTTTCACTTTCATTGAGTTATTGCTTTGATGAACTGCTTAGCGCCACCCACACACGTATTGTTTCAATTTCTATTCCATACGTTTATATTCGTAGCTGACTCAATGTATGTTAAGGTTATGTAACGTTATTTAAATTTTATCTGATGTTAGAATGCAAAATGGATTGCAGCCTTCCATAAAAAAGTTTCCATGCTAAATTGATACTTTCTATTCCATTTTATTGCCCAACATTTCAAAGGGTGACAATTCATTCCCGTGTTGCATTTAGTTCGGGCCACTCAAATGCCAAAGGGTCGTATGCAAAAAGATGAGCAAGATCTCAGAGTCTGAGCTAACCAGCTTGAAGAGACATAGTAAGATTAATTTGGTCTCGTTCTCAGTTTCATAGGCAAACAAATAAGATCGTTAATAGCGGGTTTTACTTGATGGATGACCAATCCATCTTAAAGCTTTTTTTTAATTCTTTATTTTAACTTTGCGTCGGAGTGGTTTTGTTGTGCTCTCGTTCTTTCTGTCGTTCGGTGGTGTAATTTTGCGATAAATTTTTAATCCACTTCCTAAAGCCCGATTTTATTGAAACTTTGCACACATGTGTATTTCCGGTGACAACACTTTCTATTAAAATTGATGGTATTGATCGGGCACCGGGGTTGCGGGGCTCCCATTCAATTTTTTTTTGAAATCATTCCATATAGGGTCATCAGATCACGCCATACTATGATGACTGCAGCACTGTTTTACGATTTGGGGTTGTTTTTATTTTTAACCACAGGGCACGTCAGTATACTTTTGGTTATTCGAGAATTTACATGAACGGTTTTAATTTTTATGGTCATCTTGTTGCATACGATCCAAAGCTTCTCTTAAAAAATTTTACTCGAAACATATTCATCGAGATATGGTGGCAACCTTAAGAGAATCTGTCTCATTGTCAAAAAGTTGGTAGCTGTATTTAGACTTTGACGTTGTTTACTATAAGACCTTCAACCTGAATTACAGGTCGTGAAGTTTTCCATCCACCATCACATGTTGATCTTAAAAGGAGCCTTATCTATATTTTAAAAAAAACACCCTCTTAATTTCAGGCTATGGACACATATCCCCCCGAACAGATTGGGGTAAGGTAACGACGATTTTCTACGCCATTATTGGAATACCCTTAATGCTGTTATGTCTATCGACTATAGGCGATGTGATGGCAACTTCCTTCAGGTGACATAAGCCTTTCATTGGATCGATTGATTGCTTGGCGTATAACTTCTTCTTTACTTCTTTCAGATTTATATATTGGCGAGTATGCTGTTTCGTGTGTACGCGCGAACCGAAACGCCCCAGAAGATCCCGGCGTCGATCTGTTCGTCATCGATATACATCACGATCTCAGCCACCGCCAATGAGACGATCGATGAAAATCTCAGTGCGATCAGCTGATTCCGGATTTGGCAACTACGAACCAGGTGTTCAGCATGCCTATTCGGATCCTGAGATGCGGACAACGGAACGGGATTTATACGGCAGAGATCGTGGTTTCAGTACTGGTGGTAGACGTGGAAGCGGTGGCGTTGTCGGTGTCGGAGGGAAATGTGGTGGCGATAATCGGCGGCAAACATACGACATGCAGCGCGGAAGACACTTGCCAGGAAATGAGTATGATTTTCGTGCCTACGATCAGACGACGTCGAACAAAAATTCTCGGTTTAGCAATCGTCAAAGGAATCGCGACAGAATGCGCGATCGTCACACAGTCGAACGAGAACGCCAACTAAGCCGTTCCAAGCAGCATTTCGATTCGGTGGATGACTTCGATGTAATGCCGCAACGGCATAAGCGTGCGCAAAGTGTCCGCTCGATGCGATCACCAAACTTTTCTCGCGAAACTGGTCGCAACTTGGCACAGACCTTACCGAGGGGACGTACCTCCGGCCAGCAAAATGTGCAAAAATTTCGTGCCAAGTCGGTAGATCCACGATCCTACTACGAGGATGTCGACGAAGAAGTTGTCCGCAAGACTCCCATTCTATGCAATCGATATGCCATCGATGAGATGGACCATCATCGCAATATGTCGTCATCTGTAAGTCATTACAATAAAGGAGGTTCTCCACGCAGCCAGTCAATGCCGAGGCCACATCATCACAAAAATGGCTATTGTCGCAATGATCCACCACCATCCGCTACAGTGAATCACCAACAGCGTCGTTCGAGTTTCAGTCGTCAACCACCACAGTCGCGGTATGGTAACCGCCTGGAATTGCCAGAATTCGCTTCGTCCCATATGAACCATGGGAAGCATTCACGATCGCCGAGATACGATGAATTCGACGAAGATCTTGTCGAGTGCGATGACGATGAAAATTTTCAGGCTTCACGTGGCAGGGATCGCCGTCCAAGAAGAGAGAGGCTAGGTGGGATTAAGATCTGATTTTTGCCACTTTTTACAATGTGTGTCTTTCACAGAACCTCTGCCACCATCGCCGAGGATTATGTCACCTATGGGCTTTGCTGTGAATCGCCAGCCCAGGTATCGACAGTCGTTCGACTATGATGATGACTCGTTTAACGAAGACGAGTGGGGTGACTACTATGCTAATATATCGCCAAGGGATCGCCCGGTTCCCATTTGGTTATGCGTTTTCCTGGTTGTAAGTTATATAATTGCCGGTGCGTTCCTTTTCCATATGTGGGAGAAATGGACTTTCTTGGATTCGGCGTATTTCTGCTTCATCACACTGACTACCATTGGTGAGTGATACACAGAAGCGATATCACTATAAAATTAAACAATTAACAAATTATTTTATTAAATTAACAATTTAACAAAGCCTTTCTTATATTGGAGTTAAGTTTAATAAGAAAGGGCTCTATTAAAATATTATTTTAATAAATTAAACTATTTATTGTTTAATTTTTTAGTACTGCAGTGTAGTGTATAAAGCCGCACATTAAAGAAATTTATCATACATTTTAATAATTTAACAAAAAAATCACTAAAAACTCCATATCATTGACAGGTTTTGGGGACTTTGTTCCGGCCAGCGGCGTTAAGGACAAAAATGAAACTTCAATTGCGCTGTGTTCGCTCTATCTGCTGTTTGGCATTGCACTTTTGGCCATGAGCTTTAACTTGGTACAAGAGGAGTTCATTGCTAATGTGAAGGAACTTGGCCGACGATTGGGCATACTCAAGGATGAAGAGGAAGACGACTGAAATTAGAAATCTCTTACCTGTAACATTAACGTAGTTTATTCCGAGCCATGAGTCCCTGCAGTTATTTGTCCTTTTTGTGTTTGTTGTTTCCTTTTTTAAATAAACGAGTGGTAGTTAGTTTTATTGAATTATCCATTGACCATTTTACCGACAAAGAACATCAAACCAATGAACACAGACTGGCCATGCTTAACTCGCTGGCACGAGCAGTCATTGAATTCATAATATCTGCTTTGGCACAAAGCAACTACCATCAACTTCCTAATATAATATACTAGCTGACCCGATAGACGTTGTCCTGTCGCACTTTCAATAAATTTGTTTGTGATCGTTTTGTCTCCCCGTGGGGGTTCCAATTACGTCTTAACCTATTCATGGTTAGGGTGCTGGGCTTTACCATGGGATATTAAATAAGTGCCGTGGGTACTTAGAGTATGCTCGGGATGAGTAATGTCTACGTACTTTGCGACCCGAAGTGGACTACTGGTACTTAGAATTACCTTATTACCTTATCAGTTTCAGACGATGTGCTGCCAAGGCTGTAGCGTACCTACGCCCAGGTTCTCATACTGAACGAACTAAGTCCCTTGATGTCAGACCTCACCATGGTCGCGTTGGTACCGCGGGAGTTGTCCGTGCCCACAGACAATAAGGCCGACCGACCGTAAGCTTGACATCAGAGACGTCCCTGGTGTTACCAATTATGATAAATCTGTCGACCTAGCTGATGTTACCGATACGGTAGTTGCTCGGCGAGGAGTTGCGCATCATACAACCGGTTGCCGTTATCCCTTAAATCAGCAGGGTGTAAGATAGGCTCAGCAATTACCACTGAGTTACTGGTACATCTAATGATGATCGCCAATTGTCGTACAGTTCGAGTTCGAAGAGGACCGTGAAATTATGTCCGCAGTTGGCGGTGTTCACGTTAATCCAAGACATCTCTTGTGATCTTTTGTGAATTTGTGAGAAACTATTTGAAATGTCAAAGCAAAGTAAAACCGAGATGAAAAACGTTAACCAAATGATTGATTTTCTTCAATTAAATTTAAAATTACAAAGAATCTCAAGGTGTGTTTTTTACATTTCGATTTCGATTGCAATATCATAGCAAACCAAACGAAACAAAGCATTTGTTTGTTTTTATTATTTGCTTCAACCTCACTATTTCGTTCATTGCAATGCTTTATAATTTACGACATTTTTGTAAGTGAAACTACTTTATCGGCGGTGAGGATGAGTACGGTATCAAAAATAATTTTGTGTTACGGTTTTGAGTCACATTATTGGTCATATTATTTTGTTACATTTAAAAATTTTTGAAACTACCAGGGTAGTCCCAAAAGTACCGGACCTAGAAAAAGAAAATACAAAAATGTTGGGAAAAAATATCTTTATTACTCTACATAGTTTCCTTTAAGTTCGATACATTTTTCCCAGTGATGTCCAATAACTTCGATTCCCTATAATCCGAGGGGGCTAAATCTGGCGAATAGGGTGGGTGCATGAGGAAGCAATTCGAACTTTTACTCTTTGATTTTGGCCATCATGATGACGGATGTATAAACTGGTGCATTGTCCTGATGAAACAATCCACGGTTATGAATCGACGTAAAAACCTTTCTTTATTGCTGTGAAACTTTGGCAAACACTCGATTGAAATATCCTCACAACGCTCTTTTAAATCCCATTGTGAGTTATCGCGGCACCCATCTTGAGCACAGCCTTCTCTTGTCCAAACTATCAGTCAAAATATGATGTACAGCACTTTTTGGAATGCCTGTCATACCTGCTAGGTCACACACTTTCAGTCGACGGTCATCCAATACCATTTCGTGGAGTTTTTTTCACCATTTCTGGCATACTCACCTCATTTGATCGACCACTTAAACTCTGGCAACCAATATTTTATTGTGTTAAACGAAGGAGCAGACTCCTCAGAGTAGAAGCTAGCTCCGTTTTATGTTAGCTGGATTGAGGACTTTCAAATGAAAGTATTGTATTACACTACGATGACAAATTTTTTCCATTTTTTAAACTTCATTGAGAGCGTTCACTGTTGAAAGCTGCCGTACAAATACTAAACAACGCAGCTTCGTCAAACGTCAATTTAAGCTTTATAAGGTTGGTAGTTTCTACCACAGTTATTCTTTTTAAACAACAACCGCTATCTTTGCGTCAGGTCGGGTACTTCTGGGAATACCCTCGTAAATCATGTCTCAACCGATTTGTATGAAATTCCGTATGGTCTTATGAGGGTCCTCTTGGGGTCTTTTGGAGTCTTTTGAGAGTCTTTTGAGGTCCTTTGGTGGTCTTTTGAGGAACTTTTGGGGATATTTTGGGGTTCTTTTTGGGGTCCTTTGAGGGTATTTTAAGGGTCATTTTTGGGTCTTTTGAGGAGTCTTTATAGGGTCTTTTTGGGATCTCTTTGAGGTCTTTTGGGAGGTATTTTGGGGGGCCTTTGGAGAATCTTTTGATGGTCCTTTGGAGGCCTTTTCGGGGTCTTTTGAGGATCTTTTTAGGGTCTTTTGGGAGTCTTTTGGTGGTATTCTAGGGCTCCTTTGGGGGTCTTTTGGGGTGTTTTGGGAAGTATTTTGAGTATATTTTGAAGGTCGTTTGGGGGTCTTTTAAGGATCTTTTGGGGAGTCTTTAATGACTTGTTTGGGGTTCCTAATGAGTCTTTTGATGGTTATTTTTGCCAGCAACATCAAATAAGTTTCGTTTTAACCGCGCGTGAAAGTTACACGCATGGTTTTTATTTGTTTTGTTGTCCGGCGCGTAAACAAACAAAGCTGATGGTTTTTCGACACTGAAACCAGGCGGCATACAATTGACCATGCGAGAAGTATAGATTTTCAAGGAAAATGCCGCAAACATTCAATGACTGCCCTTGTGATTTGTTTATTGTAATTGCGAATGCAAACCGCACCCAAAACTACATGCGTTTAAAGTCTAATGGCATGTCGGTCGGAATCATTGGGATGCGTCGACATATCGCAAAAGAAAGACCGTGCAAATGGATCAGCTGTCATGACACAATGCAATGATATTAGCGTCAACTATTGGAATCTTTTGGAGCAGAAAAGAAATACCGGCTTTTGCTGTCTAGTTCAAGAATCAACACAAACGTGAAAACAAATTGAATTTCGTTTTAATTTAGGCTGGGATGCGTTTTTCCAGATTTTTCATTTTACCGATAACATTCAATTGAGTTCAATTGAGTTATTTCCTCAAAAAATATTCAATTTATTGTTTTCCAAATTTTTCTACACCCGTTTGTAATTTTCCTGAGTTGTCTTTGCTAAGAATATCTCAGGGAGCGTAACGAACAAAACAAAAAAAAACCCATAAAAATTAAAATTTTTCTTGTAAATTCTCTAATCGGGGATACACACACACACACACACACACACACTGCGTGCTCGTTTTGTGTCGAAATCA
Organism: Nephrocerus scutellatus; assembly: GCA_947095585.1. NCBI lineage: Eukaryota > Metazoa > Arthropoda > Insecta > Diptera > Pipunculidae > Nephrocerus > Nephrocerus scutellatus. Next base: position 16,592,791 of record OX352765.1, on the reverse strand, counting down.
TTCACCAAATGACGCAGCGCTGCTCACAAAGCACAGAGCTCAGACTTTGCCGTGATCTGATGCGATATAGCGATATTTAAAAATTGTATATTGGGGTCGCCAAGGGGCTGATTTTAATAGAAAGTGTTGTCTTGGGAGATATATATGTGTGCAAAATTTCAATAAAATCGGGCTGTAGGAAGTGGGTTAAAAATTGTTCACAAGATTTGGCCAGCCAGCCAGCCAGCCACGGGCAAGTGAAGTTAATATAGAGAATTTAAAAAGAATCAATCTAATATGTCGTTCCTATCGTCAGTTATGTGCATAAAAAAATTATGATTTTTGCTGTTTGTCCGAATTTTTTGACTTTTCTTTGTTTTTTCCTTTTTTTTATTCCATTATCTTTCTTTCCCAGGACCATAACAAACAAAACAAAAAAAAAGAATTACGCAAATCCATCGTTCGAATCGTAAGTTATGGTCGCAAGTTCACACAAAAATCCTATGAAAGACGTACTTTCAGTTTTTTCCGTATATTCCAATTTTCCGGGAAACTATTCTAAACAAATTTACCGCACAAACCTTACTCGGATTATGAAGAACATTAAAAAATAAAAATCACCCAAATCGGTTCAGCCGTTCTCAGGTGATGCGGCTACCAACGAACAGCATTTCATTTTTATATATACAGATAGAAACTTTTTGTGTTCTCTGATCAAGCCCTGTGTTTCTCAAACGGTTCAACGAAAGTTCTTGGCTAATACGGTACGACTCCAACCGAAAAGACAAATTGAAGTTTGCCATAATTCAATAATGGCTGATTTTAAGCTTTGGGTGAATTCAAAAATTCAATGGACAGCTGCAAGCAAAAGCTAGCACCATAAATCGCTTTCATTTATGGTGTAAGAGCTTTGTTTGCAGCAGCTAGATTGAATTCTTGAAAGCACTCTTTGTTTTAGAGTTCATGTATGCAAAGTTTTCATTCAGATGCATTTGAAATGTTAAGCTTTCTGAAAACATAATGTAAAGAAATTTAAGTTCAGACTTAAACCAATAGATGAGAGCCTTCTGTCGACCATAACAACGTTTTTTTTAAAGGAGTTTTTACTACAGGAAACTTATGGCGTTATGTTTTTTTTAATACATAAAATCATTGCCAAGGGAGAACTCCTTGAATAACTTGAGCCACGGCAATAAGGTGGACTACATTATAAAGATAGAATTCAAATTTATTTTCTTAGAATTCTCTCTGATTCATTGAAAAAGCAATACGGAGAAACGAACATGAAACTAAAACGACGCGAGACCAAATGCTTTAATCAATGAACCATGATCAGGTAAAACTACAAAGTAGATTAAACGTTTCAGAAAATATGGAGTCGACCAATTGATTCCACACGCGATGTCATTCTCTGATAAAAGGAGGATTTAAAGTGTTAGGTTCTACTTGAATATGGTTTTAAGGAAAATAAGGAAAATATTTTTTGTTTAGAACTGAAATGAGAGTTTACGTTGCTGACAAAAGGACCTGGAACTAGAGAACGGGTTTTTCAAGAACATCTACCGTGGTAGAATTTGTTGAAAACCGTTAAGTTCCCACATTTCATCTATGCTCCAAAAAATCAAGAGATGAAGTAATGGTTACATCGTTTATCATAGGGACAACTTTATTCTTAAAAATAATGCAAATGTAATTTTGGAGTCCTACCCATATATAATAATTAAATTCTAAAATTGGTCTAACATAAGTCTTATATAACGTAAATACTTCAGAAAGGGTAAAACATAAGTTACAACGTCTTATGAAGCCCAAATATGAACTAATAGTGCAAGTATGGGAGGAAGAAGCGATTCCAGAATACAGGCGAAGAGGCATCCATTGCCCCATACATAAGAAAGGAGATATCACAACCTGCAGCAATTATCGTGGTATACCGTTGTTGAGTACCGCGTATAAGATGTTCTCCTATATCCTTCAACAGTATAACCCCATACGGCATCATTGGTTCATACCAGTGTGTTTTGATCCCAGGAAAATCAACAACTGATCAGATTTACACCCTTAGGCAGGTGATGGAAAAATGTCTAAAGTATCAATACTGACAACCATCTTTTAAAAGACTTGATAGCATAGCCAGAGTAGAACTTGAGAACATGAGAGAATTCGGCATCCCAAATAAGCTGGCATGACTATGTAGGTTGACCATCATCAATGATATAAGTGAAGTAAAAATATCCGGATCACTATCAAGTCCATTCAGCATCTATAACGGGCTCCGACAAGTGGATGAACTGGCCTGCGTTCTCTTCAACCTGACGTTAGAGAAAGTTATCTAAGACTCACGTAAAGGCGAGAGGAACAATCCTCTATATATCAAATTGAAAAACTATACAGGATGCTTTCATCCAGATCGAGCGGGCGGAACGAAATCTTAGGCTGCACATAAATGAAAGCAAAACAAAGTACATGGTGGCCACGTCTGCGACCAGAAGATCCAACATTGATCCCTCAATTGAAATAGTGGGGCACGAATTTGAAGTAGCGCAATCCTTTAACTATCTTAGGTTAACTGTATTAGCCGATAACAGCATCGGACCAGAAATACGCGAACGGTTGCTTAAAGCCAACAAAGCCTACTATAGTCTGTCAAGACTCTTCAAATACAGGAAATTAACCATAACATCCAACCTGCTGGTATATAAGGCAATGGTCATACCAGTACTTACATATGGATCCTAGACATGGGTGCTTAGCAAAAAGCATTCTGACCTCTTAGCCGAGCTCGAGAGAAAATTCTTACGGGGAATTGATGGCTCCGCATGTAATAAAGGACGATTCCGGAGACTCTATAATCATGAGATCTACGAGCGTTACCGCGATGTCGACCGAGCTGACTCTGGACTTTTTTGCAGCGAGATACTGGCAAGAAAAGTTGGTCTGCACTCAGATGAGTGTACTTTGGAATCCGTCCCTACAGTGCAATTTATATTAAGCCATGGATTCGCCCTTCAAAGAAGTTGATGGCGCCAATGTACGAGTATACCATCATTATCAATGTCGTTAATGAATAATCACCATTCCGAAGAGAAATGGTAGCGATGCCAGCAACAGCAACTGAACACTGCCTGTGAAAACGGCAAGCAAAATCCTCATAGCATCGGAAACATTAAAAAGCTCTTAATCATTCGCAATATTTCAATGCTTCGATAATATTTTTGAAATATTCTGAAATGGCATTGGAGGGAAAATCAAACACTCGAAAACGAATTCCAACACCAATTATAGCATCTAATTGATTGGAACGAAGCGCCAGTTGGTGTCACAGTTTTTTAAAGTCTTGTTGGTTATATGGTATGAGTTCGCGAGTGTGTACGATGCTGTGTGTTGTTCAAAAAATCGAAAAAATGTCAATGGATAAATTTAAAATAATTGCCATGATGAATGGATTTTAAGTTGAATCGAACGAGCTCGTTATTACTCGGCTGTATACTTGTAGTATATATGTGGTTCCTGTAGTATCCTGGAGCGTACGTTCACATTCTGCACTTAATTCCTTAATACATGCCCACATGATGCTTTCTGCCGAACAACGCAGTCAGAGTTGTCCGTTTAAGAGTTTTAATCCTCAGATGCTCAGCTACTATGCTGCAATAAATGCACTTATACATAGACACATTTTACAAACGTGTAAATTGCGACACGTTGTTGGCCTGCCATGTAATACAAGTGCACCACTGATCGTCTTGTACGAGTACAAGTAAAGTGTTGTTGTTTTATTGAAGCCAAACAAATTGCACACATACGTGTACCAATTTATTCGAGAGATTTTCAGTGCATTCGCAACACTCACAGAAAACCCTCTGTGTGTGTGTGTGTGCACTCAGTTTGATATTCATTAGGAACAACCGCACTTGTAGAGCACTACTAGTGCACCTTACCTCATTGGCATATCGTTCCCAATGTAAACAACGAGAAGGTTCATTGATTTCAAGTTAATTTTGTTCAATTTACATCTCAATGGGAATCGTCTGTCGATAACAATGGAATAATGTACTTGTCCATGTTTACGGAAACTCTACCACTTCGCCTTTCACTTCAGCAGGAGATTGTGTGCGAAATCAGAAGACGTATCGAGGTAAAAAGATTGCAGGAGAGTAATCATTTTAATGACCTGACCATAATTTTGTTGCCCACATTAATTGAAGCATTAAAAGTCTGTTCAATTAGATATCACAACATTCTACAAGACATGCGTTATAGTCATTATTGGTCGATAGCAGTGCGGTATCGGTAGATGCTGGAAAAATATCTTGACTTTTAAAAACCATTTTCAATTAACTTTTTGTACACTTTTAGGACATCGTGCGAAAAGCATTATGTTTTGCTCATTAGTAGGGTGCAGAGCGCAACGCCTACTCGGGCGCTGGTACATCTAGATATCATCCGATTGATATATGTATATGGAAGGCAGAGATCGGACAATGCGGCCACGCAACTGTCAGTGGAAATATCTCAAGCCGTCTTCACTAAAATCAGAACTGGCGAATTTAGTGTACAGTCTAAATTCCTGTTCTATGCTTTAAAAAGTATTTACAGGCTATTTACCCCTCCAGACGAGTACCACTGAAAAGATGGCTCATAATCAGACACAGTCTCGATGTGAAATTTTTTAGGGGCTGGATTATTTTGTGACAAACCAAAGGTAAACCTTTCCGCTTGTCTATTGGACTATTACAGCATTTACCAGTGCAGGGCGATGTGATAGCGATTAAGGAGGCACTGATCAGGGTGAAATATAATATCAAAAACCTATATTGTAATTTATGTAGACAGTCAGGCAACAATCAAGTCGCTGAAATCGGTCTCACTGACGTCAAGGGTAGCGTTGAGCTGCGATACACTCTTAAGGAGATAAGTGAGTATCTCGACAGTGTGGGTCCCTGGTCCCTCTGACATCGTGGCGAGATCTGGAAAATAGAGATACCAACTAGACAATGGCTTTTTTGGAATACATGTGAGAATGATGGGTCTTGAATTTAATGACTTCTGTAGAAGCTGCTTACCCGTGAGGGTCCAATTGCAGCATAATATCTAACCGTTATGTTGCAGGACCTAAACACGGAATAAAAAATAATGGATTCCAAAATGATACGAAATAAGGAGTATGCTTAATGGCGAAAGCTAGGCAAGCGCGGGGTTCAATCCCTAATCTCCACACGACTTCTGTAGAAGCTGCTGCGATGTTGAGGAGGAAAAGACTCAATGTTACTTACTCTGCACCTATCCGGCTCTAGCACGCAGAACACTAAAACATTCGGGCTACTATATAATGGACAATTTATCGGATCTTGGAAGCTGCTAAGTGTAAGACACCCTAAGACTTATAAAAAGTGTAGAATGGGTTCTGTTAAGGGGGAAAAGTAAAGGTGTTAGTACAATAGACTGTCGGCAGTCTGATGAAGCAGTCACCTAATCTAACCTAAGGTCATCGTGGGTAAAAAGGTAAAATTACCTCCTGGAATGAACTGAAATAGAATAATTGCATGTTGATTCTAAGCATTGCATATATATATATATTATATATATATAGTTGTAGTTGGTTGGTGCGATAATCTTATAAAAACTACACCAGAGCACTCAGTACACGTTCCCAGAGAGTTCACTATTCAAATCTCTTCGTTACTGTAAGAAAGCGAAGGACGACCGAAGTTCTTCGATAGTTATTATATCTCTTCCAAAGGCGTTCATCCATAGCCTAGAGAAAACAGGACAGCTACAAAGGAAATGTGTAGTTTTTTATTTTTCCTCCAGGCAAGACTTACATATTGGATCCAACATAAGTTCCAACTTGAATATATGACTTCCAGTCGGGTTATTTCCTGTAAGTAAACCGACTATGCTCCGACAGTTCTTTCTGAATATTCCCAAAATGAACTTAGCGGTGTTTTTGTGTGTTCGGCCTATCCACAAAGTGCTTGGTAGTTCTACATGTTTTTATAGAGTGTCAATGTTATTTTTGTTCGGCTTCCATAAATCTTCGAATACCAATACTTAAGCGCTCCTGACTCAAGCCTAACATTGATTCCGGACCAGTAGGAGCATCGGAAGAACTACTTCTTGCAAGTAGCTGAAAACAACATGTAACGTTTTTATTTTATACGTACGTCCTTTTGACTTGAAATACTCCCATAAAATTTGAAACGTGCTACTTTTAAGGGATCCTTGAAGTCAACAAACACAACAAATATGAGTACTCTGTTGTCATAACTGCGCGTTTAAGAAAATAATCTTAGGAAGAAAATTTGTCTTTGTATGGGAGGAGCGAAAACGGAGATCTACTTAGAGACGCTATCACAAACATATATAATCTATAAGCTTTGATAGGCAGGAGACGGAGTTAGCATGCTCGGAAAGTCCTTTAAGGTAGGTTTCAATTGGCTGGCCTTTTGTTTTTCCGCACAGACGATTTTTTAAGTAATATCTTAAATTGGAACAGAATTTGTTGTGTACAAGAAAATGGCCCAACCTGGCAACAAAATGCAGCATACAATACAAGCAAAAGTAGATTGACGATGTTACATACTAACACCAACGTACTCAACAAATGAATCCTGTACACCATCTGTTGCGGAAGCAGATAAACAATTGATTTCAGATTATTTATGCGATGGTCAGTATGTTGTTGTGTTAAGGGATAATGGAAATTTTAACACCATATTTTGTATGTGTGCCATTTTGTTTGTCAGTTTGTTGGCTGAACAACAGCCGCCTGATCGAAAAGGACGAAAAGCCAGATTGTCCAAGTGAAATGCAAGCCATAAGAACCGTTCTTCACTCTCACACCCATCTCCGTCAATCTCTAACACTTGCACGCCCTCTCTCTGCCTCTCTCTCTCCCACCACTGTAAACAATATCCTGGATTGATTTAATTAAATTTCTTCATATCTTTTGTGGTATTAGTTTCTGACATCTTACATGTGTCCGGGTGCAATCATTTAATCCCTTCTTGAGGGACAATGGCAATGGAGCTAGAAATTGCAATAATATATGGATTAAGGATATTCTCCTAGCAGCGCTTCTATTTAATATTTGTGGGCAGAGTGATATCGCCTCCAGTTAGTTCTTCGGTATTTCGAGAATATTAGTCCTGTAAATCAGCACAAAGTTGAAGGAGAAGCACACGGTGCAACCTGTGCAACAACTAGTTCAGGGCAGCATTAATGACGATGTCTTAAAAAAATTGTTCTAGTTTTCGGTTTGTTGTCTCTCTTGACCTGAGGGGTAAATACAATAATGAAGCAGCTCATCTTCCGTTGATACTTAGGAGTTTATCCCTCATCTAAAAGTTGTTGACTTTTTGGCTATTCACACCACAGGCTCTGTATGAACATAACTGTAGAATGGGATATAAAAATATGCAAAATTTCTACATCCTTAAAATTCCTTTATAATCAATGCAATAAAAAAAACGGCGGTAGAGGACTCAAATAAAGAACGAAACGGGTCAGCGGAGGAAGAAAAAAATGATTTAGTTTGCATAGCTCAACAACGTTTGGCCTCTTACAAGATAGGATATCGAGTTTAAAAGGTGGCTACCTTACCAACTAGACAATCGAATGTTGGAGTCCATTTGACATTTTGTCAAAAAGAATAAAGGCACATATTGTTGACTTACCTCGATTCAAGAAATACCTCTTCGCAGTAACTAAATAGATGCTCGCATTTATGTGTAGCTGGATAAAGGCGTAGCAAAGTACCAATCCACAATATGTAACACTTTGTTACTATACTCCGGCAAGCGGTCCGAAGGACCCCGTAAATCCATATAGTAATATCGGCCAGATTGCGGCCAGAGCGCGTCACAATCATACAGTGTTACGTCCCAACGAATTCCTTCACAAAGGATGAAAAGGAAAACTTCTGCAATCACCTAAGCGCTGTATTCAACGGAACACCGAACGGAGATATCGTCATCGTGATGGGAGACCTGAACAAAGACAAACAGGGGCTCAGGCATGCTATTGGAAAACACTGCCTCGGTGACCGAAAAGACAAGGATGAAAGATTTATTGATTTCTGCAACGCCAATCGCCTACTCAGAGGAGGCACTATGTTTGAACATAAGATCTATCACAAAGTCAACTGAGTGCCAACTGACAGACAAGGATTGTTCAACCAAATCGACCATTTGGCGATCAGTCGACGTTTTAGAAGTTGTCTTTTTGATCTCCGAAACAGACGAGGAGCCAACATGGGGCTGGTACGAGATAATAGCTATGCATCTGTTTAAAGATAGTATCACCAAGGTATAACATCGACCGGCTCGGCTAAAGATTTCCTCAGTAGGCCAACAATTCAGGAATCAGCAGTTCACTGCCGGCAACCATCCTGCTATATTGGAACGCAGTGATAAATGTTTTCGCATCTGAAGCGAAAAGTATTCTACCAAAGCAGACAAGACACAGCACAGCTTACCGAGGATACATGGAAGCAGTTCGAAGAACACAAGCTTCTGAAAGCTTATATTGTAGATCCTCCAGGGGCCGAGAGGACCGAGCTAGAGTCCCTATATCTAAGTAAAATGGGAGAAGTGCAGCGTAGCCTACGGCGCGACAAATGTAACAATCAACGCCCTGGCTTCAGAAGCAGAGGAAGCAGCGAGCGGATGCGATAGCAGAACCGTTTATAGAATGACTAAAGAGCTGATAGCTTTTTGTTTCGTTGTTGTTTCGGATGATCATTTGCTCAAGCGATGGAAGGAGCATTTTGCTCAGGTCCTTAACCGGGTATTCGTCAACGATATGCACTCAAATGAAACTGATCCGCCCGAAACAACAATTTCCCGAATTCGCTCACCCACTCCCAGTAAAAATGAGATCGCTACCACGATCAACGCGTTTAAGAACAACAAGGCAATAGGACTAGATGGTATTTCCGCAGAGCTTCCATGATCCGCTCGAACAACATTAGTAGAGTCTTATATCCTCTTCCAGAAAGAGCTCGGAGGGCAGAAAGTTTTCCCGACAAGTGGAAGAAGGGAATGATTGTTAAGTTCCATTTAAAATGATATGTTGTGGAGTGTGAAAACTGGAGAGTAATTTGCATTTTTTCCGCAGTTGCCAAGGTAATAGCCAAAGAAGTTCTTGAGCAAGGTAAGGAACATCTGGAAAATATAATCGAAGTCAAACAAGGAGGTCTCAGTTCCTGATCCACCTGTGTCGACTACATAAACAACCTGCGGATCACTATTAAAAATTGCGTTGAATACCGGTCCCGCAAAACGAATAGCTATTATCAAAGCTACCTATGAAGGGTCTAAATATCATGTTCTGCATATAGAAGAGTTGTGAGAGAATTTCGAGATTCTAAGTGGGGTCCGACAAGGTTGCATTTTATCGCCGATACTTTTTTTTATTGTAATATATATGTATGTAGAAAGAGCTCGGGAGGCAGAAATTTTCCCCGACAAGAGGAAGAAGGGAATGATAGTAAAGCTCCCTATAAAATGAAGTCTTATGAAGTTTGAAAACTGGAGAGGCATTTGCGTTCTTCCCGCAGTTGCCAAAGTAATAGCCAAAGTAGTTCTTGAGCGAATTAAAGAGCATCTGGAAACTACAATCGATGCCGAACAAGGGGAGGACTTTCGATCTGAATCCGACTACATAAACATCCTGCGGATCACTATTGAATATTGCGGTCCCAAAAAACGAATAGCTATTATCAAAGCAACCTATGAACGGTCTAAATGTCATGTTCTGCATAGAAAAGAGTTGTGAGAGAAATTTGAGATCCTTATCGGAACAAGGTTGTATTTTATCGCCGATACTTTTTTTTTTTATTGGCGATTAGTAATGTGCTTCGCGCAGCTTTGTCTACCGGAAATGGAGGAAATTTATATCTCAACTCAAACATCTGGACTACGCTGACGACATTTGTTTACTCTCTCCCTTCATAATGAATCTGTACCAAATGACAACAAGTGTGGAGAGAAGAGCAAATGCCGTGGGGTTGAAAATCAACACTGCCAAAACCAAAATCATCAACCTCGGTACTAACTCATTAGCCGGTAGAGAGAGTTAAGACTTTCCAATATCTTGAGAGTATTGTCCCGACTGAAGGTGGAAACGAACTGGATCGGCAAAGCGTTTGGAATGATGTCCGTGATATCGCTAAGCAATGCGATCAACACCAAGCTACGACTTGTTCGTTCAAATATCGTTTCCGTACTGTTGTATGGGTGCATCACTTAATAGGCTACCACTACCATCACAATAAAACTACAAACGTTCGTTAATAGCAGCTGCATACGGAACATCTTAACGGTTTTCTAGACTAACGGTATCTGTAAGGAACATCTTCATCAGAGAACCACAATAGGCACAACCATCCAACAACAGAGGTGGCAGTATATTGATCATACACTTCGAAAAGGCTACAGCTCCGTAGCAAACTACGCGATGAAATGGAATCTGTTTTCACAGAATGGTAGAAAAACGGGTCGACCGAGATATACATGGCGCAGAACTGTTGAGGAGGAGACACGGCAATTGGGGAGGTCGGTTGTGGACTCTACTCAACCCACCACATCACTTTCTTTCCTTCTTCCATCCAAAATATTTCCATTTCATTATAAGGGTGAAAATCCCTTTAAAATGCGCGCTAATTATAAAAAAAAAAAACAAAATCACAAAGTGAATACAGCTAATAAACATTTAAACTTTTTATAATTTATTCTTGTTTTTTTTATTCATTTATTTTAATATTAATTTTTTGTTCATTGCTCAAATTGTTTTTTTTTTGTTTATTAATTTTATAAATTACATCTAAATTTATGCTTTCGTAATAAAATTTTTTATAATTACGACCAAGTCGACAATATAACCATATAACTATTTTATGTTAGGTTTTTTTTTTTAAAAAAAAGATTACAATTAATGATGCCTATCAATTAAAGTCGTAAAAAATTGCAACGAAATTTGTTGTTGAATTAAAAATGACATTTACATTTATTTTTACATCGCGATACAATTTCATTTTATGTTAACACAGAGTTTCCATTTTCAATTTTTTGGCGTTGAAGTGACAACATGACAGTAAATAACTTTCGCATTGATTTTCAATTTATTAATTAATTACAGGTGTTTGAGTGTGGGTGAGTGTGGGTGTGTTTGTGTGCAAAAACATACATATCTGAATCCGAATATAAAGCAATCTGCTTTTTATTATTTGTTGCAAATTGTAATTTTTGATTTAACAACATTCCCATCCACCTTGCAACGTAATGGAGTATTTTTTTTACTTTTTTTTAATTTGATTTTTGTTCGTTCATTACTGTGATTTAATGTTATTGTACATAACTGCATATGTGTCATTACACATAATTGCTTGTTGTTGTTTTTGGTTTATGTATCTTTCGCATACATCGATCGCTTAATTACTCAAAAAATAAAAAATAAAAGAAGCGAGGACTTCATTTATATTCTATCCTATACTATATACGATGAGTATAAGAGTGCTCAATATATTGCCTCGACATATTGTTATACTCTCGTCGTATTATTTACAAATTGCGCCGATTTGTATCTGCTCACGTTCGACTGGTAATATGGGCGATGGATAATTAATGAATGATTGGTGAGTGTTGGTTGCCTTCTCAGTATGTATGCACACATGTATAAAGTTAATTTTAAATTTTTTAATATTTCATTAGCAATATTATAGGAGCGACGGTATACAGACGGTATCACCAGTTCGTTCCCTTTAGATAAATATGAGGAGTACATGATATGATGATCGCATCGCTCTTCATGGGTCTCGGTAATCCAAATACAGTAATGAGAGCATGAATTGCATGCTACAGAAAAATTAAATTAAATAAATTAAATGCAAAATTCCAAACAAATGATCATCATCATCATCATCATCATCATAATAATTGTATGTGAGTGTCGTTTTTTTTTCAAATGTAAAATATTACTTTGCTGTACGACCGAGCAACGCATTATATCGCACCCTAATTATGTACATAATTTATTTAATAAATAAATGCATTTTCGGGGTACTTCGTCGACAGATGGACTCTTAATCTATGTTGGCTTTTAATGCAATTTATAGAAGCTTTTTAAACGGATAATAAAATGGCCAGCAGCCTGATGAATCGGATACTTATCATAACAGCGGAATAGTTACAAAAGTGCTTAAGTTTAAACTGTTGGAAGAGAGTAACTATTAGAACAGAAATAATTGTTATTTCCATAGGAAACTGATATCGACACAGTAACATTAATTATGTAAAGAGGTCAGTGGTACAACTGGAACCGTGTCTCAAAAGACGTTGCTCGAACTCAAGAAAAGTGCAAAAGAACAGGCAAGAACTAAAAATATCTTTCCAATAAAATATTACAACGCCTTATAATGTTAAAAATGGTAATTTCTATAGACCGAACTATAATATTGGATAATATAAAGAGCTTTTCCAGTTTGGCAGCCCCATTTTTTAAATAGAATTTCTTGGCTATTTGTTAAGTTTCTTGTAGTTGTGTTTTATATTTCAACTCGCCTATACTTGCCATTTAATGGTTACACTACAATAACGTTTACAAATTTATCAAATTTCGCGTTAATTTGTGATGACTTTAAATTCGACTCCGCCTAGCTACGATGGTAGTATGCCGGTCCCAAGCCTGAGTAAATGAGGAGGGTTTGAGGCAACGTAGCGGCCCTATCCTCAGTAAAAAGTATTCCTAATCCAAGGTGGAACAGCTTAGGCCGATGGATGAATGGCTAAAAGGGAGCTTAGTCGAAAGTAAACGGACTTCGAATACCTGGCGACCTTCGTTTTAAACCAGTCTTTTTTATGACAAACCGGGCTCTGTTATGGGTAATCCTTTTTACCGGATACTCATGGGTATCAAAATTGATAGTAATATAAATCAAACTGCATCAGTCTCGGGTCCTGCTGTTGGGCAGCCCGTTGTATCCCAAGAAGCGGTTGTGCTTTCAAAATCACTGTCTGCTGTCGAGCAGCCGAAGTCTGCGCTAAGTTCAGACCGAGGCTCCATCTGTAACTCGCGATTGTGTCGGATTAGAGGACGTAGAATCTACAACCTCTGATTCTGACGCATCCACACTTTTTGAGGTCTGCAGTGGAATAATATGGACTACAGTTCCAGCAATAACGGGGTAGATTCAACAAAATTAACACGCTAGAGAAAATACGGTTTAGGCATACTATGGGCATTGATCGCCGTGGCTCAGTGGAATTGCGTGTGGCTACTGAGCAGGAGGTTCGTGGCTCGAATCCCAGTAACACAAAAAGTATTATTCACGGTGTCTCACCTCTCCCGAATGGGTGACAAATGTGGTCTTTCGCGTCGAACATTATTACCGTTTACCATGTGCAACGCGAAACTAAGCTTTTTAGATCTGAGGATCAAACTTCACTCATTTCGGGAGCCAAGAAAGTCAAGCCAGGACTTACACCTGACATCCCCACGTTCAGTCAAGTGGCTAGTGCTGTCAAGTTGGGTATAATCCCGACAGAGCTGGCTACGCAACCCCTCACTAATGAGCAAATGGCTTGTTTCCAGGAAGCGGTTATTGACACCTCGATTGAGATGACCGATAGCGGTGTTTGGTAGAAATTTACCGGATCATATTTCAAATCGGGGTGGGTTATCTTCGTCTGTATAGAGGATACTACCGCGAGGTGGTTTGGCTCGAAAAAAATCAGAGCCAAGAGTGGACTGAACGTGATGTGATGCTGGTGAAAGTAGGATCATTCCCCAAACCACACATCGTCCGTGAGTTCTTTCCACAGAGTTTGGAGCTCTCTTTTGATAAGGTTCTAGCTACAATCGCAGAATGCTGGATTACAGGCGAACTCATGGAAAGTGATACAGAGGAAGCAGGAAGGTGCACTTCTCCACCTCGTATTGGCGGTTGACGACGCTTTCATCAGTAGACTTTACATCTGCAAAGGAAAAATAGGCTACCATTCCATAGGATATCATTCCCCAAACCACACATCGTCCATGAGTTCTTTCCACATAGTTTGGAGCTCTCTTTTGATAAGGTTCTAGCTATAATCACAGCGCAGAATGCAGGCGAACTCATGGAAAGTGATATATAGGAAGCAGGAAGGTTCACTTCTCCACCTCGTATTGGCTGTTGACGACGCTTTCATCAGTATACTTTACATCTGTAAAGGCAAAATAGGCCACCGCTTTGACCATGTCAAGCTAATCCGAGAAAGTAAAAATTCAAAACTCAGTGGCCAAGTATTTTAATATACCACTGGAATCAAAGTTAGAAAGCTGGCTATTGCAGACGAGAGAATATGGTAGTTCAGCTGATTTGAGTCAAGTTGACAGGAAAATGGAGCTTTGTCCCCAATACCAATATTGCGAATATTTTTCCAGTGACTGGGATGAAAAGTAGTTACGTTTGGCATTACGGATAATTATTTTCGAAGAATTACGTGCAAGACGGCATGATTTCCAATTGTCTTACGACGGAAACCGTCTTCAATCAAGATATTTTTTACAACGTACTTGAATATAATGTGTAACGGTGGAAGTGTACCACGGGCTTTGTAAATTGCGCTCCCCCACAGACCAAACGGAACGTACTTATCAAATACTTAAGAAACCAAGCTATTGAAATACATAATTTACTCTCCGCCCCGGCAATACTCGAACAGTAATGCCAAAGAAGTGCAAAAGCTTCTGCAAATAGAGACAAAACATAGCACGTGAAATTGCCGGCAAATCGTCCTATAATCAAAAGTAATTATTATTAACCATCCAAACGATGGAGTAAATTCCGAAGAAAATTTATTTGGGAAAAGATCCTTATAAATTTGAAAGGATGAGCTGTGACGTTCAAAAAGCAAATCGTCCATGTTACTAGCGATTAGATGATATTCCTAACACTTTAAGGGATGATTTGAAAAAATCAAATATTGTTCTATAAAGGAGTATAATGCATATTGAAAGTGCTGATAATTTTTATCGGCAGCTAATACACGAAGCAATAATACGCTCACGGCTGTTGAAGACCAATCGCCTAATCAGTGAGATGGTAGATTGGTAAATAAAGTTAGCTACCAATCGTAGGACATACATTTTCGAAGACACAAACATTTTTCTCATTGCGCTAAAAATAAAGATTCCAAGTGGACCGCTCTATATCTAAATCAATTATCAGACATCCAATTCTGCAACTTCCAGTGCATTGGGCAATTTACGCATCAAGCGAACATTCCCCATAAAAAAAACCGCACTGCAGCTTTCCGCTATGTATTTGTTTATGCAATAAACGTCGGACCAAAAAATCTGATTAAGCCACACAATTAAAATAAATTGTCAAATTCTATTTATTTGTGTCAATTTATTATTCCTTTCAGATTGATCAATTTTGAATTTTCAATCGAGGTTTGCTGTAATTTTATCATCGTTACATCATCAAATTACTAGATACGACATTAATTGATTGCTTCGAAAATTAACGACCAGCTATAGGATCTGTGTCAATGTGAATTTTGGATTATTCAAAGGGTAAATTTCAATTTGATGTTATCTGATTTAACATAACGCTTGTAATTACGCCTTTTATCAGATTGAATTATCAATTTAAAAAAAAAATATTCGTTTTTTGTTACTTTACGAACTAATTATGTTTTGGATCAGTTGTGGTCCTTGTGAACGGCCTGCAATCAAATTATGTGCGAACAAGTGAGGCAGGTTATCGCTATCATTTTGGTTATTACATTTTTTACCTAAAAATGTTTTTAAGTTAAAAAAAAACAACCGATAAAAATTAATTCATATAAATTCTTTAATTGAAGATACACATGTGTGCAACGTTTGAATAAAATCGGGCTATAGGAAATGGGTTAAAAATTTATCAAAAGATTTGATTGACTGGCACATGAGGTTAATATAGAAAATTTAATAAAAAAAGCTCGGTGCTGGGTCGTAGGCTTAATATGAAGTTAATTGTGTGTCGTATATCTACATTACACGAGTATTAAACCAAAGCAAAATATCGGTTTATTTGGCTAGTTTTTGTAGCATAGTTTAAGGTTTTTGTATTAGGTTGATGTATATAACATATAATCTTAATATATGAAAATGTTCGTTCCGGGTACGTCATTCTAAAACTCGAGCACCGCTGAACGATTGATACCAAACTTAGATAATATGTTAGTTTAGTCTGCAGGAATGTTTCTCTTAAGTGGCGCTTTAGTCGTGATTTTTCAATTTTTCGTATTTATGGTACTATTTGGCTAGAATGCAGCCACGAGCACCGCCGGGCACTTCAGCTAGTATATGTATAAACGTAAACGTACTTGTGTTAACATAATTGAACACAGCAACGTAAGCATAGAAACATAGAATATACAAAGTGAGCACGCAGCCCCTTGTACTAACAAACCGTCCCCTAGTTTTTATTATTTAATTTAATGTCAATTGCAATTCAAATCCCTTGAAGCGTGCCAGGTGGGTCAGTAAGACCCTGAAAAATGAAATAAGGAACACTCTTTTCGGCATAAAAACATTTAATTTTTCAACATAGGCTCTTTTTAGCTCGATACACTTCATCCAACGTTTCTCAGATTTTTTGATGCCCTCCAAATAATACGATTTCTCGAGCCCCTCAAAATAGGCGTTTGTTTCAGCGATAACCTCTACATTCGACCCAAATCTCCATTGTTTTGACTATTCCTTGGTTTCTGGTGTGTTGTGGTGAATCCAGGTCTCATCCACGGTTACGAAACGGCACAAAAACTCGGTCGAATTTTTCTAGAACATTGCCAAATACACCTTTGAAGTTGTCAAATGAATGCGTTTGTTGTCAATTGTGAGCAAACGCTGCACCCATCTTGCAGAAAGCTTTATCATGTCCAAAAATTTATATAATATCGAAATCACTGCGCCATGTGATAATCCTGTGGCCTCTTCAAGCTCGCGCACAAACTTTTATGTATATATAGACATATGTCAACCTTAATTATTTGGTAATAATCGCCAAAATATCTGTTTTTGTGGTCGGGCCGGGCCTATTTCAAAGTATTTTCTTTTTTTCTATGCGTCACACGCATCGCACGTCACATGCGGGATATAAGAATTGGCCCTTGAAATTGAGCTGCTAACAAAATTTCAGCCCTATAGGTCGTGCGAAAGGTGGTTAAAAAGGACCGCAAGAAACGAGCAAGTGGCGGCATTTCCAAATATCACACGCGCCACATGCGAAACACGTCACAAGCGGAATAAAAAAAAATGCTTTTTGGAACTACAAGATTTCAGCTCGAAGGTCATGTCAAAGGTGGTTAAAAAGAACCTGAAAAAGCTAAAAAAGACCAAAAAAGTAAAAAAAAAAAAATTATTAGCCACTGACAAAGATCAGATCGTTTGGAAGGTGGTTAAGAGGGACCTCACTGTAGTCGAAAATAAAGACAAAAAGGGGTCAAATGATTAAATAAAATAAAAGTTTTTATAAGTGAAACTTTTTCTGTATGTCTGTTCGCGATTACTTCGAAAACCGTTTATCCGATATAGCTGAAACTTTCGGTCATGGTAGGGATGGTTGGGAAGGATGTTTATTGGGGGTTAGTGTGATAATGGTGATGAGTGGGTCGACTTAGTGGATAAATAGTGGTGATATATGTGTGACAGTGGGTTTGGGTATCTTAAGGTCGGTCTTGGAGTGGGGCTTGGAGGGTATTGATGGTCAGTTGTGTGGTGGGTGGGTCTTTCAGCTAGTATATAAAAAATTCAACTTTGTCTGTATGTCTGTTTGCGATTAACTCGAAGACCGTTCAACCGATGTAGCTGTGATAGGAACGGTTGGGGTGGGTGTTACGTTTGAGAGTGGTATGGAAAAGTTGACAAGGTGGTGGAGAGGAATTTTTTGTTTTTTGATTAACTCGAAGACCGTGCATTTGGTAGTAGATAGGGTTGGTGTTTGGATGGTAGGGGTTATTTGGGGTGTCTTGAGGGTCTTTGTTATCTTAGCAGGATGGCTTGGTGGTCTGATATAGTGAAAACTTTAGAGGTGCTGATGACGTAGAGGGTATGTTTAGGGGTGGGGTGACGGGGGTTAAAGGTCTTGTGGTTGTGGGGTTGTGGATAGAGTCTAGGGACTTTTTGGGGGTATTTGGAGTCTTTGAGTATTTTTGTGGGTTTTTAGTGATCTTTGTGGAGGGATTTTGGAGATGGTCTTAGGGTTTTTGGGTGTATTTTGGGGTTTTGAGGGGTCTTGATGGATTATTGAGTGGGGTTTTAATGGCTGTAGCGAGATATATTAAGTGGTCTTCAAGGAGTTTTGAGTGGTTTTGATGGGGGGTCATGGCGTTCTTGAAGTGGTCTTTAGGGGGTCCTTCAGAGGCTCTTGAGGATATTTAGACGGCTAGGATCTTGAGGGAGCTGTGGGCTCTTAAGTGGATCTTCAGGGTGTTTGGGCACTTTGAGGATGTCTTTAAGTGTTGTCCATTGAGTTTTGAGGGAACTATTGAATGTACCTTGTGGGAAATGAGCATGGCTACTGAGCAGGCAGTTCGTGGTTCAAATCCCAGTAACACCAAAAAGTATTTTTTACCGGTGTCCCACCTCTCGCGACAAACGTTCCGAGAGTAATAACTTGTCACGGAAAGCTTCTCAATTCGCCATTCGGATCCGGCCTTAAATTGTAGGTCCCTTTCATTTGTGTGCAAAAATATACAAAAATATACATGTCGCTAGAAGTTAGGACTTGGACCGCAACGGTCTGTCGCGCCGGATATTATTATATTTAAATCCACTAACGACAAACCCTGGAATTCGCTGAGTTCTACTTTAGCTGGAAAGAAAGGTAAGAGAAAGACTGCGTCGTTTGTTTAATATAAAGTTAATTCCTGCGTCCTGATGTGATTGTTTGTATGTGTCTGTCTATATAAGCATCGTCTTCGTCCGACATAAAACAGATTATCGATTGGCCTGCATTAAAAATCAAATTTGAAGGGTTGATCGAAGGGTGCTACCGCTTGAATGTAATAAAAACTAAAAATAACGCACCAACTCCTCAGGTATTCAGGAATCAGAGTGTAAATCAAGCCAGTGGCTCCTCCTCTATTTTATCTAAGTTCGTTTGAAAACATTTTTACCTTCACTTGAAAACTGAGAAAAAAGTTAACATAATGGGTAAAAAATAATTTGGTAAAAGTGAATTGGAGAAAGTTTAGCAAATTATACAAAAGTAACAGATATGGATTTCGCAGCAGGTAACTTGTGCTTCATTAATTTTGTGAGCGGAAAAGTTGCTGCATAAAAAGGATACGAATAAAAAGGGATTTTTTCATTCAGTCAGGATATAGTTGCAGGATATTCAGGAAGTATTAGTAGGGGCTGAATATTTCAACCACTCCAGACTTAGAATTAAAAAAAAAAAAAGTTGAAGTTGGTAGCACTCCCCTTTAAAATATGAATGCAACATTCCATGCATACCCAATAACCACTTCAATGTGATTCAATAGCATTCGGGCAAAAACTTCCTGCTTCCCTAACGCAGGAAGAACTTGCTCAACTGAAAAATATTTCCCATTGTGCGAATGAATTAAATGAATTTTTAATTGGAACATTTGCTATTATTCAGATTTAATAGCTTTAATATTTGATAATTTGAAATGTAAACACTCCTGCAGAGTTGAAATTTAGTTACATACATGGGCCATACAATACAATGAGCCACTTGCCATTACAACAACGAAAAATGGTGTGCCGGACAATAGTTCATAATGAAAATGTAAATTGAAATTGCAAATTCCCACTCAAAGCCACATAAAGATCCGACTCATTTAATTAATAGAATGGTGCGGGGTGGCTAGAATAGGCCTTGTTATCGTATATAGTTGGTTGATCATGGCGGGCGGTAGGCGGCTAGTTGTCTGCCTAATGCAATTTTCATTATTAATTATTTATTATTAAATAATTTGCGGGACGGCGAACTTTTAACAAATTGTCATTCTGCGGTGTGTCGGAGTGTTGTGGTACTGCGGGTCGTAAATCGTAAATGCGTAACGTTGTTACATGAGGAACAATAACTAATTTCAACATCCTGCCAATTTCAAATTTATGCTGTCGCTTATCCACATGCCATCGCGTATCCTAGCTCCAACACAGCTGATATTAAATCGATCAAAATTCAGATATAATCACCCTAATGACATTCCATTGTTTAGAGAGGGGCTAGAGGTGAGACCGTGCATCGTGGATTCCGAAGGAATGAATTAATGATTTGAACGATGTAATCTGCTAAACTAACTAACTAATTAACTAACTAACTAACTAAGTAACCACTCTGTATCATTCATGTCTGTTCACTTGTGTGTTTTGTATTTACATCAAATACTCGCAATTCTGCTGGAAATCTTAAATTTGATTGCCTTTCGATTGTGGCGCGGTAAATTCATTTTATTGCATTTATTGCATAATATTAACTAATACTTTACAAAGTCTTAAAATTGATTAAGAATTCTTTTCATTGTTTATCCATTCATAGAGTGTACAATGAATCGATTTTTTTGTTGCTTTATTTGTTTTTAGAAACTCATTACCCTATCCTAGGAGAAAACTTATCTGGCCATCATATTTGACAGGTTCTAACAATATAATATATTTGTCAACATTACATTTAAATATTGCGTACACTTTATATATAATATTTAATTCCTTACTACTATTTACGAGTATAGTGTACAACAATACATTGCTTTTGGTATAACATTTCGATCTACAGTACTTATAGTTAATAGATAGTTTATGCGTGTCTGTGTATGTGTGTGTACGTGTGTGTGTGTGTGTATATATTACAATGATTTAGAAAAGTCCATTAGTATGGTGTATATGAAATCATAGGAAATTTTCTATAAATACTTTTTTCTTGTCTTCTAATCCATGTATCATCTGATGTCTGTGCTCAGACTGTGACTACTGCTCATGCTGGGTGGAAATTTTTCACTTTTCTCTTGGGATGATATTGCTGGCGGAGTCGTCCTTGTCGTTGTTGTCGACTGTTCTATACTTGACGTCGATGATGAGTACGATGGCGAGGTATTCAATGTCAAAAGTTGCCTATTGTAGCACAGTATAACACACAGCAGAAGCGAGATATTAATCCAACTGTACCGACAACCGGATGATCCTGTTTGCATTGCCTCCGGATGTTCACCTGAAATTATTGCACGAACTAATTTCAATAGTTTTGTAATGTTCTTAATGTATAAATTAATAGCATAGACGGGTGGGTCGAGAAGAGATAGATGTAAAGATAGATAAACAGATAGAATGCCAGTTAGTATGGTCGCAATGAAATAATGTTATCATCTTACGTCATCGCTGGAAGTCAAATGGAGAAAGTTAGATTCGAATAACGAGTGTGGCAGCAGAATGTTATACGAATATAATGTCAATTGTCTTACAACGAAAATATTTCTCCATACACACTGACATCCACGAAAAAACATTGCATGACTTTAGGCTTTAGCGTGCGTGCGTATGAATGCGTGAGTTAGCAAATGACTGATATACCAAACTTCTGCTATAACATTTTATATTTGGGAAGTATTATATAGTTATTAATATTAAATAGTTAGCAACACTTTTGTCCACTCCACTCCATCTAATGTCAAACGAAAAGAACAATGTTGTTCTCTCTCTATATTTTGCCTTTAACGTGAACACACGGGTTTTAGATTCGATACGCGAATACATCACAATATTTATAAAAATAATTTTGTAATAAATATACGACAAGTTTTCATATATTTTTAACTTTCACTTCAGATACGAAAAATGTAAATAAAGGGTGATCAATTTAGAGTTATCGGATTTTAAATTGAAGTAAAACAACAAAATGTCAAATTGATTGGGCAATCTTTATTATTTTTGTTTAGAACCATTCATGACATTTATTTTGAAGATAATCCCTTTCAAATGTTGGTCGCAACTGCGCCGTAATTCGGCCATCCCTAAACACCAATTTTAATGACTCGCTCGAGGACTTCGGTCGGTATCTCGCGAATAGCTTGAGTAATGTTGGCTTCCAATGCCTCAATCGTATCTGGTTTATCCATAAAACATTTAGACTTTACATACCCCCCACAAAAAGAAGTCCAAAGGTGTGATATCACACGATCTTGGTGGCCAAAACCGGACCGGTCCGAAACGAGAGATCAATTGCTCACCGAAACGAGGACGCAATAAATTCATTGTATCACGGGCTGTATGGGATGTAGCGTCGTCTTGTTGGAAACAAATGTCGTGGAGATCACGGGATTCAATTTCCGGCATCAAAAAGTGATTTATCATGGCGCGATAGCGTTCGCCATTCACTGTCTTGGAAGAAATATGGGCCGATGATTCCTCCAGCTCAGTAGTTTTCAATGGATATAATGGCAGTTCGTGAATAGCTTCGGGTTGCTCTTCAGCCAAAATACGCCAATTTTGCTTATTGACGAAGCCATTAAGCCAAAAATGGGCCTCATTGCTGAATAAAATTTGGGTCCCAGTGTTTGGCGAGTTTTTCAAGAGCCCAACGACTGAAAGTATGACGCTTTGGAAGGTCGGCCGGCTTTAATTCTTAGACTAGCTATATTTTATAAGCTCTCAAACCAAGATCTCTGTGTAAAATCGCCCAAGTAGTGCCAAGTTTTAGAGAAGGGCGCCGAATCGATTCTTCCGGGTTTTCAGCAAAACTCTCACTTAAAGCTGCAATACTAATCGGTCTAATCGGTCGGTCGAGTATTATCCAATAATGTAAAATTATTCGCAAGTTTACCGCTGGTATGCCGAATAGTCCATTCGGTAGGACGATAATGTACACCACGATGAACACGATGTAGCCTGATCTATGTAGATCGGCTAGAAGGTTGTGCCACAGAAGGGGAGAAATGACACCTTCTGAGGACAGCCCTTACCTGCAGTCACCGACACAGTCACTCGTGTAAAGGTATGTGCTGTTTAATGGTATGAAGCCATGTAAAGAATGATAGCAATGTAATGAATAACACTCCTTGATGTCTCGTATGGGTTTCCACTAGTCAAGGCTATTACGCCAGAGACTTGGACCTTTGGGGCAGTTTCCTGCACTCAAGGTGGGATTCCAAATAGAGAGGTTCCTGCTAATGCCTTTGGAGTTTAAGGCTCGCAAGCCTAAGAAAACACCGTTGGTATTACTTTTACGTTCTAATTAGAAGTGAGTTTTATTTGGTTCTTGTTGCTTATTTATAGGTGTTCAAAGACTTAAAACATACTACACAATTTAATAAGAATACATATAAAAGTATACACATGTATACTAGTTAGATCGATTAGTGCTGGTCAGCATTTTGGCATTATTGTATACCAATATGCCGAACATTCTTAATTGCTTCAGGTCGCTTGCCTATATATTGCTAATGTAACATATTTACCAGCACAGGCAAGTGACCTATATTGTTTATAATTTTATTGCATGTTAGGTCAACGCCATGCACAGCACGGGTAAGTGACCGAACGTTATTTACTTTTTTTATGATCAGCGCTCGCTCGCCTATAATGCTTTCTATGCATTTTGTTTGTTGTCATAGGCTAACGACCGCCGATCGTACTCTCACTACTTTGTATGCTATCATGCTCAGTCATGAAGTGTGCTGACAAAGTAATAAGACTCTTTTTTGTTTATTCACTCGTTGAGTGTTTATGCTGTAATGTTTAAATTGCGGTTCATATGCAGATGGCATTATGAGGAATGCAATGAATCGGGACTATATGAATAATTAATCGATCTAACCTTGAATACTATGTTAGCGCTGGTATGCTCCCTTCACACTCGCCCTGTGCAGGACATGATAACTCCCCCTTCTACCTTGGTCGAGTCTTCAATACCTCTGCTACTGATTGCTCTTGCTATTGAGTCGTAGCCAGTGTTATCAAAAGTACCCTCAATCTCAAGGAAAGCACACAGAGCTATTTCCTGCTATCTTTACAGATTTAGCTTTAACTTGTTTATATATGGATTCAAAAAACTGTTAGCACACACACGCAGCATACTGGATATAAAACGTAACAACTGGTAATCCTAGTCCAGAAAAGAAGTGATAGAGATGTTGACGTTATGCAATGTTTCCTTGTATCGAAGGATATTGCGCGCAACAGGAAATCATAAATAATTTTAGCTTTCGTTTAATTAAGTTGCTAAAGCTAAGTATTGAAAGAGATTTGACTGACTATAGTAGGATTTGCACGTTCCAGGCTTCTTCTAGAGCACCTTATATTTTATGTTATGCTTAAGTTTATTATCAAAGCATAGTAATACACTTATAGAACCTACAGACTTAAATTCTCTTCATTACATAAAATTTTAAATTCAAATCTTAAGTACTATGGACTCTATATTACATAAGATGAGATAGATTACTATATCTATATATTACTAGAGTCAAAGAAACGTTTCATGTTTAAAAGTAAACTTGTATTACATTTGTATTAATCCTGTTAGATACAATAACGGTAACTCAATGTCAATTGCACTTAAGTTAATACTTAAATGGAGTCTCGAAATCTTTAATTCGCTAGGAAATGAAATTATAATGATGGCTTCTTGAAATGGGCCATTCCGATTCTTGATATCGCAAGATTGTCGCTGACATTGCGTTCAGGCGCATAATAAATCTAATAACTGAAGATATCAAATGCGACATACATCAGAGAATAGGATACTCAGAGAGTGCGAGTTGGCTGTCTCCCCTACTGGCAATTAACCATTGATAAGGGTTGCAAGTGAAAAAAAGCAATTTTTCACAATTCCCTCCCAAAACAAGAGCAGAACACAGCACACCGAATAAAGCGAATATTTCAAATTCACCCAAGCGATGGTCATCATACCCTATGGGGAGCATTTTTCAAAAATCCTCGAAAACTCATTAAGAAGATAATATCTTGGATTTGCTTGTAGTTTGTTCCATTTGCCCATTAGACGCACAGCACAGACGCAACGTACAAAGTTGAATAAATCACGAAGGGGAAGATGCTTCGATGATGGTGAAGCATCGTCGTTACACATGACGTGCCCATAATGTACGAGAATAGGCGCGTCCAGGACGACGTAACAAGACACATCTAACGGTTTGTTTTGTATATTTCTTTCCGTTTATTATCTACGAATAAACGAATGGGTAAATACAAAATGAACAAACTGAACAGTTTAGAGCGTCGAAGGAAGGAGCCAAAATCGAATTACTGTTACGACAAATGGAGGAAGAGAAAGAAAAAATTGCTTTTGATATGTTGCAATGGAATGGCTGGACCGATGGCCGATGGTATTCCAACTCCTCTCTACAAAATGTCCACGTTCACGTTCCATTAAACAGACAATTAAATATCACATCGCAACACATCGCCTGCTTTTGTGCTTTTGTTCGTCATCGTCATCGGTTCCAATTGTAGGCAAACACAAATCCTTTTAATCACAGAAAAACAAATGTCTGCCGATTAGATAATGGGTAGATGCTCCTGCCGCTCCTCTGACACTCAGGATGAACACATGAACACTGGAGCACACTATAGAAGCACGGATGATGTGGTTGCCACGACCGTCATTACATTACACCAAGGACACGGAGGACAGGACGATCTCACATCGGTTGCACCGATAAATTACCAATCATCCGCCTACCTTTGCGTGGAGAAATAATTTATACATTTTGCTAAATGAAAGAGAGCAACCGATAAGCTTTGCCTTAGCTCCTCGAATTAGCTTCATAAATATTTCAAAATTATTGTCGTCGCATCAGGATTCGATGGAGGATGTGAATCCAATGCGGATCTATTGCGGTATCTGTGTTAATTGAGTTCCTTATCGACTCACATGTAAAAGGTACTCAAGTGGATATTACCATCGCTTGGTTGAGCCACCGGGTGCTTTTGAGATGTTCATGTCAATGAGTCGACTTCCAATTATGCTTCTGCTGTTACTGTTGTTGCTGCAGCAGGAAGAACGAATCATCAAACCAAATCAAATGGCAGCATTATTTACTAATTATTGCGCTGTAGTTTCAGTTCTATGTACCCGAAGTTTTGCGATACAATTCAAGGCTGTAATTTAATAAATGATGGCATTCGAATTCACGAAGAATGCCAAATTTCTTGGAAAGAAAACCAAAATTATTAACATGAATTATTATCAATTCATTGTGTGGGGATGTGTACACTTGTGTATTCATGAGAGATTTACAAAAGGAAGGATTATTATATATCCTGCGAGGTTCATAATGTTTAGTGGTAATGTAGCGTGCGGCGGTTAAGATACCTTAATTGCTGTTTATTGCTTCTATTCTGCACAAGTACACGTCTTTGCTGCTTATTATTATAATTCAAATGCAAAAGTGAAATGAAGACACTTTTCCATCGGGTTTTGAGCAATAAGTAGCAAAAAGAAGTACACAAGTACACTTAAGAAGTTAATTTGAACTTCATTCGAATGGGTTTAATCCGGTTTATAAGAATTTCACAGCTGCAACCTATCGGGTGTGTTTTTAAGCCTCTTAGAACTTGAAATGGCAAAACAAACAAAAAAAAATTTAACTTTAATCAAATTGTTACATTTATACAAAAGATCAATATATGTCATTACTATTTGAAAATGATTTTTGGCATAAAGCCATCGCGGCTGTTCTTGACGATGTGCTATTTTCCATCCATTCAATTTTGGGCCACCTTTTCGAACACTTCTGGCCGTATGTCACAAGTAATAACAATATTGGCCTCCAAGGTGTCTATTGCTGCTATTTTATCAGTATAAGCCAGTAAATTTGCGTGGGTGCAAAAATAATTCAAAGATGTCAAATCCCGCGGCATTGGAAGCCAATTGACAGGTCAATTTCTCGACATTAACTTATCGCCAAATTTGGATTTCAGTCAATCGATGGTTGCCTTCGTCATATAGCACATAGCGCTATCCTGTTGGAACCACATCTCGTCCGGATCAATGTCATTCATATTTTCAAACAAAAAATAATTGATCATGTTTTGATAACGATCTCCATTGACTGTAACGCAAACTACGGCCTTATTTTTGAAGAAATAAGGCGCATCAAAGGGTGCCATTTTCTGGGTGTAATGGAGTCTGTAAGGTCTGTTGTGGATTGATCCCATATATATGCGGCAATTTGGCTTATCAACAAATTTGTTCGGATAATGTGCCCCATATCACGAAGTTGTCTATAAGTTGCGAGAATCAACGACTGAATTTCAAAGTAGATTTTAATAATTTGGTACCCCTTTTCAACAAAAAGTCTATTTACAATAATTTGCCAAAATATTCTTATAAAAAAAGTCAAATATTAAGTACCTTTTGATTAATCATCTAAGAGTTAACCTTTCAGTAAGCTCTATCCAAGCAAAAGGAACACACTTTATAAATACTCGTCCTCCTATATTTAACATTGACAATGGGTTTGGTGAATAAAAAGATGAGAACACTTTTATCTTAATGCCGTAACTATATCCGACTGGTGGTAGTGCGATCAAACCTCCACGTGGTGGCCGCCGGTAATTTTCCTTTAATGCAGGAAAAGCCGAATGATCGGGCTAGTCCCTTCAAAGTAAGGTTGGCGCTAGGCCAATAACCTCGCCCGTAAAAAAAACTTTTATTACTGAACCCAAAATCAGCCTCGGATACACTGATGAACGACGACGATCACGGCAACGAGAACGGCTAAACGATTTAAGAATTTTCTCACTGAACGTACGCACACCGCTTCCCGCTTCCCGTGCGGGGCAAATCTAAAAACATAAGCCTCATAAACGTTCACGCACCTACAGAGGATTCCCCAGACGAGGAAAAAGAAGAATTCTTTGAATCAGTCGAACGGGAACTCCATGCCTACCCTCAGTATGATGTAAAAATCATTCTGGGAGATATGAATGATAAAAGGCAGTACATTGGCACTCATGAGTTGCTAAATGGCCAGCTAACTGAGGAATTGGAGGCTCCACCAATGACCGAAGATCATACTATGCTGCCGCCATTAGCAGAGCGATGAATCGGCTCAAAAATAATAAGAACTGATAAAAATATGAGGCCCCACATTACACCAAGCAATTCATGAAATAATAATGCAAGTATGGGAGGAAGAGACTATATGCCAGAAGACTGGCGAAGAGGCATCCTGTGCCCCATACATAAGAAGAGGGAGATATCACAATATGCAGCAATAGTTGTGGTATAACGTTGTTGAGTACCGCGTATAAGATTTTCTCCTCTATCCTTCAAGACAGGATAGCCCCATACGCTAAAGTCATCATTGGTCCATACCAGAGTGGCTTCATCCCAGGCAAATCAACAACTGATCAGATTTACACCCTTAGGGAAAAATGTCTAGAGCTTTAAGACTCACTACACCATCTTTTTATGGACTTTTAAACCGCGTATTATAGCATAGCCAGAGTAGAACTTTATAAAGCCATGAGAGAATTCGGCATCCAAAATAAACTGACACGACTATGTAGGTTGACCATGACCAATGTTATAAGCCAAGTAAAAATATCCGGATCTCTATCAAAGCCATTCAACATCTTTAGCGGGCTCCGAGAAGTGGATGGACTGACCTGCGTCCTCTTCAACCTGGTGTTGGAGAAAGTGATACGAGACTCTGACGTAACGGCGAGCGGAACAATCCTCTATAAGTCCATATTGGCTTACGCAGACGATATTGACATCGCTGGTAGTAACCAAAGAGTTGTACAGGAAGCTTTCATCCAGAGCGAACAGGCGGCACGAAATCCGGGGCTGCACATAAATGAGAGCAAAACAAAGTACATGGTTACCAGATCCAACATTGGTCCCGCAATTAAAATAGTGGACCGCGAATTTTGAAGTAGTGCAATCCTTTAACTATCTCGGGCCAACTTCTAGGAACTTAACCTTAATATCCGAGCTGCTGGTATATAAGATAATGGTAATATCAGTACTTACATATGAATTCGAGACTTGGGTGCTTAGCAAAAAGCGTTCTGACCTCTTAGTCGCGTTCGAGAGAAGTCTTACGGAGAATTGTTGGCCCCGTATGTGAGAAAGGACGATTCCGGAGACTTTATAATGATGAGATTCACGGGCGCTACAGCGTAGTCGACATCGTGAAGAGAATTAAGCTCGCTAGGCTCCGGTGATCAGAACGCCTAGCTCGCATGCGCGAAGAGGATCCTACTCGAAAAGTCCTTTGCGGTAGGATTTATGGAAGATGGCAGCGAGCCCAGCAAAGCCTACACTGGAAAGATGGCGTAGACCAGGACGCCCAGAATTTAGGAATGCAAAACTGGATGACATCAGCTCAAAATCGGGACCGGTGGATAGACTTTTTGAGGGACGCCAGGATTGGGCCCCGGTTGTAGAGCCAAAGATATATGGCTGCTTTGAAGGGTATTCATAGAGTAAAACATATCAAAGAACAAAGAACCACATTTTTTTTAAATAGAGTTCGGATTTCATTGTTTTTTTTGCATTGTTGACATCAGTTTACCAGTAAACTTAATAATTTACGGAAAAAAAATAAAGAACGCTCGGCGATATTAAATTTGCGAAAACATTAAAGTAGATAATGGACAAGTGCACCAATACAACAAAAGAAATAGTTGACGATTTGATTAAAAAGGCCGGCGAAAATTCAAGAATTCAGCCAAACATTCAATGGAAGGAACAAACTTAAACACGAAGTCTTATTTATGCTGTTTACCCGATATGCAGTGGTAATGACCACATATGGTGTTGTAAGTTTACCTTCCTTCCGAGAGGACCACCTTTGCACATGTATTCCACTTTCCATCGACAGAAGCGTGCCCTTATGACAATGCTGCAGTTAAGAACAATGAGTCCATTAAAAAAAATGTTAATCTTAAAACTGTGCTGTATAAAATTTAATATCTTTTAAATGTTGATTTAAATGTTGTTGTAGTTTGTTACTTACAACAATTATAGCACAATCAGTGCGACCAGAACATAATTAAAATAATCTGCGCGACTTGGTGTTATGGCAAGTGTTGTTCACTGTGGAGGGGACTGGTGGGGTAAGGTTCATATTGAAAGCATTTTAGTAAATTACTAGAATTGAAGCTACACTAAAAAAAAAACAGTACGCAGTGGGTGATAATCTGAATATTTTTATTTATAATTTGTAACATAAATCTGCAATCTCCATTTACTAAATAATCTATCACCCTTTTTAATAAAAATAATTGTCAAAATCATTAAAGTATCTATTTATTCTCGCTCTACATCTAGATTTCTTCATACATTAACTCAACCATACATGTGAATAAAGTATACGGACATGTATATCACATTCACAGCATCGTAACATGTGTACTTGTAATCTAGATGATCAGTGCGGTGAGAAATTTTTTTTTCGTTTTTTGGACGCGCCAGGAATCGAACCTGGTATCCTCCGAGTGGGAGCCAATAGTTCTAACCGATGCACCACAGACATTGGTCTATATAAAGTATCTTTCCAATTTAGTTTCAATGGAAAGGTTGTGGCGTTTGCTCATGATATGTACCAATATTTGTTAGTGCAAAGTAATTTGTGTGGTGTCCGTTCATCCCATCCTCAACAGCTCAACTAAAGAATTTGGAAAATTATTTTGTTCAATGCTTGCAATGAACAATGTGGTGATCTTATGCTTTAGTAATTAAATAACGGATGGTGATTTGACTCAGTTTGTCGTGAAGGCATAACACTGGCGACAATTTGTGTTGATAATCCCTTTTGAGACATACTCTTCTCAATTCGGTTTAAAGAAGCGGTAAGTTGTGTTTTGTGTGTCTGTTCTGTTGTAGTTATGTGTGTTTTCAGAGTGGATCTCAGCAACATACGTGGGCTGAGAGCGAGTTCTTTCGCTGTGTTTAATTATGTACATGTCCACAGGCCAGCAATTCTGGCACTGAGTGAAACTCAGGTATTTTATATTTCTGAGGCATCGGAATTTAAATGCGGACTAGCAATCTATGTCCGGAGTGATGTTGCATTTCAGCTTTTGCCCCAATTTAGCCAAAGTTCCAAAGGTACTGATTCCTTTACAGAAGTGCCCACTTAGACAGTGCTTTAACTCAAAGCGAGTTCGATGCACTGTCTGATTCAATCTTAAGAAATGACACAAAACATCGTATTTTTTTTTCAATGCATTTCAATGTACACAATTCTGGGTGGCTTCGCCATTCTGGCCAGCCAACACCAGAAGGAAGTTGTTTTGAGTTATTCGCTGAGTTTAATAACCGTACTCAGCTTGTAAATGAGTCTACACGAATACCTAACATTGCAAATCATTCCGCAAACACCCTTAACTTGTTCCTTACATCTCGTCCAGATAAATACTCCGTCAATGTATTATCGCCTCTAGGCACGTCTGACCATTGTGTTGTATCAGCTAATTTCTTGTTAATAAACCACGCAGTTAGAGAAAAAAAAACAACAGTATGGCAAGACGAGAAAGCCAATTGAGACGGCCATAACAACTTCTTTGGGAGAATTAACTGGTCGCTATTGTTTCGTAATAGCAACGTGGATGCCGCCGCTGATGCAATCACAAACATCATCCTTATTGGAATAAGGAATAAGTCTGTTAAAGCAAACGAAGATAGATGGTATGACTGGAGCTGTAAAGAGGCTTATAGTATTAGAGAGGTATGCTTTCGGTTTTACAAAGCTAGCCCTACTGAGCCTACGACCAAAAATTGAGGCAAAAAATACCAAAATATCCCAAAGGTTTTTGATCATTCGTGAAAAGAATCAAAAATACAGCCTAGTCATCAAAACCAACGCTCATTTATTATAACACTCCAGTTGTCAACTCTTAAGACAAAGCCAATCTGTTTGCTGCACATTTTGTAGCTAGTTCCACTCTTCCAGAATGTATATTGTTGTCACCTGCACCTCCGAGTATTGAAGACTATATGGGAGAGATCTTTATTCATAATCGTGCAGTTGCTAGAGTTTTAAATGATCTCAACATTCACAAATCTGCTGGACCAGATGGTATTTCCCCATTAGTACTGAGGAGGTGTTTTTCAAAGCTGGCATTACCATTGCCTAAGCCTTTCGATCTCTCCTATTCTTCTGGACTCTTCCCGAGAAGTTGGAAAACAGCCTTGTCTTGTCCAGGCGAGCTGTCGTCTCCTTCTTCATACCGACCGCACTTACATCTATTCTTTACAAGGTCATGGAAACGCTGATGAAATTTCACTGGATTAGAAGCTATCTTTTGGATCGCTCAATTCAAGTTGTATTGGACGGTTTCAAGTCTAAATGTCATTACTTAAATGCTCTGTTTTGTCCCCGACTGTCCCTCATTCATTCCTCATTTTTATTAATGATCTCTTATCTGTGACTTCTAATCCAATTCACTCTTTCGCTGACCACAGCACTCTCAGCTTCTCATATAAGTTTGAGGAACGTCCTTCCACTTCTCATGTGGAACTCAAGCAACAACGTATGTTAATCACGTGAAATTCTGACCTAGACAGTATAATACAATGGGGAGAAAATAATAGAAGAGAATTTAACGCTTCCAGAACCCAATGCTGTCTCCTATCGTCTAAGCGAATCCTAAATCCCATGCCATTATCCATGAATGACACTTGTATCGAGGAAACAGAAAATCTCGCAATTCTCGTTATGTGCGTTAATGACAAACTTCGTTGGAATGACCACATATTTACCGTGTGCAAGAAATATTTCACTCCCTCTGATCTTGCTACTATATACAAGGCTTTTATTCCCCCTAAACTTGAGTACAATGGCCATATGTGGTATGGAGCGCCTAAAACTATTTTGCATCAGCTAGATAGAATACAAAACCGCGCGCGATAAAACTTATCGGTGAAGCAAATATAGCGAAATCAATAGATTCGCTTGAACACCGCAGGAACTGTCAGTGTTTATCGTTTCTTCCACCAGCGGTGCTCAAGAGAAATAGCCAGCTGCATGCCACCTCTTCTTGAATTCAACCGCAATACTTGTGGCGCTCTTAAAGCTCATCAGTTTACCCTCAAGCCCATCTTCGAACGTACAGTTAAATTCATGGATTCGTTCTTCAGCCGTATAACAGGAATATGGAATGCTCTACCAAGTTCTGTCTTCCCACATTCACTATGATCGACAGGCATTCAAAACACAAGCTCATAGACATCTTTTCTTTTCTCCTCCTTTTCCTTAACGCCCACGCTGTGCCAAGCATACAGCCGAGCATTATAAGGATGCGAACCCCTTTAAGCGTGCGCGAAATATAAAAAAAAATCTTTTCTAAAGAGTCAAACATGTAATACACAAGACGCATCAAATACCAATTGTTAGCTACTAATCCACACCTGGTTCTCGATTTCTTCAACGGTAAGTTCGAGTAACGAAGTTATTTGTATGCAAGATAATTAGATATTGCGCTTATGAGCTAAATAATAAATCTTTTGATGAGATCCAGTATTGAATTACTATTTTAGTTAATATTGTTGAAGTAAATGTTATCTGGTTATAGACTGGCAACACTGAACGTTAATGTTAATGTCGATTTTCTTTTGATTGGAAACTAATTATAAGTGCCCATGAGCAAGCAAAATTATATATTAAGTAACCAACAAAGTAGGAACACTATATCGTTAACTGTACCCAGCAGTAATCCACAGTTGAGAAATTTGTAATAGACAGTCATACTTACTAGTCGGATACTGTGAAATGTTAACCTATTTCTACTGTTTTGCCATCAACTTTAAAATTATCTCCAAAACGAACACATTTTTCTCTTCAAAAGATATTTGCATGACTCACTTGATAATTGGTGCATATTTTGTACCAGAAGTGACAACGAAATATGCAAGACCGCAATTCAAACTAAATGTAAGCAAATTGGAAAAAAGTATCCATAAAGAATTGAATTGAGCTTTTTTTACCACACCTACACCTATCAAAAGCCTTTAAATTTTTGCAATGTAAAAATAACAACAAAACCGAATAAGTTTTTGTCTAACTGTTCTATCAAAGACAATGTAATTTTTTGAAATTCTTACTGAAAGAAATATAAAAAAATAAAAATAGGACAACTTACACATTTACAAGAAACTCTTAACGCACACACATACCCCATAAAACACACCCATTTATCATAATTGCAAAAGGAGGACATTGTTCATAATGGCAATACGTGCACTTTTGATATTTGTTTTGTTTTAAATTTAAAACAATATAAGTATTAAAGAATAATGTCCATCAATGAAGAAGTGAAGAAAAGTATTTAATGCTCCTTGCAAACAATGATGATGATGATGAACAATGGTAGACGAAAAAAGTGAAAGGACAATAAAAAAAAAACAAAAACAAAACCACGTACTCCCATTCTTAGTCCCAGTTGCAGGGCAAGTAGCAGTCGCTGGTTCCTATCGGAGGCGTATGTGTAACAAGGCTATTTTTTGTTTTTATTTTGATATGCTCGTGATTGTGATGTGGGGTGTGGTGGTGTTGTTTTGGTTTCGGGTACACGTTTGAAATTTATTATGAATTTCAAGTGGGCACAACAAGTCATGTGCGAGACCATACTCAGTCGCTTATCGCGTTAAGTGAAAATTGAAAACCTCTTGAAGGTATGTTACCGTGGTACTCCGCCATCTCAATAGCTAGCTGGAAATGTGCGGAGCGCGCACATTTCTCAAGTATAATGTATTACCATAATTTGGGTGCAAGTGCCTATTATGGCCATCGGGAACAGCACACAATGTTTCTAAAATTTATGAGGTTAATACATGCAATCAAGAAACAGAGTAGAGAGCAGGTGCATTATGGAGTTTAACAATTTTCACCAAAGTGCAGTGTTTTGCGCGATGGTGAAGCCACTATATGGAGATGTCTTTTATCTTTACTTCATATGCTTGTTGTGCAGGAATTAATGAACTCTAGAAATCTTGTTTGCGAATAATGTGAACTCGTACACCAGAGATGAAAGAAAGTGTCCATTTTGTCAACAATATTCACTTACTTATTTTTCAGTACGTAGAATAAACGATCTATATAAGGACGTGTAGCAAAATAAAGTAATAACCTTTTAAGGGGTTAAGTACTGAAACCTTCTGCGTTAAAGATTAAAATAAGGAAAGCTGTAAGCTGGTTTTTAATCAATAAATATAATTTCGAATGAAAAGCTGTTTTGTGAAATGAATAAGCTTAACTGTAGTATAGGGCCAACTGGTTAGGTAGGTTTTAAGGGCGTGTCATCCCCAAAGGTATCAAACTGACCTACACAGACCTGTTGTTGGAAATTGAATTGCTTTTAACTTTAAAAGGAACAGACAGACGAACGGACAAAGTGCGAATGGGTATTTCGCTGGATATTAAATATGATGGTGGTGACTGAGGAGTGGGGTTGTTAAGTATCAATAATACAAAGGTAATAATATAAGAACTAGACCACCCTTGACGGTGGGAGGGGCAAAAAATTGACTTTTTATACAAATTAATTTTAAATGCGTATCTGGAGGGGCGGTCTTCTCCGAAGATACCAAATAAGGAGCAAATATCTAGCCTGTACAGCCAATTTAGATTTGTCGACATGGCAGCAAACTCGATCACAATTGTCTGTAGAAGGAATAGTAGGACAAATCTCGCAAAGTTTGGGGGATATACCGTTATCGGCTTTTAAGCAGTAAATCAACGGCTTTGCATACTTCGCGTGCGGGGCAAATTTTAAAAACATAAGCCTCATAAATGTTCATGCATACAGAGGATGATGAAAAAGAAGAATTCTTTGAATCAGTCGAACGGGAACTCCATGACTTTCCCCAGTATGACATAAAAATCATTTTGGGGAATATGAATGCCAAAATAGGTCGAGACCAATATTCAGCAAGTACATTGCCACCCATAGCTTAAACGAGAACACTAATAATAATGGACAACGAGTCATAGAGATGGCAGATAATTTGGTCGTTGCGAGTACATGGTTTGCGCGTAAAAATAGCCACCTAGGTATCTCCTGATGGAGTCACTCGCACGTGTTGATAGACCGCCGCCACAACCGAACCTTACGACGGTACGAACGTACCGAGGTGCCAACGTCGACTCGGACCACTATCTTGTTGGTATGGTGCTCCGAGCGCTGATTGCATCATCACGAAATCAGATTCGAGTCAATACGGCTCACAATCACGGTCAACCCGAAGAGAAATTACTCATGAAACTGGTGGTGAAAACGGACACATGAAATTAGGTCCTTCTGGCCAAGTCTGATTGAAGCAGATCATGCACTGGAGTGAAGTCTTATGAGTCCATCCGTTTCAAGTGTATTTTTGTTGCACTGTTCTGTAGAAACACCGAGACGTCTAGCTGGAGAGCAACAGTGATCTCGTAGCTAGAAGTGTTCAAGAGTTACAGGGTGTGAAGTTATGTAAAGTCAAAAGAACGTCTCTTCGTTTTAATACTTTACGTACACCGCAGGGGGTGAAAATAGTTTTTTTTTCCAATTAACCAAGGAATCACTCCTTTAAGTATTTGCCACCTTAACGAATACACCATGTATAGTCGTAATTTCAAAAGGATACTTATTACGATAAAAACTTCTTAGATTATATTTCATCGGGTTGAGATAAAGTCCTCTTGGGGATCTTTTAATGGTTTTTTTGGGATTTTTTGGGGATCTTTAGGGGGTCTTTTGAGGGTCTTTTGAAGAGGCTTTTGAGGATCCTTTGGGCCTTTTAAGGGACTTTTTTGTGTCTTTTTAGGGCCCCTTGAGGTTCTTTTGAGCATCTTTTTAGGGGTTTTTAGGGGGTTCTTTGATGTTCTTTTGAGGATCTTTTTGGGGTCTTTAATGATTTTTTGGGGGTATTTTAGAGATCTTTTGGGGGTCTTTTGCGAGTCTTCTGGGGGTTTGTTGAGGGGTCTTTTGAGGGTCTTTGGGAGGTCTTCTTATGATTCTTTTGGGGTTTTTAGGGGTCTTTTGGATGTCTTTTTGCCCACGACATCACAGAAGTTTCAATTTAACTGCGGGTAAAAGGTACGCGCACTACTTTTTATTTATTTTGTTGTCTGACGCGTAAACAAACAAAACTGTTGGTTTTTCGACACTGGAACAGGCGACATACAATTGACCATGCAAGAAGCAAGGTTAATGCCGCAAATACTCAATGACTGCCATTGTGATTTGTTTATTGTAATTGCGAATGCAAACCGCACCCCCGAAACTGCAAGCTATTAAAGTCTAATGGCATGTCGGTCGCAATCATTGGGATACATTGACAGATCGCAAAAGAAAGACCGTGGAAATGGATCAGCTGCCAAACGACATTGGCGCACATAGGGCCAACTAATAGTTCTATTAAAATAGAAATGAAATATCGACTTTTGTTAGACAGATCGAGGATCAACACAAAAGTAAACACTAATTTAATTTTATTTTAATTTAGGCTGGAATGCATAACGAACAAAACAAAAAAAAAAGAATCAACCAAATCTGTCGTTCCTATTGTCAGTTATGATCGAGAGTGCATAAGAAAATTATGATTTTTTTTTTGCTGTTTGTCCGAATTTTTTGACTTTGCTTTGAAATTATCTTCCTTTCCAGGACCACAACGACAAAAATAAAATTAAAATTACGCAAATTCATCGTTGAAATCGTGAGTTATGGTCGCGAGTTCATAAAAAAATCCTATGGAAAGACGCACTTTCAGTTTTTGCGGAATTTTCTCATTTTATGGACATTTTTTTTTTATTTGTTTTCTCGTACAAACCTTGTTCGGGCTATGACGAACATTTCAAAATAAAAATGAGTCAAATCAGTTCAGCCGTTCTTAAGTGGTGCGGTTACCAACGAACAGTTTTAAATTTTATTCATAGGTATTTCAAAAAATTAAGGCAAACAACATACGCTTATGACCTATTTGTACACGCTCGCAGCGGAAGCAATATAACCAAATTCAATAAAATTATTTGAAATGATGAAGTTATACTCCTTGAAACAAGAACCTCAATGATTTTCAAACATAAGGAATTATTGATGAATTTCGACCATAAACGTGCCTCTATCTCAATTTGTTTATATTTTCTTTAAATACAAAATTGTTATGTCCTTATTGAAAAACCCTTTATATGACATTTGAAATTTTATCATTCTTACCCATGTTCTAGTTTTAATTTTGATAACTTAGTCCTTATCATTTGTTGTTCCC
Source organism: Nephrocerus scutellatus (assembly GCA_947095585.1). Taxonomy (NCBI): domain Eukaryota; kingdom Metazoa; phylum Arthropoda; class Insecta; order Diptera; family Pipunculidae; genus Nephrocerus; species Nephrocerus scutellatus. The sequence continues at coordinate 16,554,600 of OX352765.1, read as the reverse complement.
TTCTTTCACCTTAACAGTAAAATAATTATTTTAAGAAACCCATCGAGAGGAATACCGGTTTGGTTGCAAAGCCAAAAACAATGTGGGCTTCATTTCAATATACTGCTGGTACTTCGCCTAACAGAATTACCTTGACTTGTCATGTAGCCGTTCTCAAATTTAACATCAAAGTGGCTGTTATTATTTTTTTTCATTAAAAGCCAACTAAAAACCTATCAAGTGGGTAAATTGCTTCATAAAAATACCAACAAAAAAACCTCGATGTCATTTCCGCTTTCGAATCCTCATAATTGTCCCCAACGTTATGTAAGGATATTTTTTTTTCTTTGAAAATAATTCCAATCGGAAGGCACCAACGAACAATGCCAAAACAAACCGCATCACATCGTGCAGCAGCAATACAAAGTAAACTTTGTTCTATTAAGAGTTTATGCGGTGATTAAGTGTCCTTGTCATTCCGGGTCACTCGGTGTACACGAGAACAGACCAACAAAAAAAAAAAAGGCCAACCATTGGCTGTCATTCCTACGCGAGATTGCAGATTCCTTGTAGATCGCACGCGAATGGCAAGTATTTCAATCGCTTCGAGTCATTTTGCAGTCATGTGTCTGACGCAAAAAAAAGCACAACACGATGGTGGGGTCTTAGCTATCAGCTTGACGGACATTTGATGGCAGTACCGTGTGTGGGTGGGGAAACAAGAGGCTCCGCTGTTATGTGACATAAATAAATTACACAAAAGTGGTCACATAAACGTCTGCTGCTATTTCATCGTCCACAACATGCACTTTTCTATTTGCACGATGCACTTCATCAGCAGCAGCAGTACTGCTCGACTTTGTTGCAATCACCAGCAAACGACCGGTCATTCTAGTTCTTGATAGTTGTATCCTACAGTGCAGTGCATATACTGACATGGTAAAAGAATTATTTATACTATGACTTATGGACGTACATGTATCGAAGTGGAAGTGGCTCCTTGTCAGATGAATCGTTCAATAGCCCTACTCTGGATAATTTGTGGTGCTTGCATTTTGCCAAACACGAGTACAAACAGGAACATGAACAGCAACTTTGATAGCTGGATGCCTTGTAAAATATTGGCATCATATACGTTAATAAATTGGCTCCTATGCTTGTGACACCTATGTACCTTGCGGCGAAATGACGGCGTGATATCGAGCTGCTGTTCCCAGCGCTTAGTTCAGCGCACGGAAGATGATGTATTTTGTGCGATTTTTTGGTCCTCTTTTTCCTCTTGTCATTGCCGTATCAATCACAATTTGCTTACTTTCAAGGAAGGTGAGTGAAAGTCAAGAGCAAGGAAGGCATAACCCTCAATTCCCAGAAAGCACTAGAGAGGAAAACATTAATCGTTTTTTCTTAACTCATGTGTCTGTAGCCTGCGGTACAGTACAAAGAAAGATAGCACCAGGAAGTGAGTAAGATCTTCAAACGTCCTGGAAGTGCCGGAGAATATGAGCGAAAAATTAGAAACCTGATGGTGCGATAAATGTAATTTCTCTAATGTGTCTCGAATTGGAGGTGGTTACTGGTGTACTGTGGGTTGAAATGAAGAAAATCTAGAAGAGATTATATAGACTATGGCAAATTGTTCACAGCAACTTTCTAACCTACAGAGCTGGTAGGAATATTCTCGCTATGCGTGTTGTGTGTGTATTATCATCCACCCACGATCACACTTAGTAAGTAGTTTTCTTATAAATGCAGTCGAATCTTAAGCCAAAAAACTCTAACATAAAAAGTTACAAGTCTTGCAATTACTTTTCTATGCTAGTAGGTAGGTTTGTTCTACTGTACCACGGTTAAAATGAAAGATTGGGTAAAAGTTTCGTTGACAAATCGCTACAAGGATAGGATACTATAGATCCTTACGCCACATTCAATCATCGATGTGACGTGAAGTGTTTTTTTGCTGCTTCCACTCTTCCACCATCATACCTAAGTAAGCCGAATGATACTTCAACCCCCACTACTATACGTAAGTAAGCGGGATGACACGTATCAGTGCATCGATTAAGGACATCTTATAGTTTACTGCAATTTTTGCCTCGTCGAAATTTAAGTGATTTATGTTGATAAAAAAAACCCCATACAATAATCACGCCTCAGCGATAACGGATAAATTTTTATCTTTTTTCAAATGGATCGCATTAATCATTAATAGGCGGGTGGAAAAAGTCGATCCATCGAGTGGCGTGATGTGATGGTTTTTATACTTTACAGGAGGAATTAATTCTACCGCCCCCCAATTGAGGATTTTTTAAATCCGCTGATTTATTGGTGATTTTTATTCAATAAAGTTGCGGTTCTCAGTGAGAGACGAGAAATGCTGCGCAAGCGGGGAATTTATCCGAAAACAAAAAATAAAGAATGTCTTTTGGTCGGTTGATGAATTTCATTAAAGCAATTGCTCCAGGAGCGAGAGCTTAATAAATTATCTCATCATATATAAGATAGTAAAGCGGGGCTTCTCAGACATATGGATATTTGTAGTTCCTTCACCTAGTTTTACTTACACCTGTATTTACTTATAAACTTATAAGCCATATGCTTTTAAAATAATTCTCAACGGTCTTAGATTTGCGCACGCGTAAAGGGGTTTGCACCCTTGTAATGCTCGGCTATATGCTTGGCACAGCGTTAGCGTTAAGAAAAGGGGGAGAAAAAACGAGATTTCTGTGAGCTTGTGTTTTGAATGCCTGTAGTTCATAGTGATGTGGAAAGACAGAACATTCCACATACGTTATAGCATTCCACATACGTGTTGTACGTCTGAAGAACGAAGGGTACCGCATAATGCGGGAGGTGATACACAGAATAGGTAAGACAGCTACTTCCGTAAGATGGAAAAAACTCCCATGCCTATGACAAGCGAAGGAAATAATGAGGAATTATGACCCAAAGAGGTCTCGCTCGATACGGGGAGAAGTAATGTAACAATCATTACGGTTTTCCTAACAGGACACTGTAGACTGAAGGGGCACCTAAGGAAATTAAAACCAGAAGAGGATGGCAGCTACAGGCTTTGTGGGGAAGCGGAGGAAACTCCGTGACACCTTCTCAACGAACTCGGAGCAACTATCCGACAGAGGAAAGTCCACATGGGAACTGACGCGATCTCGGAGTCTGCACGGCATTTACTGAACCCAAACCATATCATTAAGTTCATAAGAACCATTCGTATGGAGGAGGTATGGAGGTAGGACTAGTTAGGGGGAGCGCAATAAATTCATATGGGTCGCAGTGCTATTTGTAGATTCCCGTTTTTATCATCATCATTTAGGAAGGCTACTGATCGACCAGCAGAGAGTCGTAAGTGAACCGTCGCAGAGTGCACAAGAAGGTGTGTGGAAAATTGTATTCTTAGCTTAGTTTATATATAGCTTACTGCTTCCTCCACCCGTGGTAAGGGGTTGTAAGTTATTATCGTTATAATCTACCATAGCTTGTATACAGTTTGCAACTTCCCCCACCCGTGGTAAGGGGTTGTAAACTATTGACTTATTTCGCTTATAAGGGGCAGAGTCTTAGTCTCTCTAAGTTTCATTTGGATAGTTATATTTTAAATTATTAGCACTACTAGCTTAGACATAGCTTACAGTTGCCCAAAACCTATGGTAAGGGGCTGTTAATTATTATTATTAGCATTATCATCAGTCTATTCATAGCATATAGCTACACCCCACGGCTGGGGGTTATATACTATTATCGTTATAACTATTGTAGACCGTTATAGTTTGCAACTAAAGTGCCCCAACTTAACGAGATGCCCAGGTCCTATAGGGGTATCGACAGCGAACCCCCTTCAGAGTCGGAAATCCAAAATTCAATAAATCTCCTCAAAAACCAACAAAGTAGCTGGACTTAATGGAATACCAGCTGAATTCCTGAAAGCCGATCCCGTAACAACGGCTAGTATGCTACACCCGTTGATACAAATTATTTGGAAAAACGAAAGATATCCCAAAGACTGGAAGGATGGTGTAATTGTTAAGCTGGCAAAGAAAGGTGACCTTAAGAATTGCAACAATTGGCGTGGTATCACCGTTTTGTCTGTTTTCCCAAAACTAATGGCAACCATCATTCTCGCGCGGATAAAGGATACAATCGAGTCTACACTCAAGAGGCATCAAGCTGGCTTCCGCAGTGGTCGATCATGTGTCGACCATATCAACACCCTGCTTATCATCCTTGAGCAGTCTATGGAATTTCAATCACCGCTTTACCTCATGTTCGTGGATTTTGGAAAGGCCTTTGATCGAGTAAGCCGAGAATGTATATGGAGATCGTTGCTTGGTAGAGGAATTCCCCCAAAAAATGTTGCCATTATTAGAGAGTCCTACAACAACGCAAGGTGTTTTGTTTTACACAATTGGCAGTTATCCGACTCTTTCGTAGTGCAACAGGCCGTTAGACAGGGGGATGTCCTATCGCCAATCCTCTTTCTGCTGGCGATGGACGACGTACTGACGGCCAGTGTTGGTATAGCGGAGCGACAGGGCATTCAATGGAGACCGTTTGAAAGGCTCAGTCATTTAGACTATGACCGATGAGATATGCCTCCTGGCTAATAACATCAGTGGGCTGAACAGGATGTGCCAAACACTGTAAGTGAAGGGAGAGTCGAGTGGTCTAAGAATAAACAGCAAAAAGACAAAAATAATGCTCACAGGCCGTCCACACAGCAGCGTATTATTATACAGGAGACGCCAGTGGAAGAAGTCGAAGAGTTTAAATATCTTGGCAGTATTGTTTCTGCAAATGGCAGTACGAATGTGCACGGTAAAAGTAGAATTAATAAAGCTCGTGCTGCCTTTGGTACTCTGACTACAATTTGGAAATCCAGTCAAATCTCCTTATACACTAAGTTGAGATTCTTCGAATCCAATGTCAAATCCTTGCTGTTATATGCCTGCGAAACCTGGAAAGTCACGTCTATTATTTCGAGGAAATTGCAAGCTTTTGTGAATCGCTGTCTACAACAAATCCTAAGGATTCACTGGCCACAAATTGTATCAAACGAGGAATTGTAGCGCAGGACAAGTCGAGAGCGGCTGGACGTCAATATAAGAAAGCGTAAATGGCAATGGATTGGTCACGCACTGAGGAAACTAGAGATGTCGCGAATATTCAGCCACTATTCGGCCGATTATTCGCGGCATCTCTAGAGGAAACCAAACGACGAAATTGCAAAGCAGTCCTTTGAATGGAGTCCACAGGGTACACGGCGGGTTGGAAGACCAAGAAAAACATGGAAATCTACTGTCTTAGCAGAAGCAGAATCGCAGATAAGGACGTGGCCGCAGCTAAAATACCTTGCTGCAAACTGTGAAGGATGGAGAGGTTTGTTTGACGCCCTATGCCCCAACCGGGGTTACAGGACACGATGATGATGATGATTAAGGGGGCAGGACCTTAGTCTCTCCAGTTTTGATTGGGATAGTTATCCTTATCATATAGTTATACTTAGCACGACTCTTACCAGGAAATGCACGTTGCGATGCCGTGACGCCAACTCGATAGCCAACGTGAAAATTAGAGTAAGCACATAGACCCTGTAAACCCTGTAAATATAAATCCCAATTCAACATAAACAATAAAGCGAAGAGTAATAAGTAAGTAAAAGCAACTGGCCTATGTTATTTTTCAGTAACGAACCTCATAGTTCCGCTGAGCATACCCCAGCTATAAAACTTCCTTCAAAGTAATCCACATGAGATATACTCCACTTGTGCCAGTGGCTTTTTCAATCTTCGAATGTTATCAAAACTTACCGAATACTGGCAAAACGTCGTCCTTTCGTGATTGTTTTTAATTTTAGTAATAAAAGAAGTCACATGAGGATGTGACCGGCGAATAAGGAGGAGGTGCTACCGTGTTGTTTTCGTTCGTCATAATCAACGTCTTCACAGCCCTCTTGAAAACGTAACGCTTGTTACCTTAATTGAAGATTTACCAAATGCAATATTCAAAATAACCAAAGTGGTACTGCACTTTATTCCATTTTTAAAGCAAAATTAATTACAAAGACTTTGTTCCATTGCTTGCACAATTTAAAAATAGCCGGGCGTTTCAAAACTTTGACGTCCAACAATAAACTAAGCAAGTAATAGAACTACCAATATGAAGATATATCAGGTGCAAGTGTACCATCACAGCAAAGAAACATAAACCCAGCGAAATTAAAAAAGTCCTTGTATTTTTTTTTATCAAAGCTCATTTTTTGTTAAGCTTGTTAACAATTGCAAAACATGATTGCTTAACAAAGTAGAGACAATTCAGTAGAATTAAAAGAATGCTTTGTCTTGTCGTCAAAAGGAAACATAAACCACCAGCCATTATCAATAAATGGCACTTGCAATGAGCCGAAACCGAAAAAATCGCTTACCTCATTATGTGGGACAATGACTAGTGTCGTTGCAACAACTAAGTGTGTCAAATCACCAAAACTGCTCGGAAACATGTTGGCTTCCTAAAAACAAATGGAAAACGTATTTCACTTCCACTCCCGCTTGTAATAAATTTATTGGTTGACCGTTGTTCACTGTTATTACCGCTATTTCCACTAGCGGTGCTCAGGTAAAATAGCCAGTTGACTTGTTGACGAATTTTTATTTGGCTTTTCCGAAATGAAATGCTACCTGAAGAAGTGGAAGGACAATGAACACAGATAGTGCTAACAAAATTCACATCACATTCCTGACTTTTTCACATCTCAAGCTTAATATTTAAGATTCCATATACATACTCGTAGATATACTTGTATATCTATGGAATATATTGGGTGATAAATCTCATAGCAGGCAGCACAGAGTCATCTGCACCTGCTGCAGATCCTTTCAGCGAGTCTAATGCGTTACGTGACAAATTGTTATTAAAACACAAAACTTTTGTGGCTGTATATTCGAAAAATGTTTATCCTTCCTAGGTTCAGATAAATATCACTATGAATACACAGGTATTGTGTGTTCAACCCAATCGAAATTAGCCAACTGACTGACTGGTTGACTAGCAGACTGACTGCAAATGGGTACTTACCACTTATATCAACTAAATACCAAAACTAAAACCACAACGACCAAATGTCCTTCTTGGTTAGCCTCAAAAATGAATGCTACTCCTGTTGCTGGTTAATAAACTTTTTGCCTTGCCTGCTGGGAAATATCACGTAATTCCCATAAACGGACACGTAAAGCAACTCCGGAACTAAAATGAAGTTGACAATTTGATTTGGTTTGAAGAGGTAAGCCCATTTTTGCTCCGCCTTTGTGCTTTTTCACATATTAACGATTGTGCTTCTTGGTTAACATTTTGTGTCAGGTGTATCACAGGATATTCAACTTAATGTTTAATATAATTTGTGAAATTAATCGCAAGGCAGGCCGGCGCTTGGTAAGGAGGAAAACCTTAAATACTTGAAGTCATCAATGGTTAAGTGTACTTCTAAAATACTAGTAGCTCGTAGATGGAATATTAAGAGGAGGATCTCGGATGTCCTTAAGAACACAAAGGTTTTTTAAAATACTGTTAATCTGGCAATTTAGGCAGCCAAATATGATGATGATGAACAATCTGGCAATTAGCAAGAACAGCAAAATCCTCCTATACTCATCTTCGTTTTCCTTCTGAAAGTGATAGTTGGACTGGTACAGAGCATTGATGAACGCTTTTTTTTTTGGTTCTCAAAATGAAATTTTCGCGTAGCAATTTATTGAGGCCACTTAACATGATTCAAGGAGCAAACACAAAAAATAGAACAAAAGTGAGGATAATCTTAGCATTTTTTCTAGTTTTTGGTTTTGTTTACTGGACTTGCGAGGAGTTCATAGAACGTTTAACAATGAATATCTATGTTAAGTGGTTTTTGTTCAGAATGCAATTGTTATTGTGCACATTCGTGAAGAATCGACAGATGGTTTGGTTTAACAAAAATGTAAAGGAGTATTTTTTGGTTTGGAAGAAATGAAAATGTTTTGTTAATATCTTCAGTGGTTATAAGATATCGCAATTTCGCTCTTTGCACGAGCGAACAAATTGAAGGCACAACGATGCCGCAATCAAATATGGGTCGCGTTCTCGAGACCGAGATATGTTCAGTTGGATTATCCTGTTACTAGTTCACTTATCACTTATTAATTTCAATGATTCCATTGTGGGTTTATGCAAATAAGAAAATGCACAATAAATTTGAGAAAGAACTAACAATGCAAGGCGGGAAGTCAGTCACCTTAGAGGATGATTACATCAGAATTGTAATTATTATCACAAAATATCAATGGGATTCTCATTAATGCAATGCTGTCATTTTGGACTTGTGTACATGAACTTCTTTTGTATTACAATGTGATTGTATATCACAATGTGATTAGGAGACTGACAAATTAATCGTCCGTTTACATGATCGTAATGATGTCTCTTGTTTGTGTGCATGACGTGGAATTAAAATAATCTTAACAGTGATATGCGGCGTATATAATGTAATAATAATATACCGGTATGTGTGTGTGTGTGTTTGTGTATCTAACAAAAGTATAATTAATGCGATTGATTGATTAATTCAAACAGCTCGTGATTATTATTTTGCAATTTACATACTCTACATGTTATACATACATACACATGTGTGAACAATTTCAACAAAATCGGGCTTTGGGAAAGAAGGAATCTCTGAATTGGTTAGTTCGTCCGAAGATAGGCTTAATGGGGGACCCGTGGGGTCGAGTTGAGGGACGGGTATTACGGATGAGTTCGGGAATGGGCGGGATGCATTGACCTGTAAATTGTTAAGAAACCTATTAACCTGTGTGTAAGTGACGTGCCAAAACGATTTTATTGGTAAATTTAGTTCGACCGTCTGGCTAGAAGGATTTTATGCAAAGCACAACGAAAAGAGCAGGGCTAAAAGTACGGAAACCTAACAAGCGGCAACAATTTTATAACCAGTCCATTTTTATAAACCATCTTTTTTTTTACATTTCATCTTTCAGCTACAACAGCATCGAAGTTTTTTCATTGTCTGCACAAAAACAAGGATCAATTCCAAAATTAAGTAAAAGGAAATGCATCAATGCCATACAAACCCCGGCTCAAGTCAAAGCGTCTATAGACAAAATTTCAATTGTCCTCATCTTGAGCCTTAAGTCGAAAATGATTGAACAGGAGTATGTATATGCAAAGTTGTATGTGTTTGTATGTGTTGTTGTAGATGCTCGCCACTTAACACTGTGACTGGCAGGACACGAAGCTTAACTTAACATATTAGCTGCTTGTATATGCGAACAGAATGCAGACGACATAGTACAGGACTATAAGGCTCTAATGGTTTTTTTGTGTGCTTAGCGCACAAATATAGATACACAAGCGGATATGTATTTGTGTGTTTGAGTGTGTGTTTGTTTATTCATAGAAATTACTTAGGATAAATCCACAAATCCACTCTATTCATCGGTTTTATCATCATACGAGCGTGCGGCACCTAAACCAAAGAAACTTAATGCATCGTTACTTGGACAAGGATATCGCTATATAATCATGCATATAAAAGCTACAGGATAAGGTATAATACACGTTGAACCTTGTAAATTTGTTTCAAGCACATACATAGAACACAAAAGACCAGGATGTATTCCAAGGGATACGGTCATGCATGTGTGGCTTAACGAAAACCTCACTGAGTGCGGTGAGTTGGTTCATTGTTGTCCTTCGTTGCGCGCTCCCCGAGGTCTTCTGGGAAAATGATGAGGTCGTCGTCACCGCAAAGTCTGACTGCCTTAGTTAGCTTTGTTGAGTTAGTGACTGATGAAAGTATTACCCATCGGATTAGCATTGTATTAGTTGAGGAAAATTACATTTGCTCCAGGAAAATTCATTCCGCCATCTAATAGACTGAATAAATATGTGATCCATATTGCTGCCGGCTTCGAACCGCAGACAAATAACGCCTTAAAATAACCTGAGCTAGCCAGCCATCAACGTAGCAACACAATCATGTACGGAGGTTAAATTAATACAGTCGTCCTATATGACCGAGCAACCGACGACCAAGCTGAAGCTAAACGCAGCCACGGCAAGGCCAATTTAGGTGTTTACCATAGGACACTCCAATTACTTATTATAATATCTATGTGCGAGTATAAGGAATAATGGACCGGTGAACTTTGGAAATATTACTTCATTATTTCGCCGGGGGGTTGAAAGGCATAACAACATTATGCGAGGAGTGGTATTTTAGAGTAGAAAGTTTGCTTGAAAATCAAAAGAAAATGCATTGCACTGGAAAAGCGAAGGCAGCCGGGTGGTATGCAGAAATTTATAGCTAAAGGAAGATAGAAATCCACGGAAGCACCTGCGAAACTTTTGGAAACTGAACTTGTATGGATCTCTTTAAGTGATGCTCTCTGCAAGTTGAACAAAGATTTATTATAATTGTGCGACTATACAAGCACTTTATCCCTGTGTATCGCCCGCCCCCTATTGTTTCTGGAATGCACACGACGCCAACTGAAAGTTTTCATTTTTAGTATGCCAAGGTAACTGACAGAGAACTGGCCAGGATAAGGATTGCCGTTTCGTGTAATTTTCAACGCAGCTATGCAATTTTCATATATAATTGAAAAATATCGTGTCATCCTTGGATTTCTTTTTAAGTTTTTGTCTCCGTCCTTTAAAGGGGACATTAATGTGTGTAATTCATGGAAGTAATACTGTAACATCCTAAGGAACTATTGCCAGAAACAATCTGGTCCCCGTTGTGTGAAAGCACTATAGCACAGCAATGAATAAAAACGCTTTCCTGAAGATGATCGTAATTGCAAGGACAATGTTTAGAAACATTCGTTATCTGGGTCATTTTTGGATTGAATATCTGAACAACAACAACAACGGCTGTAACAGAAGTTCACGGCTATCGCAGAGTCCCCGCAATCGTCGTTTTCCGCATACAAGACGAGTAATTCTTCATAAGATGTGGCGATAATATTTCGTTGTGCTGAGACCTTAAGTTAAGGATCAGTAAAAATATGATACGTACCTACAGAAACAACCATTGTTTTATAAATTAGCAGACTTTTTTCCTCGAGGGGACTTCTTACTTCATGTATGGGTTTGTTGCTTGGTAAGTTTGGCAGATAACTGTTGCCAATTTCGACCCGATGTCATTCAGAATGGCATCCTACGCCATTCTTTCAGCGTAGGCTTAGCTTGTTGTCATACCCCATAAATCCTACCGCTAAGGACTTTCCGATCTCTCCTGTAAGCTAGATGTCCTGCCCTCCGGAGCCAAGCCTATCGGGCTTAATTCCCTTCACCATGTCGACATCGCAGTACCAATCGCAGTACCAATTGAACCAAGATTATCCTGCTTAAAATTCGCGTTCCACAATCTTATTTGACGGACTAATATTGGATCTTATGCTCGCAGACAGGGGTACTCTATGTTCTCCTTTCAGTTATATGTAGCCCCAGATTACTTGCTACGAGATCGATCTGGATGAAAGCTTCTAATATAGCTTGTGTAATTTACCAATGAAATCAACATAGACTGCTGAAGCCACTACCTGGATAGACTTATAGAGCATTGTTCCCCTCGCGGTTGCATCAGAGTCTTGGATCCATTTCTCCAACGTCAGGAATTTCTTCCGAGCGAATTGTTGACGTTGAATGGGTTTTATAGTGATATCTGAATATCTTTGCTTGGCTAATAAAATTGGTCATGGTCAACCCACAAAGTCCTGTCTGTTTATTTGGGATTCCAAATCCTCTAATGGCTTTACAAATTTCGACTGTGGCTATGCTATCTCCCCGCTGTATCATACTTCATCGATGATACTTGGTAAACTTGGCAGATAAATAGGGCAATTCTGCTAGTACTAAGAATGTCTAGAATGGGCACTGTCTTCGTATTTAGCAGCCTAGTTGCACAACTGCTGGACCTCATGTGCTTGAGTTTTTAGAGTTTTTATCCTAGGCTATCCTAGTAACAAATGATTGTGTTCGAGGTTCCGGATGATGTGCTACCAGGGTTTGCTTTGCTTCACCCAGACACTCATACTGATGAGGTTGATCTCCTTGGAGGTTAGCTGAGTTTGTGCAAACTTTTGGTTGAGGACCCAATATCGTTCTGGGCATGACCTACGTATTGGCTGGTGGCTTACTACCCAACTACGGGTAGAGCACTAGCATTGTTACATCAGTAGTCCCCGGGTGTTACTAATTTCATGGGAAAACGTCAGTGTCCCCTGATGTAACCGGTGCGAGTAGTTGCTCTATGTGGAGTTGCATGTCCCAACTGGTTGTCGTGAACCAAAAATCGGCATTGATATAAGATGGTTCCTGCTCTAACCATTGAGTTAACACTGGCACATCTGTCTAAGATAGACGTTGATTGTCGTATAACTAGTTCATGTCCAAAGAGGACCGTGTAATTATGCCATCTGTTGGGGTATACTTTTCTCTTTCTCACTGATGTTTGATGTATGTAGCAGAGGATGCCCATTCGCCATTCTTTTGGAATCGTTTCGTCTACCCGTACTTACACTATTAGTTCATGAATTGCTAGGTGTTGTGTGAGTCCTCCAGATTTCATTAGTTGCGCTGAGATGTCGTATGATCCCGGGGCGTTATTACTTTAGGCTGACTTCATCAATGCTTGTCGCCGGCTATACAGTGCGGTCTCCGATCATTGGGGGTGCCTCCAATTATTCAGTTAGCTGACCAATAAGTAGCTCATGAAAGTGCTGTTCCCGTTGCTCCAAGACGCCTTTTAGAATGGAGATTTGATTACCCTCTTTCTCTGCGGTATGTGCGTCATACCGCGGGCTATTTAGTCGAATTTCTAGTAGAATTTCATTCGCCGGTGAACTTTTTTTTTCCTATTCTCTGAGCTCTTTACAATCTTCGTCGCATGCCCGCGTTCTATTGCTTGGTAGGAAACATAATTTCATTCAGTCGCTAGCTTACATTCAGTATCGAAATAGTCGTTCTGATTTCTATACAACTACTGCCAAAGTGGAGTCAGTAGAAATAATGACAGCATATTTAAGGCATTTGGTTACGCTATCAGTGCTCGGTGATCTCTACTAAATAGATAGTGTAAATTAAGGTTATTACTAAGAACATTCTTCAAAATCTTATTGGCATATGGTTGAAGGTGCAAATGTCGTACTGAAGTTGTATGTGTTTGTGGGTGTGTCATGTCAACTGAATGTTGTCCGCAAACAAATCTAAGTAGGACCATAAATTGTTTTGACTAATTTTTCAATTTACTTTTAATAAAGGCTCGGACACTTGCTATGCAAGCAGGCTACGACATAGCTTCGCTTCGCCTTTATGTCCATTTTATAACGATTTTGAAATGTGTGGTTGATTATGATGAAAATACAATGATAACAAAGTGTACTTGCAAATAGGGAGCCCCCTGACTAAGGTGTCCGACCGCTTCTTGTTTTTGTTTTCTTTAAATACCTAGCTGGAGTCCAACAATTCAGAATGCTACTACAGACCCAGAGTCTGACCACATTCAAAAAATGTCTATATATCCAAATCTCTTAACGCCCAGCCATTTCTTCAGGTTTGAAATCGGACAGGGAGCTAAATCTGGAGAACATGTTGGATGGGGTAGCAGTTCGTAGCCAAATTTATGGATTTTTGCTATGGTGACTACACACGTATGCACCGATGCATTGTCCTGATGGACCAGCCTTTTTTTCTTCGCCAAATGGGGTCGTTTTTTTCTTCAAATCAATACCGTATCTATCCAAAAGCTCTGAACAATATTTTCCGGTAATAGTTTTTTAAAGGTAAGCGATGCATGCATCCCAAAAAACTATGACCAATATCTTGTTGACCAATAGACCCACCTTGGCCTTCTTTGGTGCACGATCACCCAGAGAAAACCACTGTTTGACTGTTTCTTGGTATCTGTGTTTTGATGGATCCACGGTTATGAAACGGTGCAATAACTTGTTGGGATTGCGGCTGAACATCGCCAAACACTCCTTTGAAGTTGTCACTTTTTCCATTTTCGTTAAAATTCACGAGGTTATCTGTTTTCAATGGCTGTCAAACACAAACTAAATGACGCAGCTTACTCAAAATTTGACAGTTGACGGTAGCAGTATTGCATTTAATGTTACTGTGCGGGAAATTCGAAAAGTCACTGACTTATCGAACACACCTAGTATTTATATATAAATGGTAAAGTCTTTCAAAAAGTCCCAAAAAACTTGAAAGAAACCGCATGTCCTTAGAATTTGCCATTATTATGCACCACTGTATTCATTTGTTTATATCATAATCAAGCCATCATCTCCATTCTATCAATTCCGTCTTCAATTTTTGAAAATGTATTTTTAATCGCACTTATCTCACTCGTTATGTGTACGTTATAACTTTATGTTCAATCCAACTAATTGTTACTCTTTTACACCGCAGTTGTTGAATAAATTAACATTTCTATGAAGTTAATCGCAACAACAATTCCATTTTCAATCCTCTTCAGCGCTTCCACTAGCGTTCTACGCGCTGATGCTGTGCTCAACCGATGGAAGGACCTTCAGCCAATGTACGTCGTCCGACATGTTCGGGCGGTGGCGGATCCACTTTGTAATTGGACGACCTGCAAAATGTGTTCTTTTGAGCGAACATTTTCCACTCTTCAACTCGTTCACACGCAGTCACGCAGCAGAGTAAAACCTCTCAACAACTTAACCGAAATCATCAACTGGGTTAAGGACGTTCGAAAAGTTCAAGAGTTAAAATGGCAAACCATATGACGGCACACTACATGGTGTGTAAGTAAAGTGTAATGCTCGTCATCGGGAGCGCGTCTGGCGCCATCGGCCAGCGCTTTATTGCTCTGCAATCTGGTATTCCGTAAAACTTCCTTCGAAAAATCACCGCCAAGAGAAAGGAAACTGCACTCAGAATGTGTCAGTTGATTGGAATCAGGACACAAAGGAACCATGACAATTTTCTAATTTTCCAACATAACTACCGTTACCACATCGCCCCGATAAACTGCTACACATACGGACAACTGCAACAACAAAACCAATTTGTTCGGTTTTTCGTTATTGTTGGCAAAACGCAAGGTTGAGTGTAAGCTTAATTATGAGGTGTTGTTTGGAGTATCCTTCAAATAGACGCGTACTACATACAGACACACAGAATATATGAACTTCAACTTACTTGTCGGGGCACGTAAGCACACGTATGCAAATTTATGTATAGCAAAGTGGCAAACTTTGTTCAACTACTGAACTGCACTGAAGAGGATGCGTAAAGCATAACTTCGCCGAACTTCATATTCACATTCGACGGACTAAACCGCAACCGTTTGCGCTCTATGTATATGCGGTGTGCAGTTCAGTTCGTTTTGTGTGTGTATTTGCTGCTTCACAAGTATCTACTTACCATTAAGAACATGAACTCGTACACTTGCCACATCTGCATTCGATGGGGAGCAGGAGTACTTGCCGGAATCGGCCAAATCTGCATTCTGTATTAGCAGAAATGATGTTGTCACATCGCCCTTCTCGGTAATAACAGACACACCGCCTCTCGACGAATCGTAATTAATGACCTGAAAAATTTACAAACAAACAAAACAATCAGCAAATAGAATTAAGATATTTACGGATAGTTGGAAACTTATGGATTAAAAAATATACTAAATGTGAGTATGTTGAAGATGTTTTAATTTTTATGGAAATAAGGATGACATTAGTGGTAATTGAAAGAACTTATTTGCAATTTGGTTTTGCACTTAGAGTGATCTATTCATCACAGAAAGCACACATCGCAATTTTAGAGGATGATATGAGTGAAAAAAGGTCACAATGTAATTGCAATTGTATATGGTTTTGTTGCAATTATAAAGAAGGTCATTGTCCTTTGGTATTGTTGGAAATAGACTACAAAAGAAGTGGTATAAATACCAACTCAATGAGTTGTTACAAAATATGCAATACTTTCGCTCATTTGTTAATTGATAACATCTTCAATTCGTTGAATCCCAATGTACACCACGTTTGGATTATTAGAACAATATTGATATTACGGAAAGCTGCAAGAGTAAAAGGTGCTTTTATCCAGATCATGCAACAGATGACTCCTTACAGGTTATCCGCAACTCTCGCCTGCGAACAAAAGATTCAAGAGTCATCCCACAAATATCGTTATAGAGTACGACCTCAAAGCCAACTAAAGCAGCCGGTTAGAGCTTGCAAGTTGTAAAAAAATATAAGGAAAGTAAAAAATCCATAACCATAACCCATCTGCTGATGTATTGGGTGGTTTTTTAAGCCTAATAGAACCTCATGATTATTCAATTTTTTTTTTGTATGGAAGCCCACAGACTTCGCGGTCCGATCACTGCCAAAGTTAAAAAGAAATTGTTGTCACGAGAAATACACATGTGTGCAACATTTCAATAAAGTCGGGCTTAGGGAAGTGGGTTGAAAATTGATTGCAAAATTCCAAATACATGGATACGCGACGTTATAATAGAGAATTTAAAAACTAAACAAAACATGTTATTTTAATCACATTGCTTAATGCATTCGAGAGATCAATATTTGAAGATGATTTCGGGCACATTGCCAGCTGTTGTTGACGAAGCGCAATCTGGACGTCCAATTTTTGCCACACAAACAACACGAACAATGTTAGCCTCCAAAACTTCAATTGTTGCTCGTTTATCAGCACATAAGCCAGTCACTTAACATGGCCGTACAGGAAATAATCGAGAGGTGTCAAATCGCACGATCTTGGAGGCCATTGGTCCATTTCTCGAAATCAACTTATCGCCAAATTTTGATTTCAATCAGTTGACGGTTGTTGTCGCCGTATGGCAAGTAGAGCGATCCTGTATCAACCATATCTCGTCCGGATCAATGTCATCGCTATTTTCAAACAAAAATCTCCTTTGACAATATCGCTAATTCCGGCCCCTGTTTTGAAGAAATAAGGTCCAAAGATGCCACCAATGTGTAAACCACACCAAACGGTGCATATTTCTGGATGTAATGGCGTCTGTTGGGTCTGTTGTACATTGATCTTAATCTATATGTATATGCCAATTTGCTTTTTACCAAACCCGGAAGGCTTGGTCGGATAGACGATTATGAGCGCCATAAAAATCACGAAGTTGTCTATAAGTTGTGCGAATCGACGACTGGCTAATTTTTCTAAGTAAATTTATATAGTTTGGTAGCGTTGGTCAAGCGCTGGTCTATTAACAAAAATTTTCCAGAGTATGTTGATAATAAAAGTCAAAGTGTAGATTGTGAGCTAGTTTGATAGTTAATCCTTTAGGAAGTTCTATCTAAGGAAAAAAGAAAAACACCACTTATAAGAGGCAATGGTAAATGCCAATACTTGCTTCCGAACTTTTAAAGCAAACTTTCTTTGAGGAACTCAAGATTAAAGTCATACGGTAAGCATTATTTGTGGAAGGAAAACATTAGATGGATGGAGTAAGCTTCTAAAAGGTACCATAGGTCCTCCAAAAACATCCCTTATCTCTTTTTTGGGGGTTTATGGTACCCGATTGACTAGGCCCCTACAAGTCCCTGGTCAAGGAATCTGCTGATGAACAAGCTATGGCTGGCTCGGAATATGCGTTCATAGTACCTGTATCCTACTGTGGTTTCAACTTGACTGCCGTTTGACAGATAAATTTTTGGGAACAAAAACTGCGTCTGGCCCACTGGGAAAACGTTCCGGGGCTGGTATAATCCAAACAATTAATAAGGCCTTTTTCCTGTAAGGAAATCCTTAATCTAAATAGTGATAGCATTAGGAAGCTTGTGAGTTTTCTAAAAGGTCATTGTGGTTTGCAGTATCACCTTAGCAAAATTTGTATAGGCTCAGAGACAGAACGTGGGTTCTGCTCGGAAGATGACGAGTCATCTGCAGTTTTCTGTGGTCAGTTAACTTATTTTCAGGTTGTATACAGTCTACAGCTTCCCCCAACCCGTGGTAAGGGGTTAATTTTGGTGGGGGCAATTGCCTCCATTTATTCGGCTTATTACAAGCTAAAACCTAAAGCTAACATGATTGAGAACTTAAAACTAAGACTTAAAACTAAAACTAAAAACTTAGACTTATAGCTAACATAACTATAAAGCTAGGGGGGATGGCTGAGGAGATCAAGTTTAAGGCAGGGACTGCTGCGGTTAAAATCGAAAACGGTAAGGTTTAAGTTAACCTTACGCAGCATACGGGAGATTGGTTCGTTGGAGCCGTACATAGTGCGGTGTGTCGGTAGATAGAAAAGAGGCGGGCAACGTAGATTACGGGGGTTAGTATTAAAGAAAATTGAATTGTGTAGAGACGCGCAATCGACGGAGCCTGAGAGGAGACGATGTATGAAAAGAATGTCAGCTATGTCTCTGCCTTCTTCTAGGGTTTTCAAGCTTATGAGGTTGAGGCGGTCTTGGTAGGGAGGCAGTATAAGATGATTGTCCCAAGGTAGCCCTCGAAGAGCAAAACGGAGAAATCGACGTTGGATACTCTTGATTCTAGACACATGAACTTGATGATATGGGGACCACGCTTGACTAGCGTACTCGAGGAGGGGACGGACAAATGTAATGTGGACGGATCTGGTCACGTAAGGGTTGGAAAATTCTTTGGACTACCGTTTGACGAAGCCAAGTGATGAGTTGGCTTTGAGAATTATTTCATCAATATGAGAAGTTTAGTTCCGAGTCGCACAATATGCCGAGGTCTCGAAAAGATTGCACGCGGGATATGGGTTGACCGTGGAGAAGGTAATGTCTGGGAGGGGGCTTGTTGCACTTACGTGATAGGGTAATAGATTGGCATTTGGAGGTATTGAGATCCAAGCAATTTTTTAGGCACCATGTGGAAAAATTGTCTAGGTCTTGTTGAAGGAGATAGGAGTCTTGTGGGGAAGAAATGGGTTTGAAGAACTTGGTATCGTCAGCGTAAATTGAGATGGCGGAATGTTTGATGACGCCATCGAGATCATTTATAGTCACAATGAAAAGAAGGGGGCTTAGATGGCTGCCTTGTGGGACCCGTGATATTGCCAAAAATGTGGACGATAAGACGGACCTGAAGCGAACACTATAGAGACGGTTTTCCAGATATGAAGATATCCATTTTAACAATATGGGTTCAAAGCCAAGGGAAGACAATTTAAAGAGGATTAGTTGATGAGATATCTTATCAAAAGCCTTACTGAAATTAGTTGCAACAACGTCGAGTTCGTTGCCACTCTGTAAGGCTGAAAGGGCGGAGGAGATGAATTCAACAAGATTAGTGGTGGTTGATCTACCTTTCAGAAAGCCATGTTGGCTGGGAGAGATAAGAGACTTGCAGTGGAAACTTAAGGCTTCGTATAAAATACTTTCGAAGAGTTTGGGTATATGGGAAAGTTTAGCAATGGGGCGATAATTAGTTACATCATTCTTTGATCCTTTTTTGTGTATATTAATATCTATTAGCCCTATTGTAAACAGTCTGCAGCTTCCCCCTACCAGCGGTAAGATTGCTGGCTATTTGCTTAGTCCGCTTATAGGAGGCAGGGACTTAGTCTCTCCAAGTTTTCTGTGGTCAGCTACGTATATTCAGCTTGTAAGCAGTCTACAGCTTCCCCCACCCGTGGTAAAGGGTTGTAGACTATCTTGACCCATTCAACATCTACCTATAATGGGCCCCGATCTATCTGACCTCTCTGCCACGCTCGAGAGTAAAGTATTTCGGGTAATTTTTGTCCCAGTATGTAAGTAAGGACGATATCGAAGATTCTACAATGACCAGAACTGCAACCGTTAATGCGATGCTGATATCGAAAAAAGAATCATTCTCGGTAGACCCTGGTAGGCAGGAAACCTATCTCGCGTAAGCAGCAAAGAGAGTCCTGTTTGTAAACACGCTTGTGGTAGGATTAATAAGAAACGAAATCGAGGCAGTCTACGCTTTTGCTTAAAGAATGACATAGGCTAGGATGACTACAGTTTATTGATGCTAAACTGGATGAGATTTTTGGTTGTTGTTCCAAATATGTTGATGAGATACGCTGAATGATGGGAATTGGAATTCTTTTCACATCAAGATCGCCTTATGAAATTAGTTAATATAATGTGCACACGAGCGTGACTTATGACTAAAACATCAATATGCAGGACATAGAATATCCGGAAACAACATTTCGTTTGGTCTTTCGCTCCTCATCTAAAAAACACGTATGATGCAACAGGCGGGTAAAGTCATCACAGATCGGAAAATTGATTAAAGTATTATTCAACTACATATTACAAGTACCATTTGTAATTGAAAAAAGAAATTAATTTATTACGGTAACTTATCTGTTGATATATTTATTCGTTGGTTCAATTTCCATACAGGCGGTTACTACTTGAAATAATTCAATTACGAATTGCTATTTATGAGTGTCAATCACAAAACCACTCTACGTGCGCATTACAATTCACAATTGAATGATTGTTATTGTTGTTATTATTATTATTATTAACAAACAAATTATTCTTATCATGTCAACAGTATGCGAATATGTGTGCATTACACATACAATCCTGACTAACATATCACTGGCTATGGCATTGCAATGATTCTTTCATCAGGATATGAGCGCATCATGGACCGCAACCGCAATTTTCTGCATTACATTAGCAGATAAAGTTTTCACTTATCACGAACCATTGTGCTGTATTGTTTATTGATTTTCAATTATTATTTATTATGAATTCATATTTTAGTTGAATTTTGCGAGATTTTTCATTTACTCATAATCCCGATCGAATGATATTCATCCTCAATTAGAGTGTGTGGTGCGAGCGGAGCTCATTCACATTCCTGTCTGCTGGTAAACCACAAATGGTTTTATTTATCGTTCAAAAACAAAAACAACAAATTACTACAATAAATGGAAGGAATCGATCGAGCTAATAATGATGATGTAAATGGGAAAAATGTTTTGTTGTTTGTTTGTCGTAGTGTTGGCCCACATAAATAGACCACAGCAGGTCCATATCAATACCACTGATGCACATCAGTTTACTGCCCATCTTAAGTTTAATCAAATACTTCCGTTTCAGTAGTTCACAAACATAGTGATCAGCTAAGGTAGGTGAGTGTATAAATTTTTATTTTAAAAGAACATTATTTTTAAATTCTCTATATGAACTTCGCGGTCAGCCATCAGCAGAATAGCAGGAATAACACAGAATGCTCTAGAAATGCAGGTGGTCGTAACTATCTCTGGCTGGCGGAAGTGCGATCAAACCTTCACGTGGTGGCCGCCGGTAATTTTCCTCCAATGCAGGAAAAGCGGAATGATGGGGCAAGTCCCTTCAAAGTAAGGTTTGCGCGAGGCCTATAATATCGCCCGTAAAAAATTAATATTACGGAACCCAAAATCAGCTTTGGATACACTGATGAACGACGACGCCCAAGGCAACGAAAACGGCTAAACGATTTAAGTACATGGTGGCAACGTCTGCGAGTAGAAGATCCAACATAGGTCGCGTAATTAAAATAGTGGAGCGCGAATTCTCGGGTCAACTGTAATAGCCGGTAACAACATTGAACCAGAAATACGCGCACGGTTGCTGAAAGTCAACAAAGCCTACTTTAGTCTGTCAAGACTCTTCAAATCCAGGAATTTAACCATAGCATCCAAGCTGCTGGTGTATAAGACAATGGTCATACCAGTACTTACATATGGATCCGAGACTTGGGTGCTTAGCAAAAAGCATTCTGACCTCTTAGGAGCGTTCGAGAGAAAAGTCTGGAGACTCTATAATGATGAGATCCACGAGCGTTACCGCGATGTCGACATCGTGAAGACAATTAAGCTCGGTAGGCTCCGGTGGGCAGGACACCTAGCTCGCATGAGCGAAGATGATCCTGCTCGGAAAGTCTTTTGCGGTAGGATTTATGGAACACGACAACGAGACCGGCAAAGCCTACGCTGCAAAACTGGATGACATCGGCTCGAAATCGGAACTGATGGAGAGATTTTTTGCGGGACGCCAGGACCGGATCCCAGTTGTAGAGCCAAACATGATGATGAATGATCTTGGCACTTGATGTCCTTGTTTCCGAGGTAGCTCTATTATATATCTTCTAAATTGATGGATAAGTAAGTAAGTGCTTAATTTTGAAGGATAGTGACCGCAGATACCACCTGCCTAGATGCTAGAAAATGGTATCTCTCATAATCGTAATCTAACAGAGTAAACAGAGTTCATATGGGCGTTGTGGCTCAGGTGATTCAGTACGTTGGTCAAGTGAGTGTGAGGTACGTAAATTAAATCGCAGAAAAACACAAAAATTTAATTTCAAAGTCCAACCTATAGCGAATGTTTGACAAACGTCTAATAGTAAATCCCGTGAAGTGTTTCTCAATTTGCCTTTCGGATATGGCTTTAAAAATGGGGGCAAATATAAAAGATGCACAAATCAAATGGTCACCAAAAGCTAGGCCCTAGAGCACAACAGTCTGTTGCGCCAAAATATTAATATTATTACTAAACATAATTCAAGACAATTTTGTGAGTGTAAGTAGTTTACCAATCGCAACCTGTTTATTTAGTAGCTTATGGTTAATAGCCCTTAGGCTAAAACATCCTCACATATCTTTTTGAATTTCTCGTATCAGCTCTTACTAAAACCCAAATGATGAGATGGAAAACAAATGTCAGCTACTGATATACATGTAGAGTAAGAGACCTTTTAAAGGGGCGTCATGTGACAAGTCTTCTTGCGGAAAACTAGGATTGGAATCCAGATTCTATACATCCACATATGCTTATGAAGATTATTGGACAAAGATGCAAGTTATTGACAATTTCGGGATATCACATCATTGACAATTTAAGCCACACAAAAATGTTTGTTCACTGAACTCAGGATTCTTGCGTGCCAGCCGTCGTGCCTTGCAAATGGCGCGATCTGGAAATTTTTGGTAGATTTCTTCGAAAACTCATAAATGGACTTTAAACTTTAATTTTTTAAGAATAAATTAAATTCCGCCAGTAATTTAAATATGGGCTTGGTTGCGAGTTTAACTCAAAGCACAAGCGGTTCCCGTAGGATATAAGTAATGCCTCAAAGATCACTAAATCCTTTCTTCAGAACATTTCCTAGACCTGTCCATCATTACTTCTTTTGGGTTCAAACTTTTCCCTAAATTGTTCTTTATAATTTGAGTAGCAAGGGCAAGAGCAAGGTGAGGAAATACTCTTTCCTCTTGATCAATGCACAATCTTCCTCCGTGCGAGCAAGGTGCGGAAGCACTCACAGAAGATTTCCTGTTGAGTAATGTACAACCTTCCTCCGCTCCTCTATTGTGTTTTTTAATTAAGATTGTATATGTATAGGGGAACACACTTAATTTCTGTCCTATTACATTTTTTAATTTCAGCGAAAAAATGCTCAGTTATCCTGTAAGTATTGTGCTTAAGCATTTTGATTTATGATTGCAATGCAATAAACAATTAAACCATTACAATGATATTAAATTTGTGGAAATTCACGTCGTTTTTGGTACCGAAATTTACTGCGCCACAGAAGTGCTTCTGGCATCATCTATCATCCGGAGCTTAAAACTATTACACACACAAAGCATCATTGTTTGTTGCCATAAATAATAAGACAGGATTTAATACTACAATGTATTAGTGTTGTGCAGAGAGTAAAATGAAATTTTCTCATTGAATGCCTATGCGTTTGGAAGCACAATGGAATTGTAGTTGGAAGTAATTTTGTAAATTAATTTCGAAAATGGAAATACGAATTTGCCCCCGCAAGGATCAGTAATATTCCACAATTGGACCGGTATTGGATTTTACATTCAGTTTTATTGCGGGTAACTCGATGCATCAGTGTATGAGTGCGAGTACTTATAGCTATATATGTACTGCGTTACATTAACCAAATTAATTTCACAAATGTTCAACGTCTGCAGGCTATTCAGGTTATTCCTTCATTGAAATCACTCATGTAGCAATAACAGAAGAACTCCGCCAGGCAATCAAAAACCATCACAAACCAAGAATGTCATTTTCCATATCTCTCTAAACACACACACATATTATACGTCCCTGCAGGCGCCGGTGATGATGTGGCAAGAGTCAACATTTTGACAAGGACGGTACGCATCATACATCCAGCAGGATGGAAAATTAGAAATTCCAGCCATTAAAGTAATTGCCAAAAAAAAGAAAATATTAAGTAACCGTTCGTCGACTTTGTCGCTTATCTCGTCGGTCGATCGGCGATTCCATATCACCTTGACACGGGCCGCAAGCCTTCTTCGCAATACAAGTCCTTGGGGTGGATGGATATACGATGGCCCATGCACTAGCAAGAAAGCGCAACACACTTGTCAAAATTGTGGAGCAAAAATAACGAATTGTTCCCAATGGTGACTAGAGAATGGCAAAGGGTAAAGGGTATCTACATACCCAGCCTTACAGTTAATAAAACCCTGCACACGAAAAGTGTTTTATAATCCACTCACTTGACAGCAGGGATCGTGTGCAACTGGGGAGAGAGAGGCTGAAATCAACCCTAATGGCACGTCCTTGGGGTTGTCTGTCTAGCGAAGAGGAAGAGCTGCGCACCCAGTCTGCGTGATAAGATGCAAAATCCTCTGTGGAACGGGTAACATGTTTACATAGCCAAATCTGTTGAAGAAGAGATTGCCTAGGAGGTGGTAACATTTTTCATTTGCCCTTAGCATCCATGTGTGTTTGGGGGATGGGCGCGATATGTAATTATCGCGCAGATAGTATTCCACATTTGCATTAAGAGTGGGGAACAAATTTCATAGGTTAATAGACGAAGACGCTGACGACGACGACGACGACGACATCGAGCTCTTGTACGAATTTTATTATTTTCGAGATAATTGAAATGTTTTCAGTCCTTGCATGTGTGTGTGTACGTTAGGAAAATCTTTGCACCGAATATTATTTTAGCAAAAGTCATTTTAGCTGGTTCGCTGTGGATTAGAATCGTTTTGTGGAAGGGAATTTTGTAAACATATAATTAATATTGTATAATTGTACCACATTCAGTGTTAAGACATAAATTTACCAGCGAGTACCCGTCAAAAATGATGGAATCTTTTCTCTGTACCATTTTACAATTTTCCATCGCAGCATCAAACGAACATATGGTGTGAATAAGAACCAATTCCATCCATAAATACACATTTTTGTTAAAATCTCAACTCCAGCGCCACCTAATGGGTCCAAAAAACTTATCGGAGCACTAAACGAACATATGGTGTGAATATGAACCAAATCCAACCACAAACACAAATTTTTGTAAATAACGCAACTCCTAATGGGTCCAAAAAACAAACTTATCGTATCACCAAACAAAAATATGATGTGAATGTGAACCAAATCCATCCATAAACACACATTTTCGTAAATATCTCAACTCCAGCGCCACCTAATGGGTCCAAAAAAATATAAAGTTATTGGAGCACCAAACATTGCCATTGATGCCTCACAGAACACCAACTTCTGTGCTCAAACCAATTAGGATTTTGACCAAAGCGAAGCCGTAAAACGGCCCTTCAGTATTTTCTTGATGAAGCGTGGAAGTCTTTAAATAAAAATCACCCCACTTTCCTAATTCTTCTGGATTTTTCAAAATCTTTTGACACTTTGAACCATTAGACTCTCTGCAATAAACTAATGTAGGATTTTAATTTTTAGTAAATCTGATTTTCTCCAATATAGAAGAAAGGCAACAACGCGTGGTAGTTGTTCACATTTTGTAAAGTCTCGTTTAGTGTACCACAAGGCTCAATACTTGGCACAACACTCTTCTCGTACCTACAGTAATTAGGCATTGTACAGTTCAAATGTATGCGGGCGATGTTGAACTTTTCATGAGTAATCCTATGAATGTGATTGAAGACACTATTCATGAAATAAACGCAACATTTGTCAAATTGTCCCTAAAGCATAAGCTACGTATAAATTTAAAAAAGTCCCAGGCACTAGCTATGCATCGTAGCAGTAGTAGTATTAGTAGAAAGTAGTAGTAGGTACAGCTATACTTTGGACTGATCTTTAACCGTACGCTGTCCTGGGATACACATATAAACAGTACTGTCGGTAAGATGTACAGTGGACTGCGTTGGTCAGTCAGCATTTTCTCTCAATAAAACCCAAATTTTATTGGCAAAAACTGTTCTATTGCCAGTTTTACTCTATGGTTGCGAAATTTTTATAAGCCCAGATCACAACAGTGAGAAAAAACTTAACGATCTGTATAACAACATCGCACGGTACATATTTAGTTTGAAATATATATGGTGACTATGTTTTTAGATTCACTAGGCGGATACGAAAACGTTGTAGGATTTAAGTCCCTGTGTCTGTGCGATATTTCTAAGCGATATATTGGAAACACATCAAAGAGACTGCATCTTACTTCTCCAATATCGAAGGGGTCTCATGTTAGCTCAACCAAGGTACTCATGTAAACAGTGCGATCATAAATTTGTTCAGGCTATTCGATTTTGGAACTCTTTTTAAATAGAATTTAGAAGAACAAATAAATTAGGAACTTTTCTTCTAACACACTTGTCCACTGAACAGAATTATACTCGGTAAGATCTTTATAAATATATTCTAAACTGACATTATTTGATTTATCAAATTTCCATTATATCTATGCATATTATCCTTCCTATCTCCACTTTCTATTAGCACTATATCAGCTACTTTGAAATATTTGTTAAGCCTTACAAACCTTTATAAGATTATTTTTAGTATTATGTTAAATAAATTATGAAATTATCAAGAAGGTACTTAAAAAAGATTTCCACTGGACTCTATTTTATGCTAGGACTACTACGATTTCTACTTTTCTCAATTGTTGCAGTATTTTTCCCCATCGAGGTCTCTCGATTCATGTTCTTATTGATGTTTCAAACTCGAGCACAGTCCAGCTATTGCTCCAAAGGGAAAATAAATTTCTTTGACAACTTGGTGTAGAATTTTGGGGTCTCTCTCTCCATGCTCGTAATGATCAAAAACAGTCCAGCTATTGCTACAATGAAAAATATAATCTGCTTTGGATGTAATTCAAAGTGCGTAAGCATAACACCCACTACTGCATTGCTTACAGAAGTCCCAATTTAGACAGAAATTCAACTTTTAATGAGTTAGATGCACTGTCTGACTACAGAATTGGAACACTTGATCCACTTTTGGAAATCGTCATTGCGGGCGTTTTCAATGTACACAATTATACTGACAATACACCATATGAGAGTGATGCTGAGTTAAATAATATCACGCAGCTTGTAAATGAGCCCATTAGAATGCTAGATATTGTAAGTCATTACGCGACCATCCTCGACTTGTTTCCTAGATACACATACATACATATACATATACATGCAAACATACTTCCATACACATAAAAACACCGCCAGTGTATCATTACCTTTGCAACCTTCATCTCCATAAAAAGAAAAAATAACCGTGAGTGTGTCAACCCTTCAAGGTTCTTCAGATCATTGTGTAGTATAAGCTAAGATTTTAAGTTAAAAAAAAACTACTATCCTTCGAAGTTAAGAATATGAGGATAGTGTTAGTAAAATTACTGCTTTAGATTTGCACTCTAATAGCTGTCGAAATACGCAGCTAAAGAAAAAAATCATAAAAGAACAGAATAGTTACAAGAGAAAGTCGGTCATGCTATCGTCCTGTGCGAACCCTTCAGGAGTACTAATTGGTCACATAATGACAATAGTCGTGTGAATGCAGTTTCTGCTATGATCATAATTATCATTTACAACGGTATGAATCAATTTATACCTTCAATAGGAAGAATAATGTATGCTCGATTTAATTTGCAAAGAGGCTAGAAGGACTCGTGTGGTATGCTTTAGTTATATAAGATAAACCTCACGGAAAAAAATTTGGACGAGTCAGAAATGATTGCCTACCTAAGGCGAGTCAAATTCTAACATGACCAGAATATAAAAGAATATAAAAAAATTAAGACAAATCAATGTCCCAAAGTGAATCAGAATTTCTGGTTTTTGTGAAACGAATTAGAAATACTTCTTCGTCGTCAGTTAAAACGCTCCTCGTTCACAATGACATTCCAACCGTCACCTCTATAGACAAAGCCAATGGGTTTGCTTTACATTTTGCAGATAGCTCCACGCTATCAGATTGCGCCATGTTCCCACATGTACTTTTAAGAACTGAATATGAGACGGATCTACGTTCGTACTCCTACAGTTGGTAGAGTCTTAAATGATCCCAGAAATTTTAAAATGGTATTTCTGCAATAGTTGTAAAGAGATGTTCTTCAACTTAGCTTTTCCTTTTCTTCTATTATTTTAGAGTCTTCTCAAAGAAAACAACCTTTGTCTAGAGTGTATCAAAAAAGGCGAACCGTCAGCTTTTTATTAGCACCGATCGCAACTATCCGTGTTTTCCAAGGTTATAAAAACGCTCTTTTATCTTTGGATTATGCAATACCTCGATTAACGCGAATGGTTTTAACGCGACCTTCCACTGGTAAAGGCATATTTTACTAAAAATTGGAAACAGTCTATTCAGGAATTTGGTGAAAGATATTTCAAGAGAATTTGACAGAGTCTGGCATCAAGCACTTTTGTCTAACACGATATCGATGCCTATTAAATCAATAAGTCCTTGCTTGATTGGTCTTGTGGACTGCTTTCTGACTATTTAATCAACATCATATTGAAAAGATTCAAATCTAATGTTCACCGCCTAAACGCTGGTATTCCTCAAGGCTCTATATTATCTCCGAAACTTTTTCTTCCTATAGATATCTCCATTTTTTACACCTTAATTCCTTGATTCCCTAACATCCACACTGTGCCTAAATTTATAAGGTTACAAATCCCTTGATCGTGTTGACGTGTTAAAAAAAAAGTCAACGAAACATTATGCAGCAAATCAGGCGGCGTGGCTGTAATGAGCAGTGCGTTGGACTTCTGAGCAAGATTTAAGATTCGAATCCCAGAAACACCAAAAAACTTTTTCAGTCGCGAATGTCTGACAAACGTCTGAGAGTAATAATTGTCACGGTAAGCTTCTAAATTCGTCATTTGGATATGACATTAATTTGTAGGTTCCTTTAATTTTTGAGCAAAAATATAACATACCGCGAATGGTCGCTATGCCTTGAACCGCATCGGCTTATTCTTTGTTTTATGACCACATTCCTTCAAGTGTTTATACCTAGAGATCCGAAGCTTTTGTGTTTAGAAAAAAATTGTTGGAGGAAAAATCTTACGGAGAATTATTAACCTTGAATATATGAAGGTTTGACACCGGTAGTTCTATACTTGTACTGCAATACAAGCTTAGACAGCTTGTGGAACTGATGCATATCCATCGTTTTAAATCTAACATTGAATTTAATTGCGGAAAACAATTTTCCCTATCAAGCTTAAAGTTTACATTAAAGTTTATGCGAGTGGTTGTTCGTTCTGTTATTGTCAGCAGTTGTGAGTACTTTTATGCTCGAATATTGTTTGGTTTTGCAAATATAGAAAAAAAAGAGACCCATTCCACTGTTCAGAAGGCAAAACCCAACTCAGAGGAAAATTTGTTCCACTCGCAATTCAATTTTTTTTTCGTTTATTTCAAATGTTGAAAATACAACAGAAGTACTAGAATACAAAAACAAAATAAATAATTCTTCAGGCTCCATCCATGTTGGTTGATAATACGTACAATATGGTGAATTTTTTGTCAAGAGAATATTTTTTTAAAAAAAAATTAGGTTTGCCTCTTTGCAAATGTTTTTGATTTAATTACATTCGGACTTAGAGTTGAAAATTCTTGAATATTTCGTTATTGTGGAAAAAACGACGATAGAAGTGCAAAAGGTAAAAGTTAAAAGGAGACTAAAGTAAATGTGAACGGTCTCCTACGGGGGTGTGTGCATACAAGAGTGCTTTAGAGCAACCAGAGAAACTTGAAGTTATGATGCTTGGTTTCTTTTAAAATACTCGAAATTTTGTCATCAAATTAAATGCTACAAGAATTTTCAAGAACTTTAGCATCCCTCCTGGCTTAGATCTAATGCAATTTCCAATTTATCGACTTAAACTCAAGAAATGGTTAAGTGATTTGAAACCTTATAATGCACAGGTACAGCCACAAAATGGTCGTCATAAAATTGGGGACACGAAAAAAATGTGATCCCTATGCACATGTGCTTTAAATGCCTGGTTATTGTATAGAAGAGGAAACCCCAGTGACATTTTATTCCACGTCCGTACATGGGTCCAATGGTAAACCAATTTTTGATTGCAAAACCATTCTATGCGATGGAACGACAGCTTCGTTAATAAATAAATTTTATCAAGCAACCTGAATCCACTCAGGACATGCCATACACCCATAAGAGTTGAAGGTTTAGTGTGGGTTTCATGCTTGGCTATTGGGTCCTTTTTGTTTTTGAATGATACTGGCAATTGCAACGTAGTCACAGACAGTGGAGGGAGCTACTGGACTATATTGCCTTAGAGCATATGTGGTTTCAGTAAGAAGCTACATGACATACCACACAGCTGGCCAAACAATCGAGTTATTTAACCCGATACTGGCAATGGCATGACAGTCACAGTCAATTGAGACATCTACTGGACTATATTGACTTGGAGCATATGTGGTTTATATAAGAAGCTACATGATATGCCATATAATAATAATAGTATTCGTCGCGACAGACCATTGTGGTCTAAGGCCTAGCTTCTTGCAACCAGTTTGTGTTGAGCATGTATATTTTTGCACACAAATGGAGGGGACCTACAATTTAATGCCGGATCCGGACGGAGAACTGAAAGGCTTTCCGTGACAAGTTATTACTATCGGACGTATGTCAGACTTGCGCGAGAGGTGGGACAACGTAAAAAATACTTTTGTTGTACTGGAATTCGTACCACGAACCTTCTGCTCAGAAGCCATGCTTTTATCCACTGAGCCACGGTGCCCACGGTATGCCAAATAGCTGGCCAAAAAAATTGAGCTATTCAAGGCAAAGTTCGGTGACCATATTATCTCCAGAAATAGACCACTTAATTGACTGCAAAAGAATGAAATGGATTGAAAATATCATTTATTAAAATGAAAAAGAGTTTCGGGAACAAAATAGAACCTTGCGGAACACCAGCTTTTGCCCTTAAACCGTATTAATGCTTAAGCTGAAATAAAATACCATGAACCATTTAAAACTAAGAATAAACAGAAAATTATGTGATTCCGACTAAGCCAACACTGATGAACTGAACAGAAGGAAAGGTCACGTGTTACTACTACTCGTAAGTGCAATCAATCACTTTTCCATCATATCGTGATATTTTTGAAAATGTCATTCTGCACATTGATCTAACCTCATCACGTCTAAGCCATCGGACGTATCGAAGCCATATTCATACCATATGTTCGGTAGGCGATTCTTAATGTTTATCTCTTTTCAAAGTCCGGTAGGTGGCGCTGAAGTCGAGATATTTTTGAAAATGTGTATTCTTTAGTAAGAAAACGTTCGTAACAATGCCATATTTACAACACATGTTCGTTTTCTACTTCGATGAGTTTATGTTTTTTTGGACCTGAAATCGAGATATCATCGCGCCTAATTCACTGAACGTATCTAAGCCATATTCACACTATATGATTGTTCGGTGCTTTGATAAGTTTATGTTTATTTTCAACAGGGTAAGAGGTGCTTGAGTCGAGATTTTTGTGTTTGTCTGTAGCGAGTTTAAATCCAGCGTTAAGTGGTTTTTCATTGGGTTTTGGTGATGTCTTATGTGTAGTGTGGTGAGCGGGTCACGGGTAATACCGGGGTTATCAGCTTGTGATGATATATGTAGAATAGCTGCCTATCAATAACTAAACAGCAGTAGCGTTGATCATTCAATCTTATTTTTTGATGAACCCAAGCTTAAGCTCACCGTTAACTCTGTTGGATGCATTATGATGACGAATTGGAAATAATACCAATGTTTAATGTACCTACATAGACAAATGAACTCTGTTAATTATATTAAGGAACTTTTTAATTGGTTTGATGAATCGGATCTACAAAGTTTATTACATTGTCAAATTTACTAAACTTAAGAGTGAATGACATTCTAGAACACATGGTGATATATGTATGATAAAAAGTTTCTTATAATTTACTGAACTGCAGTAGCCTTGATCATTGAATTGTGGTTTTTGAAGAAGGTTCAAGCTAAACATCCCCATAAACTATGATACTGACTATCTTACGGTGAAGAATTGGAACATATAAAAACGTGAATGTACCTATATAGAGTAATGAATGGTGTTAATAATATTAAGGAACTCTTTTATAGATCTGATGAAGTTTATTACAATTTTCCTCTGTCGTTTTAGGACATTTCGCAGGTTAGCTTTTCAATATTTTGCAATAATGTCCTTGCTTCAATTATTGTGTTTGTAATAAATTTACGCAAGGAATGAAGAGGAAAGAAAATGATGCCAAAGAAAAAAAACTATCAAAGCACAAAAAAAATGAAAAATCTGCATCGACTCAACCACTTGCAAAGCCTGATTTCGATTTTTCCTGAGCATAGAACACAAACAAGGACAACCAACACTTACACGTATAGCGGAATGCCGCACTCATGGACCCATTAGTTTGACCTGAAATCAAATTTGCATATCTTACTGACTAGAAGTAGCAGTGGAAATAACGAATCCGAACTTAATTTTCATAAGGATTTAGATGGCTTTTGGGATTGTTTGCGCAACCTGCATTCATATACAATGCCAAAACATATCCGAAGCAAGTCTAACAATTCATAGAAATTGTATTGCTTTTGTTGTTGTTATAATTATTGTTATTATGTAATTATAAAGTGTATAATTGCTATCTCAGAGATAAAAGTCCAATTATATGCAAATGCATATAATACATGTATGTGTTTGTGTTTGTTTTATTAGTATCAGTAGTAGTTGAACATTGAAATTACCTCTTCATGATGATACCAGAAGATATAGGCTGGCGGTTCT
This sequence comes from Nephrocerus scutellatus, assembly GCA_947095585.1. NCBI lineage: Eukaryota > Metazoa > Arthropoda > Insecta > Diptera > Pipunculidae > Nephrocerus > Nephrocerus scutellatus. Next base: position 16,521,517 of record OX352765.1, on the reverse strand, counting down.
GGACTGTATTTAACTGTACACGTTAGATTTATTGTGCTGCCTTTGTCAACATGAAGGTCAGGTCCTCCAAGTATGGTGGCTGTAGGTACTGTGTTGAGAAAACGGGAAGGTTGGACGGGTAGGTGATGAGAGAAAATATTCATTAGTAGTGGTGTTTCGTCTGGCCTCCGACGAACCGTCGCCTCCTCACTTACCGACAACATTCAAGCGCACGAAATAACTTCGGACGGGCTGCGTTGAGATTTGGCATTCGTACATTCCGCCATCACGCTTTTGTGCCCATTTGATTTGCAACGTCCAGTCTTCGGTTTCCTTGTGGTATGTCGCCTGAAATCGCTGATCTGATGTGTATGTGTAGGCGCCCACGGTAAGAATGTGAATGTCACGATGCCGGATCCATGAGACCTAGAAGCAGCAGGACAGAGAGTTCGGTAAATTTCAAGAACATGACAAATTCTATGCTTTTTGATAATAATTACAACGTGTCAGCTCTCTTAAGCTCCTTTGAAATTTAAAATAAACCTCATTTCAAATTCAATTGCCAAACCTTAAGGATCTGCCTAGTCACCACCCACATGATGCCGAATTTATGCAAAGGAGTGCGAAACCTGCTGTTAGTACAACCTCCGCACTAATATACAAGAAAAGTTCTACAAAGAAAATTGAGATGGGATACAACGGGGGCGGAAGGATGAATATAGGGGGGGGGGGGGGTGGAGGTTGAACGGCATAGGTATGGGCCATGTTTACGCGCAGATTTTTTTATTGGTTTATTGAAATTACCATTACAGCGCGCAAATTCAAGCGTATTCAGGAAGGAAGAAAGTGAACAGGATGTTTTTGCGATACGAATATTATGAGAGGACACAGATTCGATCTCCTACAAGGACATTTTAAGAAAAAAAAAACACCGGCCAATTTGAAAACTTGAATATTCCATTGGGTTGACATCATCCAGCAATATTGACTCGTCTGCGACTGAAAGATTTGCTTGCAAATAGAGTTTTATCGTTTCTCTGCATCCTCTTTAGAGTTTTTATTCTATTTGGACACAAACATCGTAATCTTCAGTTCGATCGATTTTAATGGAAATAACTTTGAACGAAAGACACTGGTGTCCTTGTGGGAACAGTGGACTTGTGCAATATTATCCCAGATCTAATTATTTTCAATTCACACACATAGACAACTCTGGTGTAAGAATTTTGCATACCTCATGTGTGCTTTCTTTGTCTTTACTTCAACTCACTGCCACATATATCCGCACAAAATACATTCCAATTAAATGAACACATTCCTTTTAGTTTTAGTAGAAATGTTCAATTCGAAATGTTTCCTGTAAAATATTATGCACTTTCACATAATTTATTTATAATATCCTGTCATATTCCATTGCCAGTCTCTTGATAATTGGATTTGCTTTCAATACCTTTACCACATTTTACTCATTATAGCCTCAAGTGTATCAAAATGGAACAAAATTTATGTAAATATAATTTGCACTTAATTGAAAGTACAAAATTACATTTATTATTTATTGTTATTTCCTTGAGGATTTTGTTGGGTTATATGTTTTCCTACCTATATCCTTTTTGACAATAAACAAGAAGATATTGCAGCAGTCTTTAAGATGTACATACTCGTATTGTGCTTTACGATGTGTAACATTTGAATAAGAGTTGCAAATTGCACTCCAGTTGTTAGCTAACTAATCAGAAATCACAAAGTGGTATAACTTCTCTGTACAAATGCTGTCACAACTTACTATGGTTGGCAAGATCCTTGAAAAGTTCTAATACAACAATGCCCAACATTAAGTAAATTACCTTCTTCTGTTAAAAATCGGGTTAGGAAATGGACTTCCTTAAATAAAATTTAGCATCGTCCCCGATTTCGAGGTGATATAATGTAACGAGAGCGCCGTGGCTCAGTGGATAAGTGCGTGGCTTCTGAGCAGGAGGTTCGTGGTTCGAATTCCAGTAACACCAAACAGTATTCGGCGTTCGGATACGGCATTGAATTGTCGGTCCTTTCATTTGTGTGCAAAAATATACGTGCACAACACAAATGGTGGCGAGAAGCTACGCCTTTGACTGCAACGGCCTATCGCGGCGAATATTAGTATTATAATGTAACGATGTTTTCCCAGCCGGGATAGCCCTCAGTGTGAACAGGGTTTTTTGTCTTTAGGTCGTTAGTCGTGTAAGTTTGGAGAACTTTTGGATGTTGCGCTTGCAGATACATTCTCTGTCGGGATTAAAGCAAATGCAATCCAACAAGAAGTGTTAAGGTATGCGGACGAAAAATTTGAAAAATACTGTAAGGTTGCACCTTTTTTTTTATAATTCGCGCACGCTTAAGGGCTTCGCACCCTTATAATGCTTGGCTATATGCTTGGCACAGCGTGGTCGTTAAGGAAAAGGAGAAGAAAAGAGGCGATGTCATGAGCTTGTGTTTTGTATGCCTATGGATCATAGTGATGTAGGAAGTAGAGCTAGGCAGAGCATTCCACATACGTGTTGTACGGCTGAAGAACAAATCCCTGAATTTAACTTTACGTCCGCAGATGGGCTTGAGGGTAAACTGATGAGCATTTAGAGCGCCACGGGTATTGCGGTTGAATTCAAGGGAATGCAGCTGGCTATTTCTCTTGAGCACCGCTGGTACAAGAATCGATAAAACAGTGACAAGCAGGAAACGTTCCTGCGGTGTTCAAGCGAATCTATTGATTTCGCTATATTTGCGTCACTGATAAATTTTATCGCGCGGTTTTGTATTCTATCTAGCTGATGCAACGTACTTTTAGGCTCACCAGACCAGACATGGCAATTGTACTCAAGTTTACGGCGAATAAAAGCCCTAAGTCAGATCAGAGGGAGTGAAATATTTCTTGCACCGGGCTATAAAACCTAAGCAATTCGCAGCATTTTTGGCCACGGTAAAGATGTAGTCATTCCAACGAAGCTTGTCATTAACTTACATACGGAGAGTTGCGAGATTTTCAGTTTCCTCGATGCAAGTGCCATTCATGGAAAATGGCATGGGAGTAAGGGCTCACTTAGATGATAGGAGACAGCATTGGGTTCTGGAAGCGTTAAATTATCTTCTATTGTTTTCTCCCCATTGTATTATACTGTCTAGGTCAGAATTTAACGTGCTTAACATAAGTTGTTGCTTGAGTTCCACATGAGAAGTGAAAGGACGTTCCTCAAACTTATATGAGAAGCTGAGAGTGCTGTGGTCAGCGAAAGAGTGAATTGGATTAGAAGTTACAGGTAAGAGAGATAATAAAAATGAGGAAGAGGGTCGGAGACAAAACAGAGCCCTGGGGAACCCCAGCATTTAAGTAATGAACTTTAGACATGAAACCACCCAATACAACTTGAATTTAGCGGTCCAAAAGATAGCTTCTAATCCAATGAAGCAGTTTTTCATCGACTCAATAAGCACGAACTTTAGAAAAAGAGCTTGATGCCAAACGCCTTAGAAATATTGAGTGCAACAGCTTTACTTTCTCCAAATTGATGCAAAGACCGGTTCCATTGTTCGGTGAGATATACCATCAAATCACCAGTAGAACGTTGCTCACGAAATCCATGCTGCCGGTCACTAAGAATATCGTTGGTTTCAAGATATTTCTTGAGCTGGAAATTTCATCAACGTTTCAATGACCTTAGAAATAATGGATGTAAGAGCTATGGGTCGGTACGAAGAAGCAGACGACGGCTCGCCTTTTTTTTTGGTATGGGCCGTACAAAGGCTGTTTACCAACTTCTCGCGAAGAGTACAGAAGAAGAGGATAGATGGAAAAGCTTACGTAATGGTAATACCAGCTTGGAAGAACATCTCCTCAGAACTTTTTTTTCTCTAGCTACGTAGTTTATCAATGAGAAATTAACTGATACTACACAATGGTCTGACGAGCCTAGAGGCGATAATACATTGACGGAGTATTTATCACGACGAGAGGTTAGGACAAGACTATGTAGGTTGACCATGACTAATTTTATAAGCCAAGTGAAAATATCCGGATCACTATCAAGCCCATTAAACATCTATAACGGACTCCGAGACTCTGACGTTACGGCGAGGGGAACAATCCTCTATAAGTCCAATTAGATACTGGCTTACGCAGACGATATTGACATCGTTGGTAGAAACCGAAGAGCTGTACAAAAAGCTTTCATCCAGATCGAGCAGATCATCTAGGGCTGCACATAAATTAGAGCAAAACAAAGTACATGGTGACCACGTCTGCGAGTATAAGATCCAACATTGGTCCCTCAATTCAAATAGTGCAGCTAGAATTTGAAGTATAGTGTAATCCTTTAACTATCTCGGGTCAACTGTAGCAGCCGATAACAGCTAGGAACCAGAAATACGGGCACGGTTGCTTAAAGCCAACCAAGCCTACTATAGTCTGTCAAGACATAACATCCAAGCTGCTGATATATAAGACAATGGTCATACCAGTACTTACATATGGATGCGAGACTTGGGTGCTTAGCAAAAAGCATTCTGACCTCTTGGCCGCGTTCGAGAGAAAAGTCTTACAGAGAATTGTTGGCCCCGTATGTGATGAAGGACGATTCCGAAGACTCTATAATGATGAGATCTACGAGCGTTAGCGATGTCGATATCGTGAAGAGAATTAAGCTCGGTAGGCTCCGGTGGGCAGGACACCTAGCTCGCATGAGCGAAGATGATCCTGCTCGGAAAGTCCTTTGCGGTAGGATTTATATATAGACAACAACTATGTATATATTTTGAGAGTGGCCAGAAGCGCGCTGCGGTTATTGCGCAAAATATGATGACAATTATGTAATGAATATGTCCTCGGGAGCGAGTAACGTGACGTGTTTGAAAGCTAAAATCTCTACAACCAGTACTGCAAAATCTTTCTATAGGTCTACAGTCTCTCAGTATTGGTCACAGCCATACTTCCAGAGAGATCTCCTCCGATTTCATTTTTAAATAACCGTACGTTTGAGCTACTTCTTTTGTTTGTGTAAGCGTCCGTTCGTCTCGTTGTTGCAGATCTTACGAACAAATGTCTGTCAGCTTGATCCAAAAAATTCCAACAGTATTTGTACAAACCAAAACACTCTGGTTTCAGGTTAATCCCGAAAACTCCTGTGTACCTATTACTAATTTGCAGTTAGGCTAGGAATACTTCATTTTTTTACAGGCGTCGTATGCCATGAACTTTAATTCATTGAAAAGTTTTCTCTGCTAGTTGAGCGTCAACTTCTCTGACAGCCGCTATTTTATTGCAGAATTGCAAATTGCAAATTTGTTTTTCCATTTTCTTCTTCTTTGGCTTTCGGTTCCCAAAGCTGCGAAATCTTAGCATGAGAGGAAAAACATATACCTGTTTGTGAGTTTTATTCCTTTGCATTATAATTTCCTACAGTACAATTTTTTTACTGTTGAGAAATTGGAGCCGCTATATGTTTACATTTTAAAGGTGAAAACTTAACACAACAAGAGTAGGTACCCTGTCCAAAGTGTACACCTTCCTTGTCCAACGATAAATAAAAGTAAAAATAATAAAAATTCCTGGAATTCTCAACTGTACAGCGAAAATGCTGAAAAGTATAAAAATCTGGCACAATTCCGTGGAAAACACGAAAAAGAATTGCAATGTGAATGTGAAAGTCCCAATTCTTGCCACCTTAATCGCTCGAAAGTACAAAAAGTCAACAAAAGATTTTGAATTTACACGCGACACCGATGGTGAAGGTGAAGGCAATGGGTGCTGGCGATGGCTGGATGGCGAAAAACTAATTAAAATTTTTTGTCCCAAATGTTGTTCCTTTTAAATGGGCCACTGTGATTTTCCATCATGCGCTTATGTGGTTCTAACAAACACAATCATACAAACAATCACACATATACACACTCACCGTTTTATTTCCCAAATTCCTCACTCGACAGCTCAGGTATGCGGATTTTCCAACGAGTGCCGTAACGTTCTTCTGTGTGGCAGCATCAAAGTACGGCTCCACCCATTTCGGGTTAATGTAGCTGGTCGGTGGTGTGGTTGTTAGGTCAGCAAAAGAATTGTATCCTTCAATAGGACCTTGGACGCCACCATTTGTCATATCTGCAAAAAACACACAAAAAAAAAACAAAAACAAATAAATGGAAGTTAGCACTCGTATAGGTATATAGTGGGCGAAGAATCATAAGAGAACCAGAAGGTAGAAGAAAACCAATAGCGGTAAATAATCTCAAATTCATATGCATAGCAAATGAAGAAGGACGACAACCGACAGCGACCGAAAAGATGGCAATTTATGATGAAATGAAATTTTATTTAATTCCAATATGTGAGTAAAGGCTGCGGCTAGGACGGTGGCATGCCCGGGGAAACGTTGTGGATGAATATACTCGTACTCGTTCATGGTCGTCCCGTAGAATTTTATGCGGACGATATGTGAAGATTTAAACCGAATCATTGTCACTTCGTTGGTTGCGTGGAAATCAAATGAAAGATGCGATATGCTCGTGCTCGTGCTCGGGACTCGAGAGATGTAGCTGTAGGAGTCTGGTGTGTCATTCATGGCATGAATATGATAGATCGACCATCGATGATGGTGATGACTTTGGGTACATCATCGACCATCGATAGCTACGATAGTAAATGTAAATTTTTATTTATTTTTCAATCAATATTTTTATGACACGAAATGTTGTGTCGAGGACTTTCATGTCATTATTTGAGTTATCCTTTTTTTTTTTTTTTTTTGTCGACTTATTTATTCCTACAGCCAATTCAACCAATTGGTCGCAAAATTGCTCACTCAGATTTACGATTCAATTGCTGGTAAAGCGTCTGTACCTAATTTTATCATTCGACCCTAATTTTTTTTTTATTGAAACCTAATAAATTGATCGTTTACATTTCATAACACTAACATTTACGCTAATGAGCAGTTCAATTTTGTTCTTATCCACATAGATTACATACAGAAATATATCATTACTTCTATACAAACATATATATATATATATAAATTGTATATATTTATATACAAATAGTAGTTTTAGCTTCTAGTTCATGTGGTTTGATGTGCTTCAGTCTTTGAGTAAGTCTGGTTGTATCGATGAGTTTTACTGCTTCCTGATTTATGTATAACTTCAGCCTTCGATTATGGACTGTTGCATGCTCTTTCATTCTTCTTCAGTCTACAGTCTTGACTTTAAGTTCGCGATGATTTAAATCTGAGTTCCTAACGTACCAAGGTGCGTTGACTATACGCCTCTTAAGACTTTGTTTTGGAATCGTGGGATAATTTTTGTTTATATTTATTACTAGCTGACCCGACAGACGTTGTCATGTCCCACTTTCAAATTTCTTTGGGATCATTTTGTGTGTTTGTGAAAAGCTATTTGAAACGTTAAATCAAAGTAAAGAATGCAGGTGTGGGCACAACACGACTTTTTTATGGACGTGGCCGATATCATCAGTAAGTGTATATTAATTTAATATTTATTTTTTTATTTTTAATATTAAATATGTTTAGCCGTCTGGGCTGTAGAGTGGACACAGACAGACCGAAAGACAGACAGACAGAGACACGTATGAGGCGTGTCACTTGTGGCGCGTGTGATGGGTTGATATCGTGCAATTTTCTCGTTCTTTGAAGTCTTCTTTTACCACAATTCGTACGACCTGTAGGACTGAAATTTTGTGAGCTGCTCAATGACCCGCGTTTGATGCGTGTCGTGAGTCGTGTGTCACGCGTGTGACTCGTGTGTAGCGTGTAAAAAAGAAAATACTTTGAAATAGCCCCCGATCTCAAAAACATATAATAAAGGACTGTTTGGTGGGTTTTGATGTAAACATATTTTATTTTTTTTACATATTTACTTGTTGTTTTGTGGGTGTTTTGATGGCCTTTTAAGGGTCCTTTGGGGTTTTTTTTGTGTCTTTTAGTGGTCTTTTGGGGGGTTTTGGGGGCCTTTTGAGTGTCCTTTGGGGGCCATTTAAGGGTCTTTGAGGGTTCTTTTGGATTTTTTTTGGGAGTCTTTCGAGGGTCTTAAGGGTCCTTATGGGTTCTTATGGGGTCTTTTGGAAAGCCTTTTAAGGATCTTTTGAAGGTTTTTTTGCGGGTTCTTTGAGAGTCTTTTGATGATATTTTAGGGGTCTTTAATGATTTTTTCGGCACTTCTTCGGTGTGTTCGTCATCAACGTCTGATAAATCTCCATCTATATTATCTTGTGCGACTTCATCATCAGATAATTCTAAGGTATCTTGCAATCTAACTAATTTTCAATCCATTTTTTAAGGGTTTTTTGGGTTTTTTGGGTGGTCTTTTAATGGTCTTAAGAGACTTTTGTGGGTGTTTTGAAAAGCCTTTTGATTACTCATTACAAGTTGAGATACTGTCTAGGGCTTCTGAATATGAAGCAGTAGTGACTGTCTGCTAAATGAACACACGTGGGCGAGGAATTCGATCTAAGCCCACAAATGTTACACACATCGGCCCTAAGCTCAAACATCAGACGTATAAGGCACATCAGAGCGTTGGACTTCTGAGCAAGAGGTTCGAATTCCGGAAGAAAAATCAAAATCTACATAGACTGAAACTTTGAGGAATACCATAGAATACCTATTTGAAACAAGATGTTTTAATACAAACACTAGGTTAAGGTTACTGTCAGTGGAACCGACAGTCCAGCTAGACCAGTATTGGTCCATTGTGATAATACTAACACTAACTTTCTATAGCCCTATTAGATAATTAAGATCATATAGAATTAATTGCATTACCACCAAATCCAAAATATTATCAAAGTACATATAAGACAAAGAACTTAATGATTCACCTTGTCGTCGTAAGCCTCTGATATACAAAAGCAAGTCGGTTTGCCTTGACCGAATGTATTTAATGGCATCGCCGTACAAATTTGGAACAAAATCGAAATTAAAATTGAAAAAAAAAAACAGATCATGCTGCACAAGGTGGTATTTAATTTGATTTAAAAAATGTTTTTAAAAAACTTATGAGAAGCTAGGTAGAAAACTAACAAGAGTATATATAGTCTTTTGGAGAGGATTCCGGTGATGGGTGTTACTGAGCATTTTTCCAGAAATCCGGAAATGTTAAGGAAGTAATGAAATAGGTAATAAAGCTAGTTGTGGGTGTAAGGAACGTTGGCATGAGTATTTTAAGAATTTTAATGCAATCCCATCTCCTCCAACTGTATTTGACTTCTAAACTGGATGACATCGGCTCGAAATTTGGACCGGTGGAGAGACTTTTTGCGAGAGGCCAGGACCGGACCCTCGTTTATAAGATCACAAAGGAGCTGATAGGTTGCCAGAGTTCCAAATTTTAGTCCAGAAAAACATTTAGACGTATCATGACCAGGATTGTACATTGACACCCCTACGTTATTATAGAAATACTTCACCCTGTTTGGGAATGTTTACCATATTAACGATTACATTGGATGATAAATGTTTGGCTGACGGTTGCACCTTTTTGAAATTAACGGAGCATCAGGCTACACGATCTTTCATGAACATTATCTATAACTGAAACTTTAGTACATATGTGTAACAACTGCGAGAAAGGCAAATCTTATCATCTTTTTTTCTGTAATGCGAGCTAAATGTATTTTCAGAGATTTCATTTCCCTGCTTGACTTTGTCAATATGAAGCCATACTGACATAAGTAGGATGAAAACTGGCTGTTGCCGTCAAATGGAATTAGACGAGCAGAAATTCAATCTTAAATATGAAATTTCAATTTTCCACACTAATGCAATCCGTTCCCGTCAGAAAATACTCGTACCACGCCGAAATACTTGAGCCCCTGAGGGCTTAATAAATTTCTACGAGCGAGAATATCTGCGCTGCTTTAAAGTTTCGAATTTGGATATTTCTATGCGGTGCAAAGTCCTACAATGAAAGTGGAAGTATTTATTTTTCTTTTGCCTTTGCAACATATATATGCCTCTTTGCCGCTTTTTGGCAGTTTCTCCCAAATTGAAATGGAGCTCGAATTCGGTGCACTTCTTGTTAATGGTTACATCTTTCATCAACAGCACAGCTGCTGCAGCGCCATTCATTAGAAACCGAAGAATATTTTAAAAGAATTATCCATGAATAAAAAAAATAATAAAAAAAAAAAGTTAAAAACCCGCTTGCTCTACATTTGCCCCAAAGGCTACCTACCCATTCAACATTCAGAAGCGAGCTGCGCTATACCAACCAAGAAATGAAATGTAATACAAATTGCTTTCTGCCTCGGTGGTTCTGGAAATACTCGCACACAAATGCAAAGGAAAAAAACCAACGAACCGACAACCGACCGACAGTTAAGTGAACATCCTTGAATGCCATTTACGCTCGTTGCTACCAAAAATATGCGATCCACAAAGGCGAGAAACAAAAACAGGAGCACACACACACACACACACACACAAATAACACATCTCGCCGTAGCTTTACCTTTCAGCGATGATGATTTACTCACTAACCTACAGGATGCTTTCTTTTTTGTTTTTTAATATGCGAGCGGTAGTGGATCCACTTCTAGTCCGACATTCGACATTTGACGTTTCATTTTTTGCATCCTGTCGTATATTCGTGCAGGGCGTGTTGTTTAATTAAAGAGCGGCATGAGTCGCCAAATGTTATTATGGCTGATAATTTATGGTTGGGTGCATATACCATATCCAACCATCGACCGCCAAAAGTGAACACGCGTTACCATAAGTTTGTAATGTGATGCCACGCAAGGACGAATTCGCTAACACACACACGCATACACACACGCAGACGATAGTAAATAGAATTCCAAATTGAAAACAATTGCAAAGTCACCTCGTTTTAATTAAGATACCTGACGTGCACGATGAGAATCTGTCCATTCGTCCCACTGTCTGCCGTCTGCCTAGACACGCCTGTTGCCGGCATTTGCTGCACACACATGTCACTTCGCAGTCATTTAGTGTGCGAGCAAGATATTGGCAATTTAGAGTGTGGGAATTAATCTCTGGATTTAGGACAAACAAAAAAATAGCAGGTCTCCTTTTTTTTAATTATATTAACACCACATCACACATGAAAATAAGCTTCGTTAGCGTGCACAGTGACAATCGACATCGTGCCCAATGGGTGTTTTGAAATTTCATTTGTTAATTAAATTTTCAATTTGAGAAGCAAACCATTAGGTAGATATGTTTTTTTTTTTAAAAATAGCATGAGTGTCTATACTAACAATTTAAAAATATGAAAAAGAAGGATATACGTACTTAGCAGGTTTTGTATTTAGTCATACTGATTGTTTGTAATGAGTGAAGGGTGATAAAGTCGACATTTTAAAAATCTTTTAAAGTAGGTGTGGCAATATTGATAAAACGGCGAGAGGAACAATCTATACTAACAATACTAAAAAAACTTTGTTTTTCGGGTACAAACCTTAATATATACATAGAAACACGCAACACAGTCGTTTATTATTTGGTAATGATCGCCAAAATATCTGTTTCTTTTTTCCATGCTTCACACGCGCCACACGCGACTCGTGATACGCGTCAAAAGCGGTATATCAAAATGGGCCCCTGACATTGAGCCGCTCAAAAAATTTCAGCCCTCTAGGTCGTGCGAAAGGTGGTTAAGAAAGACTTCAAAAAAGAAGAAAATGGCGCGATTTCAAACCATCACACGTGCCATACGTCATACGTGGAATAAAAAAATGGTATTTTGGACTTAGATACTCAAGGACCTCAAAGAAGTCAAAAAAAAATGTCAACCCATCACACGCGACACACGTCATACTCGGAATATTAAACATGCTATTTTGTACTTAGACTTCAGCTCTCTATGTCGTATGGACAAAAAAAATGGTATTTTGCACTTAGATACTCAAGGACCTCAAAAAGCCGAAACAATTTTTTCAATCCATCACACGCGACACGTGTCATACTAGGAGTTAAAAAAATGCTATTTTGGACTTAGATACTCCGAAAATTATAACCCTCTATGTCGTGTGGAAGCTGGTTTAAAAGGGACCTCAAAAAAGTTGAAAAAAAAAACATTTTCAACCCATCACACGTGTTACACGCGACAATCGATGCGCGTCATACACGGATTATAAAAAATGCTATTTTGGACTTTGACACTCAAAATTGCGCAAAATTTTAGCTCTCTAGGTCGTCCAATGTGGTTAAAAAGACCTCAACAAACGAGAAAATGGCGCGATTTCACACCTTCACAGGTGCGTCATACATGGAATAAAAAAAAATGATATTTTGGACTTGATACTCAAGGACCTCAAAGAAGTCTAAACAAAAAATTCAACCCATCACACGCGACACACGCGTCATACTCGGAATATAAAAAAAACTATTTTTGACTTAGACACTCACAAAATTTCTAGGTCGTGTGAATGTTGGTTAAAAAGGCCATCAAAGTTGAAACAAAAGTTCAACCCATTAAACGCGCCACACGCGACGCGTCATGCTCGGAATATAAAAAAATGCTATTTTGGACTTCGGTTAGGTAAGGTTGAAGTGGCCGTCAGTAAAAACCGACGCTCTTAGACCATGAAGGTCCGTTGTGATACCACAAGGATCTGGAAAATTCAACGCCTACTCGTTGAATCACTTGGAGCTTCGTATAAAGCGCAAGAGACCATTAATGTCAATGTGGGTTAGCTCGTTTAGATCGTTGAAAAAGAACACTCCCAGATGAAGCTTCCGCCTATTCGAGAGGGCTGGGCACGTACAAAGTAGATGAAGAGTGGTTTCCTCCTCCTCCTCATCCATGCAGCTTCTGCAGAAATCGTTGTAAAAGACTCCTAGTATTTCTGCATGCTTGCCTATGAGACAGTGTCCACCTATAATGGCACTAATGTGCAGTCTGTTTTGAGAGATCAAACACTTGGAGCGTTTCGTATCTAGCTTGGGCCAGATCTGCTTCGTTGCTATGCAAGTTGTGCTGTTTGACCATCTATAATTAGTTTTTACAATAGCATCCCGTTTAAACATGAGCTTGCACGTAGCGATCGGCATGCCTAGTGAACCATATTCAGGCAATAGGGGTAGTGTGGTTCCATGTTTGGCAAGTTCATCAGCCATACCTACAATTACCAGGAATGTCTCTATGCCCCGGCACCCAGCACAGGTGAATGTTCTCAAGAGACGATCAGCAATTCGGGGCTAGAATAGAATTTGTGGAAACTGATTCCATGGACTTTAGCGCAGCCTGGCTATCCGAGAAAATGTGAATATCCTTAACAGATATGAAATTACTCTTTAGCCAAGACAAGGCTTCCATAAAAGCCATGACTTCAGCTTGGAAAACAGGATCAGGAAGACGGAAAGAGAGTCTTAGATTTAGTATTTTTGAAAAGTTTTCGACCCGTCTGTGTAGAAATTTTGGATTTAGACACTCAAAAAAATTCCGCTTTCTAGGTCGTGTAGAAGTTGGTTTAAAAGGGACCTCAAAAAAGTCGAAAAAAAATTGTCAAACCATAACACGCGCCACGCGACGCTCGTCATAATGGGAACATAAAAAAATTTTATTTTGGACACTCACACTCACGCAATTTCAGCTCTCTAGGTCGTGTGGAAGGTGGTTAAAAAGGACCTCAAAGTGGATCGATACATCCGAAAAGGGGGCAAGTCAAGGTAAATAAAAGTTTTTAATAAAGGGGTAATGTTTGTTTGTGTGTACGAGGTAATCGTCGAAACTGTTGGACTGATTTCAAAAATTCTTTCATCAGTTACTTAGGGTGGGCTTTCATGGTGAACATTTTATCATACTATCCCGTTTAAATGGAAGGTCCTTTCGTGGCGACCAATTTTGTAGCTTAATAACTAAAGTCGACGAAAAAATGGTCGGGCATCAAAATGACTGTCTTTAGCGCCTTCTTCATGTCAGGCACTAATAAACTATACAAAACACCTCTAATAATTATGATACAAAATATCGTTTTTATCATTAAATAACAATTGCACTTGTTTTTACACTTTTTCCCATTATATATTCAAATAACAAAATAATTATTTTCTCGAGAAAAATTCAGTGCTTGCTAGTTGCAGTGCGGCGGAAAAAGAACAAAGACAAAGAGTGTCAATGCGGAAAATTGCTGTACCGCGGAACTGCGGGCGTCTGTTCATTCGAATCGGCTATATAAAAATTATTGTCTGTTGGTTTGTAATACGACACAATAACTAGACAGCCGATTGAACTGAAGCTTTCACAGGTATGCGTCTTAGCAAAATCTCGATAAATCTCTAGTGATAGTGAAGGCAAAGAGCGAATTCATGGGTGCCGGTTGCGGAGTACCCGGATAAAGTTAGTTCTCTATAAGTCCTGGAAACGATACTGGTAGAAACCAAAGAGCTGTACTGGAACGAGGTAACGGGGTAATCCTTAGTGTAACCAGAGGTCCTTTGTTTTCCAGGTCGTTACAATAAAAATTATATGGATCTCAGAATTGACTGTTTATTTCTTGTTCATAAGTATATCGCAAGATAAAGACTTTAAAATATAATGAGTGTATAGTCGTGAGGTATTCTTGCTAGTAATGCGTATCGGATGGCAAAGCGAGTTGTCATATCATTGTACTTTTGGTATACTTATCAATCAGCTAAAAGGGAAAGTGGCGTTAGTAAATAGGTAGTCGTTAGTCGTTTTAAACCACTAAGTTGGAAAATAAATACCAGCGTGTAGCCGAGAAAGTAAAATGGCGAGGCTATCTCTCTTGAACCAATTAGTTATAGAAGCCCTTACTTAGACAGTAATTCAACTATTAACGAGTTTCAATCACTGTCTTATTCAATGTGAAGAATTACAATGTCCTTCCAACTGTTAGCTCTATAGAAAACGCTAAATCTGTTTGTTTCACATTTCGCAGCCAACTCCATGATACCAGATAGCGCGTTGTCGCCGCCTTTGCTTGCAAGATTCGAGTCCTCTATGGAGGTGATTTACTTTCGTACTCGTCCAAGGAATTTGAAATCAGACTTTATCCATCCTGTTCCTAAAAAAGGTGAACCGTCTTCTCTTTCCTCGTACGGACCCATTGCGCTAACATCCATACTTTGTAAGTTTATGGATACGCTGATCAATATTCATCTTATGTTATACATACCTTGAATCACGTGAAATCCTTAGCGATTTAAAGTAAGGTTTTTGAAGGCAATGTTCTACAGGGTATCTGATAGCATATCTCACCGAAAAGTGCAACCAGTCTATTCATAAATTTGGTGAAAGTAAAGTTGTCGGACTCGATATTTCCAAGGCATTTGACATAGTCTGGCATAAAGCTCTTTTGTCGAAAATGAATACCTTACGGAATTTATAAGACCTTGCTTCTTTTGACTATTAACGGTTTCAAATCCAATGTTCACGTGGCTGCTCGTTATTTCACACTGGGCTGACCTAGTTAGCATTTGGGTGTCTTGAGCAAATCATTCGTGGCTGCTCGTGTTGTATTTCACCCTCCTAATGTCGTCAATTGTGTTGTCACTTTCGTTGAACCTTTTGGTAGTTGTTTTTCTCAGTGTAGTGAGAGTTACTCAGTGTGGTGAGTTTCTCTGAAATACTTGGGTAGAAAACAAAATACATAGTTTCCTTAGACTTTCTTCTCTGTGTCTGAGCAATCACAGTGGTGGCCAAAATAGTTGGTACAGGTTATGTACAACAAAAATGTAAAAACTGTTTTTAAATTTGTCTGAGAAAAATTCGTCCCACGGTTTGACAAATTTGTTCCTCACAATACAAGAAAGTTCCAACCAGATCGAGCGGGCGGCACGAAATCTGGGATTGCACACAAAATTATCCAGCCAGCGATTCTTCTTATATACCAGCAGATTGAATATTTCCTTATTTAAAGGGGTCAGAATCCTTTGTTGACTCTCAACAAACGTAAAGTTCTGATAATATCCTTATTGCTAGCATTTCTCTTTGTTAGACATACCTTTTTGTTGGCTTTGTTAGGTAACATACTTTACGGGCAGTGTCGGAAACAAAACAATGTCCTTGTTAACATAAATTATTATATTTCCAGAATTGCGTTTGCAAAAAGCATTCCACAGAGATATTTTCTTGAAAATGCAAGAACTGAAAACAAAATGCTTCCGTAAAAGTTCCCAAAAAGGAAACCATAACTTGTCTAACGAACAATTATTACACTATCGCTCTTTAAAGGACAGTAGGAGAGGGAGGGAACGAGCGAGATGGCGTAATGTTAGAATTTTTTATGGAAATTGTGTCCTTGGAATTGTACAAAAAAAATGTATCCAAAACGGGTAAGGTCATTTCTCCTCATTTTTCATTTGTCAGCCGATATGCAGATATTCAAATTTCCTTCCGTTTACCATAAATTTAATGATCCACTAGGTATCCAGAATGTACTTCATCATAATGTTATATATGCTTAGCATAGTCGTAATTTTCTGAAAATTTCCAAGTCAGCATCATTTTTAAAGCGAAGGACAATGACAAACAAGAAGTAATGCGGTAATCATTATCTGCATAAACTTGCCCGTATTCCATGTCGGGAATAAGTTTTTTCTACACAATGATCGAGCGACCTCGCCAGAGATACCACATGTCAAGTGATGAATATTAATGCAGGAGTTGTTCTATTTGCATCTCTATTCCCTGCATTTCACCTTTACTTTAATGCGTAAAGCTGCAATCGCGGTAAAAGGAAGAAACATTTTTTACAAAGTGTCAAGGTTTAAATAATTTTATTTAAAATTGCATTCCTTTGATTCTACCAAAAGCTTCTTCAATTGCCTTGGACATCACAAATAATTAACTACCCTTCCAGTGGAGAAATTTTGTACCCACGGCCAAATACCGAAATAGCCTGCACCACTGTAACCCTTTTTTAATTTTCATCAAGTACTCTCCTCTGAAGCCTTTTGACAAGAAGCGTCAGCATTATTGGCCATAGGGAGAACCATTAATAATTTACGCTCTATCTATCCTGTTATACCATCGCAAATATTGGACATTAAATAAGCACACACATACACACATCGATGAACTCGCAAGTTGGCATCACGATAATCACCAAAGAGACTGCAACATATAATCAAGTTGAAGGACTCTACCATGGTCGTCATCATCAGCAGGATAGGCGAATACGTATGAGGATGTGTGTGTGTGTGTGTGTGTATGGTTGTGTTAATAACTCTACACAGAAGATAGTCCGCATGCATGTTGACCTCCATCTCTGTTAAAAATTTCGCCGGTTCAACGATGAACGAGTTGAGTAAGTGGCAAAGATTTGATTGCTTCCGAGTCCCGAGCATTGTGAGCTTCATTATTTCATTCACTATTCATTGAACAATTATTCATTGTGTTCTCATCACCACTGTTATATATGTACCACCTACAAGTATATAAGAAAATAGTGAACTTCCTTTGTAGCTCTTCATAATTCCCGACTCGTCATTATTTTGGATTGATGGAACTTTTTGAACGATGTTATTATTCATCAGCTTATCAGCTGGTCTTAATATACCATGGTAGTTGTCGATAATGGTCCACAACAATTGATCAATAATTATTGATCAAACTATAACTTTCAATTGTTATCCATTTTCCGCGCAGTTTCCTCTTTTCGGAAAATTACTTGGCCATTTTATTTGACAGGATTTGGCCGGATCAGATTTTCTTTTAGTTTATTTTATTTTTATCTAAATGGTACTTAATATCTTTTGCAGACTTAAGATTAACTATTTGATTTAACTTATTGCTATTTTCATTATAACTAATTACACATTTTGATATTGGTGAGTTTTGGTCCATCATTTGTTCGATGACGAAGTGCATTGGATTGATTATTAAAAAATGTTTAGGAACATGCAATTCAAATCGACTTAATATTTCAAAGTTAATGCTCCAGGTAATCTCCAAGAAAGATTTAAATAAAATATTTTCTTCTTGTTTCTAGGGTTTCCAAGTTAATAAGTTGACAATTAGCTTAGTAATTGGCACTTCGTTTTAATAATTTATTTTTCTAAAATATATTTTGCAAATTTCTTCTGTACCTTTACTTTTATGAACTTCGTAGCGTGTACACCATACAACAGACACCTATTCAAGTACTAGACAAACAAGCTAAATGAATAATGTTTTTAATATATAGCGATTGACAACATTTCTACAGTTGCATTTAATTAAATTAGTTAGAGAGTTTGGTTTTGCGACTATGCAATCGAATTGTGAAATAAAATTTAATTGAGTGTCAGTTATGACATTAAAATCATTGATCTTATTGTGAGATCTCATTCTTAAAAGAGAATTTTGTCCACACAAAACAAACGACATGAAATATTAATTTAATTACACTAACATACTAACTTAGGCAAATATGTTGGCCGCTACTGTGGTCATCGGAGATTATTGATGTCGCAAGCAAAAGTCACTCAATGATTCACTCATCAGCCATTGTTTTTGTTTTTCTCTTGTGATCGATGGGCAGCCACAAAACAGAGACCGAACAATCACATTGCAAATAAACATAGAGGAACATAAAATTGCAGCAACAAAACAAATACCATACATGCAGTCGATCTCGTACCATTTTTGTAAGATCAGGAGACGATAGGAGGAATCCGCAACAAATTGCACGACAACAAGCGACATTGAATAAGCTAAAGCCTCATGCTCATATCAAATGATATCTATGGCAAATTAACTATTAAGCCAACACTGAAAAATCCAATGCAACAGATGATTGGGTCGACGAAATATGGACCGTTGGAGAGCATATCAACTGGAAATTTGTTACAACGCAATACCAGATGTCGTGCAATAACATATAAGGCAGCAGCAAACCGAAAGCAAACTACGCAACGATTTTCCAATATTTCTGAACAATTGTCAGGGTATAAAAGGAGCATGCAACCCGACAAAAGGTTCTCCTGAGTTCCTTCCCAAGTCCACAACTAATGGTTCAAAACTACCTACCTTGCCATTACTCCGAATCTCAACGCTGCAATAATTTTCTAAGTCGTCGAATTGGTGGTTCAAGAGTACCTACCTTGCCATTCCCGATGAAGCTCAACGCTACAGTACATTCTATGTCCTCGAATTGATGGTTCTATAGTACCTACCACGCCATTCCCATGATGAGCATAGCGCTGCAATAATTTTCTAACTCCCCGAATTGATGGTTCAAGAGTATCTACTTACATTGCCATTCCCGATGCAGCTCAACGCTACAATACATTCTAAGTCCCCGAACACATGGTTCAAGAGTACCTATCTTCCAGCAATTTTCTAACTTCTCGAATCGATTGTTCAACAGTACCTAATCTTGCCACTCCCGCTGAAGCTTAATAATAATAATATTTGGCGCGACAGACCATTGCGGTCCAAGGCCTAACTTCTCGCGACCATTTGTGCTGCACATGTTAATTTTTGGACACAAATGGAAGGGACCTACAATTTAAGGCCGGCTCCGAACGGCGAATTGAGAAGCTTTCCGTGACAAGGTATTTTTAATTACTCTCGGAACATTTGTCACCCTTTCGCGAGAGGTGGGACACCATGAAAAATACTTTTGGTGTTGCTGGGATTCGAACCTGAACCTCCTGCGCAGCAGCCATATGCACTACCACTGAGCCAAGGTAAGCTGAAGCTTACCGCTGCAATAATTTTCTAACTCCTCGCATTGATGGTTCAAAAGTACTTAGGTACTTTGCATTGCCGTTGAAGCTAAACGCTACAATACGTTCTAAGTCCTCGAATTGGTGGGTTTAGAGTACCTACCCTGCCATTCCCTCTGAAGCTCAATGCTGCAATAATTTTCCTACTGCTCGCATTGATGGTTCAAGAGTACTTACCTTGCTATTCCCGCTGAAGCTTAACGCTAGAATATATTCTAAGTCCTTGAATTGATGGTTCAAGTGTACGTATCCTGTCATTCCCGTTGAACCTAAACGCTGCCATTTTTTATATTATTTTTTTATGTAACTGCGCTACACATATATCGAGCGTGTGCATATTCTAACGAACATACTCTTTCAGCTAACTTGACGCTTGATTTGTTACACATTTTATATCATTTTACTATTCTTTTTAAAAAGTTGTATGCACATTGCCCCTAATAGTGTAATGACTCAAGAGTGCCTACCTTGCCACTTCTTAATATTTATTGTAAATGTAAATTTTCATAACATATCAGTAAGATTAAAATCGCCAAGAATCTATGTAGACTCAGTTCAGTTTTAAGGCTATTCTATTTCCAAACAAGTCGTGGAAAGCTTCTACAGCTCGTGGAATTCTAGCAATGGTGTCTATTTTGTCTGCTGGACTTAAAGAAGATTATTACTCCCGCCGTGGCATCAAAACCTCGGATTACTTTTTCCAACGCCAGTTGAAGAGCCCGTTGGAGTCCGTTATTATAGCTATTGAACGGGCTTATCAGTGATCCAGAAATCTTTACTTGGCTTATGAAATTTGTCGCGATCAACAGTATGCCCCCACCAAGCATAGACGAAGTTAGCAGAGCAATAAATCGGCTTAAAAATAATGAGGGCCCGGGATCAGAGGGTATCCCAGCGGAGCTTATTATAACAGGAGAATAGCGCAAGTATGGGAGGAAGAAGCGATGCCAAAAGACTGTCGAAGAGGCACCCTGTGCCCCGGACTTAAGAAATGAGTTATCACAACATGTAGCAATTACCGTGGTATAACGTTGCTGAGTTCCGCGTATAAGATTTTCTCCTCTATCCGGACTTAATCAGACTCTGAGATGCCATCTGATCCAAGAGGCTCATTATTTTTAAACCGATTTATTGCTCTGCTAACTTCTTTGCTTTGTAGCAGCAGCATAGTGTTCGCGTCAGTCATTGATGAAGCCTCAAATTCCTCAGTTAGTTGGCCAATTACGCTCCAAGATAACTTTGAGATCGGCGATCACACCTCCTTTTCTTCTGAGCTCTTTATATTCTTTTTCACATGCCTGCATATTCTATGAGATTCGGTTCTCAAAATTCTCATATGTTCAGTCGAATTCTTACATTCATCACTGAACAAAAGCTCCGATCTTTGCTACTTACTACTGCCTAACAAGTGGTCATCAGTACTTTTAAGTATTTTTAAGGCGTGTCCATTTTATGCCCAGAATCTCAGCAACATGACTTACTCTCCCTACGCTTAAACGTTGTTTGAGTCCCTTGGTGATGCAAACCGTGCTCCGAGCACAATAGTCCTTCCGCGTCGACGTTGACAAGTATTTGTAATATTTAATAAAAAAACAGAAATAGAAATTTGCCGCCTCCCTATTTTCGCGATTGCATTTTTTCCACCTATACATTTTTTGTGCCTACGAAGCTTCTTTCAGAGGAATCAAATTGCGGCTTTGAAGCAATCGCGACCAGGAAAGCGTTGAAACAACTCCATGAAGCGCCATCATTCTCGGCTAATAACTATCATAAGTCTCGTGCACAGCACAAACAAAAATATTTTCCATTTTGCTGTTATCGTGGTTGTTGTTGTTGTTATTCCAAATCTGTAACTACTCGCGGAGAACGCGCTAATATAGAGGATTTATTCTAAAGTTATCCTTCCGCTCTGATAAATTTGCGTGCTCGGCTGAACGTGCTAAGCGTACACTTGCGTGTTTCAAATAACAACTACAACGGTAATCCAGGCAGGATAAATCGTGAGCACCACAAAGCAGCCACACAGGCACACATACGCTCCACAACATTTACTCCGGGACAATGTATAAACGATGTAATTTCAAAGGATTACATTGGAAAATCTTCAAATCTTTCAACATCGGTCTTATTTTTTGCAATCTGCTAGGTTGGCAGAAAATACCAACGGCACTAAGACCGCAAACATGGAACTGGTCACACGAACACGTATACACTTTCTGCTTTGGCTTTACTCTTTCTGCTTCCTGCTCAAGGAACTCCAAAGTGGCATTCATATACATCAGCATAAGCTCAGGATACGCAATTAGGTATTATGATGATTAAATCACGTTATAGCAAAGAGAATCTATTCGAGCACACGTGCGAGGAATGTATAGACACGGAGATTTCCAGAATCCTTCCGTCCATAGAGATGCAAAGGACGAGGATATGAAAACGAATTCTTTTTCTGTGCACACAGATAGAGCCAATTCATTCCAATTGAGTTTCGTCTTCGGCCAGTTCATCTTGTCGTGTGTTGATGCACGTTCCTTTGCACTAACCGTTCTGCAATGAATAATTGCCATTATAAAGAAAAACCATGTAAATCGGGAAACTATTCTGTTGGCCTTTTATGTTTTGCTTTCAGTTTTTCGACAGCGCACTTAAACAGGTTGATGCGCTCCTAACTAACGAAGGCGGGAGCAATTGATAGATAGCTGCTGAGCTCTGGTACGAAACGCTTATCGTTTGTACTTTTGGCTTTTCTAGAGGGTTTTAGTTCCGGTTGTACACATCGCCAGTAGAAATTGGATCAAAATGTTAATTCCAGTCACGTTCTAGATTGAAGGAATTCATCACACAAACCAGATATCGCACTCGACGTGACCAATGAAGTCGTTTTGCTGGATGAACACTGCTGGAGGTGAATCTGGCATTGGAACTGCTAGACAAGCATTTGATTGACATTCGAGCATTGAATGAATGACAACTCAGTCATCATTGAGGGAATTTATCGGTGTTCTGGCCTGCTACTACTTGGTGAATGCATAAAGGGGGTTACAGTGAGTTGGTAAATGGCAAAGGGAGGGAACTTTTTAAAACTCTGATACAATAGAGCAGAGATAAAAATAATAGTCAGGATAGTGTGCGTCTGTGTGCTTGGAAAATATTTCCAAATCATTAAGATTTGAAGATTTTTCGTGTTATTACTCAATGACTACGTGGACATTTTTTAAAAATTCTAAGTAGGTAGTCCAAAAACAAGAGTTATATCAAAAAAGTGGTAAAAACTAAACTTCCTCAGAAAGTCCTTTTCTAGAAGTTAGGCATAGATCGGTATATATATTCTTCAATACCTTCAAATTGGATGACACCGGCTTTTAACCGGTACCGATGAAAGGACACAACGTTAGGCAAAGACCGTATAGCCGGGTATAGAAAAATATGGTTCTCCGAAGAGTTAAGAAGTATTTTGTATGTCTATGAGCAAAAGCTCGTTTTACATAACATGCCGAAGACGGTAAGAAACTAGAAACTAAAAACCTAAGAAATTAAACGAAAGAGAATCTTTTTATTTTCATAGTAGTATTGTTAATGTTGGTGTTGAGCTATAAAGACTTGTGCATTGCGACCTAGAGTTCTATTGTGCATACCAGATGTTTACCAGATTATGTGATTGCTTAGTTTCTTTATGAATGCCACTATATCTACCAAGTAAATTGTTTTGGCATTTGCCGGAGAACTGTATGAGCCTTGAAGTGCTTTATTCTTTTCCGGATGAGTGCTTCACATATGAAAAGTATGAGTTCTGATGTTTCTTTCGCCTCGTTACAGAATCGGCAATAGGCCAATATTGCCTATTCCAAGAGGGCCAGTATAGACTCCTTCTGCACCTTCTCATTTCCTGAGATACCTGAGTGACCGGGAGACCACATTAGAGTGATTTTGTTAGTTTTGGCCAGTTCTTTCAAGTAGCAGAAGCAGCTCCACGCAGTGCTGCCTGACTGTCTGAGATCACATAGACCTCGGTTCTTCTGTACCTTATTTTGATACATTCTAGGGTGCTGGGTTCTATTGCTATAATTTCTGCCTGGAATACTGTTAGAGATTTTGCCAGTAGTATTCGCAATGCATTTCTGGATCCAAATACTCCTGCTCCGGTTCCTGTGTTTGTTTTTGATCGGTCTGTATACCAGATGGATGTGTGGTGCGGAAGTGTACTAATAATATTTTCAACTTGATTCCGTTATGGTATTCTTATCGAAAAGTTTCTTTGAAAGTTATTCGTTTTTAGCATTATGTCTGATGGATGGACAGATTCATTTTCCAAATATATTTTGGTTATGATACTCGTGTGTTCTAGTCTGTTTGATTTTATTATATAAGTATATTAGATAGCTCTTGAACCAGCCTTGCGTTTTATATGTAAGTGCAGAGGTGAAAATTCTAGAAGATTTTCTCGAGCTGCTGTTGGGCAATTCGTAATGGCGCTTGTTGTTCTTAGAAAGATTAGTCTTTGGATTTTGTTTGGTTTTGAGTTTAGTTTTTGGCCACCAAACCAGGGCCGCGTATGTGATCCTGGGCCTAAATAATGCTTTATTGGTATAGTCATAAAGTAATTTGCGGGCTTATTGCCCACGTTTTGCTGAACATACGCTGGCAGATAAATTAAAATTTGCCAGTTATATAAGATATATGGGAGTTTGATGTGAGTTTTTGTCAAACATGACTAGACTAGGGGGAATAACACAAAATGCATTGGAATTGCAAGTGGCCGTAACTATCTCTAACTGGTGGAAGTGGGATCAAACCTCCACGTGGTGGACGCCGGTAATTTTCCTAAAATACAGGAAAAGCTGAATGATTGGGCATCCCTTCCAAGTAAAAAAAAACTACTACGGAACCACAAATCAGCCTCGGATACAGTGATGAACGACGACAAACACGACAATGAAAACGGCTAAACGCTTTGAGCATTTTCTCATGGAACGTATGCTCACTGTATAGGGCTCGAGCTGCACAGCAGCTAGTCGATACCTTGACCAAATATAAGGCTGACATAACAGCAATCCAGGAAATGTAGTGGACGGGAATGGTGTCTTACAAAAATCAGAATATGACATTATAGCTGTCATGTAAGATGTGCTCGGAGTAGGGTTTCTAGTCAGCAAAAGAATGAAACCCACCGTAATCGGCTTTAAGCCAATAAATGAACGGCTATGCTTCGCGTGCGGGGCAGATTTAAAAACATAAGCCTCAGAAACGTTCAGAGGACTCCCCAGATAATGAAAAAGAAGAATTCTTTGAATCAGACGAACCGGAACTATATGCTTGCCCTCAGTACCGAGGTGCCAACGTCGACTCGGGCCACTATCTTGTTGGTATGGTGCTCCGAGCGCGGATTGTGTCATTACGAACGACTGCATCCGCGAATTAGATTCGAGTCAACGAAGAGACCAGAAATAACTACGGTCAAGCGATAGGACTCGCCGTAAATGCAGGAAAAGTAAGTCCTAGGGCTGAGATGCCGGGCGTAGAAGAGAAATGGACACGCCTTAAGAATACTGTCATTATTACTGCTGACACCATCTTAGGCGGTAGTGGTAGAGAACGACTGGTTCGATGACGAATGTAAGCTACCGACTGAATGTAAGAATGTTGCGTACCGAGCAATGCAAGAATCTCATAGAACGCGGCCACGCGAATATGAATATAAAGAGCTCAAAAGATATGAAAAAACTGTTTACCGGCGAAAGAAAGCATTCTGGGAGAAGAATCTGGTCCGCGAACTAGAACAGTACAGAGACCAAAGACCAGGCACCAGGCGCGGAAGTTCTACCAAAGAGTCCGCGGTATGACGCAATATAAATTGCGTTGCACACATACTGCAAGGACAAAGAGGGTAATCTGATCGCCGATCTCAAAGGCATCTTAGAGCGATGGGAAGAGCACTTTCATGAGTTGCTAAATGGCCAACTAACTGAGGAATTTGAGGCTCCACCAATGACCGAAGACCGAATGAAAATACGAGGCCCCACAATACACCAAGCAATTCATGAAATAATAGTGCAAGTATGGGAGGAAAAAGCGATGCCAGAAGACTGGCGAAGAGGCATCCTGTGCTCCATACTTAAGAAGGGAGATATCACAACATGCAGCAATTATCATGGTATAACGTTGTTTAGTACCACGTATAAGAGTTTCTCCTCTATCCTTCAAGACAAGATAGCCCCATACGCTAAAGTCATCATTGGTCCATACCAGTGTGGCTTCATCCCAAGCAAATCAACAACTGATCACCCATAGGTAGGTGATGGAAAAATGTCTAGAGTTTATAAACTCAACACATTATCTTTTTATAGACTTTAAAGCCGCCTATGATAGCGTAGCCAGAGTAGAACTTTATTGGAACATTGGCTGAATTGAGGCAAAAGCTGAAACGCAACATCACTACGGACATAAATTGCGATTCCGCGTCATGTGAAAAATAATCGCACCAAGTTATAATGAGGCAGACTTAATTCCGAGGTATCGGAATTATCAAATACCTGAGTTAATATAGTCGTACATAGCAGACAAATTCGATCTCAGCCTACTCAGAGGTCCACTCTGCAACTACACATAACTACTACTAGTACTTGTAACTACGTTGCACAACCATTTTGAATTTGATATCATTCTTGCTACATATTATTATGTGGAAGCATGTTATGTTAAAGAAGTGTCTGTGTGGCTAGTTTTTATTAATCTTTCAAGTTTTCCAAGAATATCAAAAAATTAGAACGTTGCTCCTGAAAATCTTATGAGATATAAAACTCACTCTATTTAGTTAATTATTTATATCAAAGTCTTTTGAAAATCTGCTAAGAATGTAAATTATAATACCTGGAGTGTGGCAACAGCTG
Organism: Nephrocerus scutellatus; assembly: GCA_947095585.1. Lineage (NCBI taxonomy): Eukaryota > Metazoa > Arthropoda > Insecta > Diptera > Pipunculidae > Nephrocerus > Nephrocerus scutellatus. The sequence continues at coordinate 16,494,975 of OX352765.1, read as the reverse complement.
GTTATACGATTATTTAATTTAATGTCAATTGCCTTGCAATAAATTTCTTAATTTTTATTTAACATTTTGAGAATCACTGAAAGTGTTACTGCTATTATGAATGTTTGTGAATCACTGAAAGTGTATCTCCCATTATGGCTTATCTCTGTTAAAAGTTTCTGAATCACTGAATTGGTATATACTGATGATGTTTCGTCACAGTTTTAGAATCACAATAGTGCATGCGTGACTGATCGAATGACAGGGGCAATAAAAGATTATTAAAAAATAAAACCAAATAAAATAATTCAATGTAATATCTGTCGTTAATCGTTGGAGTGTAACCTCGATTTCTAAAAATCAATTTCCAAATTTGAGTGGCGACCTTCTCAAGACATCTTAACTCAAATTTTTACCTTTTGAAGTTTGCCAAATCGAATTTTATGAAAAATCTTAAATTTGTTTTTAGAGCTTCTAGAAAAAATTCCTTTGTTGCGTCAAAAAAGTTGCTTACTTTTCCTGCATTTTACATTCTTGAAATATGTTGGGTCAAATACTGGTGATATGAATTTTGCAACGGAAAGATGTTCAGTTGGGTACAGCACACAGATACATACAGAGTAGCTTTTAAGTGTGAGTGAGTGGCTGTGTTACATTATATTCCAAAATTTGTTCTTATGCAACGTCCTGTTCATGATTCATGACAGGACGTACGAACAAGTACTCTGTTAGCGAATGCCCTCTCCAGTATACTTTTGAATTTTAGCAATTCATTTATAATTTGTTTCCTTTTGAATGTACTCCATTCATCATGGTAGAGAGTCTGAAAGCCTCTCCTGTAAAGCGGTTTCTGTCTATGCCTTTATCATTGGTCTAATATTAATTCATATTTGTAAATAAAACCGTAACTAAAACTCAGAATACATAAGTGCCATACAGTATATGAGTTTCTCAAATTCTTTATTGTTAATGAAATTAAAAAGAAAACTTTAACTTCAAATACTCCCATACAAATGGACGGATGTTAATCGCTCCAACTACCCATTAACATCTCCATGTATGTTTAGAGTGGAATTTTCCGCCTCTGAGATCACAGCGCGTTGACCTAAATAAAAAGTCATTTTCCCCACACGAGGATACTTGCTTTGAGTTGGTGTAAACAAATAGCAAAGGTACTTATGTCTGTGTGTGTATTTGTGTGTACTGATGATGGTGTAACCTTAGAAATCCTATTACATGTGCAGACGCACTTATGCGTAAGATCCCATCAAACACGTCACCATCAACTTGACGTATCCTTTTAATTTGGTTGTTTTTTCTGGAATTTGTGCTGAACTTTTTAAGAGTAGTTTTTCCCTCATGCATCCAACCCAACGGGATGTGCTGGTGGGAGTAGCAAATAACTTTGTGACGAAAAGTGTAAAAACAAACATAACTTTTTTTTTCTTTGTAGCTGTTTGTAAACAAAACGATGAGAAGTTCTCATCTTAATGCATTGCACGTCGAGTGGCAGACAAGTGACTAAATGCCACAAGAATCGAACTGCTTCAGTTTTCGATTTTGGTAAGGGGGAGGATGGCAATGTGGGAGCTTTTCTTTTTGAAAAGCAAAGCAAATGTGGCATGCTTGCTCCTTCTTTTCCCTTTTTTTTCTGTTGTTTATGCTCTACTTCTTTCGAAGGAACCCTCTGCCGCCGCATAGTCGAGCGATGTCATTCTCGAATAACAGAGATAGACACCGACTGACTATAAAGTGTGCCTAAATACGTCAGCACGTTGACTTGGGCAGTGATTTAGAAATTTTTAAGAGTTTTTCACCTTAGATTTGTAGTTTCTCTCTCGGAAGGAAAAATTCCTTTCTGCCACGACCTGAGTTAGAGTTCGCTGTGGGATGATTAGCGAAAAACGAAGGACAATTTATTTTTATACTTGTCATGAAAAAAAACCAAAATGGGAAATCTTTATCCAAAGACTGATACCTGGTATACCCGATAAACTAATAGCTATTATTAAAGCAACCTATGATGGCTCTAAATGTCATGTGCTGCAAAGAGGAAAGCTGTCAAAGGAATTCGAGATCCTAAGTGGGGTACGGCAAGGTTGCATTCTATCGCCGATACTTTTTTTTGTTGGTTATTAGCGATGTAGTTCGCGCAGCTTTATCTACTGAAAACGGAGGAATTCGTTGGACTCTTACATCTCAACTCAAACATCTGGACTACGCTGACGACGTTTGTTTACTATCACACAGGATTATGGAGCTGCACCAAATGACAACAAATATGGAAAGGGAGGCAAATGTTGCGGTTTTGAAGACCAATACTGCCAAAACCAAAATCATCAACCTCGGCACTAACTCAGTAACTCAAGTTAACATTGCTGGACAGCCGGCAGAGTAGAGAGTTTCCAATATCTTGGGTGTATTGTCTCGATCGAAGGTGGAACCGAACAGGCCATTGTCAACCAAATCGGCAAAGCAAAATCAGTGTTTGGAATGATGTCCATGATATGGCGAAGCAATGCGTTCAGCTTAAACACCAATCTGCGACTGTTCCGTTCAAATGTTGAATCTGTGCTGTTGTATGGGTGCAGCACTTGGAAGGTGACCGCTACTTTCACAAAAAGATTAACGTTCGTAAATAGGTGCCTACGGAACATCTGGCCTAACCGTATCTCTAACGAACATATTTACCAGAGAACGGGTCAGGAACCACCAATAGGCACAACCATCCAACGACGGAAGTGGCCGTGGATTGGTCATACACTCCGAAAAGGCGACAGTTCAATAGCAAACTACGCAATGTAATTGAATCCGTTATCTCAGGATAGTAGAAGAACGGGTCTTCCGAGAAATACATGGCGCAGAACAGTTGAGGAGGAGTCACGTCAATTGAGGAAGAGTTGGAGAGAGCTGAAGCTCATTGCCACGAACCGATGGCGCATAGGCGTAATAGAGGCCCTAGGACCCACTAGGGGATACAGGACATAAGTAAAGTCCAGTGAACTTGGCCAAACGACGAAAAACCACAAGGAGTTGTTATGGAAGCTTTTGAAAAGTGATGTTTGGCGTTAGGAGGTACATTGATTATGTGGAATTTGCAACAATTTTGAGTCTCTTCAGCTTTTGGAAGCTGAATTTTGATAAGCCTGATAGTTGTTCGTACCTTTTTCTTTTGTAAGGCCTGGTACTACAAGCGAATCAGGTACAATTCACTGTCAAGTTGTTGGCCTTCAAGAAACACATAACTATTTCCTGAAGGACCGAATTTTTCAATAAAGTTTCCAAGGATTTTGAAGGGTCACTTCCGTCATTATTTGTAATATTTTCTTGGTCAAGGGTTTTTGCAGTTTACCCAGGCCATGATACATTGATTAAATCATTTCGTGATAGCTTTCCGTATTGCTTTTTTCAATGAATCAGGGAGAATTCTAAGAAAATAAATTGAAACCGCCAACAATCGTGAAGAATGTAATACACTGTTACATTCTTTAGATTTTTTTATTTTAACAAAGGGCCTAGACCACCTAATTGCCAGGGCGCAAGTCATTCAGGATATAATTATAAAACAAAAAATACAAATGAAGTCAAGACAATTGCAAGGCAGTTGTTAGTTGTTGTCATTCTTTTACTGAAATTTAATTTAAGTAAAATGTAGCCAACGACTTGCCTCATGGCTCTTTAATTAGACCAATTTTTTTTTATTTTAAAAGATTTATTTGGATAGTTTTCCATTTTCACGTTTCACGTTAAATAATTAATATTAAATGAGTGTACGGAAAAACTGTTTGCCAAGCAGAAGAAGAGCTGGCCAACTGTACAAGTAAAGAAAACTGACCGAAACTGACAAATAATGGGAAAGAAAGCAATATCGGTCCTAGAACATTGACAGGAAATGTGGTCTAACATAAAGTTGAATTGTTAACAAGAAAGTAGGAAAGTAGTTAAGCGATAGGTCTTATTAAGTGATACCTATTTGATGGTAAGTTTAGGAGGATTCAGGTCATGAAAGAACGGCAGTAAATGATTCACCCGTTTTGGTCTGGTTAATTGAGAAAGAAGTTTGGAATAATGTTATCTTTTTTTTGTAGCATCATAGCAACTGTAATATCATAAAATCTCCCGAAGACATTCAATATATGCTACAAGGAATCGTACATGACATGGCATTAAAATTTTAATAGAATCTGAGTAGAGCAGCTTCTAAAAACAACATTTTGCTTCCACTTTAATCCGACATAGCTTAGGGTTCTCTCAATCAGTTCCCACATTATCAGCCTTTAGAAAAAATCAGTGATGGTTAATATTGCTTGGTATGCGTGAAAAATAACAAAAAAAACAATTCTCCTTATTGCGGTGAAAGACAACTTATCTCTGGTTAAACCATCAGTTGTCACGATTTTCTTTCCGCATCTGCTAGAATTCGCTCCACATTGCTATGATTCTACTGAATAAATAGTGGATTGTCTGCTATGTTCATCATCATCATAAATTTAAGAATGTGGCCCATGTGCCGCCAAAAGATGTACGGATCGAGATTGATTGCAAAAACAGGG